>JARBWK010000013.1:23258673-23973673 GCA_030556195.1 Anolis apletophallus
AAAAGCAATACTCTGAAAACAGGGGAATTCTAGACAGGAAACAATCAAGGCCAGCTAACACTTCCCAACAAAGGAACCCCCAGGCAGTAAGCACCCAGGCTTTGAAGCTGCAAGGCCACTGAATGCTAATCAAGGTGGCCAGTTGCAACATTCACACTTGCAGGCCTGGATTACCCATAAGGCCACCGTAGGCCATGGCCTAGGGGCGCAAGCCAAGGGGGGCGCAATTCACACGTACCTCCCCAAATACGTTGAAACAAGACCGTAACGCAACTCACTCTCTCTCCTCTCAGGGGAGGGCAGGGGGGAGAGCGCTGCAAGGGGGCAGGCGAGGAGGGAATGGCGCCCCCCCCTCGCCATCGCCCCCTCCCCCTTGTCAAGGAAGGAGGGCACGCAAGGAGGAGGAGGAAGGAAGGGAAGCCTTGACTCAAGGAAGGAGGCCGTGCTGCAAAGAGGAGGAGGTGGAGGGAAGCCCCGCCCCTGGGGCCGCTGCGGGCACCGGGGGGCAGGGCTTCCCTTCGCCTCCTCCTCCTCGCGCCCTCCTTCCTTGACTCAAGGAAGGAGGGCGCAGTGTGAAGAGGCGGAGGCAGCAGGAAACCCTGCCCCTGGGGCCGCTGCGCTGACTCAAGGAATGAGGGCGTGCGGCGCTGCGAGGAGGAGGAGGTGGGGGGGTGCGGTAGAGGTTGGTTTGGGGGCGTAATTCCAAAGTGTGGCCTAGGACAGGGCTGTCCAACAGGCGGTCCCGGGGCCGTATACGGCCCCCGAGCCCCTTCCCTCCGCCCCCCTAACTTCTTTTAATAAAATACAAATTAAAAATAAAAAATCAATTTTTTTAAAAACTTACTTCCGGGTTTAGGCAAGCATCGCGAGACTACGCCAGCCACAGACGGGATTTCGAGGAGGTCGAAATCCCGTCTGTGGCTGCGTAGTCTCGCAATAGCTGCCGAAAGCTTGGGTCCCGCAGGATTTGCGGCTGGCCTGGGCGCGCGCCTCCTCCTCCCTCGTGGCTGCTTCCAGACCAGCCCCATTCCCTCAGAGAGAGGAGGAGGGGAGTGAGGCAGGGAAAGCCTCTCCTGGCTCCATCCTCTTCCTGTGGAGGGCTCTCGCTTCCCGCCCGCAGATGGGAGAGCCGCGCCCGACCTGAGCTTGGTCTCGGCTCCAGTGGGGCTCTTCGGGGACGGCGGGCGGCGTTGGCGCCGGCCCTGTGGCGGGCTCCCCGCAGTATGGGTAAGGAAGGGCCTGGCTCGAATCAATCAATCTAAAAACAGTGGGACGTTGGGGAGGGGGGAGCTCCTTGACGCCTTCCCCCTCCTCCCGCCCCTCCCCCTTGTTGTGCTCCCTTCCCTGCGTGCAGGGTGCAATGGGGCGTCCTTTGCGCCGGCCCCCGCGGCTTGTTTTCCCTTCAGGGAGAGAGGGAGCTCTTTGGGCCTCCTCCACCTGCCTCTGGGAAAGGAAGCCCCATCAAGCCCTGCGACGGCATTAAGGTGTTTGGTTTTTTTTTTGGTGTGTCCCAATTTGAGTGTGGACTCAAATAACTCAAAAGTATTAGGAAACATTCCCCCAAATCCACCAGTGTTCCCATTTGGGTATACTGTGTATTCATGCCAAGTTTGGTCCAGATCCATCATTATTTGAGTCCACCATGCTCTCTGGATGGAGGTGAACTACAACTCCACAACTCAAGGTCAATGGTAAGTAAATTGGAGCCGGGGAGGGGGTGGAGCCGGGGGCGGAGTCAGACCCTTCGGTCCCCCAGGTGATCAGTGACCGGAATTCCGGCCCTTGGACCCGTAGAAGTTGGACAGCCCTGGCCTAGGGCGCCAAAAGGGGTTAATCCGGGCCTGCACACTTGCATCCAACAGGCAAGAGCTCTTTCTCCCATCCTGGATGTTCCACAGATATATAAACCGCACTTGCCTAGTTTCCAAGAGACCTCACAACCTCTGAGGATGCCTGTCATAAATGTGGGTGAACAGAGGCTAAGAGCTATGTATACAAATAGGAGAAACAGACAATAGCACAAGGCTTAGAAAATCAATTTGCCATATTCCCAATTCCTTAGAATTAAAAGAAATTCCTCTTCATCTTATGATTTTCGCAGAGATGCGGATAAAATGACCAAAGATTTCCTGACTAGGGGCTACCCTTATAATGTTATACTTTCAGCCAGAAATAGAGCAGAAGCTGCCAATAGATCCTCTTTATTACCGCCCAGGAACAACACTTCCCACTCTAGACTAGTATGGCCTCTTACCCTTACTCCCCATTATAATGAGATAACCCGCATTATACATTCCTATTGGCCCCTCATATCCCACATTGAAGGCCTGCAGGAGCGCCCTATGGTGGCATATAAACGACGAATAACCTTAGAAATTATTTGATACATAACAATCTGTCCCCTTCTCCTGCCCCCACCGCTCTCAGTCCTGGCTCTCAGCCTTGTTTACACTGTTCTATTTGCAAGAATATCAGTACTGATAAACGAATCTATAGTCTCGCCAAGGACAGGTGGTTCCAAATTAGATGCTTTGGGACCTGTTCCTCTAAATTTTTAATTTATGGAATCTCCTGCTATAAAAAACCTTTGATTAGTTTGATTATCACCCACGGGTCACCCTACTTCTCAGGAAGCGGGGTTAGGGTCGGTCGAACCTTTACAATGGGTATGTACACCTTAAGATTGTTGTATATATTTACCTTACTCGCTATGTTAGACTTTGTATTGATTATGATGGATGTTTATGTATATTTTCAGTAAATATGGGACGCTTCTATGTTGTATAAACGCCTTGAAAAAGTCAAGCGGCGAAACAGATTTCAAGCGGCCGAAAATTACTGCGAATGCTTTCCGTCGGCGACTTCACATGTACATCTTCATGAGGAGACGCCTATTGATTGTCTCCTGCGTCCTGGAATTTTTCCCTTGAATACCTCCCATTTTACCTATCCTTGAACTTCTTTCCTTAAATTCCTATCTACGGATTTACCATTTATCTTCACCCCGGAGCATGGACCTTGCAGCATTTTAGGAACTCTTTAGCCCATGAGGCTTGAACTTTGGGACTCACAATTGTGAAACTCTGAACTGAATTGGTTGTCCTTGGGGATCACCCTTGTTCCTATATGCTCAGGATTTGCCTTGCCTATCTGGTCCGCCTCCCAGGTGCACGTATGTACTGAACACTGTTTTGAATTATAGATATATATTGATTTTCTAAGCCTTGTGCTATTGTCTGTTTCTCCTGTAAATGTGGGTGAAACATCAGGAGAGAATGCTTCTGGAACATGGCCAGACAGCCCGGAAAACTCGCAGCAACCCACTTCATTTGTAATTCTCCTTAATGAAAATATACCATTTTAAACCTTTTCAATGCGGAGACCACAACAAAGTTTTTGGAGTTTAAGAAAGGTTTCCCATGTTTTTATGATACAACTAATTTGGAAATGACATTTATAATGCAGGAACAAAAACCAAGGACTTCTGGCTCGATGCAGGGACTCAGAAATGCTAGTGAATGGCATACCAACGTATTGTGAGTTCTACATCCTGAAAAAGGTGCGAATGTATGCATTGCGCAACATTTGTGTAACTCCACTGCCTGTGATTTTGCCCATTTTATCTACATGCTGGGCAACAGACTAAAAAAATACATTGACATTGGCTGTTTCATAGTCTGTTTTTTCCAGTGGGTTCCCTCTGTTTGTTCCAATAGAATGAATCCCCCCCCCCCCCCGCTTGACATTGAAAGTGGCTTTTCCTGCCTTAACAAAGAGATCCAAGACCTGATGGAAACAGTCTCTGCCCCATGTGAGGCGAGCGAAGAAAACCTGGCCAGACTCTGCAGGACATGGAGATGATTAGGGCAGCTGGCTTTGGGCTCACCTCTGGAGATCTGGCACTTTCAGAAAGTGCCGCCTAATTGCTCCAACACATATGAGAAAGGCAGGCGGTTCTCTCCATCCCTCTACACCAAAGAAACTTTGCTTTTCTGGCTGGAGATTGACTTCTTATACCTTGCTCCAAAGGGTAGCTAGGAAGCTCTGAAGAGATGTTATAGGGATGATACTAAAATTGTACTGTACTGTACTGTTTTAGTATTTGAAAATTGAAAAATGTGGAACAGGCAAATTATTTTGCAGCGGTGAACCCAATTAATCCTCCACATTCCCACTTTTCAGCTGTTTTTTTAAATGTCCCAGTTTCTTTCTCTCCCTTCTCCCCTTGTTCTCAGGATGCATCAAAACTATACAATGACTCCAGTTGCAGAATTGACTGCTTTGGCTCAATGCTATGGAATCCCGGGATTTGTAGTTTGATGAGGCACCAACGCTTTTGCAGAGAAGGCTAAAAGAATGCTAAAAGTACAGCTCCCATTAATCCATAGCATTGAGCTATGCAGTTCAAGTGGTGTCAAACTGCATTAATTCTACATGGAGCACTAAGAGATGTACTCTTAGGTACATCTATTGCTGCAAATGGAGTTTAAAAGTAGCAGAAGGAGAAAAGAGAAAAGAGGGTTTATTTCTTTATTTCTTTACAGTATTTATATTCCACCCTTCTCATGCCAAAAGGGACTCAGAGTACACAGAACACATATACTGCAAATATTCAATTCCAATTATACAATAGCAAGACAGACAACAGATAGAGGCATATATAGGTTTTCCCATCTTTTGGCATCTTTGGAAGCTGTGCTCTGTTCTGGCCACAGGGGGTGCTGTTGCTCCATCTACTGCTGAAGAGCTTTCTTTGTTTGTAAACGTCCTCCTTTTTCTGATGGAAATGACATGCCTAAATATACCTACCTCAGGGGTGCTCATTAGGTAGATCACGATCTACTGGTAGATCGCGTAGGGCGTCCTGGTAGATCGCAGGCAGGGCAGGAGGACAGTGTGTGTCAACTGTAAAATAGGATGTGTGGAAGGGCCTTGGGTTATGAGGTTCTTTCCACACAGTTGAATAAAATCCCATGTTATCTGCTTTGAATCAGATTATATGGCAGTGTGGACTCAGAAAACCCAGTTCAAAGCAGATATTGTGTTATATGTTTCACATTTTTGTAGTGGGTAGGTAGATCATTTTGACTTGGTTGTTTTATAAGTAGCTTGCATGCTGAAAAAAGTGTGAGCACCCCTGACCTACCTGCTTTAATGGGGTTCGTATTTATCTATTCACGTTTGTTTTCGAACTGCTAGGTAGGCAGAAGCTGGGCTAAAGGTCAGGAGCTCACCCTGACCCAGACTTCAAACTGTCAACCTTCCAGTTTGCAAGATTTATTGCAGCTGGGTGATTAATCTGCTGTGCTAAAGCCTGGCCCTTCCCAGTAGGATAAAGCCAAAGCAATCTGCCGCAGCTTGGTGATTCTTTGTTAGTGTCGCACCCCAACAACTCAGACGGCAACTTTCCTAGGGGCTGCATTCTGCCCGTTTGACTCTAAGAAACTTTCCAGCACAGCTGGGTTAACTCCAGCTCTGGCAGTGGGCCTCTTTGCTGCTTTCCTGTGCCTCCCAAGAAACATGCCATGCTAAAGGCATGTCAAGGCCAGCGGAGCCCACCAGGCTGATAGCAGAAGCGGGTACTGAGCAGTAAGCGCTACTCCCCAGCCCAGGTGGTTCGCACTAACGAGGCTCCACATTCTTCAAGACTGAGGTTCTCAAAACAACCCGGGCCCATCCATCATCCAACTTGATGTTCGACGCACTGGGCCCTGCTGGCAGAAATCCTATAAAAGCTGTGAGATCCTGCTTGGCAGCATCCCGTACCAACGACCGCTATTGCCATGATGCTTCTGTGAACCAGGCCGCTCGGCCAGCTACCAAGACCTTGCCAGTCAGCCTTCCTCGGCTGCCTCATTCACGCATCAAGCCTTGTTCCTGTTCATCGTCGAATCTTGTGGAGAAGCCGTGACTCATTCGCTTTGTTCCGGCCTGCAGTACCGCAGCCGCCCAGCCTTCTTGCGCCGGCTGGGGGCTCAGAGACTATCTATCGCATTCCTGCATTTGTTCCTGAACTTACTCTGCTTGGGATCCTGCTGTTGCGGACTCCCAAGCCTTGCTAATTCCAGTATTTGCTGCTAACCAGAGGCTGCATATTGAAGGCTTCCTGGACTATATACTCACCTTGCTACCTATTAATCAATAAAGCTTGTTGTACCTCAGCTGCCTTGTCTGTTGTCCGGGGAGGTCAAGTGCCAAGGGGCCCAAGGGGGCGACAGTAATAATGTTGCCATCTTGACCACACATGCTTGGTCATATACAGTATATTTTCATTTTCATTGACGAAATGTTGAGAACTTTTCTCCCTCCCTCCCTCCTCCCTCCCTCCCTCGCTTTCCTTATTCCTTCCTTCCTTCTTCCTATTTTTCCTTTTTCCTTCCTTCCTTCCTTCCCTCCCCCTCCCGTTCTTCCTCCCCTCCCTCCTTTCCTTCCTTCCTTCCTTTCCTCCCCTCCTGTTCTTCCTCCGCTCCCTCCTTTCCTCCCTCCCTCCCCTTATTCCTTTCTTCTTCCTATTTTTCCTTCTTCCTTCCTTCCTTCCTTCCCTCCCCCTCCTGTTCTTCCTCCCCTCCCTACTTTCCTTCCTTCCTTTCCTCCCCTCCCATTCTTCTTCTGCTCCCTCCTTTCCTCCCTCCCTCCCTTTCCTTATTCCTTCCTTCCTTCCTTCTTCCTATTTTTCCTTCTTCCTTCCTTCCTTCCCTCCCCCTCCCATTCTTCCTCCCCTCCCTCCCTCCCTTCCTTCCTTCCCTTCTTCTTCCCTCCCTACCTTTCCTTATTCCTTCCTTCTTCCCTTCTACCCATCCTTCCTTCCTCTTTTCCTTATTCCTTCCTTCCTTCCTTCTTCCTATTTTTCCTTCTTCCTTCCTTCCTTCCCTCCCCCTCCCATTCTTCCTCCCCTCCCTCCCTCCCTCCCTTCCTTCCCTTCTTCTTCCCTCCCTACCTTTCCTTATTCCTTCCTTCTTCCCTTCTACCCATCCTTCCTTCCTCTTTTCCTTATTCCTTCTTTCCTTCCTCCTCCCTTCCTTCTTTCCTTCTCCCTCCCTCCCTCCCTTTCCTTATTCCTTCCTTCTTCCCTTCTACCCATCCTTCCTTCCTCTTTTCCTTATTCCTTCTTTCCTTCCTTCCTTCTTTCCTTCTCCCTCCCTCCCTCCCTTATTCCTTCCTTCCTTCTTCCTATTTTTCCTTCTTCCTTCCTTCCCTCCCCCTCCTTTCCTTCCTTCTTTCCTTCCTTTCCTTATTCCTTCCTTCCTTCTTTCCCTTCTTCTTCCCTCCCTACCTTTCCTTATTCCTTCCTTATTCCTTCCTTCCTTCCTTCCTCTTTTCCTTATTCCTTCTTTCCTTCTCCCTCCCTCCATCCGCCCTTCCTTCCACCAGATTCTTTGTCTTGCCATTTACCAGAGTGCAAGCCCATTCACATCAGGGCTGCTTCACTCCCTATTGATCCTATTACCTTGTTTAAACAAAAGGCTGTTTTTTGGACAGAGCCTGGCCCAAAGACCAGTATTAGCCAACCACACCGTACAAGAGGGAATATTTTGAAATCCCTTTAAGAAAATATGTTCTGTAGACTGAAACGCAGCCCAGAGTTCAGGGACGCTCGATTGCATTTCAGCTCACTTCACAGAAAATAAATATCCCTCCAACATTCTATTTTTCTTCTTCTTCTTCTTCAATAGAGTAATGTGGCAAGGACATATGCCTTTTCCCTCTCTAAAAGTCTCCTTACTCTAGTCTAAATCCCTGGAGTGCCCTCTGTTTTCTGGCTGATGGGATCCAGATGTACCTTAAAATAAACCACCGCAGCCCCCTCCCTACCCTTACATTGTAATATAGTTAGGAACACCGTTAAGTATTTCCTACACCTCCATCCAGAGAGGGGCCTTTTAGGGTCTCAAACTCTGCAAACATCATTGGGAAGGATGCCTGTTCCGCCTCCCTCTCATCCATTCCTTTTTCCAGCTGCAAAGGCCATAGCAGTTAAGCAGAGCTAGTGGTGCTGGATCAATCAAAGTGTCAACAACAGTATAAATTCCCCAGTATTTTCAGAATTTAGAGTATGTACAAGGGATATCCGGAAAGTAAGGTTATAAGATTTTTTAAAAATATAAAGAATGAATATATTTTAATAGAACTTACATAGCTTGTAGCATAGATCAGTGTTTTTCAACCTTTTTTGAGCTGCGGCACATTTTTTTCCATTTACAAAATCCTGGGGCACACCACCAACCAAAATGACACAAAATGACACTCTAACACAGTAATACATATAGTTAATATGTTTTTAAATGTATTATTACACTCAGTGTAAAACCTGGGCCTGTTTCGATGAACACAACATAGATATCCTAGCAGGAATGGCAGAAACACACACACGAAGGTCTTGCTCAACAGCTGGGAGTTATAGTTCACCCGCAATCAAAGAGCATTCTGAACTCCACCAATGATGGAATGGAATCAAACTTCCCACACAGAACTACCATAACCAAGAGAAAATACTATAAGAGTTTGGTGGGCATTGACCTAGAGTTTTGGAGTTGTAGTTCACCTATATCCAGAGAGCACTGTGGAGGGGAGGGAGGAAGACGTGGGGTGAGTCCGCGCAGTAGCGTCCGCACAAGTCACGTCTTCCTCCCTCCCCCCTCTCGCAGAGGCGGCAGCGTGAGCAAAGCGAGGCAAAGCAAGCTTTCGCTGGTTTCCCGCTACACGGCAGTGATACCAACTTCCCCTGAGAAAATTCCCCGCAAGAGCTACATGGCTTGTAACCTTACTTTCCAAATAACCCTCGTACAACGCGAACAACACACTTGGAAGGAAATAGAATGAGGACGCTCATCTCTAACCTTCACCAAAATGCCAGTCGATGCGCTACTAATGACTGGCAGTGCTTGTTTGCTTCTGCTGGCTTCCTACTACAAGGCAGTGATACCAACTTCCTCTGGAAAAATTCCCCGCGAGAGCTACGTGCCTCAGGCCCGGATTACCCATAGGACCAACCTAGGCCATGGCCTAGGGGTGCAAGCCGAGGGGGGCGCAGATCACGGACCAAAAATAAATAAATAAAAATGTTATAAAATAATAAAAAATCACGCCGTGATTGGCTCCTGCCGCCTGGTACCCAAAAGGAGGCAGAGCCAAGGCCGGACTCCGTGGAGGCAGCGCTCGTGCTCGCTGCGTCAACCTCAGCCCATCCATCTACACCACTGCTTCTCAGCCAGTGCTTCTGCACCTGAGAGGAGGGGAGGGGGCGCCTGGCCTGGCTCGGAGCGGCTTCCTTCACAGGCTGCTGAGGGAAGAGAAGGCTGTGGGAAAAAAGGGTGGCGTGTGGCGTGCGGCGTGGAGGCCCAGAGGGGAGCCTGAGGTGGAGGAAGGCCCCGACTCTCTGCAGCCGCTGGGCCATGAGCCTCACATGGGGCCACCTCTGAAGCCGCTGCCCCGGACGAAGAAAATGCTCTGGACTCAGCCCGGCTTTCCCCGTCCCTTTGGGCCTCAGCTCTGCGGCACTCGCGCGCCCTCCTCTGCCTCCTTCCTGAGGGGTAACGAACTCGCTCCCCGCCACACAAAGGGGCCCGTTCCCTTCTCTTCAGTGACAGCACACGCGCACCTTTCCCCTCAGCTCCATTGGCACATGATGGGAAGGATGCGGCGGCGCGAGGCGGGGGAAGAGAGGTGTGGGGGGTGCAGTAGAGGTTGGCTTAAAGGGGGCGTAATTCCAAAGTGTGGCCTAGGGCGCAAAAAGCTGTTAATCCAGGCCTGATGTGCCTTCTAATCTTACCTTCCGGATAATCCTTGTATATGTGTATATGAATGTGCATATGTATATTTATATGTATGTGTGGGCTCTGCAAGTTCTGTGTGGCCATGTTGTATATTTTTACTGTAAATCGCCCAGAGCCATCTGGGATGGGTGATTAATAAATCCCAAAATAAATAGGAATAAATAAATAAATATGGAGTTTGGGGAACTGTAATAAAAATAACTTTTTGGGTGTAGTGCTTAAGTTTTCCAGCTTATGCATGCTTTCCTTCTCTCTGTGTCAAGACTCCGGTGACCTTAAATTCTGACCCTTAAAATCTGGAGTAGGGGTATGCAAAGGCTTCTTGTTGACCCTTGCCCTGCTACATCCCAAACCCTAGCTCTTGCAAACCTGTTGAAGGTTGCTATAACTATCCTGATTTGACAAGGGCAGCCCTGATTAATCCTCCGTCATCCCATTTATTTCCAGTTGTCTCTCCTCCTCCCATTTCCCCTTTTGCTTTGCTACGAAGTGAGTTCAACATGCAAAAATAGCATGCAACAGATTAACTAGGGGTGCATTTACACTGTAGAATTAATGCAGCTTGAACTGCCACGGCTTAATGCTAGGAGTGCACAACTGCTATTAATGTTATGTACGCTTACAAAATGAACCGTAGTCAATGAGAAGGAAGAGTGTGTTCTTTTCTTACGAAGCGGTGTGCTTTTTTGAAACTAGAAGGTAGGAGGTTTTGTGTCAGGAGTGATTTGCAAGTCGCTTCTGGTGTGAGAGAATTGGCTGTCTACAAGGATGTTGCCCAGGGGACACCTAGATGTTTTACCATGCTGTGGGAGGCTTCTCTCATGTCCCTGCATGAGAAGCTGGAGCTGCCAGATGGGAGCTCACCACGTTCCCTGGATTCAGACTGCACAAGGGTTTAACCCAGGGGTGGGCAATTATTTTTTCCAAGGGGCCACACAAGAGCCAAAAAATATTATGGAGGGCCGCACCTAAAGGCTGAACTACAATCTAATCTTCATTATTTATTTATTTATTTACTATATTTACTATATATTACACATCATTAATATTAACATATTAATATATCAAGAAATATTCATATATTATTAGTATTAATATCATAATTATTATAGTATATATATAGAGTCTCTCTCTATATATATACTATAACTAGCTGTACCCGGCACGCGTTGCTGTGCCCTATTTAGGAGATGCGAGAAAGTCTGAGTATGCAAGGGTTGGAATTGTTGTTAGTGAATTGGGTGTTTTATGTTTGTGCCTCAGCTCTTTGCCTGCAGTCCTTCGGGTTTGACTTGTACCATGGCCAGGATGGATCAGCTTGGGGAGGGCTTGTCCTGTCAGGGGATCTCTATCTTCACAGGTGCGTCCAGTGTCTGTTGGGGGACTGTTAAAAATCCTTTCCGTATCCTTTTTAGCCACCTTTCTCAAGATCTTCATGTCTAGCTTACTTTCTGCTCCTCTCTTTTTCAAGATGTCCTGCTCTGTGTTTTTGCACCCATTGGTCGATGTCCGATGAGGGAGCTGTTCCAGCGCTGGGCATCAGAAGGTACTTGGTGATGACCTCCATCCCTTGGAGCCAGCATATAGAGGGGCTGGAGCACCCTCCTTGGCAAACCCCATTGTTGCTGGATGGTCCTCTTATTAATGTGGAATTCCAAGCCACTGGAGATCTTTTGGGAAAGGAAGAAGAGCTCCCCTTAAATGGTGTTGATCTCCATCATGGTCTTCTGATTTGAAAGTGTTGGAGGAGGCTCTGGCAGTCATCTGACAGTTTGTTATGGGTCGGAATGTTCATGTTGGCTGGCCAGTACAGCAGCTATGCAAATCCGCCCTTATTGGCAGCCAATCATGTGGTCAGAATGTAGAGGCTGGGGGAGTCTTTGGCAGCCCCGGAGGATGCTGGGAAATGTAGTTTTATTTTTACTCGTTGTTTTGTGGGCCTTTTAGGTTTTGGGGGGGAAGTTTCTTTGCTACAAACGTACCTTGCTTGAGGCCTATTTCTGTTGGCAAGTTTTGTGTTTCTGCGTTGTAAGGTTTCTCTGTTTGAGGTAGTCTTCACATGACGGCTCTTCCTTTATATATATAGATATATATAGACATTATAATATATTGAAATTATAATATAATATAACATTATATTATTTATTATATTATTATAAAATTATTATAAAATAATAATAAAAACCACTTAAATTAAATTAAATTCAAGAAGACAAGGTGCGAACCAAGATGGAATGGCCCAATGGACCCAGCCCAGCGGATGACAAAGTGGACCCAGCTGCTACTGCAGCAGAGGAGAGCAGAGCAGAAGGCGATCGGAGGCTGCAGGCCTCCGCCCGCTCTCGCCCCCAGCCGTTCCCCAGCTGATCACCCTGCTATGGAGTTCCTGCCATCCCTGGAAGCAATCCGGGCCAGCAGGGGGAGCAGTCGGCGATCTGAGGTGGCTGATCGCCTTGGCGACCCGGAAAACCATCAAGTAGGTCACCGAATGCTCCCGCTGCAGGCCCAGATCTCCTCCAGGGATGGCAAGCACTCCAAAACCGCCGCTCCTCCGGCCTGTCTGCTGACACAGACCCCACAGAGCCCGCGATGGGATGGCAGCAGTGGCACCCCTTCCTCTTGGCCCTGCCCCCGACGTCTTTCTCCCCGGGCCGGACAGAATCGGTTGCCAGGCCGCATCCGGCCCGCGGGAAGTAGGTTGCCCACCCCTGGTTTAACCTATTGCGCCACTGGGGTCTCCTAGAAGGTAGGTATGCGTTCAACTTAAATGGTCAAAGGAATGCAGTTTGACGCCGCTTGAACTGCCATGGCTCAATATTATGCAGTCATGGGAGTTGTCGTTTCACAAGGCATTTTCTGCCAAAGAGTTTTAGTCCCACACCAAACTACAACTCCTAGGACTCCACACAGCATTGAGCCATAGCAGTTCAAGTTGGGTCAGACTTCATTATTTCTACAGTGTAAATGCATTCTTAGTGGGGAGAGGAGAGGGCAGATGGAGCCAGAGGGTCCTTCTCTACAGCCATATAAAATCCAGATTATCTGCTTTGAACTGGGTTATATGGCACTGTAGACTAATATAATCCAGTTCAAAGCAGATAGTCAGCAGAGTAGATGGCGCCAAAATTTTGCCCTTTCAGAACAAAGCAAAGCCGATCAATCTCTCGTAACTTGGCTTGCCATCATTGTGTCCAACATTTTTTCCCTTGCCTTGGAGAATCAATGGCAACAAGTGTGGCACGAGATCCAGTTGTTCCTTCTGAACTGCCATCAAGTCCCCTTTGACTAATGATAAACCCATAAAGAAGAGACCTCCAAATCTCAGTATCCTCAACCACCTTAGGGATGCTCAGGTCATATGATATACAATAGTGCAGTGTTTCCCAACCAGTGTGCCAGGGCACACTAGTGTGCCGTGAGCGATCATCAGGTGTGCCTTGGGAAATTGGAACCTCCAGGAAGGGGGGGGGGGGGGGGGAGAGTCTAGTGTGTTGAAGTATAAAAGCCCTAAGAAACCTACCTCGATAAAGGCACAAAATTACAAACACCCCGCTCCCCACCCATTGTCTACTTGGTCTCTCCCTCTCCGTGCATTGGGAAGGCCCGCCTCCCTTTCCCCAAGTAGAGACCTCCTCTTGCCTCCTGGGGGTTCTGTGTGGGAAGTTTGGCCCAGTTCTATCATTGGTGGGTTTCAGAATGCTCTTTGATTGTAGGGGAACTATAAATCCCAGCAACTACAACTCCCAAATGTCAAGTCTCATATTTTCCCCAAACTCCACCAGTGTTCCCATTTGGGCATATTGATATTCATGCCATGTTTGGTTCAATTCCATTGTTGCAAGTGTTCAGGATGCTCTTTGATTGTGTGTTAACTATAAATCCCATAAACTGTAACTCCCAAATGTCAAGGTCTATTTCCCCTGAACTCCATCTGCGTTCATATTTGGGCATATTGAGTATTCATGCCAAGTTTGGTCCTGATTCAACATTGTTTGAGTCCACAGTGCTCTCTGGATATAGGTGAACTACAACTCCAAAACCCAAGGTCAATGCCCACCAAACTCTTATAGCATTTTCTCTTGGTTATGGGAGTTCTGTGTGGATAGTTTGTGTCTTTCTGCCATTCCTGCCAAGATATCTATGTTGAGTTCATTGAAACAGGCCCAGGTTTCACACTGAGTGTATAAATACATTTAAAAACATATTAACTATATGTATTACTGTGTTAGAGTGTCATTTTGTGTCATTTTGGTTGGTGGTGTGCCCCAGGATTTTGCAAATGTAAAAAGTGTGCCGCGGCTCAAAAAAAGTTGGGAAACACTGCAATACTGCACCTTATATAAAATGATAAAATCAAGGTTTACTTTTCAGAGAGAAGAATATATAGATGCAGGATCCAAAGATATGGAGGTCCAATTGTAAGTCTTTTAAAGTATGCTGCATATTTGATTATTATATATATCACATAAGGTAGAGGTAAGACATTAAGTCTGGTCGAGTCTAACTCTGTGCGGTGGTGCTCAACTCCATTTCTAAGCCGAAGAGCCGGCATTGTCCGTAGACACCTCTAAGGTCATGTGGCGGGCATGACTGCATGGAGCGCTGTTACCTTCTCGCTGGAGCAGTACCTATTGATCTACTCACACTTGCATGTTTTTGAACTGCTAAATTGGCAGAAACTGAGGCTAAGAGCAGGAGCTCACCTGCTATCCAGATTTGGACTGCCAACTATTCGGTCAGCAAGTTCCACAGCTCATAAGAACATAAGAACATAAGAAGAGCCATGCTGAATCGGGCCTCAGCCCATCTAGTCCAGCATTCTGTGTCACACAGTGGCCCACTAGTTGTACACAGGGATCTCTAGCAGAAAGGAGGGCAAAACCCTCACCTGCTCCCGACCCCCACAACCAGTACTCGGGGAGAATCCTGCCTGCCTCCATCAACACAGAGGTGGCACTTGGATGTCCATTTCAGTAGCTACTGATTCCCTTGGTATCCATGAATCTGTCTAATCCTGCCTTGAAGCTGTCCAGGCTGACCGCTGTCACAACCTCCTCTGGAAGTGAGTTCCATAACCCAATGACCCTCTGGGTGAAGAAATATTTCCTTTATTAGTCCTAACTTTCCTACCTTGGAGCTTTAGGGAGTGCCCCTAGTCCTAGTGTTGGGTGACAGAGAAAATATTTTTCTTTATTCACCTTTTCTATCCCATGCATGATTTTATACACTTCGATCAAGTCACCTCTTAAACGCCGTCTTTCAAGGCTGAAAAGACCAAGGCGTTGCAACCTGATTTCATAAGGGAGCTGCTCCATCCCTTGGATCATTCTTGTTGCCCTTCTTCTGTACCTTTTTTTCAGTTCTGTTATATCCTTCTTGAGGTGCGGTGACCAGAATTGTACACAGTACTCAGATGTGGCCTCACCATAGATTTGTAGAGAGGCAATACAACATTTGCCGACCTATTTTCGATTCCCTTCCTGATCATGCCAAGCATAGAATTTGCTTTTTTCACTGCTGCAGCGCACTGGGTTGACATCTTCATTGAGCTGTCCACCAAAACCCCAAGATCCCTTTCCTGGTTTGTCTCAGAAAGCTTTGATCCCATCAGTTGATAAGTGTATTTGGGGTTCTTTGCCCCGATGTGCATGACTTTACACTTGTTTAGGTTAAACTGCATTTGCCACTTTGTTGCCCATTCACTCAATTTCGAGAGATCTTTCTGGAGCTCTTTACAGTCAGTTTCATTTTTAACTACCCTGAACAGTTTAGTGTCATCTGCAAACTTTGCTACCTCACAATTTACTTCTACATCCAGATCATTTATGAATAAATTAAAAAGTAACGGTCCTAAAACTGAACCTTGGGGTACGCCACTTCTCACCTCTTTCCATCCAGAGAAGTGTCCATTTATTACCACCCTTTGTTTCCTACAGTTTAGCCAGGTTCCAATCCAGGACAAGACCTGTCCCCTGATTCCATGGCTGAAGAGCTTATTTAGGAGCCTTTGGTGAGGGACTTTGTCAAAAGCCTTTTGAAAGTCAAGGTAAACAATATCGACTGGGTCCCCTTTATCTATGTGTTTATTTACACCCTCAAAGAATTCTATCAAGTTAGTAAGACATGATTTGCCTTTGCAGAAACCATGTTGATTTTCCTTCAGCAATGCCTGTTCTTCTATGTGCTTGGTAATTTTTTTCTTTAATAATGGTTTCCATCACTTTGCCTGGAACTGAGGTTAGACTAACTGGCCTATAATTTCCTGGATCACCCCTGGATCCTTTCTTGAAGATCGGAGTTACATTTGCCTCCCTCCAGTCCTCGGGTACAGTGCCTGATCTTAGAGAAAGGTTATATATTTTGGCTAGAATTTCAGCAATTTCACACTTGAGTTTCTTAAGAAATCTGGGGTGGATGCCATCTGGCCCTGGTGATTTGTTGACATTTAGTTTAGTAAGGCATGTGAGAACATCTTCCTTGTTTATCTCTATCTGGTTTAATTCATTTAATTCCCTCCCTGAAAAAACTGACTCAGCTGCAGGCATATGTTGTCTGTCCTCCTGTGTGAAAACGGAGGCAAAGAAGTCATTTAGCTGCTCAGCAATCTCCTTGTCTTCACTTATTGTCCCTTTCTTACCATTTTCGTCAAGTGGCCCAACTGCTTTTCTAGTTGGGTTTCTGCTTCTGATGTACTTAAAGAAATTTTTGTTATTTTTTTTATGTTCTTAGCTATATGTGCCTCAAAATCTCTCTTGGCTTTCCTGACGGTTGCTTTGCATTTAGTTTGCCAGAGCTTGTGTTCCTTTCTGTTCTCCTCGGTAGGAAGAGCCTTCCATTTCTTAAATGAGTTTTTCTTCTTTCCAATCACATCTTTTACTTCATTTGTAAGCTATACCGATGTCCTCTTGGACTTTCCCCGCCTCTTTCTTATTTTAGGAATGCATTTTAGTTCGGCTTGTTTTAAAGTATTTTTAAACAGTTTCCAAGCATTTTGGAGGGATTTGATTTTTTTTTACTGTTCCTTTTAGTTTGTTCTTTACTATTTTTCTCATTTTGGTGAAATTCCCTTTGTGAAAATTTAAGGTCTCTGTGTTAGTTTAGCTCAACGGTTTAACCTGCTGCGCCACCAGGAGGCCCATATTGTCACATAGATTGTGAGGAATTCTGGGGGGTCCCATTCTGGATCATATCTTTGGAATTTCCCCTCCATGACATGGTGGGAGAACTTGTACAATTGTATATAACGCATCAGCATATATACTTTTTATTGTGTTAGTTCAGAACATAGGGAAATGTTCAAAGGAAGGACGCATTATTTTCTCTTTGCCAAAATCCTCACTCCTTGCTAGCCTGCACACTTCCAAAAAGTCCAGAATGCCACCTCTTCCTTCTGCACAATCTCTATAATGGATCTGAAATATCGTAGCTTCCATTAACCTCTTGCTCCACTCTGTTAGAGAGCAACCATCTCCGAAAGAAACCAGCTGTTACAGATGGGAAATTATCCAAATGAAACGTTTCTGTGGTGATTGTTGATTCTCCCCCATTTCGACAGTCTTATGATTGATTCCTGTCCCATTCTTAATTCATTTCCGATGCTCCTTAACATCTTGACCCTGAATACTCTGGAGAAACAACCTAAGTGCAATCCATTCCAAAAGGGAGAGACGGGGAGGGAGTTTATTGATTGTATTTGGAGTTGTAAAACATCCCCGTGCAATGTCTGTGATTTAGGTCAGTCGCCCAACAGTCACCCAGCTTCAAGGATCCTGGGAGTTGTAGCTTAGAGCAGTGTTTCTCAACCAGTGTGCCGGGGCACACTAGTGTGCAGTGAGCGATCATCAGGTGTGCCGTGGGAAATTGGAACCTCCAGGAAGGGGGGGGGGGGGAGTCTAGTGTGTTGAAGTATAAAAACCCTAAGAAACCTACCTCGATAAAGGCATAAAATTACAAACAACCCCCCTCTCCACCCGTTGTCTTCTTGGTCTCTCCCTCTCCATGCATTGGGAAGGCCTGCCTCCCTTTCTCCAAGTAGAGACCTCTTCTTGCCTCCTGGGGGTTCTGTGTGGGAAGTTTGGCCCAGTTCTATCATTGCTGGGGTTCAGAATGCTCTTTGATTGTAGGGGAACTATACATCCCAGCAACTACAACTCCCAAATGTCAAGGTCTATTTCCCCTGAACTCCATCTGCGTTCATATTTGGGCATATTGAGTATCCATGCCAAGTTTGGTCCTGATCCAACATTGTTTGAGTCCACAGTGCTCTCTGGATGTAGGTGAACTACAACTCCAAAACTCAAGGTCAATGCCCACCAAACTCTTCTAGCATTTTCTCTTGCTTATGGGAGTTCTGTGTGGGAAGTTTGTGTCTTTCTGCCATTCCTGCCAGGATATCTATGTTGAGTTCATCGAAACAGGCCCAGGTTTCACACTGAGTGTATAAATACATTTAAAAAAACATATTAACTATATGTATAACTGTGTTAGAGTGCCATTTTGTGTCATTTTGGTTGGTGGTGTGCCCCAGAATTTTGGAAATGTAAAAAGTGTGCCGCGGCTCAAAAAAGGTTGGGAAACACTGGCTTAGAGGGGCATCAGCATTCATTGCCAGATAAGGCTTGGACCTTGTCAAACTACAACTCCCATGATTCCAAAGTATTGAGCCAGGGCTAGTTGAAATAGTGTCAACCCGCATTAATTCTACAGTGTAGAGGCATCCGCAAGGTTGCTTCACACCAGGTGACTGTAGCATCACCACTCCACTTTCACTTCCATGGCAACATTAAATACAATGTAGTTTACAGAAACAGTAACATTCCCTGGCAGTGGTTCTCAAACTGTGGGTCCCCAGATGTTTTGGCCTACAATTCCCAGAAATCCCAACTAGTTTACTAGTTTTGAATCTTTGGAGCAGGGCGAGTTTCCATCTGTCAGCTCCAGCTTCTCATGCAGGGACATGAGACATGAGAGAAGCCTTTCACAGGATGGTAAAACATCCAGGCATCCCCTGAGCAACATCCTTGCAGATGACCATTTCTCTTGCAGATGACCATTTCTCTCGCACCAGAAGCGACTTGCAGTTTCTCAAGTCACATCTGACATTATTTTTTTAAGCCAAAGCTTTTTAATTTTTTAAAAATTCTTTATTGTCTTTGTTTTTGATGTTTTCATGTTTTTAGATATAATAATGATATGTTTTTATTCTATTGATGTATGTTTTAAATGGCATCGAATTGTGCCGATTGTTTGCCGCCCTGAGTCACCTTCAGGCTGATATGGGTGGGGTATAAATAATGTAAATAAATCTATATATATAATCCTTCATGTTGTCCTGACAGGCTTATATACAAAGAAGCCACACAAGGCAGATACACAAAAACAGCCCACATACCCAGAACACCCTACGAGGTATGTTTACCACAACCCCCCCCCAAAAGAGCCAACAGCCACAAATCCAAAAAAACAATATGGACTACAATCCCCATAAGCCACTGCGCCAGACAACAAAATGGCGCATACGCCAGCCGTGTGCCACAGCTCCTCTCCTCCCCATCCCAAACTATAGAAAGAACACCTACCATGTGCGGGGCCGGAGAGATAGCACAGTGGTAACAACAGCTGTGCTGGCAATCTGAAGATCTGAAGATTGCAGGTTCAAATCCCGGGCTGGGTTGGACACCAGCTGTGAGCCCTGTCCACTGTTTACCCAACAGTTCGAAAACAGCTGAGCTGTGATTAGATAAACTGGGAACCGCCAAGAGGGGAAGGACTTTTTCAAACAAGGACTTATAAGATCGGCTGGAATGCGGAAAAACAGAGGCTATCCGTCATGAGGATGAAGCAACAGCACCACCTTGTGACGTAAATACGCAATCACAACCTGTGAAGCACCGTGATGCAGCTCTGTGACGCAACTGTGACGCAGCCAAAGAAAAACCCTTCTAAAAATTGTACTGTTATATGTTGTATGTTGTATGTAATTGTATGTGGAACTGGCAGGGACTGTCTGCCGTATGTGTAATGTAATCCGCTCTGAGTCCCCTTCGGGGTGAGAAGAGCGGAATATAAATAAAGTGTATTATTCTGAGGATGGAGGGCAGGCCGGGATCCGTCCCCGATAATTTCCAGCACTGCCTTGAAGCCGTTACTGGATGGCTGCGAGCCAGTAGGTTGAGGGTGAATCCAGCGAAGATGGAGATTTTGTGGCTGGGCCGCCCGGGTGGGGTAGATGTCCAGCTTCCGACCCTGGACGGCGCGGCGTTATGCCCATCGTCTTCCGTGAAGAGCCTGGGAGTCCATCTGGACTCTCAGCTGACCATGGAGGCCCAGGTCTCTGCGGTCAGCAAGGTGGCCTTTTTCCATCTCCGACAGGCAAGGAGGCTGGCCCCTATCTCTCCCGGAACGACCTCGCCACGGTGATCCAAGCCACGGTCATCTCAAGACTAGATTACTGCAACGCGCTCTACGTTGGCCTTCCTTTGTCGGCGATCCGGAAGCTCAAGCTGGTGCAGAACACTGCTGCCCGGCTCCTGTCTGGCTCTCCAGCAGGTTGCCATATAACACCTGTTTTGCAGGACCTGCACTGGCTGCCAATTGAGCACCGGATCGCCTTCAAAGTGTTGGTTCTCACCTTTAAGGCCTTGCACGGCCTGGGGCCAGCGTATCTGAGGGACCATTTCACTCCATATTGCCCTCTGAGATCACTGCGGTCCGAGGATGCTAACTTCTTGGAGGTACCTTCGGCGAAGCTGGCACGGCTGACATCCACCCGCCGGAGGGCGTTTTCTGTCATAGCTCCCACGCTGTGGAACGCCCTCCCGGCCGACACCCGGGCAATGAAGAACCTGCTCCCGTTCAGGCGGGCTTGTAAAACCTATTTGTTTAGGCAGGCCTTCGATGGGTAGGTCCGTGCGTCTTGGTTGTGCCACTACCTCAACTGTGTTGTTGTTTTTACTGTGTTGCTTGTTTTTAATTGTTCTTAACCTTCTGTATTTTATTGTGCCTTCGGCTCTTGTAAGCCGCCGCGAGCCTTCGGGAGTCGGCGGCATAGAAACCCGAATAAATAAATAAATAAATAAATAATTATTATTATGTGCGGGAACATCAGGTCTCCAAACCGCCAAACCACCGCTGATCGCAAAAGAACAAGGGGAGGGAGGGAGGAGGACAGTGCACGCTCCTGTGTGTGTGCATGTGAGAGAGAGAGCCCTGAAGGAAGTGGATTAGGTGTCCAGCTGATGAAGGAAGAGTGGAGGGGGCTGCGGATGAAGATGTGGCTGGAGGAGAAGGAGGAGGGAGAAAGAGGGGTCCCGTGGGCCCAAAAGTGCTGCTTCCGCCTGGCTTCCGCTTCTGCTTCCTCCTCCTCGCCGTGCCTGCTGGGCCTGCTGCTGGCCCTGCTCTGCCTCGCCTCACCCCTCCTGGCCAAGAGCCTCGAGCCCGTCACCTGGACTGCCGCCAGAGAAAAGGAGCGCGCAGGAGAGAGCAGGCCAATATTTATTACTTTATTTACACCTCCGCCATGAATGTAGGCATCTCAGGAGGAAAGGGAGAAAGACAGAAAGGAAGACAGGGAGAAGGGGATGGGGGAGAAAGAGAGAAAGAGAAAAGGATGGAAAGAAAGAGGTAGGAGAGAAAGAAAGAAAAAAAAGGAAGGATAGCAGGAAGGAGGGGAGGAGAAAGGAAGGGAAGGATGGAAGGAAGGAGGGGAGAAGAAAGGAAGGGAAGGATAGAAGGAAGGAAGGAAGGAAGGAGGGGAGGAGAAAGGAAGGGAAGGATAGAAGGAAGGATGGAAGGAAGGAAGGAAGGAAGGGAGAAGGAAGGGAGGGAAGGATAGAAGGAAGGAAGGAAGGAGGGGAGAAGGAAGGGAGGGAAGGATAGAAGGAAGGATGGAAGGAAGGAAGGAAGGAAGGAAGGAGGGGGAGAAGAAAGGAAGGAAGGAGGGGAGAAGAAAGGAAGGAAGGATAGAAGGAAGGATGGAAGGAAGGAAGGAGGGGAGAAGAAAGGAAGGGAAGGATAGAAGGAAGGATGGATGGAAGGAAGGAAGGAGGAGGAGAAGAAAGGAAGGAAGAGGGAAGGATAGCAGAAAGGAGGGGAGGGGAAAGGAAGGGAGGGATAGAAGGATGGAAGGAAGGAGGGGAAAAGAAAGGAAGGAAAAAGAAAGGATAGCAGGAAGGAGGGGAGGAGAAAGGAAGGAAAGGATAGAAGGAAGGAAGGAAGGAAGGAAGGAGGGGAGAAGAAAGGAACACATACACACACCTATATATACATGCACAGAATTATACAAATATACACATACACACATACATACACACATCTGTACTTACACACATCTACACATATACACGCATATATGTATACAGACACACATATACATAAGTACACACATATACACGCATATACATATATGCATAACTACACACACAGTCCCCAAGTTACAAACATCCCACAGCAACATGTGGCCGGGTCAGCTAGTAAATAATAAAGCTGAATCATAGCACTGTTAATCTGGCTATAATGCCAACATATTGCCCATTCCTCCACAGATGGAGAACGGGGCTGAATAGGTGGTGAAGATTAACATCCCTTAGAAAGAATGGAGATGATATTAAAATCTCTATTTCCAGGGTAGTTTCTCAACCTGAATATAATTTCATCTCGCTGATAATTGGGAAGGTCGTTGTTTAGGGTTTGGGCACCGCATCTGCACAAAGAGAATTGCCTCTCTAGGAGAAATAAGGCTCCTGTAGCTTTAATAGTTAACTATATAAAAAAAGGAATCTTGACTCAACACCTGTTGAAAACTCCCTCTTCTACACTATTAAAGGTAAAGGAGCCCTGTTGCTTATGGAAATCCCAATGTGAGTATGGGGCCCGAGAAGAAGCAGTTTGGGATACCTAACCATACATGTATGATGGTGATGATTTGATACACAACGAGATTAGTACAAAGTAAACAAAATTTACGAAGTCATAAAAAATCTCCAGCAAAAGCATGCGGGGAATGCGGAAAGTACTTCCATCAGTATAGCACAGGGTTTCCCAACCAGTGTGCCGGGGCACACTAGTGTGCCGTGAGTGATCATCAGGTGTGCCGTGGGAAATTGGAACCTCCAGGAAGGGGTGGGGGGGAAGAGTCTAGTGTGTTGAAGTATAAAAACCCTAAGAAACCTACCTGGATAAAGGCACAACATTACAAACACCCCCTTGCCTCCTGGGGTTCTGTGTGGGAAGTTTGGCCCAGTCCCACCTGTTGTCTACTTGGTCTCTCCATCTCTCATGCATTGGGAAGGCCTGCCTCCCTTTCCCCTCCAAGTAGAGACCTCCTCTTTGCCTCCTGGGGGTTCTGTGTGGGTAAGTTTGGCCCAGTTCCATCATTGGTGGAGTTCTCTCCCACCCCCTTTCTCCCCCTCCTGCCGAACTCCTGCTGCTTGGGGGAGGAGGAAGGGCTGCACAGCGGCAAAGAAAAAGAAGGGGCAGGAGCACCGCCTCCTTCAGCTGTTTCCCCAGCTAGCCTCCAATCGAGGGAGGAGGGAAGGGTGACATTGCTTGGGCCCGCCCCCTTCCTAGCAGCAGAAGCTTGCTCGTGCCTGATTGAGTCATGGCGGGAGTCATGGCGGAGAGCAGCCTCCGTCCCTGGCGCCGCTCTCCGCCATGACTCCAGCCCCTCGCTCACTGAGGCCGCGTGGAGAAGGAGGAGCATGAGTGGTGGACAGGCTTCATTGGGCGGGGCTGAAGCCCATCCACCGCTTATGATGCTCCTCCTCCTCCGCGCGAACTCAGCGAGAAAGGGGCGGGAGTCATGGCGGAGAGTGGCCCCCGTCCCTCTCCCCTGCCACCCCTTTTGCCCGTGAGCCGCTACCCGTGGCAATGGGAGTGGCTGAGGCTGGCGGCGGGACCCTGGGCCGGAGCCCGGGCTTGATGGCAGCCCTCGACCTGCTCTACTGCCTGAGGGGCCCACTTGCCAAGTTTGATCCAGATCCATCATTGTTTGAGTCCACAGTGCTCTCTGGATGTAGGTGAACTACAACTCCAAAACTCAAGGTCAATTAACTATATGCGGCGGGACCCTGGACCGGAGCCTGGGCTTGGTGGCGGCCCTCGGCCTGCTCTACTGCCTGAGGGGCCCACTTGCCAAGTTTAGTCCAGATCCATCATTGTTTGAGTCCACAGTGCTCTCTGGATGTAGGTGAACTACAACTCTAAAACTCAAGGTCAATTAACTATATGCGGCGGGACCCTGGGCCGGAGCCTGGGCTTGGTGGCGGCCCTTGGCCTGCTCTACTGCCTGAGGGGCCCACTTGCCAAGTTTGGTCCAGATCCATCATTGTTTGAGTCCACAGTGCTCTCTGGATGTAGGTGAACTACAACTCCAAAACTCAAGGTCAATTAACTATATGTGGCGGGACCTGGGCCGCAGCCCAGGCTTGGTGGCGGCCCTTGGCCTGCTCTACTGCCTGAGGGCCCACTTGCCAAGTTTGGTCCAGATCCATCATTGTTTGAGTCCACAGTACTTTCTGGATGTAGGTGAACTACAACTCCAAAACTCAAGGTCAATTAACTATATGTATTACTGTGTTTAGAATGTCATTTTGTGTCATTTTGGTTGGCGGTGTGCCCCCGGATTTTTTAATGTTAAAAGTGTGCCCCAACCAGGGCCATAGCCAGGATTTTGATTAGGGAGGGGCTGAGTTTTATTGGGGGGGGGGCTGAATCTGAGTGAGAGAGGATCTACCCTAGCAAACCTTTTGTATTGTTATCCCAATACCCCCATGAACATGTTATATATTGAGCATGGTGATCAGATCATGATATGAATACACATAACAGTTTAAATAATGTACTAGTAAGGCCTTCTTGCGGACCACCCTGATAATTTCGGGGGGGGCTGAAGAAGCTACATGCCTGGCCCCAGCTTTAAAAAGGTTGGGAAACACTGGTCTACGGCATTGAATGCTTGCCATGTATATGTACATTGTAATCTGCCCCGAGTCCCCTACAGGGTGAGAATATAAATACTGTAAATAAATAAATGAATGAATAAATAAATAAATAGCACTGGGGTTGGCAAAGTCCACTTGAGGTCACCCATGTTCCTAATCAAGCAGGGATGCCATTCTTGGCTGCAATATCCCCCCAATTCACCTTAATGTTTACCCCCCAAAAGAAAAAAGTGGGTTACATAATGCCTTCTCTACTTTCTTGGCCCCTGAAGCACAAAGCAGAGCCTTTCTTATTTGCTGGCTCAGGCAAAGCGTGTTACTATTCTCCATTTATGTCCCTGCCTAGCACGGAAGTTAGTCCTGGAAGAACTAGAGTGTGCTAAGGACTGGAATAGTTAACCCTGCTTTTACTTTCCTAAAATGGACCCTTGTGACGTGCAGGAGGGGTCAATTTAGCTCTCCTTGGAGGTAACCCTAGGAGGAGTAAAGTACTACTTCTTCATCCCATGCATTTGTCATATAAGGCTGGGATACAGGCAAAGACCTCAGGGGTCAGCAAGTCCAGCAAATGCCCAAAGAACAACAATAGCACAACCTTTCCAGAAGGGTTCTAAATTTTCCAAGCTGTCTGGCCATGTTTCAGAAGCATTCTCTCCTGACATTTCATCCACATCTTTGGCAGGCATCCTCAGAGATTGTGAGGTATGTTGGAAACTAGGCAAGTGGGGTTTATATACCTGTGGAATGAAGTCCAGGGTGCTTGAGGCAAGGGGGAATGTTGCCATTGGCCACCTTGATTAGCATAGAATGGTCTTGCCACTGGCCACCTTGATTAGCATTTAATGGCCTTGCAGCTTCAAAGCCTGGCTGATTGCTGCCTAGAGGAATCCTTTATTGGGAGGTGTTAGCTGGCCCTCATTGATTCATGTCTGGAATTCCCCTGTTTTGGACTTGCGACTTCAAAGCCTGGCTGATTGCTGCCTAGGGGAATCCTTTGTTGGGAGGTGTTAGCTGGCCCTCATTGATTCATGTCTGGAATTCCCCTGTTTTGGCCTTGCGACTTCAAAGCCTGGCTGATTGCTGCCTAGGGGAATCCTTTGTTGGGAGGTGTTAGCTGGCCCTCATTGATTCATGTCTGGAATTCCCCTGTTTTGGTATTGCGGCTTCAAAGCCTGGCTGATTGCTGCCTAGGGGAATCCTTTGTTGGGAGGTGTTAGCTGGCCCTCATTGATTCATGTCTGGAATTCCCCTATTTTGGTATTGCTTCCTAGGGCTTTTGTTGGGAGTGTTAGCAAAGCCTGGCTGATTGCTGCCTAGAGGAATCCTTTGTTGGGAGGTGTTAGCTGGCCCTCATTGATTCATGTCTGGAATTCTCCTGTTTTGGCCTTGCGGCTTCAAAGCCTGGCTGATTGCTACCTAGAGGAATCCTTTGTTGGGAGGTGTTAGCTGGCCCTCATTGATTCATGTCTGGAATTCCCCTGTTTTGGCCTTGCGGCTTCGAAGCCTGGCTGATTGCTGCCTAGGGGAATCCTTTGTTGGGAAGTGTTAGCTGGCCCTCATTGATTCATGTCTGGAATTCCCCTGTTTTGGCCTTGCGGCTTCAAAGCCTGGCTGATTGCTGCCTAGGGGAATCCTTTGTTGGGAGGTGTTAGCTGGCCCTCATTGATTCATGTCTGGAATTCCCCTATTTTGGCCTTGTGGCTTCAAAGCCTGGCTGATTGCTTCCTAGGGCAATCCTTTGTTGGGAGGTGTTAGCTGGCCCTCATTGATTCATGTCTGGAATTCTCCTGTTTTGGCCTTGCGGCTTCAAAGCCTGGCTGATTGCTGCCTAGCGGAATCCTTTGTTGGGAGGTGTTAGCTGGCCCTCACTGATTCGTGTCTGGAATTCCCGTTTTGGCCTTGCGGCTTCAAAGCCTGGCTGCTCCCAACATCTATGGCAGGCACCCTCAGAGGTTGTGAGGTCTGTTGGAAACTAGGCAAGTGCGGTTGATATATCTGTGGAATGAAGCCCAGGGTGGGAGAAAGAACTCTTGCCTGCTTGAGGCAAGGGTGAATTTGTTGCCATGTTAGCTGGCCCTCATTGATTATGCATTTAATTTGGCCTTGCAGCTTCAAAGCCTGGCTGATTGCTTCCTAGGGCAATCCTTTGTTGGGAGGTGTTAGCTGGCCCTCACTGATTCGTGTCTGGAATTCCCGTTTTGGCCTTGCGGCTTCAAAGCCTGGCTGCTTCCAACATCTATGGCAGGCACCCTCAGAGGTTGTGAGGTCTGTTGGAAACTAGGCAAGTGCGGTTCATATATCTGTGGAATAATGCACAGGGTGGGAGAAAGAACTCTTGCCTGCTTGAGGCAAGGGTGAATGTTGCCATTGGCCACCTTGGTTAGCATTGAATGGCCTTGCAGCTTCAAGGCCTGGCTGATTGCTGCCTAGGGGAATCCTTTGTTGGGAGGTGTTAGCTGGCCCTCATTGATTCATGTCTGGAATTCCCCTGTTTTGGCCTTGCGGCTTCAAAGCCTGGCTGATTGCTGCCTAGGGGAATCCTTTGTTGGGAAGTGTTAGCTGGCCCTCATTGATTCATGTCTGGATTTCCCCTGTTTTGGCCTTGCGGCTTCGAAGCCTGGCTGCTTCCAACATCTATGGCAGGCACCCAGGGGCGGTCTAAGGTAATTTTAAATGGTAGGCGAACATTTTTTGGTGCCCCCCCCCCCAAACATTATTTTGCCGCCCCATGTAAAACAAATATACAATTTTAATATCACAATACCATTAGTAGTATTATATTGTATCAATGTATATACAATATATTATACCATACTCATACTATATTATATCATAATTATATCATACTACATTACAATATAATTATATTATAATATATTGACATAATATAATGTAACATTCTATTATATTATTATTATAAAATAATAAAATTATTTATTTAAATAAAATTATCCTCTACTAAATATTTTTATTACTCCTATAAAACTCAAATAACCCAAAATAAAGTAAAATAAAATATTATATATTACTATTTTGTACAATACCACTATACTGCACTATTGTTTGCAATATTACATGTAATATACAATATATCATCATTCTATTGTCATATTGTATTTGTATTATATTGTATGACAATATTAAGCAGAACTGTATAATAATCAACAAGAAATGCAATGTAAATGCATCAAAATCAGAATATATTACCTACCACCCGTCTCATAATTCATAGGAGTCTCCCATAAGTCCAAAATTAGGATCCCAATGTAAATGTAAATAGAAAAACAGCCAAAATGTTCAAATGAGGTCGAATACAGGCAGCGCGGCCTGGGCAAATTTGGGCCCTCCCTCCCTCTAGGTGTTTGGACTCCAACTCCCACAACTCCTCATAGCCTCAGGCCCCTCAGGTCTAGACAGAAATAGAGCCGAAGAAAGGAAGGAGGGAGAGGTCACAGAGGAGGAGGAGGAAAGCCCTTCATTCATTCCTTCACTTACACTTCCTTCACTGATTCTTTTCTCCTTCCCTGCAAACGCGCGCGCACGGCGGAGACAAAGGGAGAGGGGAAGCACTCCCTGCCAGCCCGATAGGGAGTACTTTGCTAACAGGCTTCTGCTCAAGGGAGCTACTGGGCATGCGCGGAGGTTTTCGCGCATGTGCAGTTGCTCCTGCGCTCAACTTCAGCTGCAGAGCAACTGCGCCTGCGTGAAAACCTCCGCACGTGCCCAGAAGCGGCGTCGGAGCGCACAAGGCCGGGGTAAAAAAGCAGGCAGCTGCAGCACTGTCTGAGGAACATCGGCAGGGCGAGGATGGGGCCCCATGCGGCCAGGATGGTGCCCCCTTCCCAGATGGCGCCCTAGGCGGCCGCCTACTTTGCCTATCTTGTAGGACCACCCCTGCAGGCACCCTCAGATGTGAGGTCTGTTGGAAACTAGGCAAGTGCGCTTGATCTATCTGTGGAATGAAGTCCAGGGTGGGAGAAAGAAGTCTTGTCTGCTTGAGGCAAGGTTGAATGTTGCCATTGGCCACCTTAATTCACATTAAAAGGCACGGCTTCTACTGCCTGGGGGAAATCCTTTGTTGAGTGATGAGCTGTCCCTGATTGTTTCTTGTCAGGAGTTCCTCTGTTCCTGAGTATTGCTCTTTATTGATTTTAGAGGTTTTTAAATACTCTCTCCCTCCCTCTCTCTCCCCCTCTCTCTCATTCTCTCCAGTGGTCAGATTTTGTTCCTTTTCATTATTTCCGACTTCTCCCTTAGTTTCTCCCTGAAGCTGGGAAGAAGGCGCCGCAAGGGAGGCAGCGGAGCAAGCGGGTGCCTGCCTGCGCGTGGGAACGCGGTCTCGACACGTGACTGCCGTCCGCACCAGCGCCGCTTGTTGCGAGAGAGAGAGAGAGAGAGATTGAAGAAAGGCAAAAGCCCTCCCCGACCCGCGGTGCGCACTCGCAGCGGAAGGAAGAGGAGGAGAGCCAAGAAGGCACCCTGCGCGCAGCTGGACCCCATCTGCTTTGCCTCTTCCTCCTCCAGGACCGGGTTGAGGGCAAAGAGAGAGAGAGAGAGAGAATAGGCTTGGCTGCCTCTTCCACATTCTCTCCTGGCGGCGGCGCCCTTCCTCGCCCAAGCCGACCGAGGAGGGAACATGGCGACAGGAGGATCTCCTCCTCTGCTTCCCAAAGCCGCTTGGATGCTGCTTCTTTGGATGCTGCTTCTGGCAGGGAATCCCAGGCCGGTCTCTTCTTTCTCCCAGAAGAGCCTCCCTTCTTCCTCCCGGCCCCAGGATCAAGGCTTTGCGGTGCTGCAAACCGAGGAGGAGAACGGCTCCTGGGGAGAGGAGCTGCGGCGCAAGAGGAGCGCAGGACCCGCCGAGGAAGAAGAGGAAGGAGGAGGAGGAGAAGATGGGGAAGAAGAGCAGCCCCTGCAGGAGCCCATCCAGGTGTACGGGCAGGTGAGCCCCCGCCTCGCCTCTCCAAGGCTCATTGGGGAAACGCAGCTCCTCTCAAGCTCTCTCCAAGCCCTCCTTCCTGGCATTTCCCAACCCCCCCATCTCTTCCGCATCGCCCCAAACTGACCTCTGCATTCCCCAGGTTGACCTTCTCCCCATCTGGCTTCTTCCACATTTCCCAAACCGACCTCCTTGTGTAAGTTTCCCAAACTGACCCCCTCTCTTCACTTCCCAAGCTCACCTTCTCCCAGGATTCCAAAGTCATCTCTCCAACATTGCCCAAAACAATTTCCCCAAAATTATCGACAATGATCTCCCCTACGTTTCCCAAACCCACCCTCTCTCCACTTCCCAAACCCGCCGTTTCCTAAAATGACCCTCTCCATTTCCCAAAATGACCCTTTCTCCATTTCCCAAACCCACACTCTCTCCATTTCCCAAAATGACCCTTTCTCCATTTCCCAAAATGACTCTCCATTTCCCAAAACCACCTCTCTCCATTTCCCAAACTGACCCTCTCTCCATTTCCTAAAATGACCCTCTCTCCATTTCCCAAACTCACCCTCTCTCCATTTCCTAAAATGACCCTTTCTCCATTTCCCAAAATGATTCTCTCTCCATTTCCCAAACCCACCCTCTCTCCATTTCCCAAACCCACCCTCTCTCCATTTCCCAAACCCACCCTCTCTCCACTTCCCAAACTGACCTTCTCTCCATTTCCCAAACCCACCCTCTCTCCATTTCCCAAAATGACCCTCTCTCCATTTCCCAAACTGACCTTCTCTCCATTTCCCAAACCCACCCTCTCTCCATTTCCCAAAATGACTCTCTCTCCATTTCCCAAACTGACCCTCTCTCCATTTCCCAAACCCACCCTCTCTCCATTTCCCAAAATGATTCTCTCTCCACTTCCCAAACCCACCCTCTCTCCATTTCCCAAACTGACCTTCTCTCCATTTCCCAAACCCACCCTCTCTCCATTTCCTAAAATGACCCTCTCTCCATTTCCCAAACCCACCCTCTCTCCATTTCCCAAACTGACCTTCTCTCCATTTCCCAAAATGACCCTCTCTCCATTTCCCAAACCCACCCTCTCTCCATTTCCCAAAATGACCCTTTCTCCACTTCCCAAACTGACCTTCTCTCCATTTCCCAAACCCACCCTCTCTCCATTTCCCAAACTGACCCTCTCTCCATTTCCCAAAATGACCCTCTCTCCATTTCCCAAACCCACCCTCTCTCCATTTCCCAAACTGACCCTCTCTCCATTTCCTAAAATGACCCTCTCTCTCCATTTCCCAAACCCACCCTCTCTCCATTTCCCAAACCCACCCTCTCTCCACTTCCCAAGCCCACCCTTTCTCCACTTCCCAAACTGACCCTCTCTCCATTTCCCAAACCCACCCTCTCTCCATTTCCCAAACTGACCCTCTCTCCATTTCCCAAACCCACCCTCTCTCCATTTCCCAAACCCACCCTCTCTCCATTTCCCAAAATGACCCTCTCTCCACTTCCCAAACCCACCCTCTCTCCATTTCCCAAACTGACCCTCTCTCCATTTCCCAAACCCACCCTCTCTCCATTTCCCAAACTGACCTTCTCTCCATTTCCCAAACCCACCCTCTCTCCATTTCCTAAAATGACCCTCTCTCCATTTCCCAAACCCACCCTCTCTCCATTTCCCAAACTGACCCTCTCTCCATTTCCCAAACCCACCCTCTCTCCATTTCCCAAACTGACCCTCTCTCCATTTCCCAAAATGACCCACCCACTCTCCACTTCCCAAACTGACCCTCTCTCCATTTCCCAAAATGACCCTCTCTCCACTTCCCAAACCCACCCACTCTCCATGTCCCAAACTGACCCTCTCTCCATTTCCCAAACTCCCCTTCTCCCACTATTCCAAACTCATCTCCCCCACATGCTCCAAACCAACCCTCCAAATTTCCTAATATAATCTCCCGAACTGACCTTCTCTGAGTTTCCCAAACCAATTTCCTCCCCTTTTCCCAAACCGACCCTCTCTCTTCACTTCCCAAACTCACCTTCTCCCAATATTCCAAATTCATCTTCCCTACATTCCCCAAACGGTTGTCTAAGGCTTTCATGGCCGAAATCACTGGGATGCTGTGAGTTTTCCGGGCTATATGGCCATCTTCCAGAAGCATTCTCTTCTGATGTTTTGCCCACATCTATGGCAGGTATCCACAGAGGCTGTGAGGGTTCTGGGAAGCTAGGCAAGTAGACATTCCACAGATATATAAACCCCGCTTGTTTCCAACAGACCTCACAACCTCTGAGGATGCCTGCCATAGATGTGGGTGAAATGTCAGGAGAGAATGCTTCTGGAATATAGCCATACAGCTTGGAAAACTCACAACAACCTCTTCCCCAGACTGACCCCCTCTTCACTTTTAAAACTCACCTTCTCCTAGTATTCCAAACTCATTTCCCCTACATCTTCCATACCAATTTCCCCCCATTTCCTAACATGATCTCCCAAACTGACCTTTTCCCAGTTTCCCAAACTGGCTTCCTCCCCATTTCCAAAACCAAACCTGACTTCAGTTTCCCAAACTGATACTCTCTCAATTTCCTAACTGACCCTCTCTCCGCTTCCCAAACCAACCCTCTCTCCACTTCCCAAACTCACCTCACTCACTTCCCCTACATTTTCCAAACCACCCCCATTTCCTAACATGATATCCCAAACTGATATTCTCCTAGGAACCGACTTCCTCCCCATTTCCCAAACTGACCTCATTTAAGTTTCCCAACCTGACACTCTCTCCGTTTCCCAAACTCCCCATATCCCAAATGCCCTTCCTTTACATTCCCCAAATTGACCCTCTCCCCGTCCCCCCAAACTGACTTCCTGGATTTCCAAACTGACTGCCAAATTCTCTCCTATTTTTGCCAAGCTGATTTCCCACTTTACTTGAGTTGATTTGTTATGGGTTTTTTTAAAGTCCTGCAAGGAATTTGAACAGGGGGGGGGGGGGTCTTGGTGAGTTTTTTCTTTTTGGCGGGGCAACATCCTTTCCACGTTTTTCTTCCTCTCCCATTTGGACGGGGGTGGGGGGTGGGGGTGGGGGGGGTTGCCTGTGGAGAACAAGGCTTCAATCCTAAATCTGACCTTGTTTTCTTCTACCGTTTTGGAGCTTTATATTCATGTTCCGTAGGGTTTTGAGAAGGTTGGTGGTAGTGAAGGGGTTGAATTGGCAACCCAGATGACTCACAGGTTGATTTGCAGGGAGCCAGGTGATGCCAAGGAAAAGAAAAGGAGGCGGTGGGAAGCTCCTGGGACCTGGGCTGCAAATATTTGGGGGCTACTCTTCAGTGAGCAAAGAGTGCAATGCGGAGGGAACGCGCCACAGAGGTCTGGCTTGGGCAGGGGTCCAGTTGGCCCGTGACCTTGGTCTGGACCACTCACACTTTTTATTTCAACAGTTTACAATCGGATCTGTAATATTGATAATAATATAGCACCGGGAATGCGGCGCAGCTGGCTAAGTGTCAGCTGCATAAAATCTCTCATGAGATTGAGGCCTGCCCGGGTCGAGGTGGGTGCTCGATTTTTAAGTGTAGCCTGCTGTCGACCTTTGCAGCCCGAAAGCTTGTTGACCGAAAGGTCACAGGTTCGAATCTGGGGAGCAAAGGTGGCTGTGCTGCAGGTTTTTAATGAAGGAAGAATGAAGGGATCAAGGGCCATACTCTCGAAGGCTTTCATGGTTGGAATCCCTGGGTTATTGTGAGTTTTTCGGACTGTCTGGCCATGTTCCAGAAGCATTCTCTCCTGACGTTTTGCCTGCATCTATGGCAGGCATCCTTAGAGATTGTGACGTCTTTTGGCAACTAGGAAAATGAGGTTTATATATCTGGGAGTCCCCGGTGGCGCAGTGGTTTAAACTGCTGAGTTGCTAAGCTTGTTGATCAAAAGGTCGCAGGTTCGAATCTGGGGAGCGGTGTGAGCTTCCGCTGTCAGCCCCAGCTTCTGCCTACCTAGCCGTTCGAAAACATGCAAATGTGAGTAGATCAATAAGTACCGCTCCTGCGGGAAGGTAACGGTGCTCCATGCAGTCATGCTGGCCATGTGACCTTGGAGGTGTCTACAGACAACGCTGGCTCTTCGGCTTAGAAATGGAGATGAGCACCAACCCTGGGATGTGGCACAGCTGGCTAAGTATCAGCTGCATAAGATCTCTCTGACCAGTAGGTCATGAGTTTGAGGCCTGCCCGGGTCGAGGTGGGTGCTCGACCTTTAAGTGTAGCCTGCTGTCAACCTTTGCAGCCCAAAAAGACAGTTGCATCTGTCAAGTAGGAGATAAAGGTACCACATTAAGTGGGGAGGCAAATTTTGACTGAATTATGAGGCCATTAAAGAACTCCAGGAACGCTGAGGAATGCGGAAGGAACAACAAGGGATGCTGGGAATGCTGAGAGATGAGGAGTGCGTCAGCTCCCCCTGGTGGCCAGAGTTTGCCTCTGTTCATCTATATGTGTGTATGTGGAAACGGCAGGGATTGTCTGCTAAGTATGTGTACCTGTAATCCACTCTGAGTCCCCTTCGGGGTGAGAATAGCGAAATATAAATAAAGTAAATAAAAATAAATAAATAAATAATTATACAATCTGTAATATTGATAATAGTATACAATATATACTACTACTACTAATATGATATTATAATTATATATTTTATATTACATGTAATATTACTAATCATATAATGTTATAGTACAATGTAATATATAATATTAATATTGTGCTATGGCAATGATATAATATATTGTAGTTACATTTTACTTGTAAGCCGCTCTGGGTCTCCTTTGGGGTGAGAAGGGCGGCATATAAATGTCATAAATAATAAATAAATAAATCTGTGACAGGAGATCTTGAAGGCCTTTACGAGATTTGTGACATGACTCACCGATGTCCAGGAACGTCATTACATAGACCTTGAGTGCATCTACACTGTAAAACTATGGCAGTTTGACAGCTCTGGATCCATATTATATTCTTCTCAAGGGGGTGAGTGCCTTACCGAATGACAGCTCCCAGGATCCCCTTGCATTCAGCTGTGTCAGTTTAAAGGCTGCCAGACTGCATGAATTCTGCAGTGTAGATCAGTGGTTCTCAACCTTCCTAATGCCGCGATCCTTTAATACAGTTCCTCATGTTGTGGTGACCTCCAACCATAACGTTATTTTTGTTGCTACTTCACAACTGTAATTTTGCTACTGTTATGAATCGAAATGTAAATATCCAATATGCAGGATGTATTTTCATTCACTGGACCAAATTTGGCACAAATACCTGATATCCCCGAATTTGAATACTGGTGGGGTTGAGGGGAAGGGGATTGATGTTGTAATTTGGGATTTATAGTTCACCTACAATCAAAGAACGTTCCAAACTCTACCAATGATGGAATTGAACCAAACTTTTCATACAGAACTCCCATGACCAACAGAAAATACTGGAAAGGTTTGATGGGCATTGACCTTGAGTTTGGGAGTTGTAGTTCACCTCCATCCAGAGAGCACTGTGGACTCAAGCAATGTTGAATCTGGACCAAACTTGGCACAAATACTCAATATACCCAAATGCGGATGCTGGTGCAGTTTGGGGAAAATAGGCATTGACATTTGGAGGTTGTAGTTGCTGGGATTTTTAGTTCACCTACAATCAAAGAGCATTCTGAACCACACCAACGATAGAATTTGGCCAACACACGATTCCCATGACCAACAGAAAATACTAAGTTTTCTGATGGTGTTTGGCGACCCCTCTGACCCCCCCCCCCAGGGGTCCGGACTTCCAGGTTGAGAAACACTGACATAGACCTTGAGTGAATCTTCACTGTACAATTATGGCAGTTTGACAACTCTGGGTTCATATTATATTCTTCTCAAGAGGGTAAGTATCTTAACACAGTGTTTCCCAACCAGTGTGCCGTGGCACACTAGTGTGCCGTGAGCGATCATCAGGTGTGCCATGGGAAATTGGAACCTCCAATACCCTTTCTTCCCCCTCCTGCAGAACACTTTTTCTTCTCCACTCGGGCTCCCTTCTTCCCAGCCTCGCTCTGCTCGCTTTGCCTCGCTTTGCTCACGCTACTGCGTAGGCCCGCCTCACGTCTTCCTCCAGGAAAGGGCCTCAGGCTGTTAGGAATGGTGGGAGTTGAAGTCCAAAGCACCCAGAGGGCCGAAGTTTTTCCATGCCTGTTTTAGGGACCTTAAAGTGGTGAGCCTCCTTCCAACATTGTGATCCTGGATAGAAAACAAACAACAACATAACATAACATTGATTGAGTCCACAGTGCTCTCTGGGTGTAGGTGAACTACAACTTCTAAACTCAAGGTCAATTCCCAAGCAAACCCTTTCAGTACTTTCTGTTGGTAATGAGAGTTCAATGTGCCAAGTTTGATTCAACTCCATTGTTGCAAGAGTTCAGGATGCTCTTTGATTGTAGGTGAACTATAAATCCCAGCAACTACAACTTCCAAATGCCAAGGTCTATTTCCCCCAAACTCCATCTGTGTTCACATTTGGGCATATTGAGTATTCATGCCAAGTTTGGTCCTCATCCAACATTGTTTGAGTCCACAGTGCTTTCTGGATATAGGTGAACTACAACTCCAAAACTCAAGGTCAAACTCTTACAGTATTTTCTCTTAGTTATGGGAGTTCTGTGTGGGAAGTTTGATTCCATTCCATCATTGGTGGAGTTCAGAATGCTCTTTGATTGTGGGTGAACTATAACTCCCAGCAACTACAACTCTCAAATGACATTTTGTGTCATTTTGGTTGGTGGTGTGCCTCAGGATTTTGTAAATATAAAAAATGTGCCGCGGCTCAAAAAAGGTTGAAAAACACTGTCTTAACAGATGACAACTCCCAGGATCCCCTCACATTGAGCCCTTCCAGTTCAAAGGCTGCCAGACTGCATGAATTCTGCAGTGTATATGCTCTCTTTGTTGTTGGTCACCTAGAGTCAGTTCTGTCCTTGGCAACTGCTATTTCCAAAGCACCTTAGATCTTCAGTATTTCCTTTGCAGTTTCCTCTTTTCTGGGGACCGTCATCTCATGTTTCTTTGCTCACAGAACTCCTCAAAAGTGCTGGTTTATCTCTTGGTACAACACACACTCGCATAAAGAGAATAAGTTGTGAATGACCTGAATGCAGCTGTGAAGTCTGCATGGCAGAAGTGTCCTGGAAATCCTTGCGCATGTAGGCCGGGGATCTATAATTTAGGAGAAACCCCTTGGCATCATAGCTTCTGAATCTTCCTTGTGTACCTTTCTTTCTGTTTGCAAACTGAGGGTGCAGCAGGTATAACCCTGCTGTTCTCTGGGAAGAGCTTCGCCACATTTGACAGTTTTTTGGCTTGTCTTTTTATTCCAAAGAGGGAGACATGACAGCAGGCATGTAGCCAGGGGGGGCTAAGGGGGCTTCAGCCCCCCCCCGAAATTCTCAGGGTGGTCCGCGAAAAGGCCATACTGGTACATTATTTAAACTGTTATGTTTATTCATATCATGATCTGATCACCATGCTCATTATATCCCACATTAATGGGGTTATTGGGATAACAATACAAAAGATTTGCTAGGGTAGACCCTCTTCCACCCAGTCTCAGCCCCCCGAACCAAACTCAGCCCCTCCGAAACAAAAAATCCTGGCTACGGCCCTGCATGACAGCATTATTTCTTTGCAGTTCCAAGGCTGGATCTACACTGCTCTATAATTCAGTGTGAAACTGCATTATATGGTCAGTTTAGCCCTATATAATACACTTTAGTGCAGCTAAACTCCTTTATAGGAGTATACACTGACCATATTGTACAATTTCAAACATCTTTTTCGATGTTGAATACTGTTGGCTTGTTTGGCCACTTTACATCTTGTGGCCAGGTTTCTGTGAGTTTTCTGGGCTGTCTGGCCATGTTCCAGAAGCATTCTCTCCTGACGTTTCACCCACATCTATGGCAGGCACCCTCAGAGGTTGTGAGGTATATTGGAAACTAAGCAAGGGAGGTTTATATATCTGTGGAATGTGCAAAGTGGGTGAAAGAATTATTGTCTGTTTGAGGCAGGTGTGAATGTTGCAATTGGCCAACTTGATTAGCATTTATTGGACTTGTACCTTCAAGGTCTGGCTGCTTTTAGCCTGGGATAATCCTTTGTTGGGAGGTGTTAGCTGGCCCTGCTTGTTTCTTGTCTGGAATTCCCCCTTTTTTGAGTGTTGCTCTTTATTTACTTTCCTGGCAGGGCCGTAGCCAGGATTTTGATTCGGGGGGGGGGGGGGCTGAGACTGGGTGGGAGAGGGTCTACCCTAGCAAACCTTTTGTATTGTTATCCCAATAACCCCATTAATGTGGGATATAATGAGCATGGTGATCAGATCATGATATGAATAAACATAACAGCTTAAATAATGTACCAGTAAGGCCTTCTCGCGGACCACCCTGAAAATTTGGGGGCCTGAAGCCCCCTTAGCCCCCCTGGCTACATGCCTGTTTCCTGGTAATACTGGCAGCCAGATTTTGTTCCTTTTCATGGTTTCCTACTTTCTATTGAAATTGTCCACGTGCTTGTGGATTTGAATGGCTTATCTGTGTAGTCTGGCATGGTAGTTGTTAGAGGATCCCGTGGACACAATATTCCAGGTGTGGTGTAATCAAGGCAGAATAGAGGGTAGCATGAATTCCCTGGATCTAGACACTATATTCCTAATGATGCAGGCCAAAATCCCATTGGCTTTTTTTTGCCGCAGCATCACATTGTTGGCTCATGTTTAACTTGTTGTCCACGAGGACTCCAAGATCTTTTTCACACGTACTGCTCTCGAGCCAATTTGGTGTCATCTGCAAACTTGATCATCATGCCTTCTAACTCTTCATCTAAGTTTTGGCCAGTGGTTCATCTGCAAACTTTTCATGCCCTACCTTCATCTAAGTGGCCCCCTTTTTGCCAGAATTTTTTTTTTTTACTCACGGCCCCCTAGAAATTATTTTTAATTTTTTTAAAAATAGCAATTAAACAGAAAGATATATGTATTAATATTTCTACATTTTTTGTAATAAAATATAATAAAGAAAGTTGTAAATTGGAAACATTGAAGTTTGAAATTATGAAACTATTGATTGAACTTAGAATAGAAAGGTAATACAAAAAAAGTTAAAACATTCGAAATCATCTTAATGAGAAGGATGGACCTGGTATGCTTCTCCCAATCTAGTCATCCTCGGCTCTATTTTTGTCCGAAGTAATCTCAAATCATCGCGATTGACTATTTTGCAATTGGTTTCTTTTTTTGTTAATAAATTGGTTACCGCACTGAATCCACGTTCCACTAAATATGTTGAAGGACATTATTATTGTTATAAGACTCAATCAGTTGGAAGGGAACCCCAAAAGAATTATTATTATTATTATCCCTTGCTTGGCGAGAGGAGGAGGAGGAGGGAGCAGGAGAAGGGAAGAAGAGAGAGAGACACACACAGAGATGGATGGTAGCCTGTCGCCTGGCTCACGCCCCGCCCCCACCCCCTTACAGGGGTTCAGCGCCCCAAATTCTCCTGAGCCTTCCAGCGCCCCCCTAGATCGCCCCACCACCCACCAGGGGGTGGTACCGCCCACTTTGGGAACCACTGATGTAAGCCAGTGTTTTTCAACCTTTTTTGAGCACATTTTTTACATTTACAAAATCCTGGGGCACACCACCAACCAAAATGACACAAAATGACACTCTAACTTACTATATTGTACTATACCATTATACTATAATATTATTAGTACTATTAAAAGTAATATAAAATATATAATTTCAATATTGCATTATTTTTTAAAGTATTATCTTGTATTACATTATAATAATATAAATATTATAGGTACATACAATATATAATCAGTAAAGCACAGGAGTTAATCCTGACTGTTATCATTACTCTCATAGTCAATAACGACAAATACTGATAATATAACAATATAATATCATATATAAGGGAAAAATAATATTATGTTAATACATAGTTCATAATAATCATAATCATAATAATATAGCCCACGAGGCTTATTCCACATCACGCCCCAGTCTCTGAGGCCCAGTAGGCTGCTCGCGTATGTGCCCGGAGGCAAGTCCTGTTGTTCCCTGCATCATTGCAGCAGTGGGCGAAGAGGCAGTAGAGCTGTGGGTAGGAGAGGAAGCCCATGAAGGCAGAGGCGCCGGTCAGGGCCAGGCTCAGGCTCAAGAGCTCCACCGCCCCAGCTGGCCGGACCAGCGCCAGACCCGCCGCCAAGCCCAGTATTGCCAGGTGCACCCGCTGCCGCATCGCCTCAGACGAGGCACTTCTGCTCCACTGGCGTCCCCTCATGGAAGGCGCTTCTGGTCCCGCCGCCTCCGCCGCTGCCATCTTGGTGCCGGGCTGGAGTTCAAGGCCACTGCGACAGGATTGGCCCGTGGGGAATAAAGGGGCGTGGCTTATTCAAGACTCCAGAGGTTCCAATTTCCCACGGCATACCTGATGATCGCTCACGGCACACTAATAAGCCACGGCACACCTGTTGGGAAACACTGATCTAAGCCATTAATAAAGATCCTGAACAGGACCGGGCCCAGGAGGGAACCCTGCTGATGGCACTCCACTCGTCACTTACTTCCAGGATGAAGAGGAAGCATTGGGGAGAATCACCCTCTGGGTTTGTTCGCTTAACCAATTACAGATCCACCTAACCGTAGTTTTGCCTGGCCCATATTGGACAAGTCTCCTTTCCAGAAGGTCATGGGGGACCTTGTCGAAGGCCTTACTGAAGTCCAGATACGCTATATCCATGGCATTCCCCCCATCTACCCAGCTTGTAACTCTATCGAAAAAAGAGATCAGATCAGTCTGGCATGACTTGTTTTTGATAAATCCGTGTTGACTATTAGCGATGACCACTTTTGTTTTTAGGTGTTTGCAGGCCACTTCCTTAACGGAAGAGGGACTTGGGCCCTCTTTCCTAAGGACACACAAAGCAGCCTTCTGAATGACAGCGTGGAAAGCAGAAAGGCTTTGGCAGAGCCCTTTCAAGGGCATTTCAGCCTTGGCTCTGGCTAAGCATGCAAGGCCTTGGTAGCCAGGCAATGAAGTCCCGAATGGCCTTTCTCACTGTTCTAGATGAAGACACGAAGGGCACAATACGCATGCTTTCATCTCTGTGCTTTAGTGGTTTCTAGCCCATGGTTTCTGCCTTTTTGGAGCGATTGTAGAATTAATTGGGAAGGAAGAGAGGCAGGGCATTGGTTTATGCAAGGGACAAGGAAGATGGATAGATGAAGCAGCATTGTATAATGGGAAGAGAGGCCCATTTTTAGTTCCTGATGAATTCAGAGTGAACTCATATTTCTGCAAGGCTGCTCAATCTTATTTTTTCGAAATGGCAATAGTTGGTTTTAGGAGCGATGTCAGAGGAGCATTTAAGAACACTATATGCTTTCTGCCTCATTTAAGGTACTGCCAGATCTCCTTCTGAATTATCCAGATGGAGGTCATTTTGGCTCTTTGCTTCGAGATGGGAATCACTCAGCACTCTGGATTGCAGCTCCCAGCATTCCTTGCCAAGCATTATGCTGGGCTGTTGGGACTCACAGTCCAGCAGTACAAAAATAAAAGCCACATGGTTCCCATTTCTGTATTAAGTCAGTTGCAAGCTAGCCTTTTAATCAGAAGCACATGCCTTTACTTCTTTGAATGCAGTTCTGTTTTGTTTCTTCGTTGTCCGAGATGGTTAACGTCACGGGCATTTCCAAATGTTACCCATCCATTTGAATATCAAAAGGGAAGATTTAGGACTTCAGATTTCTTTGCAAAAACAGCAATAATTAGCTTTTAAAATGACACCCAGCCTTGCGTTTCGTAAGGAAGGCCATGCTTCTTGGGACCAATCCATTTTGATTTGGTACATGGAATATCACGGGGGCAGGGAGTCCCATAGTCTAAGTCAGTGTTTCCCAACCACTGTTCCGCGGTACACTAGTGTGCTGTGAGCGATCACCTGGTGTGCCACGGGAAAACCTTTCTTCCCCCCTTTCTTCCCCCTCCTGCCGAACTCCTGATTCTGCTGCTTGGGGGGGGGGGGGGAGGAAGGGCCGGGCGGTGGCGGCGGCAAAGAAGGGGCCGGGGCACCACCTCCTTCGGCCATTTCCCCAGCCAGCCAGCCTCCAATCAAGGGAGGGCAGGAAACGGAAGCAGAAGTGAGGAGCGCAGTCTGAGGCAGGCCCACCGGCTTCTTCTTTCGAACCGCAGGAAAGAAGGAAGGAAGGCAGGCAACTGCGGACCGAGTGAGTGCCTTCCCTTCTGGTGTGGAAGAGGGAGAGAGCCATTCAGGAAGGGAGCCACCTGGGGGTTCTGTGTGGGAAGTTTGGCCCAGTTCTATCATTGGTGGGGTCCTGAATGCTCTTTGATTGTAGGGGAACTATAAATCCCAGCAACTACAACTCCCAAATGGCAAGGTCTATTTCCCTTGAACTTCATCTGCGTTCATATTTGGGCATATTGAGTATTCATTTCAAGTGTGGTCCAGATCCATCATTATTTCAGTCCACAGTGCTCTCTGGGTGTAGGTGAACTACAACTTCCAAACTCAAGGTCAATTCCCAAGCAAAACCTTTCAGTACTTTCTGTTGATAATGAGAGTTCAATATGCCAAGTTTGGTTCAATTCCATTGTTGCAAGATTTCAGGATGCTCTTTGTTTATGTGTTAACTCTAAATCCCAGAAACTGTAACTCCCAAATGTCAATGTCTATTTTCCCCAAACTCCATCTGTGTTCACATTTGGGCATATTGAGTATTCATGCCAAGTTTGGTCCTGATCCAACATTGATTGAGTCCACAGTGCTCTCTGGATATAGGTGAACTACAACTCCAAATCTCAAGGTCAATGCCCACCAAACTCTTTTAGCATTTTTTCTTGGTTATGGGAGTTCTGTGTGGGAAGTTTGTGTCTTTCTGCCATTCCTGCCAGGATATCTATGTTGTGTTCATCAAAACAGGCCCAGGTTTCACACTGAGTGTATAAATACATTTTTAAACATATTAACTATATGTATTACTGTGTTAGAGTGTAATTTTGTGTCATTTTGGTTGGGGGCGTACCCCAGAATTTTGTAAATGTAAAAAATGTGCCGTGGCTCAAAAAAGGTTGGGAAACACTGGTAAGTGACCTGTCTCCCTTTTCTCCTCCACCCAAACTGCATTAATTTTACAGTGCAGACATGCCTAGGATTCTGGAGATCGGAGTCTGTTGGCCACCAGCAAATCCAGGAGGGCTTGTTTGTCTTTACTTTCCCTCTTGTTTGCTTAGAACGGATCAATGCATCTACCGGTATTATGCAAGCTGAAGTATACAGCTTATCTTTCCAAAGAAATATTTCCCAAGAGACAACGCCCCACATTTGTGACATGTCGTTACTTGTAACAGAAGTGGGTTCAGAAGTAAAAAGACCAAAAATAAAAAAAATAGAGGGTGTTGTCCTTTCAGACTCAAAATAACAACAAACTCTGTTTTGCCGTTTTGTACTTTGCGTTCCCTTCTTATACAGACCTGCATAGGCACATTCCCTTCCCCATGTATTTGGATGCTTTCTAGTTATCTGAAATTCCAGTTGACTTCTGCATATCTGTATGAATGTACATATACAGTATATCACACACACACAAACTTATATAGGGCCGAGCTTTAGCACAGCAGGTTAACAGCCAGCTGCAGTAAATCTTTGACTGAAAAGTTGATTGTTCAAAGCCAAGCGTCAGTTTGAGTTCCTGGCCTTTAGCCCAGCTGCTGCCTACCTAGCAGTTTTGAAAACAGCAATGTGAGTAGATAAATAGGTACTACTTAAGCGGGGAGGTATTTAAGGCACCCAGAAGAAAATGCCAGGAAAAAAATGCTGGCAATTTGATGAAGGAGGAAGTTTACGAACAAAGCTCTATGGCAGGGAAAAGTGGAGCGACAACACCCCCTGTGGCTGGACCTGAGCACAACCTCCAAGATGCCAAAGATTAGGGAAGCTTATGAACTTACAACAAGGCCATAACTTCCTCATATATATTCCAGTTTTGGAGGAATTGAGCATCTCCTAAGGCGGTCTTAATTTGGTAGGAATTCAATTTTTGCTTAATTTAGATCAGTGGTTCTCAACCTTCCTAATGCCATGACCCTTTAATACAGTTCCTCCTGTCGTGGTATCCCCTAACCATAAAATTATTTTCATTGCTACTTCAAAACTGTAATTTTGCTCTCTGTTATGAATCGTAATGCAAATATCTGACATCCAGGATGTATTTTCATTCACTGGACCAAATTTGGTACAAATACTCTATGCGCTCCAATTTGAATACTCATTGGGTTGGGGGGGATTGATTTTGTCATTTGGGAGTTGTAGTTGTTGGGATTTATAGTTCAACTACAACTCCACCAACGATGGAATGGAACCAAACTTGACACAGAACTCCCACAACCAACAGAAAATACTGGAAGGGTTTGGTGGGCATTGACCTTGAGTTTTGGAGTTGTAGTTCACCTACATCCAGAGAGCACTGTGGACTCAAACAATAATAGATCTGGACCAAACTTGGCATGAATATTCAATATGTCCAAATGTGAACGCTGGTGGAGTTTGGAGAAAATAGGCATTGACATTTGGGAGTTGTAGTTGCTGGGATTTATAGTTCACCTACAACCAAAGAGCATTCTGAACCCCAGCAATGATAGAATTGGGCCAAACTTCACGCACAGAACCCCCATGCGTTGAAGGGACTCAAGCCTCTCTCCAGCCTCACATGCTCTCCCTCGCCTGCATGCCTGCTCTCCCCTCCGTACTTGGAATCTCAGAAACAGCCATCCTCTTGACTGAGAGGCTGGCCAGTCACATCGGAGGAGGGCTTTTGGTGGGAGGATTTGCTGCCTGTTTCCAAAAAGGAAGAGAAGGGCAGGTAGAGAGATCTTCAGCCTTCTCTGCCAAAGGGGTTCCCAAGACCATCAGAAATATGTGTTTTCTGATGGACTTTGGCGACTCCTCTGAAACCCCCCTCCCGACCCCCAGGTTGAGAAACACTGGTTTAGATCATTTTTTTGTTTTCTTCTCTCCACAGCTGTTCAAAAGTTACACACATTCAGATTTATATAACCCATAATTTCATCCTCCTTTATGGCTCCGGCCTGTGCAGAGGTGATGCATTGTTTTAATTATGCCAAATCAGAGACTGAGGCTGGTGAGGGAATCTCTTGGCTTGCTGCCTCCAAAGGATGGGATCAGATGACATGGCAGTGTTGCCGAACAATTTAGGACAGCCTGGCCCATAGGGGGCAGAGGCCCAGAAGTACCCCTAAAACGAGGATTTCAGCAGAACCTCTGGTGAAGTTTTAAAAGCAAACTAAAAATCCCTTTCCCAAATGATCTGGAAGAAGATGCCACTGAAGATTTTATTCTTGTCAGCTGAGAAGCATGGCCACTGCAGATTCCTTGTCGCAAAGCAGTCATAAAGTTACATTGAAAACATATGCCATTTTAATACATTTTACAGAACTGTCAAATTCAAACTTTCCCGCCCCTGCATGCTGTAGGCTTCATGATGATTGGTTGGAACCTTGGAAGCCAGCTGTAGTGGGAACCAATCGTGAAACAGTGTCGCTTTCGATTTGGCGAATGGGAAGCGAGGGGCAGGAATGTTTGTTCAAAACAAGCAGCTGGAGTTTTCTTGATTAGATTATGTCCGTATGTTAATGAAGATCCGAGGCTTTGACCTTTTGGGCCAAAGCAAGTTCTTTGTTCTTGGTGAAAAACAGGAATTTGTCCTTAACGACCCTTCCTTGTTGAAAAAGGGCCATGTGTAGATTTCCCATGAGAGTTTTCAGTCTTCTGGATGGTAAACAAATGAAATAACTATAGCTGTGTGTTGGTTTCCGAGGCCAACGGTGACAGCTGGTTATGAAATATCAAATATAGTTATGCCATACGTCTTATAAACACAGGACAAGACTAAACTATTGGAACAAAAGGAGTCTTTCAAAAATGGGGAGAAGGGAGAGAACATTCTCCAAACCAGAAAGAGTCCTCTGTCATGCAAATTGCTCCAATGATTGGATTAAGGGTGCAGCCAGGAATGTGGTCACCCTGATCTCAAAACAAACAGCTGGGTCTTTCACAAACATGTAGCATTTCTTCATATTATTTTACACATGGGGAGGAGGAAAACATGCAGGAAAATTACATAGGAGGGTTTCAGGGGTATATCACCATTATCTCATAATTACTTCATATGCAAGGGGTGGAAAGAAAGTCTATATAATCTTGAAAAGTATAAAATTCATATGCTTTGGGGAAAGTCCATCTGTGTCCTTGGGAAAACTATAAGAGAAAAGTCCTTTTTGCTAATAGCCAGAGGAGAGTCCAAACACATGGAAGTCCTTGGAAAACGGTGTCTCTCAAACCGCTCAGGGCTTGCCCCTGTTGGCCTGTCCGCATGCAACTCTGTGCACAAAGAGTCCATGGTTTCAGGTTAAGTGAGGCAGGAAAACAGAGAGGTAGAAATGGCTGGAGGTTTTTTGATGCCAAATCCCAGCCTTTGGTGCTAGAGATGCCAGACCACATATGCAGGAACGTTGGAACTTCCTGCTGCAGGTCAAACCAATTAGGATGCAAATGGGCTCTTTCTGGGGCTCGCCTTCAGTAGGATCCCTTTTGACCACCAGATCATCCAAGAAGCAGATAAACACTCTGTTTATTCCCCCGTCCTTTCCCTTTTAATATCAATATGCATTTGACAGCTAGACTAGCTAAGCATTTTAATCTCCCATCTGTGGCTCTCTAAGCAGTTTTTTTAAAAAGCAACATGCGTGTAGTCCTTTGCAACAGGTGTGCGGGGGAAAGTCAAGATCACGTGATCTGGCAGAAAAGCTTGTTTGTCCTTAAAAAATCCCATGTTGCTGTTTTGCGTTTCCTCCTTCCTCCGCTTTTATTTCTGGTGCTGATTTACCTCCGCAGTTTGGAGGCTGAGTCCCATTTTAGCATTCGGATGCAAAACAGGCAAAACCAGGGATGTCTCCCCATAGTGCATCTTAATGCAGTTTGGGACCACTTTGGCTGACATGGTTCAATGGTATCAAATCCTGGGATTGGTTGTTTGGCAAGAGAAGGGCATAGATTGCTGTTGGGTTTTCCGGGCTGTATGGCCATGTTCCAGAAGCATTCTCTCCTGACGTTTCGCCCACAACTATGGCAGGCATCCTCAGAGGTGGTGAGGTCTGTTGGAAACAAGGCAAATAGGGTTTATATATCTGTGGAATATCGACTTGCCTAGTTTCCAACAGACGTCACAACCTCTGAGGATTCCTGCCATAGATGTAGGCCACTGATTCTCAACGTGGGCAGTACCACCCCCTGGTGGGTGGTGAGGCGATCCAAGGGGGCGGTGGGAGGCTCAGGGGAATTTGGGGGGCGGTGAACCCCTTTAAGGGGACGGTGAGCGATTGGCCATTTAGGAGGGGTATTGCTGTCCTCTTCTTTGGCCCCGCCCCCTTCGCTTTGACTCCCACACTTAGTACTGAAGCAGTAACTCGGAGTCCCAAAACTCCCAAGGCAATACCTTTTGAGCTAGGCTGCCGTTATTATCTGAGCGCAAGGACGGAAGATGTGACAATTTTACTGCGGTTCAGGAAACCAGCTTTATTTGCAATCACATCAGCTGATGGGCCTGCCTTCTTGGCAGAACAAAGCTGCAGGAAGACAGAACCCCGATCTGTTCCAGTAGACAGGTTTTATACAAACAATGGAGTCAACATTTAGTCCCTCCCTTCTTCATGCATTGTTATTGGCTAGTATTCATGAACCCATATTACTCTATCCAATTAAACAAAGCATTTCTTAGCATCTCACTCCTATTTGCTAACAAACGTTGCGCAGCATTAATTTTCATTTCCATTGTTCTATGTTACTGCTCTATGTGCAAAGTGTACTCAAATCGTTACATTTTCTACTGAGCCTTCACTGGTTGCCTGCCAAGTGAAGGCTTCATTTGCCATGCGCGCCTCCTAACCAATCACTTACTTTGTAAACAAAACACACATGGTGACTGCTAGGCCAATCAAGACCGTGTTCTTATCTAGAGGCACATGATGTTCTCTGGCTAATCACAGCCTGTGCTTGTGTACCAATCAAAGTGGATTATTCTCGTCACTGCTGCTGGCAAACTATTTCTTTGCTATGCTACTCCAGTTCTAGTCTAATGCATCACCTCTCTCTGACATTTCTTCTGTTAAAGCATCAATTTCCCCTTCATTACAGTGCAAAGGCCTCCGCGTCCTCCGGTGGAGCATCCCCACCACCGTGGAAGAAAGCGTGGCCTTCCCCGGTGGAGGCAATTCATTCCAAACCCCTCCAGTACTTTCTGTTGGTCATGGGGGTTCTGTGTGCCAAGTTTGGCTCAATTCCATTGTTGGTGGAATTCAGAATGCTCTTTGATTGTAGGTAAACCATAAATCCCAGTAACTACAACTCCCAAACGAGAAGGGCTATTTTCTCAAAACTCCAGCAGTGTTCAAATTTGGGCGTATTGAGTATTTGTGCCAAATCTCATCCAAATCCATAGTTGTTTGGGTTCATAGTGCTCTCCAAATATAGGTGAACGACATGCCCCCTAAATCAGTTAATTCATTCCAAACCCTTCCAGTATTTTCTGTTGGTCATGTGGGTTCTCTGTGCCAAGTTTGGTCCAGTTCTGTAATTTGTGGGGGTCTCAGTGGCCTGTGGAAGTCAGAGCTGAATCAATTGAAGGTACTGCAAATCCCATCATCCGTTGTCCATACTCCCCCAAACATATTGTTTTTGTGATTAATCACTATGCTTTAATTATGTTCAATTTGTAACAATGAAAATACACCCTGCATATTAGATATTTGCATTAGAATTTATAAGAGTAGCAAAATTATTTATGAAGTAGCAATGAAAATATGGTTGGGGGTCACCACAACATGAGGAACCTTATTTAGGGGCCGTGGCATTAGAAAGGTTGAGAACCACTGCATTAATACATATATCTTTCTGTTTAATTGCTATTAAATTTTTTAAAAAATAATTTCTAGGGGGGGTGGTGGTTTTTTTTTTTCTGGAAAAAGGGCGCTATGCCAAAAAAGGTTTGGAAATCACTGATGTAGGTGAAGCATCAGGAGATAATGCTTCTGGAACATGGCCATACAGTCCAGAAAACTCACAGCAACTGAGTAATTCCAGCCATGAAAACCTTTGAGAGGCATGGACCTTGTAAAACTACTGCTCCCAGGATTCCATAGCCTTGGTCTTGGTAGTTCAAGTGGGGTAAACTGCATCCATTCTCCAGTGGAGATACACTCTTGGACACAACTAGGCCTGGAAGTAAAGGACTTGGATGTTTTGGATGGCAGAAAATATGCCCTATGCTCAGGGGCAGTCCTACAGGTAGGCCAAGTAAGCGGCCGCATAGGCTGCATAGGGGGGGCGGGGCGCCATCCTGGCCCTGCCGATGTTCCTCAGGCAGCGCCGCAGCTGCCTGCTTTTGGGCCCCGGCCTTGTGCACTGCGACGCCGCTTCTAGGCATGCGCGGAAGTTTTCGCGCAGGCGCAGTTGCTCCGAACCTGAAGTTGAGCGCAGGAGCAACTGCACATGCGCGAAAATCTCCGCGCATGCCCAGTAGCTACCTTGCGCAGAAGCCTGTAAGCAAAGCACTCCCTATTGGGAAGGCAGGGAGTGCTTCCCCTCTCCCTTTGTCTCCGCCGCGCGCGCGTTTGCGGGGAAGGAGAAAAGAATCAGTGACGGAAGTGTAAGTGAAGGAATGAATGACGGGCTTTCCTCCTCCTCCTCTGTGACCTCTTCTCTCCCTCCTTCCTTTCTTTGGCTCTATTTCTGTCTAGACCTGAGGGGCCTGAGGCTATGAGGAGTTGTGGGAGTTGGAGTCTAAAGCACCTAGAGGGAGGGAGGGCCCAAGTTTGCCCAGGCCGCTGCCTGTATTCGACCTCATTTGAACACTTTGGCTGTTTTTCTATTTACATTTACATTGGGATCCTAATTTTGGACTTATGGGAGACTCCTATAAATTATGAGACGGGTGGTAGGTAATATATTCTGATTTTGATGCATTTACATTGCATTTCTTGTTGATTATTATACAGTTCTGCTTAATATTGTCATACAATATAATAAAAATACAATATAACTATAGAATAATGATATATTTTATATTACATGTAATATTACAAACAATATTGCAGTATAGTGGTATTGTACAAAATAGTAATATATAATATTTTATTTTACTTTATTTTGGGTTATTCGAGTTTTATAGGAGTAATGAAAATATTTAGTAGAGGATAATTTTATTTAAATAAATAATTTTATTTATTATAATAATAATATAATATAATGTTATATTATAATGTCAATATATTATAATATAATTATATTGTAATGTAGCATAATATAATTATGATATAATATAGTATGAGTATGGTATAATATATTGTATATACATTGATACAATATAATACTATTAATGGTATTGTGATATTATCTATTATATAAATGGGTTCACGTCATGTAATGTATACCTCAAACAAAGAAACCTTACAACGCAGAAACACAATATTTGCCAACATAAATAGGCCTCAAGCAAGGTACGTTTGTAGCAAAGAAACTTTCCCCCCCTAAACCTCAAAGGCCCCCAAAACAACGAGTAAAAATAAAACTACATTTACCAGCATCCTCCGGGGCAGCCAAAGACTCACCCAGCCTCTACATTCTGAACAACATGATTGGCTGCCAATAAGGGCGGATTTGCATAACTGCTGCACTGGCCAGCCAACATGAAAATTCGAACCATAAAAAATTGCCAAAACAGAATAAGGAAAAGGCCTGAGCCAATCCCCAACACAAACACCCAAATCACTTGCAACCGAAAATTTACACCCCAAAAAATCACAGACCACGCCCAAAATTGACAGTAAGGCTTCATTAACTTGATTTCCCTAACTAGCCCTCACTTACTGGGAAGCTGCTTACGCTCTAAATTGACAGTAAGACTTCATTAACTTGATTTCCCTAACTAGCCCTCACTTACTGGGAAGCTGTTTACGCTCTGAATTGACAGTAAGACTTCATTAACTTGATTCTCCCGACTAGGCCTCAGCTCATTGGACATTGTGTATGGCCTGAATTGACAGTAAGGCTTCATTAACTTGCTGTTCCTAACTAGGCCTCAGCTCATGGGACATTGTGTATGGCATGAATTTACAGTAACCTACCTTGGCACACAGAGCCCCGACCATGCATGATGGGACTTGAAGTACCACCATGGAAAATGGGATTTGTAGTACTTCAAAACCCATTATTCCCCACAGACCACTGTGGCCCAGAACCAAGACCAATAAAGACCCAACTTGACCCACACTCCATCCAACTGCAGTTTAGAGGAGGGCACACCGTGGATGATTGGACTTTCTCGCATCTCCTAAAAAGGGCACAGCAACGCGTGCCGGGTACAGCTAGTAATTGTATATTTGTTTTACATGTGGGGGGGAATAATGTTTTTTTCGGGGGCAAAATAATGTTCGCTTACCATTAAAAATTACCTTAGACCGCCCCTGCCTATGCTTTTCCCCAATTGAAACAGTGAGGTTGTTCAACCCCAGTTTTATCTGGACCATATTACTGTCAGAAATAATGGGCACATTTGAGCTCAGCGAAATCTGCTCCAAAACTAGACATTTAACTCCTCGCTTCTCCAAATTGGAGTGAACAGCAGTCATTTATTTTGGTTTGTTCGAAGCGATGCACTTGCTTGAGATTTACTTTTTAGTACCACAGCTTTTGGTCTCTTGGCAGAGAGACTGGGAAATGTCTGCTGTCAAAATGATAACCTTTTCTAGATCTTGAGTACCTTTGCATGAGGTCTTAGCAGTCCCTGCGCATCTGATGCCCTCATTATCTGGGGTGAAGATTAGGTTTATCTCTGGCCGACTGTAATCTAGCCTTATTTTCCCTATGTCTGTAAAACAGTGTGGCCTGGAAGAAATGTAATCTTCTTGATTTGCAAAGGATGATTTAGGGAAGTTGCAAAAGTGACCTCTCTGGGCTGTAACTGGATTTGATTTTTAGATTTCCAGATGAGGGTTGTTCAGCCTGTATTGCATTTATATTTACTACATATTACATTTACATGGTTTACCTTTGTTGGGCATTACATAGGCAACCATTAGGCCTGGATAGATTCGTCGGAATACTCGTAAAATCGGAATGAATTTGGATTAAATTCACTTTTGAAGTGGTTTTGAAGCGATGTAAGCAACCCGGAAATGAATTTGCCATTTTGAAGCCACCACCGCGGGTTTCCCTTCCCTGGCCTTCCCTTCCGTGTGTGACGCTCGCCCCAGATCTAACGCGGAGGGAAGGACCCGGGGCAGGAACCGTGTTAAACCCAGTTTGGAAGCGGATTTCTTCCCTCCCACGTCAGACTGACAGGTTTTCGCGCATTGCACAATCACCAACGCCATTAACGAAGTAATTCCAAAATTTTGGACATTTCAAAGTATTTTTTGGTAAAATTTTGCAAATCATTTGAGAATAGAATCACTATTACCCCCTACATCCGAAACGAGTTTTGAACAATTTTTTCCCTTGATCAACCAGGCCTAGTAACCATACTTTATCTCAGTGTTTCCCAACCGCTGTGCCGTGGCACACTACTGTTCCGTGACGGATCATCTGGTGTGCCGCGAAAATGTCTCCCCCCTCTTTTTGCCCCCTCCTGCCTGCTGCTGCTTGGGGGAGGAGGAGGAGAAAGGGCCGGGCAGCAGCAGCGAAGAACAAGGGGCTGGGGCGCCTCCTCCATCGGCCGTTTCCCCTCCGCGCGCCAGCCGGCCGGCCCATCCCAGCTGTCAGGGAGGGCCTGGGCACCTCGGTGAGCCTCGGAAGAAAGGCTTCCCGCAGGGCCCAGGCTCTGCCTGGGAGCCGAGTTTGGCCATCTCACATCTTTCGCCAAGGCCCGGCTGGAGACGCGAGCCGGCTAAACCCGGCTCCCAGGCAGGGCCTGTTCCCCAGGCTCTCCCTCCACTTGTGAGGGAGACCTTGGGAAACGGAGCAAATCACAGGCCCTGGCTGCTTCCAAACCAGATGCATCTCCTCCGTTTCCTTGCGGGGAGTCTTTTTCCCGGTTCGCGGCACCCGCAGGGCCCCGCCCTCCCTCCTCCCCCTCCTCTTTGGTGCATTCGAAACCGCTCTCGGCCTCCCACTCCTGCTGTCCATTTCCCCAAACTCCATCTGTGCCTCCTGTTTGGTCCTGATGTTTGAGTCCAGGATCATCTCCCTCCTGCTCCCTGTCCATTTTCACCAAACTCCATCTGTGTTCACTTTTGGGCATATTGAGTATTCATGCCAAGTTTGGTCCTGATCCAACATTGTTTGAGTCCAGAGTGCTCTCTGGATGTAGGTGAACTACAACTCCAAAACTCAAGGTCAGTTAACTATATGTATTACTGTGTTAGAGTGTCATTTTGTGTCATTTTGGTTGGTGGTGTGCCCCAAAATGTTAAAAGTGTGCCTCGACTCAAAAAAGGTTGGGAAACACTGCTTTATCTGAATATTATTGTTGTTGTTATTGTTTTTAGTATCATTATTGTTGTTGTTATTATATTTATTTATACTCCCAAAGGGAACTCAAAGCAGCCTATCATAAAAATATAACAGAAATACAACCACTTTTCTTATAATAGCCCGTAATATTTCACTCTCCTGTCCCTGTATAAAAAGTCAAAGTATGTATGTTTGTCTCTCTGTTTGCATCGCAGATGATGGTGGCCCTCTGTGGTGTCACTGGATTGGTTGTTGCCAGGAAAATGGTTGGCTGTTGCTAGGTGAAGTGGCCCTCTTTGAAGCCACTGGGAAAGAAATGTGGCATTTGTATGAGGGAAAAGGAGGAAGGAAGGAAAGAGCCACAAAGGGAATCTGCCCACCATTGCGAGACATTGTGAGGTCAGACTTCTCAGAGCTGGAGAAGGGAGAAAATAGGCAGCGGTCCAACGACTCTCGGGCAATGACAGGTATATAGATTAGCATGAGATTAAAATATTGAAAAAGGTCCTTTTTGGATTACAACTCTGAGAGTTGTCGTTCATTTAAACGTTTCAATGTGTTGTATGATGTGATGGGGTCATGCTGTATGGGAATTGTAGTACAAAAAATAGCCAGGTTTTGTGGCCTTGGGATGAGAAGGGGATGCTTCTAAGTCAGTGTTGAAACTTAACTACTTAGAATTGATTTGGGTTTGAAAATTATATTTGTGTGCCACCTTCCCCGCCCTCCAGATTAGAACAAGAGAAAAGCTGGAGCACGGTCGTTCGGATTCTGGGTGGATTTGTTACGCAATCGTGTATTTAGACTTTGGGCAGCAAGTGGATTAGTTCCGTGAGTCTGGGAGAAAGTGGCTGCTGAGCCTTGTAATTCTAGCAGCTGTTGGCGAGAGCGGTTTGGTGGGCCGCCCTGGGATGCTTTCTCCCATGGGAGAGATCCTTCCAGACTTTGCCCCAACATACAGTCCTTGCAAGCTTCATTATATTGAGTCAGATCATTGGTTTGTGGAATGTAGTAGTTTCTGAAGTTTCTGTAGAACAGTGCTTCTCAACTTGTGGGCCCGCAGATGTTTTGGCCTTCAATTCCCAGAAATCTGAACAGCTGGTAAATTGAGTTGTTGTAGGTTTTTTGGGCTGTCTGGCCATGTTCCAGAAGCATTCTCTCCTGACATTTTGCCTGCATCTATGGCAGGCATCCTCCGAGGTTGTGAGGTCTGTTGGAAACTAGGAAAATTGGGTTTATATATCTGTGCAAGGTCCAGAGTGGGAGAAAGAACTTTTTGTCTGTTGGAGCTAGGTGTGAATGTTTCAATTGCTCACCTTGATTAGCATTTAATGGCCTGACAGTTTCAAGGTGTGGCTTCTTACTGCTTGAGGGAATCCTTTGTTGAGAGGTGATTAGCTGTCCCTAATTGTTTCTTGTCTGGAGTTCCCCTGTTCCTGAGTGTTGTTCTTTATTTACTATTATAATTTTAGAGTTTTTATATATACCTGTAAACTGGCTGGGATTTCTGGGAATTGTAGGCCAAAACAACTGGGGATCCACAAGTTGAGAACCACTGCTGTAGTAGTTGGAGAGTGTACAGAGATGTAGAGAAGCTTTACCTCTAGCTCCTACTGGTCAATGTTGGCCATCAAGCTGTGTTGAAGGAACATATTACTCCAATCTGTGAATAATAAAACCTGCAAATGTGGAGGGCCAATTGTACATTGTGGTTGAGTAGCATCTACAGCAGAGGTGGGCAATTATTTTTTCCAAGGGGCCACGCGAGAGCCAAAAATATTATGGAGGGCCGCACCTAAAGGCTGAACTGCATTCTACATAATATCAATTTAATTTCTTTAATAATAATAAAAAGGCACTACATTGCGGTTTTGATATATTAATAAGACTGATAAGAGTATATGTTATGAACAATGAAAAAAAGAGTTTGTCATAGGAAAAATGACATTTATTCACTCAAATTTGACAAAACAATGGTTAACAAAATGTGAACATTGGTATCATTTGTGATTCATTATATCAGGGGTCAGGAACCTTTTTGACTCAGAGAGCCATAAAAGCAAAATATTTGGAAATTTATTTCAGAGAGAGCCATATACCGTATTTTTCGCACCATAAGACGCAGTTTTTTTCCTCCCAAAGTAGGAGGAAAAATCAGCCGCGTCTTATGGAGCGAAGGGGGAGGCGATAGTAAGCCTTTCCCTGGCCGCCTCCTCCTCGGTCCCACCTCCTCCGCCTCCTCTGCCTCCGCCCGCCTCCGCCCGCCTCCGCCGCCCGCCGCCCGCCGCCTGCCACCGCCCGCCGCCCGCCGCCTCCGCCGCCTGCCACCGCCTACCTCTGCCTCCCTCCTCGCCGCCGTCGCATAAGCGTGTCTGACGCGTCTGGACGCAGGCGCGCCTGGCGCGCTGACGCAGGCATGCCTGGCGCGCTCGGGGACCTACTGCCCATGCGCGCGCAGGCCCGAGCGCGCCAGGCGTGCCTGCGCTCAGCGCCAGGCGCGCCTGCGTCAGATGTCAGACGCGTCAGACGCGCTTGCGCAAAGGCGCCGAGGGAGGCAGAGGTAGGCAGCGGGCGGCGGGCGGTGGAGGCGGGCGGCGGCGACGGAGGCGGGCAGCGACGGAGGCAGAGGAGGAGGCGGGACCGAGGAGGAGGCGGCCAAGGAAAAGGCTTAGGGATGGCGGAGGGCGTCGAGAAGGGTCCGCCCTTCCAGGTGGGCAGGCCGCGCTTCAAGCAGGCAAGCGCCGGGGCCCACTTTTGGCCCAAAATATTTTTTTCCAATTTTCCTCTTCTAAAATCTAGGTGCGTCTTATCAGCAGGTGCGCCTTATGGTGCGAAAAATACGGTAATATATTTTAAGACTGAATTCCACTAAATGTGAGTATAATAAGCCCCTGAATTTATTCATAATAATAATGATGATAATATTCCTTCAGCCTCTGCTAATAATAATAGTAATAATAATAATAACAACAACAACATGTTGTTAAATAGGAGACCTCCAAGGGCCATCCAGTCCAACCTCATTTTGCCATAAGGGAAAAACACAAAGCATTCTCACAGATGGCCATTCAGCCATCTTGAACCAAACTTGGCACACTGAACTCTCATGAGACCAAAGTACTGAAAGGGTTTGCTGGGCATTTACCTTGAGTTTGGGAGTTGTAGTTCTCCTACATCCAGAGAGCACTGTGGTCTCAAATAATGATGGATCAGGACAAACTTGGCACGAATCCTCAATTTGCCCAAAGAGGCAGAAGAGGAGGAAGCCGGGAAGGGGATGGATGTCCCCCCCCCCTCGCGCGCGCTCCGGCCTCGGACCCGCCCCTTTCCCACTCTGGCCCCGTCCCCTCTCCCTCAATGCACTCCCTCCTTCCCTCTTGTGTTCAGGTGGTGAAAGGGGGAAGGAATGAAAGGGGGAAAGAGAGAGGGAGGGAAGGAAGGAAACAGGAAACAGAAGAAGGGAAAAAGCACCGAGGCAAGAGGGAGGGGGGAGTGCATGAGGAGGAAGTGAAGGAAGGGGGGAGGAGGAGGAGGGCGAAGGCATGCTTTTGCTCCTGGCCGCCTCCCCTTCTTCCCCCTCCCTTCCCTTCCCCTCCGCTTGCCTGCCTGCCTGCTTCTTCACATATGTAGCCGCCCCAATGGGAGTTCGCCTTCCTCTCTTCACGAGGAAGCCTTGGGGGAGCCAAGGGCCGGACAGCATCGGCTGCCGGGCCAGATACGGCCCGCGGGCCGTATGTTGCCCGCCCGTGATCTACAGTTTGGACCCTATATCCCATAGAACAGTGTGTAAAGGGATATTGTTAGGTCCTTGATTTCTGGGCTTTTGCTGGCCTTTATTGTTATACCTAGATGCTGAGCTGAAGGTTGAAAGAATCAGTCCTTATCTGGGTTGAAGGTTTTTCGGACTGTCTGGCCATGTCCCAGAAGCATCCTCTCCTGACGTTTCACCTGCATCTATGGCAGGCATCCTCAGAGGTTGTGAGGTCTTGTTGGAAACTAGGAAAATTGGGTTTATATATCTGTGGAATATCCACTTGCCTAGTTTCCAACAGACGTCACAACCTCTGAGGATGCCTGCCATAGATGTAGGCCACTGATTCTCAAAGTGGGCAGTACCACCCCCTGGTGGGTGGTGAGGCGATCCAAGGGGGCAGGCATCCTCAGAGGTTGTGAGGTCTTGTTGGAAACTAGGAAAATTGGGTTTATATATCTGCGGAAAGTCCCTGGTGGGAGAAAGAACTCTTGTCTCTCGGAGCTAGGTGTGGAGGTTCCAATTGGCCACCTTTCTCCCACCCTGGACTTTCCACAGATATATAAACCCAATTTTCCAGGCCTCACAACCTCTGAGTATGCCTCCCATAGATGCAGGTGAAACGTCAGGGGAGAATGCTTCTGGAACATTGCCATATAGCCCGAAAAACCTATAGCAACCCAGTGATTCCAGCCATGAAAGCCTTCGACAATACATTAGTCCTTATCCTTTGAATAGAAACAGAAGAGGGAGAGAAAAATGCTGCCAGGAGAAGCAGATTGGAATAACCACAGGGGTGCTTGTTGCAAATGCCAGAGGTGGGATTAGCACTGTTGGTATTGTTGCTTTTTTTCTCTTTTGCTTGCTTTCTACCTACTCCAGCTGTCTACTTGCCATTGATCCTGCTATTATAAAATGCTAGTTGGACTACCCTCTTTCCCCTAGGAATCATTCAATCAGAGAGTTGGGCTGTCCCATCCAACTCCGTTCTATTTGGTACTATTTTCAATTGTGATGCCCAGAACCGGACACAGGGTTATTCCAGGTGAAGTTTAACCAAAGTTGAATAGAGTGGTACTATTTCTCCTTTGACGTCCCCGGTGGTGCAGCAGGTTAAACCGCTGAGCTGCTGAACTTGCTGACCGAAAGGTTGGCAGTTGACATAACAACAACAACAACAAATGCACTTTTTATTCCCATCTCACCCAGGGTTTTAATGTTTTATCTCATGCATTTGGCCCGCTTTTGTGTTTGATTTTTATTACGTTATTTTGCACTGTTTATTTTATTTTGTCATTTTATGTATTTTGTTGTGATGTAATTTTTCTGTTGTTTGTGTCTAATCATGCTGTATTATTTTTGGGCTTGGCCTCATGTTAGCCGCCCCGAGTCCCATTCGGGGAGATGGTGAGGGTTATAAATAAAGTTTATTATTATATTTATTACTAGCTTGGGGACCCGGCGGTGCCCGGGTTATTTGAGAAAGGCATTGTGTGCCAAGGTTGGTCTTTGGTACTTCAAGTCCCATCTTTGGTACTTCAAGTCCCATTTGGTACTTCAAGTCCACCCTCCTGTAAATTGTAGAAGGATGGAGACTGGGTCATGGGGGCACATGGTGCCAAGTGTAGTCTTTTTAGGTCTTTGTTCAGGGCTGCAGTGGTCTGTGGGAAATGAAGGCTTTGAAAGTACGACAAATCCCATAATCCATGGTGGTACCTCAACTCCCACTCTTCTCCATACGGCAGTAGAATGTACTGTGGGTCATAGGGGCACTGTGTGTCAAGCTTTGTATTGCATTGGGCCTCTGTGTGGCCAGTGTGGTCCTGATCCGTCATTGGTGTGGGCCACTGTGCTCTAAGCAAGTGAGTTAAAGTACTGCAATTTCCGTCATCCATGGTGCATCCTACCTCAAACTGCACCAAGATTTAGAGTGCATCGGGGGGGGGGGGGGGTCTTTGGGCCAAGTTTGGTCTTGTTCTGTCATTGTTGTGGACCTAGTCTGGGAAATGAAGTTGAGGAAGCCTTACTGTCAAATCAGGTTGTGGCCTAGTCTGGGAAATTAAGTAGAGGAAGCCTTACTGTCAAATCAGGTTTATTTATTTATTTATTTATTTATTTATTTATTTATTTATTTATTTGTTCCTTCTTGTATTCCGCTCCTCCCTGCAGGCTCGGGGCGGATAACATCATAAAAACTCGGCTGACATGTAACATCCATGTCGCCGTACAATAAAACAACATAAAATACAACATTAAAACAACATTGGTCCCGGAATAAAAATTATGTCATGCCATAGCATTCCCTGACCCAGGGTGCTGGTTAGAAGATGGGTACATTCGGCTTATTCGCCTAGCCGAAGGCCAGTCTGAACAGGGCGGTCTTACAGGCCCTGCGGAACGGAATAAGCTCCGTGGCGGCTCGAACATCATCTGGGAGAGAGTTCCAGAGTACCGGAGCCGCCACAGAAAAGGCCCTTTGTCTGGTCACGGACAGGTGACAGGTGCGGACCGATGGAATCAGGAGCAAATTAGACTCCTCTGAGCGTAGTGATCTCGGGGGTATATATGGGGCAAGGCGGTCCCTCAGGTACGCAGGCCCTAGGCCGTGTAAAGCCTTAAAGGTTAACACCAACACCTTGAAGGCAATTCGGTACTCGACAGGCAGCCAGTGCAGCTGCCAAAGAATGGGCGTAATATGCTCCCTTACCGACGTTCCGTCAGCAAGCAGCAGCGGCATTCTGCACTAGCTTGAGTTTCCGAACTGTCGCCAAGGGAAGGCCAACGTGAGGGCGTTACAGTAGTCTAGTCTCGAGATGACCGTCGCTTGGATCACCGTGGCCAGGTCATCCCTGGAAAGGTAGGGAGCCAGTCGCCTAGCCTGTCGTAGGTGAAAGAATGCCAGGGGGCGCATATACACGTTGAATAATAAGGGGGAGAGGATGGCCCCCTGGGGGACCCCACAGTCAAGTGAGGATCTCCCAGAGACCTCCCCGCCCCCCTCCACACGTTGTCCCCGGCCCCGGAGGAAGGAGGCCACCCATTTAAGGGCGGTCCCCCCAATCCCGGCGCCGGCTAGATGGTGGGCTAACAGTGCGTGATCTACAGTATCGAAAGCTGCCGTCAGATCTAACAAGACGAGCAGTGCCGATCCACCCTGGTCCAGCTGGCGGCGGTTGGTCTGTAATGGCGACAAGCACGGTCTCCGTCCGTGCCCAATACGGAAGCCGGACTGGAAGGGATCAAGTCCAGCTGTGTCTTCCAAGAACTGCTGCAGCTGATCCGCTGCTGCCCTCTCAATTACCTTGCCTAAGAAAGGCAAGTTGGAAACTGGCCGGTAATTGGAGGGAGCCGAAGGATCTAAATTCGGCTTCTTCAGCAGCGGTCTCACCATTGTCTCTTTCAACCCCCCCGGGAAGACTCCTTGCTCAAGGGAGCTATTTATGATCGTGCCCAGGGGCCTCGTAGCCCTCCCGGCACGCTCTAACAAGCCAGGAGGGGCACGGGTCGAGGGAGCATGTAGTTGGTCTAGCTGCAGCCAGTAACTTGTCGACAGCTGCTGCGTCCAGCAGTTGGAAACGGGTGAAGGCGGGCCCGCCGAGTGGCGGCGGGGTCCCGAGCTCACTAACTGTATCAAATGTGGCCGGAATGTCCCGGCGGAGAGTCGAAACCTTATCGGTAAAATAGCTCTGAAAGGCCTCAGCTGTTGGAGCCAAACCCCTATCATTTGGGACAGTTGGGATTGCTGTCAACGACCGAATTATCCTAAATTGCGCTGGGCGTGAGCTATCCGACTCTATCAAGGAAGAATAGTAAACCTTTTTAGCTTCCTTGATAGCATGCTCGTAAACCTATTTAAACTGTTTATAAGCCGATTTCGACACTTCGTCACGGAGGCTCCGCCACACGTCCTCTAGCTGTCTCCTCTTCCGCTTCATCTCCCGCAGCTCCTCGGTAAACCAAGGCGAGCGATTCCTGCCGGGGAGGAGAGAGCGCCTGGGGGCGATCTCGTCTAGAGCCGTGGAAACACTGGTATTCCAGTAGTCCACTTGCCCATCGACTGAGTCGCTGGGAAGTTCCCATTCCCCTAGAGCATTCAGGAACCTAGTGGGTTCCATAAGTCTCTTCGGGCGAACCATAATAGGCTCGGCACCCTTACCGGGAGGGGGAGCCACCCCTAGCCGGACTTCCAGGACACTGTGATCCGACCATGGAACCTCCATAATGGAGGCTAGGGTCACGCTAATTCCGGCGGCGTGCCCGGCCTGATGCGTGGGTCCGGTCTTACAAAGTGAGAGTCCTAGTGCCTCCATGGTTGATACCAGGTCCACAGCTGCCGTTGAGGGGGTATCGGCGTGGACATTGAAGTCCCCCAAGACAATGAGCTTAGGGAACCTCAATGCCCACTCTGCGACCACCTCCAGCAGCTTAGGTAGACTCCCCGCCGGTGCGTTGGGTGCACGGTACACCAGCAGGAAGGCTACACTCTCACTAAGGTCCCACACCAGGCCCGCGCACTCCATCCCCGGAATGTTCGCCGTCGGAATCGTCCTGGAATTAAAAGTGTCTCGACTAAGGATGGCGACCCCTTCCCCCCGCCTCTCTGTCCTCATCTGGTAACTGGCCACAAACCCAGGAGATGCCACCTCGTGCATAATCGACCTCGTCCCCTCCTGGAGCCATGTCTCTGTCAGACAGGCTAGATCGATCTCTCTCCAGGAGGAAGTCCCGGATGGTCCCGGTCTTGTTACGCACGGACCTGGTGTTAGCCAGAACCAGAGTTGGAGGAGAGGTAACTGGGAACCGCATCTGCGTGCCTAGGGATAGCTCGTAGGTCAGAAGGCGGACGAGCCTCTCTTTGGCTCCTCCGCCTTCTCTCATTAGGCCTACGTCTACCGTCCCAATTTCCCCTACCCGAGATCACACGTATTGCCCGCCCCCGCACCACATCCTCCCCCGAGTCCCCTAGGTGTCCGGCCTTCTGCCCTCCCTCTGAAAAGGGGGGGGGGGTGTGCCGGTGATGACCCTCCTTCCCCATGGAACAACGGGTTATGGATGGCAGCTGAGATATCCTTCTCTCAGCGGGATCTTGCATTGTCCGTGATGATGATACTAGGCCTTGCTCTGTGTCCAATAGTTCATCAGGTCTCCCAACCTGCCTAGGTTGGGGAGATGGGGGAGCGGGGCCGGGGATTTCTCCTCGGTTTCCACTGCCAAAACCCACCCCCCAGAAGGTCCTCGTCCTAAACCGCCCCCTCCTTGTACTCGTCAGGGTCCTGATAGTGGGGCCGCTGGTGTCATTGCGTTCTCCGCTCTGCTTCCCTGACAGGCCCCGGTCTAGGCACTGGCTCTCCGCGATGAGCTGTGTGGCCAGGCCCGACCCCCCGTGGGGGTTGCTGACCTGAGGCTGCAGGATGGTGGTGATTGAGTCCGTTTGTGGTTCCTGGTCACACGTTGGAAAAGAGTACCCCCAGTGGGCCTCCTGTTGGATCGCCAGCTGGTGGATGATCTGTGGCGGGGACTGTGACGGTGCAATGTATCCTCCGGCCCCAGGATGGCGCTGGGGCTCTCCATCCTTCTGGCAGCGCTCTCTCCCCTGCTGAGCGGGGAGGGGCGGGCTTCCGCCTCACTGGAGGGCGGGACTACCGGGATGGGTGCAGGCTTGCTTCGCGACGGGTCCGTCGGCGTCGCTTACGCCGCCGGCGATGCCTTCGCTTTGTCCCTCCCCCCTCCGCCGGGGGGGGAGGGGTCCATGTCCCGCTGGCGGAACTTCCGATGGAGCCTCCAATTGTCAGCTCCGGTTGGTTCGTTTAATGCCATAACGGACCAAGCCGATCGCGCCAATTGATATGGACACTGCCGGGCGGGCAACCGCCGGGCTCATCCCCTTTGATCTGCCAGATACCTTCCTGGCCTTTGATATGTGGACTGGCCATCTGGTCAAGCCTTGGAAGGAGGGACCCAGCGGGGGGCGGGCCGGGGAGGGAGTTTTGAGGGATGTTTGCGCGGGCTTTTCTTTAGTCTATCTTTGCTGAGCCTGGAGTAAGGAACCAATAAATGATTTATCTTCCAACCCGCTTGGAGTGAGTCTGGTTTATCGGACCCCCCTTTCCGGAGCATTACATAAAGATAGACTCACCAACTTCTACGGCCGTGAAAACCCTCCGACCGTAACCAACTTCGCAGAGATGTCCCAAGCCGAAGGGAAGCCCCTCGAAGAACAACCTCCGAGAATCCCGGATGAGGAGCTGGAGGAGGAGGAGGATGAGGACGAGGACGAGATCGAAGCCGGGGCGTCCGGTGGAGAACCGCAGGTGGTGGTGACCGGGATGGACGGTGAGGAAAACCTCGACCAGACCCGGCCGCCGAAGGATGCGGTTCGTCGCAAGGTGAAAGCACCCAGCACCGAAATGTTGCGGATGGAGGTGCAGATGTTCCAGATGTCGGAAGCGATGCAGAGAATGCAGTCGCAATTGGACCTACTGATGAGTAGGCCGGAGGAGAGGCCTTGGGAGACCCCCGAGCCCGCCTACCCGGGAAGAGGCCGGAGTCGAGGAGCGGGACAGCCAGGAAGACCCTCGGGGAAAGTAAGGTTCTCGGAGGAGCTCTACCCGCCCAGAAGGGACGCCTCTACACCCCACCTGGGCCTGGAGGACCAGAGCCAAGAGATGATGGGATCTCGGAGGGACCTCAAGGTAAAATTCGATGGGGACCCCCGCCAACTGTCCTATTTTGTCACCAACGTCCAGAATTACATGGTGGACTATGGGGACTCGTTCCCCTCGGAAGCGGCCAAGGTGCGGGCTGTGGGGGCCAACCTAAAGGAGGCCGCGGCCGATTGGCTGATACAGTTAACAGACACTCGAGCGCCGCAACTGAGGCGGCTAGACACTCTGCTGGAGGCCCTGCGAGCCCGCTTTGGGGACCCGTTAGCCGGGGAGAAGGCCAAGGCCCAATTGAGGAGGATTTACCAAGGCCAGAGGACCGTCTCGGAATATGCTCTGAGCTTCCGAGCCCTAGCGGGGAAGATCCGGGGTTGGTCCAAGTCCACTATACTCGAGTGCTTCAAGGCAGGCCTAAGACAGGACATTCTAGAATGGGCAATGCACCGGGGAAACCCCGAGACCCTGGAGGATTGGATAACCTCAGCAGGGAGAGTGGAGTGTGACATGGAGCAGATGCCCAGGCGCCACCGAGATGGCGGGAGGCCCCCCGGGATGGGAGCAGGCCCACCGGGGCGGTCGGGACCAGCCCGGCGACCCTCGGTCGACCAGCCGGGAGAGTCAGAGAGGGAAGAGAGGAGCCTGCTTCTCGTGCGGACGAGAAGGTCACCGAGCAGCGGAATGCCGCAAAGTCCCCTCGCCCAAGGCGGAGCGGGCGCCGGAGGTCAAACCGGCAACACCGGCCAAAACCCCTGGCCGAGGCAAGGCAGCAGCGGCAGCGGAGACGGCGGCGCGGCGCCCAGGCCTCACGGGAGGCTGAGGAGCCAGAGCTGGAGGCGGAGGAGAGCGACTCAGTGGATGGCGGAAACGACAACGATCTGCTGTAGACGCCCGACGGCAGATCCAGACCCCTTCGGGCGGTGAGTCAGATCCCCCTGGGTGTGGCACATACAAACTGGACATTCAGGTGTGGGGCCCCGAGGCCAGCCAACCCATAGAGACTACAGCCATGATAGATAGTGGGTGTACCAGGTGCTTGATGTCCCCGGGATTAGCGAGGCGGCTGGGGATAAAGCCCCAAGCCCTGATCGAGCAGATCTTATTCTCCCAGCTAGATGGGTCCCCGGCGAATGGGAAGCCATCCACCCACAAGACAGGAGAAATCAGAGTCCAGATGGGGTCCCACCGGGAAGATCTAAAATTCGTCATCTCGGCAATGGCGCACCAACCCATCATTCTGGGGGCCCCCTGGCTGCGCAACCAAAACCCACGGATCAACTGGGAGACAGGAGCAGTGCAGTTCAGGAGTGGAGAGGCCCGGGCAAGGCTAGATGACCTTGGAGACACGGACACCCCAATCCATGAGGGAGCGGGCGTGGGGGCAGCAGAGAGCCAACCCGGCGAAGTCCCGTGAGAATATGAGGACTTGGGGGAGGTCTTTAGTGAGCGGGAGAGTGACCAGCTGCCCCCCCACTGGAAGTCCGATTGCGCAATCGAAATTGAAAAAGGCGCCAAGTTGCCCAGCCCGAAGCTGTACGCCCTGTCTGAACCCGAAAGAAAGGCATTAAGAGACTTTATTGATAAGAATATAGACAGAGGATTTATTGAGAAATCGACTAGCCCGATGGCAGCCCCCGTCCTGTTCAGGCCAAAGGCGGATGGATCGCTGCGACTGTGCGTGGACTACAGAGGCCTCAATGCTATCTGCACCTCTAGCCCCTATCCGTTGCCCCCTGATGTCCGAGATCCTGGCCCAGCTGGGGAGGCGCAGATCTTCACCAAGCTGGACATCCGGGAGGCGTTCTACCGGATCCGGGTAAAGGACGAGGACTGCTGGAAGACCGCATTCAACTGCCATCTGGGCCAGTACCAATTCCGGGTCACGCCATTCGGACTTAAGGGCGCCCCCCGGATTTTCCAGTAATTCATCAACGAGATCTTCAGGGACTTACTCTACAAGGGAGTTCTAGTGTACCTGGATGACGTGTTAATTTATTCCAAATCAGAGGCGGAGCACGTCGAGATGACCCGGGAGGTGCTGCGGCGGCGAGATAACCAGCTCTTTGTCAAGCTGTCTAAGTGCGAGTTCCACCGGCAGGAACTGGACTATCTAGGGTACCGCATCTCCACGCGAGGCCTGGCCATGGACCCAAGTAAGGTGAGAGATGTGCTCGCGTGGGAGGCACCGCGAACCCGGCGGCAACTACAGGGCTTTTTGGGGTTCGCCAACTTTTATAGACAGTTCATCCAGAACTTTGCTAAAATAGCGCTTCCCTTGACCGAACTGTTAAAAACCAAGGGCTTGGGGAAACCAAGAAAGCCAAGTCACCCGGTGCGGCTCAACTGGACTCCGCAGTGCCAGGAGGCCTTTGACAGCCTCAAGCGGAGCTTCACCAGTCAGCCGCTGCTGAGACATCCCCAGCCCGACAAGCCATTCACTGTGCAGTGCGACGCCTCGGAGGCGGCCTATGGGGCGATTCTCCTGCAGCGAGACGACGACGGGACCCTGCGACCCTGCGCATACCTGTCCAAGAAATTCACACCGTCGGAGAAGCGGTGGCATGTGTGGGAGAAGGAGTCCTTTGCCGTGCGGGCAGCGCTGAGCCACTGGAGGCACTTCTTGGAGGGCACCGCCCTGCCCTTCGAGTATGGACGGACCACAAGAACTTGCAGGCACTCAATCCCCCAGAGACTCAACGCCAAGCAGCTGAGATGGGCACAGTTCTTCAGCCGCTTCAATTTCCAGCTCAAGTACCTGCCGGGCCCGAAAAACGTGTTGGCCGACACGCTTTCCAGAATGCCTGAGGCTGACTACTCGGCGCCAGAAGAAGTGGGGACCGTGTTCTCCAAACATCAGTTGGGCCTGGTGGCCCGCACCCGGGCGGCAGATAAGGCCCCAAAACCCACGGTCCCTGGGACCCCAGAACTGTTAGCAGACTTGGCAGCAGCTTATGGAACAGACGCCTGGCTTAAGGAGCACCGCGAGGACTTAACTGAGGCTAAAGGCATATGGTATTACAAAGACAAGTTATATGTTCCCCAGAGCCAGAGGGCCCCGGTCCTAGCTCAAGCCACGATTCCACATTGTCCGGCCACTTCCTGCCTCACTAAAACTCTGAAGCTATTGGCCCGGCAATTCTGGTGGCCGGCCATGAGAAAGGACACTAGTGACTACATAGCGGAGTGCGAAGTGTGCGCACGCAACAAGCCCAAAGACGGGCCGGCCGACGGGCTGCTGCAACCGGTAGCCGACCCGGCCGAACCTTGGAGCGAAATAGCAATGGACTTAAAAATCGACCTGCCGCCCAGCAGCGGATATACCACCATATGGACGGTGGTGGACCTGTTCTCAAAACAGGCTCACTTTGTCCCCTTTCGTAGGCTGCCCACGGCCCCGGAGTTGGCTCGCCTCTTCGCCCATCACGTCTTCCGGCTCCACGGGCTGCCCCGGCGTGGTGAGTGACAGAGGTCCGCAATTTACGCCCAGGTTTTGGAAGGCGTTCCTGGCAGGGCTGGGATCCCGGCGGGCCTGAGCACGGCGTTCCATCCGAGACGGATCGCGCCACGGAGCGGGTTCAACGCACCCTGCAGCAGTACCTCCGCTGTTACTCGACCTACCAGCAAGACAACTGGGCGAGCTGCTGGGCGTGGCAGAATATAGCTACAACAACGCCGAGCACGCTTCGGCGGGGCCTCACCCTTCAGCATTGTGGCGGCCGCGACTTTCCGCCTTTCCTGCGGTGGCCCCAGCGACCGACCGGCGACTCAGTTACCGATTGGGGAGCCAAGGTTGCGGCGGCCTGGCCGGCTATCCAGACGGCGCTGCGGCAGGCCCGGGACTCTTACAAGCTGTACGCTGACAAGAAGAGGGGGCCCCAGCCAACGTACACGGTGGGGGACCGCGTGTTCCTCTCCACCAAAAACCTGAAGTCGACTCAGCCGTCTCGCAAGTTCGCGAACAAATTTGTAGGGCCCCTCAGTGTGGTGGAGATGATTAACCCCGTGGCAGTCAAGCTGGACCTGCCGCACACCTGGCGCACAGTCCACCCTGTGTTCCATGTGAGCTTATTGAAAAAAGCAGTGTCCGACCGGAAGTGGTCCGCCGAGGAAGGCGCACCGGTGCCTATTATGGTGGGATCCCACACCCACTTTGAGATTAAAGACATTTTGGACTCTCGGCGCCACAAGGGCCGCCTTAGTTACTTAGTTAAATGGACTGCCAAGGACTTACACCCTGAGTGGGTGTTGGCACCCCACGTTAGCGCCCCGAAACTAGTTAAGGCTTTTCACGCCGCTTTCCCGGACAAGCCGGGGCCCTGATCCCCCTTTTCTTTGTTCTTTCCCTTGCAGGTCACCATCTTGCGGAGGGGGGCGCTATGTCAGCTCCGGTTGGTTCGTTTAATGCCATAACGGACCAAGCCGATCGCGCCAATTGATATGGACACTGCCGGGCGGGCAACCACCGGGCTTATCCCCTTTGATCTGCCAGATACCTTCCTGGCCTTTGATATGTGGACTGGCCATCTGGTCAAGCCTTGGAAGGAGGGACCCAGCGGGGGGCGGGCCGGGGAGGGAGTTTTGAGGGATGTTTGCGCGGGCTTTTCTTTAGTCTATCTTTGCTGAGCCTGGAGTAAGGAACCAATAAATGATTTATCTTCCAACCCGCTTGGAGTGAGTCTGGTTTATCGGACCCCCCTTTCCGGAACATTACACCAATGGGGCAGGTGGGAGGGCGGTCACTGAGGGGCTTCTCTTCCGGCGCCGGTGCTGGTTTCTAGTGCGCCTGCGCCTCAGCTCCTCACCGCCCAACTCCGGAGGGGAGGGGGACGCATGTCCCCCTTGCGCGTCTTCAAGGCCACGCGTCATCTTGCCCCAAGCCCGTAGTTTCCTCTGGGCAGAGCGCGAAAGCGAGAGGCGCCTCGGCCGGCTGCCTACCGAGCGCTCCAGGATTCGCTCCACGTTGAAGAGCTCCTCCTCTCCAGCCTCTCGTCGCCCGTCCGGTACGATCTCCAGATGGTCCTGGCCAGGTAACCGGTGGCGGCCCTCCGACTCCGGGTCCATCTGGGTGGTTAAATGGTCCATGCCAGGGGGGGTTCCCTGCTGCTGTTATCCCCCCCACGTTCTGTGCCGGGTCTTCTGACCATGACCGGTCGGCCGCAAGCAAGTCGTCTGCCAGCGTGCCTGGCCGAGCCTCCATTTCCAAGTCCCATGAGTGATCCCAAGGAAAATCTGGGGAACTCCTAGGGTCGAGGGACGGGGCGGTCAGAATAGTGACGGCTTCTACCTCTTTCTTCTCCTCGCTCAGGGGGGGTCTGGCTGGTCCGAGACAAATGTCCACATGGACTTGATTCAGCCGTTCACCAAACAGCCTGATCCTCTCCTCAAGCCAGCCAAATTCCTCGCGGAGCTGTTGAATGGTCAGCTGTCCGGCTGGGATGGCGGGGGCAGCCCCTGCATTTCGGGAGGCCGGCGGTGGCCGAAATCGAGGCCTCTCCTCAACCGGGGGGTCTCGTTGGACCTTCAGCTCAGCCTCCAATCCCAGGCAGTAGCGATAAAAGGCCTCAAACTCATCTTCTGGGCCGAATACCACCCGCTGAGGACCCACACCGGCCTCCTCTGAGGGCCGGGGGTCTACTACAGTGGGTGTCCGACCCTCTCCTGGGACAGGTTGTGGCCTAGTCTGGGAAATGAAGTAGAGGAAGCCTTACTGCCAAATCAGGCTGAGGCCTAATTTGTTAAATCAGCTGAAGGAAGCCTTTTTTTTAAGTGCACTCTCTGGCACCTTTGAGATTTTGGATGTTGGAATGTTGGCCATGCAAAGTCAGTTTTGCAAATTTTCCCTCAGTGGCAACCAATCTCCTCTGTCTGGTGCCTTAGGGGGTTGGAGTTCTGAGGATGGCCAGTCAGAGCCATTTATGCAAATAATCCCGGAGTGGCAGCCAATCAAACGCTGGCACATATTCCTCCGTTACTCGGCCCACCTGCCCACCGCCCGCAAACACTGACTTTTATTATATGTAGCCGCACCTAAAGGCTGAACTGCATTCTACATAATATCAATTTAATTTCTTTAATAATAATAATAATAAGGCACTACATTGCGGTTTTGATATATTAATAAGACTGATAAGAGCATATGTTATGAACAATGAAAAAAAAGAGTTTGTCATAGGAAAAATGACATTTATTCACTCAAATTTGACAAAACAATGGTTAACAAAATGTGAACATTTGTATCATTTGTGATTCATTATATCAGGGGACAGGAAGCCTCAGAGAGCCATAAAAGCAAAATATTTGGAAATTTATTTCAGAGAGAGCCATATAATATATTTTAAGACTGAATTCCACTAAATGTGAGTATAATAAGCCCCTGAATTTATTCATAATAATAATGATGATGATAATATTCATTCAGCCTCTGCTAATAATAATAGTAATAATAATAACAACAACAACAACAGGTTGTTAAATAGGAGACCTCCAAGGGCCATCCAGTCCAACCTCATTTTGCCATAAGGGAAAAACACAAAGCATTCTCACAGATGGCCATTCAGCCATCTTGAACCAAACTTGGCACACTGAACTCTCATGAGACCAAAGTACTGAAAGGGTGTGCTGGGCGTTTGCCTTGCGGTTAGGAGTTGTAGTTCACCTACATCCCGAGAGCACTGTGGACTCAAATAATGATGGATCAGGACAAACTTGGCACAAATCCTCAATTTGCCCAAAGAGGCAGAAGAGGAGGAAGCCGGGAAGGGAATGGATGTGCCCCCCCGCGCACTCCAGCCTCGGCCCCGCCCCTTTCCCACTCTGGCCCCGTCCCCTCCCTCAATGCACTCCTCCTTCCTCTTGTGTTCAGGTGGTGAAAGGGGGAAGGAATGAAAGGGGAAAGAGAGAGGGAGGGAAGGAAGGAAACAGGAAACAGAAGAAGGGAAAAAGCACCGAGGCAAGAGGGAGGGGGAGCATGAGGAGGAAGTGAAGGAAGGGGAGGAGGAGGAGGGGCGAAGGCATGCTTTTGCTCCTGGCCGCTCCCTTCTTCCCCCTCCCTTCCCTTCCCCTCCGCTTGCCTGCCTGCCTGCTTCTTCACATATGTAGCCGCCCCAATGGGAGTTCGCCTTCCTCTCTTCACGAGGAAGCCTTGGGGGAGCCAAGGGCCGGCCAGCATCGGCAGCCGGGCCAGATACGGCCCGCAGGCCGTATGTTGCCCACCCGTGATCTACAGTATGGACCCTATATCCAATAGAACATTGTGTAAAGGGATATTGTTAGTCCCTGATTTCTGGGCTTTTGCTGGCCTTTATTGTTATACCTAGATGCTGAGCTGAAGGCTGAAAGTATCAGTCCTTTATCTGGGTTGAAGGTTTTGGACTGTCTGGCCATGTTCCAGAAGCATTCTCCCCTGACGTTTCACCTGCATCTATGGGAGGCATACTCAGAGGTTGTGGCAGAGGTTGTGAGGTCTTGTTGGAAACTAGGAAAATTGGGTTTATATATCTGCGGAAAGTCCCGGGTGGGAGAAAGAACTCTTGTCTCTCGGAGCTAGGTGTGGAGGTTCCAATTGGCCACCTTTCTCCCACCCTGGACTTTCCACAGATATATAAACCCAATTTTCCAGGCCTCACAACCTCTGAGTATGCCTCCCATAGATGCAGGTGAAACGTCAGGGGAGAATGCTTCTGGAACATGGCCATATAGCCCGAAAAACCTATAGCAACCCAGTGATTCCAGCCATGAAAGCCTTCGACAATACATTAGTCCTTATCCTTTGAATAGAAACAGAAGAGGGAGAGAAAAATGCTGCCAGGAGAAGCAGATTGGAATAACCACAGGGGTGCTTGTTGCAAATGCCAGAGGTGGGATTAGCACTGTTGGTATTGTTGCTTTTTTTCTCTTTTGCTTGGTTTCTACCTACTCCAGCTGTCTACTTGCCATTGATCCTGCTATTATAAAATGCTAGTTGGACTACCCTCTTCCCCCTAGGAATCATTCAATCAGAGAGTTGGGCTGTCCCATCCAACTCCGTTCTATTTGGTACTATTTTCAATTGTGATGCCCAGAACCGGACACAGGGTTATTCCAGGTGAAGTTTAACCAAAGTTGAATAGAGTGGTACTATTTCTCCTTTGACGTCCCCGGTGGTGCAGCAGGTTAAACCGCTGAGCTGCTGAACTTGCTGACCGAAAGGTTGGCAGTTGAAATAACAACAACAACAACAACAACAAATGCACTTTTTATTCCCATCTCACCCAGGGTTTTAATGTTTCATCTCATGCATTTGGCCCGCTTTTTGTGTTTGATTTTTATTATGTTATTTTGCACTGTTTATTTTATTTTGTCATTTTATGTATTTTGTTGTGATGTAATTTTTCTGTTGTTTGTGTCTAATTATGCTGTATTATTTTTGGGCTTGGCCTCATGTTAGCCGCCCCGAGTCCCATTCGGGGAGATGGTGAGAGTTATAAATAAAGTTTATTATTATATTTATTACTAGCTTGGGGACCCGGCGGTGCCCGGGTTATTTGAGAAAGGCATTGTGTGCCAAGGTTGGTCTTTGGTACTTCAAGTCCCATCACCCATGGTCCACCCTCCTGTAAACTGTAGAAGGATGGAGACTGGGTCATGGGGGCACACGAGTGCCAAGTGTAGTCTTTTTGGGTCTTTGTTCAGGGCTGCAGTGGTCTGTGGGAAATAAAGGCTTTGAAAGTACTACAAATCCCATAATCCATGGAGGTACCTCAACTCCCACTCTTCTCCATACGGCAGTAGAATGTAGTGTGGGTCATAGGGGCACTGTGTGTCAAGCTTGGTATTGCATTGGGCCTCTGTGTGGCAAATGTGGTCCTGATCCGTCATTGGTGTGGGCCACTGTGCTCTAAGCAAGTGAGTTAAAGTACTGCAATTTCCGTCATCCATGGTGCATCCTACCTCAAACTGCACCAAGATTTAGAGTGCATCTGGGGGGTCTGTGGGCCAAGTTTGGTCTTGTTCTGTCATTGTTGTGGACCTAGTCTGGGAAATGAAGTTGAGGAAGCCTTACTGTCAAATCAGGTTGTGGCCTAGTCTGGGAAATTAAGTAGAGGAAGCCTTACTGTCAAATCAGGTTGTGGCCTAGTCTGGGAAATGAAGTAGAGGAAGCCTTACTGCCAAATCAGGCTGAGGCCTAGTTTGTTAAATCAGCTGAAGGAAGCCTTTTTTTTAAAGTGCACTCTCTGGCACCTTTGAGATTTTGGATGTTGGAATGTTGGCCATGCAAAGTCAGTTTTGCAAATTTTCCCTCAGTGGCAACCAATCTCCTCTGTCTGGTGCCTTAGAGGGTTGGAGTTCTGAGGCTGGCCAGTCAGAGTCATTTATGCAAATAATCCCGAAGTGGCAGCCAATTGAAACGCTGGCACATATTCCTCCCGTTGCTCGGCCCACCTGCCCACCGCCCGCAAACACTGACTTTTATTATATGTAATAGATAGATAGATAGATAGATTATTATTAATAAACTTTATTTGTACCCCACCACCATCTTCCCAAAGGGGACTCGAGGCGGCTAACATGAGGCTGAGCCCAAAATTACAGTACAGCGAAATAAAATACAAAGAAGCCGAAAATACCATCAAAATAAATACATGAAATCACAAAATAAGATAAACAATTACGAAATAACATGATAGAGAAAGGGGAGCAGGGTGAGCTCCCGCTGTTAGCCTTAGCTTCTGCCAACCTAGCAAATGTGAGGAGATCAATAGGCACCACTTTGGCGGGAAGGTAACGGCGCGCCATGCAGTTATGCTGGCCACACGACCATGGAGGTGTCTATAGACAACGCCGGCTCTTCGGCTTAGAAATGGAGATGCGCACCAATCCCCAGAGTTGGACGCAACTAGACTTAATATCAGGGGAAAACCTTGACCGTTACCTACTTCTCCTTTATCTAGATGCCATACTCTTATTGACAGAGCCTAGAATTGCAATGGCTTTTAAAGCTGTTGAGTTATGTTCACCCTGTGTTCTACTAAGACTCTGAGATCCTATCTTGTTTTCAAGCAAGGTGTCCGCCATTCTATGTCTGTGCATGTTGGAGAAAAAGTGAGTTGAAATTTCCAGCCGCTCGAGTTGCTTAGGGTGGTGTCGATATTGCCTGCCTCCCAACACCTGGTGCCAACTTTGACTTACTCCTTCAGGACGTTTCCATTGAGAAGCTCCTCCTTGAGGGCATCTGAGTCCGCCGCATTGTCTGAGTCACAAACAGGTGATTAATTAGCCGACGAATGAATGCTGCTCCAAGGTAACTCGGGCATGGCACATTCCCCTGGGAGCTAACTATAAATGCTGGGCGGGTGCTGAGGCCTCATTATGTGGGCAAGGCTTTGAGTTGCTCCCTTTTATCCTCTTGCACTTGCGGTGGGTGAGGTTTTCCTTTGTTTCTTTTGAGAAGGGTGTTGGGAAATCCATACATTTCTTTTGATGTGGGAAGGAAGGACTGTGAGCTCCAAAACATTCAAATTTCTGGGAAACCAAAACCTACGGTCGTCCACGCTCTGGTCCCATCCCGAATAGATTACTACAACGCACTCTACGTGGGGCTGCCTTTGAAGATAGTTCGGAAATTGCAGCTAGTCAAACTGTCTACATTCGCTAGAAATGTAAAGACTTGGAGGAAATTTTAAATTGGAGCGGGAGGATTCTTATCCTCTTGTTGGTGCAGCAGGTTAAACTGCTGAGCTGCTGAATTTGCTGACCGAAAGACTGGCGGTGTGAAGCTCCCGCTGTTAGCCCCAGCTTCTGCAAACCTAGCATTTCATAAAACATGCAAATGTGAGTAGATCAATAGGTATCGCTTCTGCAGGAAGCTCCTGGCACATGACTATTAGCTGGCCACATGACCTTGGAGGTGTCTATGGACAATGCCAGCTCTTCGGCTTTGAAATGGAGATGAGCACCATCCCGCAGAGTTGGACGAAAGTAGACATAATGTCAGGGGAGACCTTCACCTTTTCCCCTCTTGTTGTTTCCTCCTGCTGCTGTAAGCAACACAATAGGAACTTAAATGTAGGGAGGGGCCATGGATCCCTATTAGAAATCCTGTTGCCATCCCTCTTTTGCCATCCCTCAACCTTCGTAATGCAGCAACCCCTTAATCCAGTTCCTCATGTTGTGGTAACTCCCAACCATAAAATTATTTCCGTTACTACTTCGTAACTGTAATTTTGCTACTGTTGTGAATCGTAATGCAAATATCTGATATGCAGGATGTATTTTCATTCACTGGACCAAATCTGAATATTCTTCTTGTTATTGTTATTATTGTTGTTGTTATTGTTATTATATTTATTTATACTCCTGAAGGGGACTCAAAGCAGCCTATCATAAAAATATAATAGAAATACAACCACTGTTCTGCCAACCTAGCATTTCAAAAAACATGCAAATGTGAGTAGATCAATAGGTATCGCTTCTGCAGGAAGCTCCTGGCACATGACTATTAGCTGGCCACATGACCTTGGAGGTGTCTATGGACAATGCCGGCTCATCGGCTTTGAAATGGACATGAGCACCACCCCGCAGAGTTGGACGCAACTAGACTTAATGTCAGGGGAGACCTTTACTTCTACCTTTTCCCCTCTTCTTGTTTCCTCCTGCTGCTGTAAGCAACACAATAGGGACTTAAATGTAGGGAGGGGGCATGGATCCATATTAGAAATCCTGTTGCCATCCCTCTTTTATGTGGTTCTCAACCTTCCTAATGCAGCAACTCCTTAATCCAGTTCCTCATGTTGTGGTGACCCCTAACCATAAAATTATTTTCGTTGTTACTTTGTAACTGTAATTTTATTTATTTATTTACTTACATCATTTTACCCCCCTCTTCTCAACCCCCGAGGGGGGACTCAGAGTGGCCTAACAAAAGGCAACAATTCAATGCCGAACACAATAAATACAATATAAAACCATAAACATTCAAGATTAAAATACAATTAACATTATCACATAATGCACACACAATTAAGTCAAAAACAAAATTCCGTCCACCACATAAGCATTGAGCCATAACCATCAACTTGCCCATTACAATTACAATCCAAAGTGCTGTATTGTGCTACTGTGCAAAAGCCTGGTCCCAGAGCCAGGATTTCATTTTTTTTTCCTGAATGCCAGGAGGTAAGGGGTTGATCGTATGTCGCTTGGAAGCGCATTCCACAGACGGGGAGCCACCACCGAGAAGGCCCTCTCTCTCGTCCCAGCCAACTGCATTTGAGAAGTTGGCGGGAGCGAGAGCAGGGCCTCCCCGGCTGATCTTACATTACGAGGTGGGATGTAGCGGCAGATGCGTTCGGACAAGTAAGCTGGGCCAGAACCGTATAGAGCTTTAAAGGTCAAAACCCCCACTTTGAATTGAGCTCGGAAGTGGATTGGCAGCCAGTGGAGCTGACACAACAAGGGGGGGGGGGGCTATGCTCCCTGTATGTAGCTCTGGTTAATAATCTGGCTGCCGCACGTTTGACTAGCTGCAATTTCCGAACTATCTTCAAAGGCAGCCCCACGTAGAGTGCGTTGCAGTAATCTATTCGGGATGTGACCAGAGCGTGGACGACCGTAGCCAGATCAGACTTCCCAAGGTATGGGCGCAGCTGGCGCACGAGTCTTAACTGTGCAAAAGCTCCCCTGGCCACCGCTGAGATCTGGGGTTCCAGGCTCAGCGATGAGTCCAGGATCACTCCCAAGCTGCGAACCTGCGTCTTCAGGGGGAGTGTAACCCCATCCAACACAGGCTGTAACCCTATGCCCTGTTCAGCCTTTTGACTGACTAGGAGGACCTCTGTCTTGTCTGGATTAAGTTTCAATTTGCTAGCCCCCATCCAGTCCAACACAGCAGCCAAGCACCGGTTCAAAGTCTGGACAGCCTCCTCAGTAACGGGTGGGAAGGAGTGACAGACCTGGACATCATCTGCGTACAGATAACACCTTACTCCGAAACTTCGGATGATCTCTCCCAGCCGTTTCAAGTAGATGTTAAATAACATCGGGGACAGTACTGAACCCTGACTCCACAAGACAATGGTTGTGGAGCCGAACAGGTGTCACCCAGTAACACCTTCTGGGTACGACCCTCCAGGAAGGATTTGAGCCACTGAAGAGCAGTACCCCCAAGCCCCATTTCTGCAAGGCGACCCAGAAGGATACCGTGGTCAATTTTGCTACTGTTATGAATCATAATGCAAATATCTGATACGCAGGATGTATTTTCATTCACTGGACCAAATTTGGCGCACATTTTGCTGGGATTTATAGTTCACCTACAATGAAAGAGCATTCCAAACTTCACCAACAATGGAATTGAACTAAACTTAGCACACAGAACTCCCATGGCCAATGGAAAACACTGGAAAGGTTTGGTGGGCAATGACCTTGAGTTTTGGAGTTGTAGTTCACCTACATCCAGAGAGCACTGAAAAACAATGATGGATCTGGACCAAACTTGGCACGAATACTCAATATGCCCAAATGTGAACACTGGTGGAGTTTGGGCAAAATAGACCTTGATATTTGGGAGTTGTAGTTGCTGGGATTTATAATTCACCTACAATCAAAGAGCATTCTGAACCCCACTAATGATAGAATTGGATCAAACTCCCCACACAGAACCCACCCAGCTGTTAGGATTTCTGGGTGTTGAAGGCTAAAACATCTGGGACCCACAGGTTGAGAACCACTGATCTAGAGCAAACTTTCCCAACATGACAAACTTTAATTATTGATGGAGTTTCAGGGGGTTAACCTGGCATGATGTGATTTGTAGTTCACCTACAACCTTATACATTATGTAAAAACAAATAATCAGGGCAACACTGGGTACCCAAGGTAGTATATAATAAGCTTTGGATAGCATAGGGAAGGATGAATAGCGCTGTGATTTTTCATTTGTTGCCTGTGTTTTCACCTCACTTTCTATCTGTATGATGATTGGATTTGGGGGGAAAATGACATGTTACGGAAACAAGAACTGGGATTGGTGAGAACCCCCCCCCCCCCCGATAATAACTCTTCCAGGGGTGAATTTCCATTCTGAGGGGTAGATTTCTCTGACTTCCTGGTTCACCCCTGTTCTTAACTGAGTCATTTGTAAGTCAGTTGTTTGTAACTTGGGGACTTTTTTTCCCGTATTAGGAGCAACTTGAGAAACTACAAGTCGCTTCTGGTGTGAGAGAATTGGCCATCTGCAAGGACGTTGCCCAGGGCAGTGTTTCCCAACCAGTGTGCCGTGACACACTAGTGTGCCGTGAGCGATCATCAGGTGTGCCGTGGGAAATTGGAGATAGGAGAGAGAGAGAGAGAGAGAGAGAGAGAGAGAGAGCCCTCCTGTCCTACCGAGAAGCCCTAGCCGGGACTCGGTCCCTTGCCTGAGTCCCACAAACACAGCCTCTACTCACCACTTGCCTTCTTGGGCTTCCTCCTCCCCTCTGCTCCTTCCTTGGCCTTGGAAGGGTTTGAGCCGAAAGGCGAGGACTGCGTCAGGCAGAAAGAGCCACGTGGAGAGAGAGAAGATCCTGGGATGGGACTTTCCCGGATCCCTCGGTTGCCTGGGGGTGGATCTACACCATAGCATTCATGCAGTGAGGCACCCCTTGGTCTTCCAGGGCTCAAGGCTGGGGAATCCCGGGATTTGTAGTTTGGGGAGGCTCAGGATGGTGTCAAACTACCACTCCCGTGATTCCCTTGCACTCAGCCAAGGCGGGTCAAGGGGCGTTTGGGACACAGGGTTGAGGTACCTTTAAGCAGGGGCTCACTTAAGGCAGCCGTGGGCCAACTTGGGCCCTCCCTCCAGGTGTTTTGGCCTACAACTCCCATATATATATACACACATACATACACACACACACACACTGTATAAATTTATTAGCTGTACCCGCCACGCGTTGCTGTGTGCCAACCTTCCCTCCCTCTTTCTCTCTTCTTCCCTCCCTTTTTCTTTTCCTTCTTTCTTCCCTCTTTAGCTTTTCCTTCCTTCTTTTTGGTTTCCTTTTTCCTTCCTTTCCTTCCTTCCTTCCTTCTCTACCTGTTTCTTTCCTCCCTTTCTTCCTTTGCTCCATTCCTTCCATTCTTCCTTCCTTCCTTCCTTCCTTCCTTCCTTCCTTCCCATCCTTCCCTTCCCCTTCCTTCCTTCCTTATTGAGGCATAAGAACACACAGAGAGAATGACAGCTGTTGAGCAAGACCTTCGTGTGTGTCTTTCTGCCATTCCTGCCAGGATATCTATGTTGTGTTCATCGAAACAGGTCCAGGTTTCACACTGAGTGTATAAATACATTTAAAAACACATTAACTATATGTATTACTGTGCTAGAGTGTCATTTTGTGTCATTTTGGTTGGTGGTGTGCCCCAGGATTTTGTAAATGTAAAAAATGTGCCGCGGCTCAAAAAAGGTTAAAAAACACTGGCCCAGGGAATGCCTGGATGTTTTGAGGTTTTACCATCCTTGTGGGAGGCTTCTCTCATGTTCCCGCATGGGGAGCTGGAGCTGACAGATTGAGCTCATCCATACTCTCCCCGGATTCGAACCTCCTGACAATACTATTCTCCTAGATTAGAGGCTTTTTTTCATACTCGTCTTCATTCTCCTAGATTAGAGGCCTTTTCCGATGAGTTTCCCAGCAGGTATTTTTCTTTAATCTACTCTTTTTTGGTAATATGCCAGAACGATTCCCTGTGCCCATGGAAACAGCTGCTGAGCCCTTGAGATCAGGAACCTCCCTCCATCATATCCTAGCGGATGCATTTAATTCTCCAATTATTCCCCCACCAGCTGGCTGCTCAAAGCAAAGTTTCAATGATTACAAAAGGGAAAAAAGTCTGCTTTGCTCCTGGTGTAGCCTGTAAGTGTATTTCACTAATTAAGATGGTTTTGGAAATCCTCTAATCTCTCCCTCCATGGCTGTTTTTCATTTGTATTCAGTGGATTCACCTTCCAGTCCCTCCCTTTCTTCCTCTCTGGATGCGGATTCTCTTGAGCTGATGGTATTTTGCAGTTGCATTGACCTGATGCAGCAGCAGTCGACCAGGATGCATGCGCTTACATTGAAGCAATTGTGTTCACTTCCTATCTTTCTTTACTTGCTCAAGAAGGGGAAACTGGTACATTTCCATAAGACCGCTTAGGATGTTGTTATAGTATCAACAGACAGGTGTCTTCATAAATGAATGAAGAGAATAAAAGCAGAGAGATGGAGACACATTAAGTATCATCTAAGGCAGTGTTTCCCAACCGGTGTTCCGCGGCACACTAGTGTTCCGTGAACGATCACCTGGTGTGCCGCGGAAAGACCTCTCTTCCCCCCTTTCTTTCTAGTGTTCCCTGGGGGTGCCTTCCCCTCATGTGGGAGGCCCTTCCTTCCTTCCTTCCTTCCTTCCTTCCTTCCTTCCTTCCTTCCTTCTGGCCTCTCCCTCCTGCCTGGCTCACTGGCGTTGTTGACCAGGAGAATCTTTTCTGGGGGTGGCCGCACACCTTCCCCCTCCTCTCCATCTGCCAGTGGGCTTCCCGGGCGGTGCAGAGGAGGCTTTGGGCGGTGTGGGGCTGGGCCAGGTCTGTGGGGAGGGTGCGCGGGCGGAGGTGCGGCCAGTCCCGGCGGAGCAGCGCCTTCACCTCCCGCAACAGGCCCTCTGCCTGGACCGAGAGTAGCAGCGCTGAGCCTGGGGGGAGAAGGAGCGTGGCCAGGCGGAGGCACATGGCCCGGCCCAGGCCCCACGACGCCCCCGTCACCACACACAGGCTCCGGTCCAAGCCGCGCGCCTCCATCGCCCCCGAGAAGCCAGGCAGCCAGGAGGGAAAGGAGGAAGAGGGAGGGGACTGGGCCAAAAGGGGGCGGGGCCCGGGTGGAGGCCACGCCCCGAGTGACCAGGGGAAGGCTCACCGCCCAGCCTGCCTTTTACTTGTTGCACTCCAGGCCAGGAAAGCTCTCCTCTGACTTTAAACACCACACAGCTGGTATTGAACACTCCATAGAAATAGGTAAAAAGCATTCCATAGAAATAGCTAAACCCAATGAGGTAGGAAGATAAACAGGAACAAAGAGTCCAGGAAATGAGTCCACCAGAGTGCATGAAAAACAAATACAGAAACTTCCAATGTAAAATTCCAAAAACTTGAAACATGAATCCAAAAAAAGACACTTAAGACATGAATCTATCCAAGGCAAAGCTTCCAATGACTAGGAAAGATGTCTTGGCTCAATTTTCAATGATGCTTCATCTGACTACAAATTCCATACTTGGTACTTTTATCCCCTGAGAGTGTCACTTTGTGTCATTTTGGTTGGTGGTGTGCCCCCGGATTTTTTAAATGTTAAAAGTGTGCTAAAAAAAGGTTGGGAAACACTGATCTAAGGGCCCTTCTACACAGCCATATTTTTGCTTAGGCAATCCCTCATAGCCCAAGGATGATGGTCCTCCAAGTGTAGTGTCTTGTGGGTCCGTAACTGGCCGTGAAGTCCTATTCTTGATCCGCATGTTCTCCCATAGTGAAGACATTGGTTTCCAGGTGGAAGGCGGTCCCGGTCAGGGTTGGTTTGACACGCCTTCCTCTTGGCACGTTTTTTCCTTTCGTCCTCCATTCGTGCCTCTTCAAATTCTGCAGCACTGCTGGTCACAGCTGACCTCCAGTTAGAGTGCTCAAGGGACAGGCCTTCCCAGTTCTCGGTGTATATGCCACAATTTTTAAGATTGGCTTTAAGACCATCTTTCAATCTCTTTTCCTGTCCACCAACATTACGTTTCCCGTTCTTGAGTTGGGAGTATAGTAACTGCTTTGGGAGACAGTGATGAGGCATTTGGACAACGTGGACAGTCCAGCGGAGTTGATGTCATACTGGCATCGCTTCAATGCTGGTGGTCTTTGTTTCTTCCAGCATGCTGACATTTGCCCGCCTGTCTTTCCAGGAGATTTGCAGGAATTTTGGGGGCAACGCTGATGAAATTGTTTCAAAAGTTGTGTGTGACATCTATAGATAGTCCACGTTTTGTAGGCGTATAGCAGGATTGGGAGACAATAGCTTTTGGGGCATTTGGACAACATGGCCAGTCCATGGCATATAGAAGCATTACTTCAATGTTTTTTTTGGAGGTAATGCTGATGGAATTGTTCCAGGAGTTGAGTGTGACTGCAAAGTCCCCGTTTCACAGGCATATAGCAGGGTTGGGAGGCTTTATAACCAAGCACCTTGGTCTCACTACTGTATATAATCCATAATATCTGCTTTGAACTGGATTATCTGAGTCCACACTGCCATATAGCCCAGTTCAGTGTGGATTTTATACGGCTGTGTAGAAGGGGCCTAAACCTGAGCTTTGACAAAATTGAATAATTATGGCTAAGATTCTACACCGTGGTTTACATTTTGTAATTTTAGGAAAGCTTCCCCTCTTTAACCTACCGATCCCAATATCCTAACACATTTCAAGTCTTTCTCTTTGCCAATTTGTTGGCTTTGGAGGCCCTTCTGTTTACTAGCCGAGTCCTGATTTGAGCTGCTTTTGTGGACTGCTCAGACCATTCATGGGCGCCTTTTGCACTCGGAGCCAGTGAAATGGTGGAAGGCCCCACAGCTAGGACACAGGGCCTGGGTGTGGGAATTATCCCAGAGGTCAAATACCCAGTTAGTTGTTCACACTCATTGGGTGGCCTTGGCAGAAGCTACCCGTTCTTGGCCAACATTTATGGTGCTGTGAGATGAGGCTGAAAAACTGCCTGAAGATCAGGAGGACAGGATGAGCAGTATCTGAGCCTCCCTCGGCTAGTGCATGATGCAACAATCTGAAATGTGATGGGAAACAGTCTGATAATTGAATGCAGTGGTGGGAACCATCCCTCCAGGTACTGCTTGATTGCATCTCCTAGTTGCCCTAACTCAGTGTTTTTTCAACCTTTTTTGAGCCGCGGCACATTTTTTACATTTACAAAATCCTGGGGCGCACCTCCAACCAAAATGAAACAAAATGACACTCTAACTTACTATATTGTACTATACCATTATACTGTAATATTATTAGTACTATTACAAGTAATATAAAATATATAATTTCAATATTGTATTATTTTTTAAAGTGTTATCTTGTATTACATTATAATAATAGGGCCAATGTTTTATGGATTGAATATTGTTTTAACTTGGAATGTCGGTGTATGATGCTGATGAAATTGTATTTAATGTGTCTCAATGTATTTTAATTGTTGCGGGGTTTGGGGGTTTTATGCTGTTGTGATGTGGGCATCGAATTGTGCCGTACTGTAAGCCGCTCTGAGTCCCCCCTCGGGGATTGAGAAGAGCGGGGTAAAATCCTGAAATAAATAAATAAATAAATAAAATAAATAATATAAATATTATAGGTACATACAATATATTATCAGTAAAGCACAGGAGTTAATCCTGACTGTTATCATTACTCTCATAGTCAATAACAATATACACCATGACTATAACAAATACTGATAATATAACAATATAATAGCATATACTAAGGGAAAATAATATTATGTTAATACATCGTTCATAATAATAATAATAACAATAATATAGCCCATGAGGCTCCTTCCACATCACGTCATAGTCTCTGAGGCCTGGTAGGCTGCTCGCGTACCAGCCCGGAGGCAAGTCTTGTTGTTCCCCGCATCGTAGCAGCAGTGGGCGAAGAGACAGTAGAGCCGCGGGTAGGAGAGGAAGCCCGTGAAGGTGGGTGCGGCGGCGCCGACCAGGGTCAGGCTCAGACTCAGGCTCAAGGGCTCCACCGCCCCGGCTGGTCGGACCAGCACCAGGCCCGCCGCCAAGGCCAGCACCACCAGGCCCACCCACCGCCGCATCACCTCAGACGAGGCACTTCCGCTCCATTGGCATCCCCTCAGGGAAGGCGCTTCCGGTCCCACCGCCTCTGGCATCTTGGTGCCAGGCAGGAGTTCAAGGCCACCGTGACAGAATTGGCCCGCGGGGAATAAAGGGGCGTGGCTTATTCAAGACTCAAGAGGTTCCAATTTCCCACAGCACACCTGATGATCGCTCACGGCACACTAGTGTGCCGTGGCACACTGGTTGTGAAACACTTCCCTAACTCACATAGCCAGTGTTGAGTGCAAGGAGTTGCATTCCAGCATAATCTGCAGAATTGCATGAGCCTAGCCATCCAGATACTGGACTTCAAATCCTATCAACCATTGCCAAGGATTGAAAAGACAGTCCACCTTCTTCTGGAAGGCCACATATTGTCCATCCTTGATCAAGAAAATCCAGCTGTTGTCATCTATTCGAAGGGCTGTTCCATACAGATGGTGGAACAGATTTGTTGTCTTTTGCTGATGAATATAGGATCAAGTGTTAAGTCCTGAACTTTGTGATTTGGAGAGACACTATTGCTCTCTGGAAGAGATTTCTAAATGTTTCATGAATTTGTGGGATCGGACCATGTAGGTTCAAAGTGGAGTCAGAGCTCTGTACAGACAGTACCCAAGTTACAAGCAAGATAAATTCTGTAGCGTTGTTCTTAAGCTGAATGGTTTTTGGTCAGAACAGATATATATATATACACACACACACACACACACACACACACACACACACACACACACACTTACTTACTTATTTTATATTCCGCTCTTCTCACCCCGAAGGGGACTCAGAGCGGATTACAGGTACACATACTTAGTAGACATTCCCTGCTGTTTCGACATACTTAACATATAGACGAACAGAGGCAAACTCTGGCCACCAGGGGAGCTGACTCACTCCTCATCTCTCAGCGTTCCCAGCGTCCCTTGTTGTTCCTTCCACATTCCTCAGCATTCCTGGAGTTCTTTAATGGCCTCATAATTCAGTCAAAATTTGCCTCCCCACTTAATGTGGTACCTTTATCTCTTACTTGACAGATACAACTGTCTTTTGGGCTGCAAAGGTCGACAGCAGGCTACACTTAAAGGTCGAGCACCCACCTCGACCCGGGCAGGCCTTGAACTCATGACCTATTCATCAGAGAGATCTTATGCAGCTGACACTTAGCCAGCTGTGCCACATTCCTGGTGCATATATATAGGCTTTGGATAGCAAAAGGAAAGGTTACTACCCCTGTGGTGTTTGTTTTGCTGTCTGTGCCCCTGTCCAGAAGATGCCACCTCACTTTCTGTTCCTGTGATCGTGAGATCTTGAAAAAAATGTGGCTTGTTGTGGAAAGAAGGATTGATGATAAGGCTTCAATTGAGACTCCTTTCCCCCATGATAATAACTCCTTCCTGGAGGTAGACTTCCTGTTGCCTCACCCCTGTTCTTAACCATGAGTCATTTGTAAGTTGGATGTTTGTAACTCGGGGACTGCCTGTAGTGTGAAAGAGCCTTTGGGTTCAAATTTGTAAAAATGAATGAATGAATGGCAAACTATTTAATAATGGGGCAGATTTTGCCTCATATTTTGGTATTAAAGCACTGAGCTGCTGAATTTGCTGACTGAAAGATTGGCAGTTTGAATCAGTGGAGCATGGGTGAGCTCCTGCTGTTAGCCCCAGCTTCTGCCAACCTGGCAGTTCAAAATGTGAGTAGATTGTGATGGCACCAAATTGTGCTTGCTGTGAGGCCGCTCTGAGTCCTCCCCTCGTGGGTGAGAAGGGTAGGGTACACGTGTATGAAATAACTATTTATTTATTTACTTCACTTCTATTCCGCCCTTCTCACCCCGCAGAGGACTTAGGGTGGATTACAATGTACACATTACATTTAGACACACAACACACAAGACAGACAGAGGCAGTTTTTTAAACATCTGGCCACCAGGGGGAGCTGTTGCACTCCTTCATTCCTCAGTGTTTCCTGGAGATCTTTATTTTATGGCCTCGTAAATCAGTTAAATTGCCTCCCCACTAAGTGGTGCCTTTAATTTCCTACTTGACAGATGCAACTGTCGGGTTGCAAAGGTCAACAACAGGCTACACAATAGGCCGAGAGCCCACCTCAACCCAAGCGGGCCTCGAACTCATAGGTACCACTTCTGCAGGAAGGTAATGGCGCTCCATGCAGTTATTCTGGCCACATGACCTTGGAGGTGTCTACGGACAACACCAGCTCTTCAGCTTAGAAATGGAGATGAGCACCACCCTCCAGAGTTGGACATGACTAGACTTAATGTCAAGGGGAGACCTTTACCTTTACCTCTAGATCAGTGGGTCTCAACCTGTGGGTCCTCAGTTGTTTTGACCTACAACTCCCAGAAATTCCAGTCAGTTTACCAGCTGTTAGGATTTCAGGGAGTTGAAGGCCAAAACACCTGGGAACTCACAGGTTGAGAACCACTGCTCTAGATCAGGGGTGCTCAGAATGGTGATCGGGATCACCAGGGTGATCTTCGGGCCTCATCCTGGTGATCTTCGGGCCCCTGACCAGGTTTTTTCCTGTTGGTCCTCTTCATGCGCTCCTGCATGCTGCAAAGAAGTCCTCCGTCGTTGCTCCTTCCCGCTCCCTGCTCGCGTGCCACCTCCAAAAGCTCCAAAAGCTCCAGAGAAGGCAGAAAGGGCCCCCTCTTTGGATTCCTCCTCCTCCCTCCGTCCTTCTCCAGCCACTCAGGGCGGCACGCATGCTGGCAGCGTAGAAATAGGAGGAATGACGGAGGAGGAGGAGGAGGAGGACGCTTTCCTTACCGCATCTCAAAGGTCGGTCTTTTTACTTTGGGGTGGGTGCTTGATTGTTCTGTGGCATGTCTCTTTGTTTATTTTAATGTTTAAAAATGACCTTTTAGCTCCAAAGCCTCTCTGCTTGCTTTGTTCCTTGAGAAATATATGTTGGGGAATATGGAAATGTGGGAGAAATGGGGTGGGTGCTTGATTGTACTGCGGCATGTCTCTTTGTTTCCTTTTTATTTTGGGGTGGTTGGATGTATTTTTGCATGCCCCTTTGTTTACCTTGCTGCGTATTAAATGGCCTTGCAGTTCAAAAGCCTCTCTTCTTACTTTCTGGCTGATAATATGTGTGGTAATATGGCAGTGTGGGAGAAATGGGGTGGTTGGATGTATTTTTATGCTCTGTTTTATATTGTTGTTATTAAATTGAAATGTTGATGTTTTATAACTTCATTTTATGTAAACTGCCCCCGAGCCTGCTGGAAGGAGCGGTACAAAAAAATGAATAATATAAATAAAAAAATAAAAAAAATAAAAAAATAAGAAAATAGTTATACGTTTTACATTTCTGGGTAGGTGATCTTTGGGTCTTGGTTTTTTAATCGGTAGCTCCCATGCTTAAAAAGTGTGGGCACCCCTGCTCTAGATGTTATTAAGCAAAGGTTGGATGGCTTGCATGTTCAGAAATGGATTTCTGGCACTTGGTTGAGTTTGGATTAAATCAGGAGTTGGCATTATGTTGTCCTCCAGACACTGTTGACTTCAGCTCCCAATACTGTCGGCTGTGTTGCCTGAGAAATTATGGGAACTATAGTCCAACAAGAGTTCCCATCCTGGGTGAGATGACCTTTTGTTGCACTCACGTAAGAAGAAGCAAGCAAAACATTCATCCAGAAGAGATGGAGTTAGTGAATACACTGTACCTCGGATCCCATTTTTCCTCCTAGTTTTCTGGTGTATTTTAGGCTCATCTTACATGACATGTTGTGATCACTGATTTTACATCAGAGTTCTTCGAGAACCTCTGGGCAGACGTTTATTGGGACTTTGGAGATTTGTTCAATTTGAAATATTTCTTGGAACGCGGGAGCGCCATTTGAACCTCAGTTCCCCTTCTCGTTATGTTGTGATCGCAGCTTCCCGAAGAGAACAAAGCTTAGCGAAGAAAGACTCTTCCCGGGTTTCTGCTTGTTTTGATGTAACCCAAACAGGCAATAGTATTCCCTGGGGCTCATTCTCACAATCGCTAGCTACAGCGTAGCTCTTCTTGAAAGCTGTTTAGCTTTGATTTTTATTTGCTTGTTAAGTTTGGAGTGTTTAACATGCATTAGTACTTGAACCGCTTCTAACCAGAGCAAAGGTGGCTGTGCTGCAGGTTTTTAATGAAGGAAGAATGAAGGGATCAAGGGCCATATTCTCGAAGGCTTTCATGGTTGGAATCCCTGGGTTATTGTGAGTTTTTTGGACTGTCTGGCCATATTCCAGAAGCATTCTCTCCTGATGTTTTGCCTGTATCTATGGCAGGCATCCTGACGTCTTTTCGAAATAAACAAGGAAGGTTTCTCTAGTTAAACTCAAACTGTAAGAGGAGCTTACAAAGTTATAGAACATATATTCATAAGACTATATTAGTTCAGCGCAATAATTGTAATTCTGAATGTATATCAGTTCTGCACATTGGAATTATTCGTTCAACACAATTATTAGTTCAACACAATTATCGTTCTAGATGTACATTCGTTCAACACAATGGTATATCAGAGTAAATCAATGGTCGAAATGACTCACACCTCTGTATTCCATGTAATGATGGGATTGTTCCCAAAGCAAATTCGCGTTGGAAGGTCCCTTTAAGAGCAAACCAATGTCAACAAATTCAGTTCATTTTTGTAAATCCACAGTCCATACAAACAGTCCATAAATTATAGTCCAATTGGTGCTCCACACGGTCTGACGATCGAATGAATAACCGTGCTGGATCGTTTCGCTCTTCCGAGCTTCTTCAGAGACCGGGGACTATCCTGGTGGGATCGGCATTGATATAATCCAAAGGTGCATTGGATTCTATATAAGTACATATAATTCATAATACATTATCAGTAAATATTACAAACACAAGGACTTCCTAGAGAAACCAAGGTGGGGTATTTTGTTCATCAAAATAACATACCTCTTAAGTAAATATGTAGCAATAATAGCGAGGCTCAGTGCCTTCTGGTCAAATCACGGACAAGTAACCAGGAGCAGTTCGACCAAATAAATAGCTCAGTAGAGGGAGTGGATAATGGGAAACAGCCGCTACATATCAAATAAGGAGCTCGTTGACTGATAACTTATCATTGAGGCCTGCCGGGAACTCGGTTTGTAGTTGGATAATCCATTGGCTTTCAAGTTTTAATAGTCTCTGTTTAACATCAATATGAGGTGCAGGTTCAATCCTGTCAAGAAAAGTGACTGTGAAAGCTTCATGATGGTGATTTGAATTTTTAAAGTGGGAATACAGGATGGAGCTGTCGTTTCTGATCTTAAAACGTGATCTATGTTCCTGTATTCTAGTCCGGAGTTCCCTTCCGGTTTCAACCACATAAAGGCCCCCACAACTGCAAGTTAGACTATACACCACATTTTTCGTTCCACAGCTGGACCATGTTTTGAATTGGAATTTTTATTATTGTATGGACGAATGTACATCTAGAACGATAATTGTGTTGAACTAATAATTGTGTTGAACTAATAATTCCAATGTGCTGAACTGATATACATTCAGAATTGCAATTATTGTGTTGAACTAATACAGTCTTATGAATATATGTTCTATAACTTTGTAAGCTCCTCTTACAGTGTGAGATCCTGACGCCTTTTGGCAACTAGGAAAATGAGGTTTATATATCTGGGAGTCCCCGGTGGCACAGCGGGTTAAACTGCTGAGCTGCTAAGCTTGTTGACCAAAAGGTCGCAGGTTCAAATCTGGGGAGTGGTGTGAGCTTCTGCTGTCAGCCCCAGCTTCTGCCAACCTAGCAGTTGGAAAACATGCAAATGTTAGTAACTCAAAAGGTATTGCTTCGGCGGGAAGGTAACGGTGCTCCATGCATTCATGCTGACCATTGACCTTGGAGGTGTCTACAGACAATGCTGGCTCTTCGGCTTAGAAATGGAGATGAGAACCAACCCCCAGAGTCGGATACGACTGGACTTAATGTCAGGGGATGCCTGCCATAGATGCAGGCGAAACGTCAGGAGATAATGCTTCTGTAATATGGCCATACAGCCTGGAAAACTCACAGCAACTCAGCAAGGGGCGGTCTTCTTCTAGTAATGCTACAGTTGTAAATGGAGATTTCTTCAGGGAAGCTGAGTTTGCAATGCAGTTCTTGGCCTTGCATGTGCCTTTCCCTCCCTTCTCGGAGTACCAAACAAGCTCATGGTTGCCCTGTGGGTGATTGTCCCTGTCTCCTGATGCAGAACTATTGATGAATAGGTAGCGGATGGGAGCCAGAGACCTGAGGAAGTAGAGCAATAAAGCAGGAGAACGAAACCAGTTATTATGTGCGCCTTTTAATCCCAGGAAGGAACCCAAAGCTTCTGGGACAATGCCGGATTATGCTTCTCCTCTGCAAATCAAGCTGTATTCTTTTTGAGAATGGTTTGGCTTGTAATTGCTGGCTGTACCCTTTCCTGGATTAAAAACAATAGTAAGCCATTGTCACACAGCCTTGGTTTGGTTCAAAACTAGACTGCCTCAACGTGCTGTGATTGGGGCTGCCATTAAAGGGTATTTGAAAAGGAAAACACAACCGCCGGGTTACTGAGGAATATAGAAGAGAGTGTGCATATTTTTGGAGTTTGTGTCAAGTTCTGAGTTTCACAGTTAGTCTCAAGGCACAGTAGATATGGCTTGGCACAATGAAAAGGGCTGTGTTTGATCGTTGAAAGCCAAAGGCGTAGAAGAAATATCTGGCTCATAGGTTTTGACATTTGCTGCGTATGCATCTCTGAGGAGCTGATGGGGAAAAGCAACCGTCTGTAGGGTTCCAACTGAATGTCACTAAATCAGAACTGTATCCCCAACATAATATTATGAAACAATAAAAAAATCTGTTCCTGATTTGACAGTGTTGTTTGCTGTTTAATTGTGCTGTACTTACTTTGAAAGTAGTTGTTGTCCTCCAGAAACTTTGTTTTTGTGGCTGCCACAAACTAGGTTAAATTGGTTGAGACTCTATGAGATATACCTTGAGATGCCAAATTGAGACTCTATGAGATATACCTTGAGATGCCAAATCTGGCCATGGTAGTCCTTGCCCTGCTTGCTCCCCCATTTGGACTACTGCAACACTCTCTATGTGGGGCTGCCTTGGAAGACAGCTCGGGAGTTGCAACTAGTGCAGAGATTGGCAGCCAGATTGCTAACCAGAGTGCCATACCGTGAGAGGATGTCTCTCATGCTGTGGCAGCTCCACTGGCTGCCGATCTGCTTCCAGGCTAAGTAAAAAGTGCTGGTCATTCATTACCTATGAAGCCCGAAAAGGTTCAGGCCCAGACTATTTGCAGAACTGCATCTCAAACCGGCCTGAGCTTTGCTATCCACAGAGGAGGCCCTGCTCTCGGTCCCACTGCCGTCTCAAGCGTGGCTGGTAGGAACAAGAGATGAGGCCTTCTCTGTGATCATGACCCACCTCTGGAACTCCCTCTCAATAATAATAATAATAATCATAATCATAATCATAATCTATATTTATACCCCACCACCATCTCCCCAGAGGGGACTCAGGGCAGCTAACATGAGGCCAAGTCCAAAGATACAATACAGCAAAATAAAATACAAAATGCAAACAACAAAAATTCTCTTGGCATTACTTCGTGAATGAAGATTCTTAGGAAGGACTAATCCCAAGCTTTTTACAAGCGCGTTGATGACCAAAAAGGCCAATCTGAGATAGGCAAGTTCGGTTGCAGAAAGCACAGCAGAAAGTCTCCTTGGGTGATGTTGTTTCCAAGTTGCGGTTCTTTCTGCGTTGTCGTTTTTCTTCGAGACCCATTCGGCATGTCTTCTCGAAAGAGGCCGCAGCATTGTGGATAGTGCGTCTCCTTGCCTCCCGATGTGAGGCCAGGGTGGACCATTGTTGGTGATCAATCTGGCCGAGCCTTAGATGTTGTTTCAGGGAGTCCTTATATCTCTTTTTGGGGGTGCCTCTCTTGCGCTGACCTGTGGCGAGTTCACCATACAGTAGTATCTTTGGGAGGCGGTGGTCCTCCATCCTAGAGACGTGCCCTGCCCAGCGCAGCTGTGTTTTCAATAGCATGGCCTCAACGTTGGTGATCCCTGCTTGCTCAAGAACAGCAACATTAGTCACATAGTCAATCCAGTGTATATTTAGGATTGTGGGAAGACAGCGCTGATGAAAGCGTTCGAGGAGTCGTAGGTGTTGGCGATAGGTGACCCATATTTCAGACCCATATAGGAGAATAGACAGTACGATAGCTCTGTACACACTGATTTTGGTGCTTTGCCTCAGGTGCTTGTTGCTCCAGACTCTTGTGAAGCCTTCCAAATGCACTATATGCCTTTGCTAATCTGTGATCTATCTCTTTATCAATCTTGGCGTCTGAAGAGATGATGTTTCCCAGGTAGGTGAACTGCTGAATGGACTTAAGCACAGATTTGCCTATGCTGATGTGGGGATGATGGTGTTCTTCCTGTGGTGCGGGCTGGTAGAGAACTTCCATTTTCTTCAGGTTGACTTCCAGCAAAATAAAATAAACAAAGCAAAATAACATAATATAAAATTGAACACAATGGATGGGCCAAATGGACAAGGTAAAATGATAAAACCCTGGATGAGGTAGGAGTAGAAAAAATGTATTTGAGAGGAGCCCAAAAAGGATGAACAGTGGGGTTAGGCTTTCAGTTTAGGAAGGGGGAAAGTGCATCATAAGGGCAACGCTGTAGGTGGAATAAACAGAAATAGGATGAATGGTCACTCTCCAAAGGCACATCGGAAGAACCAAGTTTTCAGATCTTTATTAAAGGCTGCTAGGGTGGGGGCTTGCCTAATCTCACCAGGTAGCGAGGTCCAAAGTTGTGTGTGTGTGTGTGTGTGTGTGTGGGGGCGCTCAAGGGAACTAAAAACTGCTCTCTCTCTGCTTGCCTTCAGAAAACTGCTCAAAACATATCTATGCACTCTGTTGTATGGAACACGTTCGAAGCTTTTTCTTGAAACTCTTTTTTTTAGCGTATTTTATATTGGTCCCATTTCTTTCTGGCCCTTCACAGCAATATCTTGGAGGGCCATTTGGAGGTCGTGGAGGGTTACCAGCAAATGGGTAGCTCTTAGAAAACCTCACTGAGTGCAGTCAGACTCTTTCAGAACCCTGAGCCCACATAATGCGAGTCTGTTTGACACATAATATGGTGATTTCATGGTGGAGACCGATGTGAGAATAAGAATAAGTGGAGAAAATGAATTCTCTTCCCTTCTTCTTTGAAAGAACACTCTGTAATATGAATTTTCAATGCAGTTTCAAGTGGCACAGTGAGATGCACTTTGCTTGCTTTTAACAAGGCTCTTCCTTTGCTTTTGTCTCTTTTCTTCCCAGGTTAGCTTGAATGATTCACACAACCAGATGGTGGTCCATTGGGCTGGAGAGAAGAGCAATGTGATTGTGGCTCTGGCTCGGGATAGCTTAGCCTTGATGGGTCCCAAGTTAAGCGATGTGAGTATTTCTGATTTCCATTTTTAATTTTTAAGGTGGGAAAATGATGCCATGCATCACATTCTGACTCATTTCTTTCTTGACAGTGAGTAATCGTGTTTGCTTTGTTTTCCACTCTGAGCACGTAAAGAGCAGCTTTCTGATGACACACTAAAAACAGTATTGAGGTTTGGGATGGAACTGGAGGTCTCAAGAACATATTCCAAATTCTGGGATGTTATACACACACACACACACACACACAGGGTCCCCATCTCAATTGGGGTTAGGGGTATAGGATCCCTCATAAAAGTAGAAAAAAGTGAATAAAAATCCCATATTTTCATGAGAGAACATCTTTCTATGGTGTCTAGGTCCTTCAGCATGACTCTGTGATCAGCCTCTGGTGGTACCTGCCCATAGTGTCATCCTGAAGAATCTCTAGGACTTTCAACATACCTTTATGGCCAACTTCCAGAAGAAGATGACCATATAATCAACATGGGTGACCTACAGATGCCTAGAGCAGTGTTTCCCAACCGCTGTTCCGTGGCACACTACTGTTCTGTGACGGATCATCTAGTGTGCCACGAAAACGTCTCTTCCTCCCCTTCCTTCCCCCTCCTGCCTGCTGCTGCTGCCTGGGGGAGGAGGAGGAGGAGGAAGAGCCGGGCGGCGGTGAAGAAGAAGGGCTGGGGCGCCACCTCCTTCGGTCGTTTCCCCTCTGCGCGCTAGCCAGCCGGCCCATCCCAGCTGCCAGGGAGGGCCTGGGCACCTCGTGGAGCCTCGGAAGAAAGGCTCCCCGCATGGCCCAGACCCTGCCTGGGAGCCGAGTTTGGCCGTCTCGCGTCTTCCGCCGAGCCCAGCGGGAGACGGGAGCTGGACAAACCCGGCTCCCAGGCAGGGCCTGTTCCTTGCGAGGAGCCTTTCTCCCGGTTCACGGCTCCACCAAGCCCGGCAGAGCCGCAAACCAGGAGAACGGCTCCCCTCAGGGCCCCGCCCCTCCCTCCTCCCCCTCCTCTTCTGTGCGCGTGAAGCCGCTCTTGGCCTCCCTCCGGCTCCCTGTCTATTTCCCCCCAACTCCATCTGTGTTCACATTTGGGCATATTGAGTATTCATGCCAAGTTTGGTCTTGATCCAACATTGTTTGAGTCCAGAGTGCTCTCTGGATGTAGGTGAACTACAACTCCAAAACTCAAGGTCAATTAACTATATGTATTACTGTGTTAGAGTGTCATTTTATGTCATTTTGGTTGGTGGCGTGCCCCAGGATTTTGTAAATGTTAAAAGTGTGCCGCGGCTCAAAAAAGTTTGGGAAATACTGGCCTAGAGAACTGTTCTTTAAAGGAATTTCTAGGACGTCCAAAACAACTCTGTGAGCAACCTACAGAGGAGGTTGCCCATAGAGTTGCTCTAGACTCTACAGGTGCCTAGAGAAGTGTTCTCTCTAGAAGTTTCTTCCAGCATACCTTTATGGTCAACCTCCAGAAGACGTTGACCATAGAATCCTGTTGGAGGATCTACAGGTGCCTAGGGAAATACTATCTGTAAAAATCGGTAGGACCTTCAGCACCAATGTATGACCAGCTTCCAGAGGACCTCAAGATTCCTAGAGAGAACATATAAATTGAATTGTAAATGATCGAATCCCCAACGGTGAAGCCCACAAATGCGAAGGATGGACTATACTGAAATATGGAGTTAGAGAAAGGATGGGAGTCATGAAACTCTCCAGATCCTGATGGACTACGGCCTCCAGCATTCCTCAACATTGGCAGTGCTATCTAGAAATGAGAAATTGCTTGGAGAATAAAAAACCCAATTTATTTATTATTATTTATTTAAAACTTTTGTACCCCGACCTTCTCACCTCTATCGAGGGACTCAGACCAGCATAACAGCAAAGATTCAATGCTATACAATTTAAAAACAACTAGAACAACATATTATATTAAAATACATAAAAACCCAGCATAAAACCACATCGCCATTAAAACAATTCCACTCAATCTATAAACGTGGTCATACATTCAGATAATAGTCAATCTCAGTCTATTCTGGGAAGGCCTGGTTCCATATCCAGGTCTTCACCAGCCTCCTAAAGGACAACAGAGAGGGGGCAGATCTAGCATCACTTGGGAGAGAGTTCCACAGCCGAGGGGCGACCACAGAGAAGGCCCTGTCTCTCGTTCCCACCAGTCGCGCTTGCGAAGCTGGCGGGACCGAGAGCAGGGCCTCTCCGGAGGATCTTAAAGTCCTTGATGGTTCGTAGGGGAGAATCCGTTCGGACAGGTAAACTGGGCCAGAACTGTATAGGGTTTTGTAGGTTAAAACCAGCACTTTGAATTGTGCTCAGAAGCTAATTGGCAGCCAGTGGAGGTGGCGCAGCAAGGGATTTGTATGCTCCCTGTGCCCCGCTCCTGTTAGTAACCTGGCTGCCGAACGTTGGACTAATCGCAGCTTTCAAGCAGTCTTCAGAGGCAACCCCATGTAGAGAGAGTTGCAGTAGTCTATTCGGGATGTAACCAGAGCGTGGACCACCGTGGCCAAGTCAGACTTCTTTTTTTTTTTTTTTTTTGAAATATTTTTATTGCAGGTTTTTGAGAATTTTACACATATAACATGTAGACACAAACTGTACACATACATAGGGAAAAGGGAAAAGGGGTAAAATGACTTCCGCTCTCGTTCCACGCCAGCACTTAGGCTTCTTAATGAATCTTTACCACGGAGCATCCCTTGTGCTCTTATTAATATTTTTAAGTAATCATACTTATCATGTTCTTCATCACAATATATATTTTAATACTTCTCTTTTAATCTGAATTTCTTGCATATTCAATCACTTCTTTCCAGTCTGTTCTATTATTCCCCTTGCCATTGTTCTGTCTCAACCAAAAGGTAAGTTCATCCATCTCTCTAATTTCTAGAATCTTCTCGATCCATTGATCTTTCGTTGGCAAACAATTGGTTTTCCACAATTTCGCAAATAAAATCCTGGCAGCCGTAGAGAGAAAGATAAAGAGTTTCCCTGTATTATCATTGTTAAAAGTTTCTTTGTCTATAATACCCAAGAGGTATAATTCCGGTTTCAATTGGAACTCTACCTTGAGAATTTCCTTGCATTCTTTATGGATTAATTTCCAGTAATCCTTTGTTTTGGGGCAAGTCCACCACATATGAAAAAAAGATCCTTCTTGCTTCTCACATTTCCAGCATTTATTTTCCACATTTTTATACATTATACTTAGTTTTTTTGGTGTAATGTACCACCGATGAATCATTTTTAGCCAATTTTCTTTTAGGTCAGTTGCATAGGTAATTTTGAGTTGTTTTGTCCATAGCCTTTCCCATTCCTTTAATTGAATGGGTCTTCCAATGTTTTGTGCCCATTTTATCATAGACTGTTTAACTACTTCCTCTTCTGTTTCCCAATTTAGGAGCATGGAGTATGTTTTAGATATCACTTTCTTTTCATTTTTAAGAATTATGTCCCATGGTCCCTCCGCCACACTGAAACCTTTGACCTTATCTTTGTTAAAGCTTTCCCTCATCTGGAAATAATGTAACCACAACACATTTGGATACATTTTGTTGATTTCATCCTGTGTTTTCATGGTTAATATACCTTCCTTATATATCAATATATCTTTATATTTTGGCCATTCTGTCCAGCCTAGTAGTCTTCTTTGGTTGGCTTCTAAAGGTGACACCCAGAGTGGTGTTTCCCTGTACATAAAATCTTTGTATTTTGACCAGATTTTCATTAAAGAGGATCGAATAAAATGATTCCCAAAATTTTTTTCTATTTTGGCCCCTCCATACCAAAGATAGGAGTGCCATCCTTTCCGTAGGTCGAACCCCTCCAACATTAAGGTTGAACTTTTTGATAAAAGCATCCAGTCTTTGACCCACGCCAATGCGCATGCATTATAGTACATTCTTAGGTCCGGAAGGCCAAAGCCTCCTTTTTCCTTGTACATAGTCATGATATTGTACTTTATTCTTGGCTTCTTGCCTTTCCATACAAAATTTGTCAAGTCCTTTTTCCATTTAATGAAAATTTCCATGTTTCTGATTATTGGCAAGTTTTGAAATAGATATAACATCCTTGGCAGCAGATTCATTTTGACCGCCGCGATCCTTCCTAATAGGGAAAGATTGAGTCTTTTCCATTGCTCTAATTCTTCCTTAACTTTCTTCCATTGTTCCATATAGTTGTCTTTCAACAGATGGAGGTTCCTTGCTGTAATCCATATTCCTAGATATTTGATTTTATTTACCACCTCTATGCCCGTATCTTCTTGTAACTTTATTTGGTCAGTTTTTGAGATATTTTTAGTTATAATCTTTGTCTTTTTCTTATTAAGTTTAAATCCTGCTAATTTTCCGTAATCCTCAAAAGTCGATAGCCATTTTAATATATTCTCTCTTGGGTTTTCCACTATACAGATTACATCATCGGCAAATGCTCTTACTTTATATTTTTTCTTTTGTAATTGAAGGCCTTTTAAATCTATATTTTGTCTAATGTTCATTAGGAGTGTCTCTAATGCAAAAATGAAGATCAGCGGGGATAGTGGACATCCCTGCCTAGCTCCCTTCTCTATTGCAAATTCCGTAGTTGCACTTCCATTTATCCAGATCTTTGCCTTTTGATGTTGATATATTGCCTCAACTGCATTCTGAAATTGATATCCAATATCGATTTCCCTGAAGAGTAATTTGAAGTATTTCCAGTTCAGGTTATCGAATGCCTTCTCCGCGCGTCAATTGAAAGCAGGGCGAGTTCTTTCTGGTGATTCATCTCATAGTACTCAATCACGTTCAGGATTGTTCTTACATTATCCCTTATATATCGATTGGGCAGAAAGCCGTTTTGATCTTCTTCAATCCAGTCTACTAGGAAGTCTTTGAATCTATTTGCCAAAATTATGGTATATATCTTGTAGTCTGTATTAAGTAATGAGATTGGTCTATAGTTCTTTATATCTTCGGAATCTGTTCCATCTTTGTGTATCATTGTTATATCTGCTGCCCTCCAGGAATCTGGAATCTCTTTTTCAGTAAGTGCCTTATTCATTATGTCTTTCAGAATTGGGACAATTTCTTCTTGCATGGATTTATAAAAGCATGCTGTATAGCCATCGGGTCCTGGTGCTTTATCATTTTTCAGATTTTTAATTGCTTTTTTGATTTCTTCTGTTGTTATCTCCTGGTTTAATTTTTGCCGCTGGTCATCATTAATTTTGTCTAATTTCAAATCTCCTAGGTATTGCATTATTTCTTCTTCCTTGACTTGTTCTTCCATATATAGATGTTGATAAAAAAGTAGGAATTCATGTTTAATCTTCTCATCCTCCACTATATATTCTTCCCCTTTCTTAATTCTGACGATTTGTTGGGATTGTCTTTTCTTCCTTATCCTCCTTGCTAGCCATCTCCCTATTTTATTCGCGTTCTCAAAGGAGTTTTGCTTAGTGTATTTCATCTGTTTCGCCATTTGTTCAGCTTCCAGGTTATGTTTCTCTTTTCTTATTATTCCCAATTTTCTTACTATTTTCTTGTTCCCTGGACTTCGCTTTAGTCTTTCCTCCAGAAGCGCGAGTTCTTCCTCTATCTTTCTTAGCTTCAATCTCCTTTGTTTATTCCTGATTGAATTTTGTTCTATCAGATGGCCAAGTCAGACTTCTGAAGGTACGGGCGCAGCTGCCGCACAAGCTTTAACTGTGCAAAAGCTCTCCCGGCCACCGCCAAGACCTGGGGCTCCAGGCTCAGCGATGAATCCAGGATCACTCCCAGACTGCGAACCTGCGCCTTCAGGGGGAGTGCAACCCCGTCAAGCACAGGCTGTATCCCTATGCCCTGTTCAGCCTTACGACTGACCAGGAGTGCCTCTGTCTTGTCTGGATTTAGTTTCAATCTGTTCGCCCTCATCCAGTCCGTTACAGCGGCCAAGCACTGGTTCAGGACCAAAACAGCCTCCTTAGTAGCAGGTGGGAAGGAGTGACAGAGCTGGACATCATCTGCGTACAGATGACACCGCACCCCGAAACTCCGGATGATCTCCCCCAACGGCTTCATGTATATGTTGAACAACATAGGGGACAGTACTGAACCCTGCAGGACCCCATAGTACAATGGCCGTGGGGCAAATGGCCCCTTTCAAATACTCTTCTGGAACAACCAGTTTCAAAGCCTTTCTAAAGTCATCTTCTTGCTGATGGAAGGAGATCGGAGAAGGGGACGGGTGGACCTCGTGTGGGAAGGAGAGGATGGCAGATATTCAGATAGATTTTCTTTTCATAATAATTCCTTTATTGTTTGTAACCACAGCATTTTCCCTTGCTAGGTTTATGTGTCTTACGACTATGGGAAGACGTTTAAGAAGATATCAGAGAAATTCAACTTCGGTCCAGGAAATACAAGCCAAGCGGTCATTGCTCAGTTCTATCACAGCCCAGCCGACAACAAGAGGGTAAGCAATGAAAAATAAGAATCAAATTTAAGGGATTCATGCACCTGACTTTAGGTTGTTAATAAGGTTTATGAACCTGCCTTCTTAATGGTTGCCAGTTTCGTTGGGAGGTTGAAACTGGGAGAGATTTGATACTCTACTGTGATGCTTCTCTGCTCCCAACTGCTCCCTTATATTTTGCTTTTCTCTTTGTTCTGAGTGGGTCGCATGGGTTATCTTACCCAGCGAGATCATGACACATTGTGGTTATGATGGCCTGAATAACAACTTCACATTTAATGTGAAGATATTAGCAAATGTCAGTGAACTTCCTTCTGGTCGTGTTGCTTTGGATTATTAACAACTGTTGGCTCAGTGATTTTGGTGATGGATGAATGGCTACTGGTAGAGTGATCGAGAATCAGACATGGCTTTGTCACAGAACACAGTTTTTGGGTTGCTTTTGGGTAAAAGTAACCATTCATAGAGTCCTTATATAGCAGGATACTATGGCTATGTTGTGAGTGAGAGACTCTGGGAGGTCTAGTTCAATTCCCACCCTGTTTCGACACAATACTTTGAGTTATTATACCTATGGACCGGGAATGTGGCGCAGCTAGCTAATTGTCAGCTGCATAAGATCTCTCTGACTAGGTCATGAGTTCGAGGCCTGCCTGGGTTGAGGTGGGGGCTCGACCTTTAAGTGTAGCCTGCTGTCGACCTTTGCAGCCCGAAAGACAGTTGCATCTGTCAAGTAGGAGATAAAGGTACCACCTTAAGTGGGGAGGCAAATCTTGACTGAATTATGAGGCCATTAAAGAACTCCAGGAACGCTGAGGGATGCGGAAGGAACAACAAGGGACGCTGGGAACGCTGAGAGATGAGGAGTGCGTCAGCTCCCCCTGGTGGCCAGAGTTTGCCTCTGTTCGTCTATATGTGTGTATGTGAAAAACAGCAGGGATTGTTTGCTAAGTATGTGTACCTGTAATCCGCTCTGAGTCCCCTTTGGGGTGAGAAGAGTGGAATATAAAATAAATAAATAAATAAATATTTTACAGAATGTGTTCAATTCTGGATCTATCCCACTTTGGGTTGTCGGAGGGCCTTTCCACACAACAATATAACCTAGAATATCAAGGCAGATAATCCACAATATCTGTTTTAAACTAGATTATCTGAGTCTAAACTGCCATAAAATCCAGTTCAATGTGGATATTATGTAGATGTGTGGAAGGGGCCGGAGATAGGGTCACATTTTTGATAGAGGATTCTGTTAGCAGAAAGTAATGTTCCTGCTCTGCTTCAAAACTTTGCCTAATTAACACAGAATTCCTGCCATATATTTGAAGCAAACTAAGGGCCCTTCCAGAAAGGCCTTATGTCCCAGGATCTGATCCCAAGATTTCTGCTTTAAACTGGATTAAATGAGTCTGCACTGTCTGGGATAAACAGAAAACCTGGGATCCGATTCTGGGATCTAGGCCTTGTCTGAAAGGGCCCTGAGATGCAAAGCAGTGCGACTCCACAATAACCAAACAGCCGTTTGATTCATATTAACAGGTTCATGAAGCCAAGGGGAAATATATATGTCTCCGAAGGATTATAAATTGCATTTGATCAGGAAAACTGGCTGAGTAATTTCTAACGGGCAGGGAAAAAGCCCTCTCCAAACCCAGATTGGAAAACAAAAGCTTCCCATCTGTTAATTTTTCATTTTTGCGACAGAAAGCCAAGGCTGGTTGATTGTCTGTGTCGGCAGATGTAGACCATGCAGCTGTGATTCTTAAACCATTCGCTGTTGCGGGCCTCAAGCAAAACCGAAATGTGTCTTGCAGAAATTGGACTGCAGCATTTCTAACCCTCATCGCTCATTCCTACTTGGGTGGGTTGTGGAACTGCGGTGGCACAATGGATTAAACCTTCAGGTCTTCAGGCCAGCAGTTCAGCCGGCACAATTAAAACCATTGTGCTGGCTGAACTGCTGACCTGAAGACTTGAAGGTCAGCGGTTCGAATCCATGAGATGGGGTGAGCTCCCATCTGTCAGCCTCAGCTCCCCATGCGGGGATATCAGATAAGTCTTCCCACAGGATGGTCACACATCCGGGCATCCCCTGGGCAACATCCTTGCCGATGGCCAGTTCTCTCACACCAGAAGCGACTTGCACTATATTCCCAATTTGCTTCTCACACGATAAAAAAAATTGTATAGGGGAAATTCTGTATAATCCTGTTCTCAATGGCATTTCTAGAGGGTTGTGGAGGGTGCAGAGGGAACTGGGTGACACCGTCACAGGGGTGACACCTGTTTGTATTTACCTAGTTCAACAGTGGTAACTCAATATATTTTCTATTAAATGCTATGTTGTTTTTGTTACAGTTAGTTTACGTGGAGGGGTGGAATTATTTTGTGTCTCAGGGATTTGTTATCTTGTGTTTACTATAACAGTTCAGTGTTGTAGTAACATATTATAGTCTTGGTTTAGTTTGGTTTACTTTTGGTCTTGCTCTGTCTCATATGTATACAACAGTTCTTTTTCCTTTTGTGATTAGTTTGTGGTAAAAATAAGTAAAAAATGAAATAAAAATGCCCACGAGCATGCATTAATTCACTCAGAACAGCAGTGTAGCCAAACAGACTTGGCCAGAATTCATGTAGCAGCTGAAAGGGTGTTAGTACATTTCCTGTTTTGGACTACAGATACAATCATCCCCATCCAACTATCTGGAGGCAAGTGAAGTTGTAATAAAAAAAGGTCCAAAATGCCTCCAGTTTGGGGGAAATGTACTGTAATGGCGCTCCATGCAGACATGACCTTGGAGGTGTCTATGGACAATGCCGGCTCTTTGGCTTAGAAATGGAGATGAGCACCACACGACTAGACTTAATGTCAGGGGAAACCTTTACCTTTACCTTACTATAACAGCAGATTGCGATCAAGGGTTTGTTGACACTGTAGAATTCATGCAGTTTGACGCCCACTTTCACCGCTAAGGCTCACTGCTAAGGAATCATGGAAGTTGTAGTTTTACAAGTCTCCGGATCTCATCACATCCATCAATTGCAGTTAAACTACATTCATTCTACAATGTAGATGCACCCCGAGAAACTGACATCGCATTCTGTAATAGTTTGAATGCATTTTGTGAAGACGGAGCGATTCTTCTTTCCCTCCCATTGAACTTTCTTCCTCTTCTCTTTCCCCCTTTGCAGTATATTTTCGTCGATGCCTACACACAATACCTTTGGCTCACGACTGACTTTTGCAAGACCATTCAGGGCTTCTCGATCCCTTTCAAAGTCTCAGACCTTCTTTTGCACAGTCGCTTCCCGAACCTTGTCTTGGGCTTTGATAAGTCCCATCCCAACAAACAGGTGAGTCTCTTTCTTTCCTTGGCTTGGTTTTAGGTGACCATGGGCCCCGGCCAGGACTCTCCTTGGCAGGGAACAAGATGTTCCATCCAAAAAGCACCGAGGTAATCATTTCCCAGACTTTTGGATTTGTCCTATTCATGGTGAAGTTATTTGGAGTGGAGAACTTGTCCTTGTTTCCTTCTCGTTTTGGCTTATGCTGTACTGTATTTGGATGATATCCATGTAGATATCATAATAATCAGAATGCGGACATACTTTACTTAACAAAGCAACTCCTTTTTACAAAGTCTTTTCATGTTTGCTCAGGCTTTGTATGTTTCTGTAGGGAATCATACAATGCTAGAGTTGGAAGAGACCTCGTGGGCCATCCAGTCCAACCCCATTCAGCCAAGAAAATCGCATTCAAAGCACCCCAGACAGATGGCCATCCAGCCTCTGTTTAAAAGCCTCAAAACAGGGGTGCCCACACTTTTTCAGCATGTGAGCTACTTATAATAAAACCAAGTTAAAAAGATCTACCGAGAGAGAAGCAGGGCTGAGCAGGGGGAGGGGGCGGGGCTTGGGGCGGCATGGCTCTGCCCCCTCCCCCTCTGGCTTCAGCGCTACCACAGCTTCTCCAGGCTAGAGGAGGGTAGTGCCAAGCCAGTAGTGGCATAGCTAGCCACTACTGGCTTGGCACGACCCTCCTCTAGCCTGGAGAAGCTGTGGTAGCGCTGAAGCTGGGGGAGGGTGTGGGGTGTGGCGCGGCATGGCTCTGCCCTCTCCCCTCTGGCTTTAGCACTACCACAGCTTCTCCAGGCTAGAGGAGGGTAGTGCCAAGCTGGTGGTGGCATAGCTAGCCACTACTGGCTTGGCACGACCCTCCTCTAGCCTGGAGAAGCTGTGGTAGCGCTGGAGCTGGGGGAGGGTGTGGGGTGTGGCGCGGCATGGCTCTGCCCCCTCCCCCTCTGGCTTTAGCACTACCACAGCTTCTCCAGGCTAGAGGAGGGTAGTGCCAAGCCAGTGGTGGCAGAGCTAGCCACTACTGGCGTGGCAGTACCCTCCTCTCGCCTGGGGAAGCTGGGGTCGCGCTGAAAGCTGGTGGTGGCATAGCTAGCCACCACTGCCTTGGCACGACCCTCCTCTAGCCTGGAGAAGCTGTGGTAGCGCCGGAGCCGGGGAGGTGTGGGGTGTGGCGCGGCATGGCTCTGCCCCTCCCCTCTGGCTTTAGCACTACCACAGCTTTTCCAGGCTAGGAGGGTAGTGCCAAGCCAGTGGTGGCATAGCTAGCCACTACTGGCTTGGCACTACCCCTCCCTAGCCTGGAGAAGCTGTGGTAGCGCTGAAGCTGGGGAGGGTGTGGGGTGTGGCGCGCATGGCTCTGCCCCCTCCCCCTCTGGCTTTAGCACTACCACAGCTTCTCCAGGCTAGAGGAGGGTAGTGCCAAGCCGGTGGTGGCATAGCTAGCCACTACTGGCTTGGCACGACCCTCCTCTAGCCTGGAGAAGCTGTGGTAGCACTGAAGCAGGGGGAGGGGGCGGGGCTTGGTACGGCATGGCTCTGCCCCCCTCTAGAAGTGCCCATCCAGCTGGGATTGACCTCCTTCGGTCCCGGGATCGACCAGTCGATCGCGATCGACTTCCTGGGCAGCCCTGAGCATCCACCACACTCCGGGACAGAGAGTTCTACTACTGAACAGCTCTCAAGATTAGGAAGTTCTTCCTAATGTTCAAGTGGAATCTCCTTTCCTGTAGTTTGAAGCCATTGTTCAATTGCGTCCTAGTCTCCAGGGCAGTAGAAAACAAGTTTGCTCCCTCCTCCCTATGACTTCCCCTCACATAGTTATACATGGCCTTCATCATGTCTCCTCTCAGCCTTCTCTTCTGAAGGCTAAACGTGCCCAGCTCTTTAAGCCACTCTTCATAGGGCTTGTTTGCCCTCCTCTGGACACATTCCAGCTAAGTCAACATCTCTTCAATTGTGGTGCCCAGAATTGGACACAGTTTGATTCCAGGTGTGGTCTGACCAAGACAGAATAGAGGGGTAGCATGACTTCTCTGGATCTGGACACTATACTACTATTGATGCAGGCCAAAATCCCATTTATTTATTTATTTATCTATCTATCTATTTATCTATTTACATCATTTATATTCCGCCTTTCTCACCCCGCAGGGGACTCAGGGCGGATCACAATTCACATATACAGGCAAACATTCAATCCCCTTGACATACATCCTATATAGACAGACAACAATTGACTTTTTTTGCCGCTACATGACATTGTTGGCTCATGCTCACCTTCCTGTCCACGAGGACTCCAAGATCGTTTCCACACGTATTTATTTATTTACGGTACTTATACCTTCTCACCCTGGAAGGGGGTCTCACGTACTGCTGTCAAGCCAGGCATCCCCCATTCAGTATCTTTGCATTTTATTTTTTTCTGCCTAAGTGGAGTATCTTGCATAGAGTGTATCTATGCCCACAGGGATTTGGCTACAGAATTACACTTTCTTTTGCGGGTTTTGTATTCTTTTTCCCACACTTTTGTGAGGGTCCTGTGCCCTAGATCTAGCAAATGCAGAGGATAGACCAAGCATGGGCAAACTTTGGCCCACGGAATTGTGGGTGTTGAAGTCCAAAACACCTGGAAGGCCGAAGTTTGCCCATGCCTAGAATAGACTGTATCCTTTACTTTATTGAATAATGAAGCTGGTGCATGTCTAGTTCTTCCATAATCCAATTGAATACAAACAATTTATGTTTTGGATTGGTTTCCTTTTTCTTTTTTAAAGTTAATCATCTTTATTTTGTAAATGTGATATTGCTGTAAGTCACCTTGAATCCCAAAAAGGTGAGATGATACCATTATCATCATTGTCATCGTTATTGTCATCATCGTTATTCCTTCATTGAGAGTTGACCGCAGAACCTTTCCAAACTCATGCAAGGTCCTGATGACCATAGCAGAGACCACTCCCCTTTTGGCCAGTCATGTTGATCCAAATCCCATTGTCTTGTTGTTCTGTTTTGCCTTTTGTGTCTGCGCGGAAACCCGGCCTCCCGCGGCGTTGCTCCTCTTCTGCTTTGCAAAACGAAGCCTGTGGAAATAAGAAAATAGGCCAGTGTCCTTTGCCTCCCCTCCCCTCTTTCCGAAAAGAAGCAGCCCTTTGTTCCTTTCCAGGCCCGGCTCACATTGTTCTCACATCGGAGCTTGAAATGCCGAGGAACGGGGAGGCAGAGTGACGCCAGACAGCCGGCATACTGCGCTGCCTCGAAAAATTGGCAGGAACGGCCGTGTTTGTCTTCCACGGTCACATTCCAGCATTTGTGCGGTTTTGTTTTGTTTTTGCTTTCCCTTCAGTGTTTGGATATCGGCTTTGCCATAATTGAGAGACGGTTTAATTCCCTTGGGATGTGTTGGTGGTGGCGGCGGCGAAGAGCCGAAAGACACGATATCTCCGTTTTCTGGCTCCTGTTGGCTGGAACGCTTTCCTTGCTTGAAAATAACATTTTAGAAATCCAGCTTCTCTTTGAGCAACAGATAAAGAGGGATGGCGTTATTGTGTGCCCTCCCTGGCTCTTTTTGTTTGCTGGCAAGCTTTCCCCTCCTTTCGACATTTCCTCTTTTCCCTTTTCAAAGCTCTGATCTGGCAATAGAGATGCTGACAGCTTGCTTTGAAGGGTAAGCAAATAAACAAGGAGTGAGGAATTTCAAGGCACATACCCCATATACTCATGGATAAGTCTAGGCATTTTGGTAACAAAAAATCAACCCCAAAGTCTGGATCTTCTTATTTAATGGGTTAAAGTGAAGACAGTACCTTCACTTGTATTGAAAAGAAATAATCCCTTCTCTAAGTGGTGAAAGGCAAGTGTTAGTCCTTTCCAGGAGAACATAGAATCAGCAGCAATTTGCTCTTCTTCCTTTCAATGGAATGACTCTTGAGTTACCCATGGTTCATATCAAAATCCATAATTTTTCCGCAAAACCTGCCCTTCACTTATACATGAAGTTTTTATTTATTTATTTATTTATTTATTTATTTATTTATTTATTATTCACACTTATCAGTTGGGGCGACTTACAAAAATGAAACCACAGGATAAAAACACAATAAAACACAATAAAACAGATATTAGCTAGATAAAAACAACTCAGCAAGAGCTGTACACATAGAACGGGCGGGCAAAGTGTCCGAAGGATCAACAGCCTTAAACCCCAAAAGCCTGCTGGACAGAAGAGTTTTGCACGCCTTCCGGAATGCCAATAGATCTGTAAGGGCAGGAACATCGGAAGGCAATGCATTCCACAAAGTGGGGGCAATTATCGAGAAGGCCCTCCTTCTTGTAGTAGTGCGGTGGTACATTTTGAAACTCGGGACCTCCAAAAGTTGTCCCGACTCCGAACATAGTGGTCTAGTGGGACAGTATGGGAAGAGGTGGTCCCTAAGGTACACTGGCCCCAGACCATTCAAGGCCTTGAAGGTCAATACCAGCGCCTTGAAAGTGATCCAGCATTCCACTGGTAACCAGTGCAGCTCGGGTAGAATAGGTGTAATGTGGCTGCTAATAGGAACACCAGCCAACAGCTGAGCTGCCGCATTCTGGACCACTTTCAGTTTCCGGATCACCAGCAAAGGAAGGCCAACGTAGAAAGCATTACAGTAGTCCAGTCTTGAGATGACCGTGGCTTGGGCCACTGTGGCTAGATCGCGACGGGAAAGGTAGGGAGCCAGCTTCCTCGCCTGACGGAGATGGAAAAAAGCTACTCTACTGACGGCGGAGATATGCGCCTCCATCGTCAGTTGAGAATCCAGGGTGACGCCAAGGCTTTTAACTGTTGACGACGGACGTAATGTCACACTGTCCAGGGTAGGAAGTTGGATCTCCACCCCACCCGGGTGACCCAGCCACAGGATCTCCGTCTGAGCTGGATTCACCTTCAACCTACTGGCTCGCAGCCATCCAGTAATTGCCTCAAGGTACTGATGGAAATTATCAGGTACGGATTCAGGCTGGCCCTCCATCCCCAGAACGAGCTGGGTGTCATCCGCATATTGGTGACACACCAGCCCAAAGCTACGAACCAGCCGAGCAAGTGGTCGGACATAGATGTTAAATAATAGGGGGGAGAGGATTGCCCCCTGAGGAACCCCACAAAAAAGAGGGGAACCCCCGGAGACATCCTCACCCCTCTTCACTTGCTGCGATCGGTTCCGGATTTATACATGAGTGTATATGATAGATTTGATGTTATGCGAATGGAAGCAAGGTCAGATGGGAGGTAGCCATGTCCTCTTCTCTGGATATTTAATTCCATTTGGCATCTCCTTTTGTTTTCTGTCCCCACCAAAAATATAGCACCCCTCCAAATAATAATAATAATAATAATGCTGCAATAATTAATTTTATTATAATAATAAAATAATAATAAAAAGGGAGCTGATGAAACCATTGATCATATCCTCAGCTGCAGCAAGAATTTTTCACAGACAGACTACAAACAGAAGCATAACTCTGTGGCCTAAATGATTCATTGGAACTTATGTCACAAGTACTACCTGGCAGTAGTAAAGAACTGATGTGATCATAAACCTTCAAAGGTAATGGAAAATGAACATGCAAAAGTACTGTGCTACTTTCGAATCCAGACTGACAAAGTTTTGGAACACAATACACCAGTCATGATTGTGGAAAAGATAAAAGTTTGGATTATTGTTGTTGCCATACCAGGTGACAGCCTAATTGAGGAAAAACAACAGGAAAAACTCAGCCGTTATTATGACCGGAAAATCGAACTGCAAAGGCTCTGGCATAAACCAGTACAGGTGGTCCCAGTGGTCATTGGCGGCACACTGGGTGCCATGCCGAAAGATCTCAGCTGGCATTTGGAAACAATAAACATTGATGATATCATAATCTGTCAACTACAAAAGGCCACTTGACTTGGATCTGCCCGCATCATTCGAAAATACGTCACACAGCCCTAGACGCTTGGAAGGGTTCAACTTGTGACTTTGTAATATGAGATCCAGCATATAGATCTCGTTTGCTGTGACATACTGAGTTTTTGTGTTAGTAAAATAATAATAATAATGCTTTTTTATCTTAAAGAGACTAAGGCAGTGGTAAAAACAATATACAATTTAAAATGTGCAGACTATAAACATGAACATAGATCTAAACCTCAAACTATTTGAAAATGAATAATTAAATCCAATTAAAATACATAGGCCCTCTGGTGGCGCAGCAGGTTAAACCACTGAGCTGCTGAACTTGCTGACCGAAAACTTGGTGGTTCGAATCTGGAGAGCGGCGTGAGCTCCTGTTGATAGGCACAGCTTCTGCCAACCTAGCAGTTCAAAAACATGCAAATGTGACTAGATCAATAGGTACCTCTCTGGCAATCATGCTGGCCACATGACCTTGGAGGTGTCTATGGACAACGGCGGCTCTTTGGTTTTGAAATGGAGATAAGCACTAACCCCCTAGAGTTGAACACGACTAGACATAATGTCAAGGGAAACCTTTACCTTTTCTTAAAATACATAAAACATCCCAATCAGTTTTCAGCCAATAATAATTCTTGGTCTAACTATGCACATTCCTCTTCGGGATCCTCTGAATCTTCAAATGTTCCTCCCCAAGTTTTGCATCTTTTGTGTCTGGTTGGTACTATTTTGGATCCATACACAACTGCATTTCTGTTTGTACATCAGATGCAATTTTTTTTCCAGAACCGTTTCCAAGCGTATTTACTTGGGGACTAGGTCCCAGTGGGAATGAGTAATCCTTCCTTTCAGATATGGAGGATTTGTCAGCCTTTGTGCAAATTGAAAATGTGCTCTTGGATCTGTTTGGGAGGGTTGTTTTCTTAACCAATGATTGCAGGATTTCTCCTTTAGTAAATGATGCTGGAGCTGCCTGGGCTTGGCTTATGAACCACAATCCCCAACTCTTTCTCTGTGTTCTGTGTTTCAGCTCTGGAAATCCGATGATTTTGGGCAGACGTGGATCATGATTCACGAACACGTGAAATCATTTACATGGTAGGTTTTGGAATTTCCCAGGGATCCTCCATAGATCCCTTTTGTGCTTCCTGTGTCACCACAGTCAAGTTCTTATGAGTGTGACTTGCAAAGCAATGGTTATAAAAGCATGGCAGAGATTATTTGAGTTTTTTGATCTATCTATGATAAACTTCTACCTTTCTTCTCCCCCTCTGATAAGGGGAATCGAACCATACGACAAGCCAAATGCGGTGTACATCGAGCGGCATGAGCCTACAAGATCCTCAACCATCCTTCGCAGCACCGATTTCTTTCAAACCAGGGAGAACAAAGAGATCCTTCTGGAGGAGGTGGAAGATTTCCAGCTCAGAGAGAAATACCTGTTTGCCACCAAGTCTGTGGTAAGAGATCCCACCCATCAAATGCCTAGTTTTAAACTCCAGCAGTCATTCAACTGCAACATCCATAATTCCTCAACATTAGCTGGGTTTACTGGGACTTTAAAGTCCATCATCCTCTGGAAGGCCATAAGTTGCCCTGGTTTAGGTTAAGCCAGGGCTGTCCAACAGGCGGCCCTGGGGCCGTATACGGCCCCCGAGCCCCTTCCCTCCGGCCCCCTAACTTGTTTTAATAAAATACAAATTAAAAATAATAAACAATTTTTTTTAAAAAAAACTTACTTCCGGGTTTAGGCAAGCATCGCGAGACTACGCCAGCCACAGACGGGATTTCGAGGGAGGTCGAAATACCGTCTGTGGCTGCATAGTCTCGCAATAGCTGCCGAAATCTCGGGTCCCGCAGGATTTGCGGCTGGCCTGGGCGCGCGCCTCCTCCTCCCTCGCGGCTGCTTCCAGGCCAGCCCCCATTCCCTCAGAGAGAGGGAGGAGGGGAGTGAGGCAGGGAAAGCCTCTCCTGGCTCCATCCTCTTCCTGTGGAGGGCCCCTCGCTTCCCGCCCCGTGGATGGGAGAGCCGCAGCGCCCGGCCTTAGCTTGGCCTCGGCTCCAGTGGGGCTCTTTGGGGACGGCGTTGGCGTTGGCACTTCGGTCCTGTGGCGGGGCTCCCGCAGTATGGGTAAGGAAGGGCCTGGCTCGAATCAATCAATCTAAAAACAGTGGGACGTTGGGGGGGGGGGGGGGGTCCCTCAGCGGCAGTTTCCTTGGTGACGCTTCCTTCCCCTCCGCGCCCCCTCCCCCTTGTTGTGCTGCCTTCCCCTGCGTGCAGGGCGCAACGTGGCTTCCTTTGCACCTGCCCCCGTGGCTTGTTTTCCCTTCAGGGAGGGAGGGAGCTCTTTGGGCCTCCTCCACCTGCCTCTGGGAAAGGAGGCCCCATCAAGCCCTGCAACGGCATTAAGGTGTTTGGTTTTTTTTTTGGTGTGTCCCAATTTGAGTGTGGACTCAAATAACTCAAAAGTATTAGGAAACATTCCCCCAAATCCACCAGTGTTCCCATTTGGGTATATTGAGTATTCATGCCAGGTTTGGTCCAGATCCATCATTATTTGAGTCCACCGTGCTCTCTGGATGGAGGTGAACTACAACTCCACAACTCAAGGTCAATTGTAAGTAAATTGGAGCCGGGGAGGGGGCGGAGCCGGGGAGGGGGTGGAGCCAGGGGCGGAGTCAGACCCTTCGGTCCCCCAGGTGATCAGTGACCGGAATTCCGGCCCTTGGGCCCGTAGAAGTTGGACAGCCCTGGGTTAAGCTGACAAAATGTAATGGAGTCTAGGGATTACAGTGAACCCTTGCTCCTTCGCGGTCCGCTTATTTTAAAAAAAAATTGCCCTGTTTACTTTTCGCATCCTCCTCCTCGTGGCCGCATGGGGTCTCTTGATGGTGCTTGGGCCCCATGCGGTGTCACAGCAAGAGTCCCCATGCGGCGAAGAGGAGGAAGAAGTGGAAGGTAAGCAGGGCGAGGGGGGAAGAAGAGCCACACCCTCGCCCTGCTTACCTTCCGCTTCCTCCTCATCTTCGCCGCCTGGGGCCTCTTGCTGGTGCTTGGGTCCCATGCTGGTGACGCTGCCGGCGGTACCCAGGAGCAGGAATGCGAAGATATTTATTTATTTATTTAAAACTTTTGTACCCCGACCGTCTCACCTCTATCGAGGGACTCAGACCGGCATAACAGCAAAGATTCAGTGGTATACAATTTGAAAAAAAAACCCTAGAACAACATATTAAAATACATAAAAACCCAGCATAAAACCACATCGCCATTAAAACAATTCCACTCAATCTGTAAACGTGGTCAGATAATAGCCAATCTCAGCCTATTCTGGGAAGGCTTGGTTTCATATCACAGAGAGGGGGCAGATCTAGCACTACTTGGTGTCAGGGTTAAATCAATCTGCAGAGTCATGTATGAACTCTAAAAGTTCTTTTATTAACTAAGCAAACAAAAGTAAGAAAAGCATTTTCACTCAGAGCAATTCTCCAGCCTGCATCTCAAAGCATATCCATCATGGCGCTCAGCGTCTCTTATCAATCATGTTTACATACTAGAAGGTCATAACACTGTTGGACTCTCCTTCTGCAGTTTAACCCTATAATTGCCTAACTATATGACACAGCATCTTATACAATAGCACAGTGTTTCCCAACCTTTTTTGAGCCGCGGCACACTTTTTACATTTGCAAAATCCTGGGGCACACCACCAACCAAAATGACACAAAATGACACTCTAACACAGTAATACATATAGTTAATATGTTTTTAAATGTATTTATACACTCCGTGTGAAACCTGGGCCTGTTTCAATGAACTCAACATAGATATCCTGGCAGGAATGGCAGAAAGACACAAACTTCCCACACAGAACCCCCATAATGCTATAAGAGTTTGGTGTGCATTGACCTTGAGTTTTGGAGTTGTAGTTCACCTATATCCAGAGAGCACTGTGGACTCAAACAATGTTGGATCAAGACCAAACTTGGCATGAATACTCAATATGCCCAAATATGAATGCGGATGGAGTTCAGGGGAAATCGACCTTGACATTTGGGAGTTGTAGTTGCTGGGATTTATAGTTCCCCTACAATCAAAGAGCATTCTGAACCCCACCAATGATAGAACTGGGCCAAACTTCCCACACAGAACCCCCAGGAGGCAAGAGGAGGTCTCTACTTGGGGAAAGGGAGGCGGGCCTTCCCAATGCATGGAGAGGGAAAGAACAAATAGACAATGGGTGGGGAGGAGGGTGGTTGTAATTTTGTGCCTTTATCGAGGTGGGTTTCTTGGGGTTTTTATACTTCAACACACTAGACTCCCCCCTCCCCTTTTCTGGAGGTTCCAGTTTCCCACGGCACACCTGATGATCGCTCACGGCACACTAGTGTGCCCCGGTACACTGGTTGAGAAACACTGCAATAGCAAAGCATCTATTACAATAAGTAAATTACAGAAATATTTGAAAATGACACTGACACCTGGGAGAGAGTTCCACAGCTGAGGGGCGACCACACAGAAGGCCCTGTCTCTCGTCCCCACCAGCCGCGCTTGTGAAGCCGGCGGGACCGAGAGCAGGGCCTCTCTGGAGGATCTTAATGTCCTTTATTGTTCGTAGGGGAGAATCCGTTCGGACAGGTAAAGCAGGCGAGGGGGCAGTCCTTTTCCCTCCTCACCCCCTTTACCTTTGCCTTCCTGTTCCTGGACCCCATGCTGGTGGTGCTGCCGGTGGCGCTGCCAGCAGCACCCAGGAGCAGGAAGGCAAAGGTAAAGAGGGTGAGGAGGAAAGCAGGCGTCCCTATTTCATGGTTTTTCACTTATCGCGGGTGGTCTTGGAACATAAACCCCGCGATAAGTGAGGGACCACTGCACTTTACTGTCCTGAGATTCTTTGGGACCTGGCTGCTGAAAAATGGCACCTTGCCTGCCAAAAAATGCAGAAGTCTGTTTCTTCAGGTTATAAACAATAGATACTTTAAAATGTCATATAGTGCTGAGGTGTGTGTGTTCCTGCAGACTAGTACTTGTCTTCGAGATGTCTGGGTGCATCTACACCGTAGAATTAATGCAGTTTGACACCATTTTAGCCGCTATGTCTCAATGTTATGGAATCATGGGAGTGGAAATCTCACAAGGTTTTTGGCCTTCTCTCCCAATAGAGCTGGTGCCTCGCCAAACTATAAATTCAAGAATTCTATAGCATTGGAATCAATGTCAAACTGCAGTAATTCTATAGTGTGTGCACTCCCAATAGAGGCAATTCACTCCCTTATTTAAGCCAGAGGAAAAAAATAGTTCAGGGAGTTTGGTCCAGTCTAGGGCCGGAAAAGGAGATTTGGGGCCCTCACCCACCCCCATGTTTCCCACACCTATTTTAAGCACAATTGATAAACTCGGGAGCCTCCATTGAAAAAGCTGGTACACCTCCGGGAGCCGCTGTGGCACAATGGGTTAAACGCTTGTGTTGGTTGAACTTCTGACCTGAATCCGCAAGATGGGGTGAGCTTCTGTCTGTCAGCTCCAGTTTCCCATGCACGGGCATGAGAGAAGCATTCCACAGGATGGTGAAACATTGGGGCATCCTTGCAGACAGCCAATTTTCTCATGCCAGAAGCGACTTGTAGTTTCTCAAGTCGCTTCTGACACACACACACACACACACACAGACACACACACACAACCTCTGAGAAGGCATTAGAGACTTTAAGCACACCAAGATTGTGTGACAGTATAACCCCAAACAGTATTTTGCACGAAGGAAGAGTATTTGGAAGAACAGAAAAGGAATGTGTTGTATACTTCAGAGGGGAAAAGCCCCAGGGTTTTCTCTGGCTTGTGTTTGTTGTCGGAGTTGTTATTCTTTCAAGAGTCAGCAGTGGAAAACTTGGTACTCAGTAGTGCTGTTCATTTTCAGAAGAAGGGAATTGAAACAACACAGGAGTGTGCTGATTGAAGCAGCCGCAGGTATATCGATGGGCAGCTTGCATTATGGTACAAGAGAGTAAATAATCACATATTGCATTGTATCCCCATTACCAGAATGGACCTCGATGAGATGGCTTGCAAGACAGCTCTCTTTCAGAAGGCATTTAACTCTTAGCCATTTCCTTCCATGTGCTGATAGTATTATTTTTGAGTATTTTATTGTTTTAGTGCTATTTTATTGATTGTTATGCTTATATGTTGTAAACCACCCTGAGTCTGTTGAAAAGGGTGGTATATAAATTGAAATAATAAACAAACAAACAAACAAATCATCTATCTATCTATGTATATAATAAAAGTCAGTGTTTGCAGAGGGTGGGAGGTGCGGAGGACGGGAGGTGCGGAGGTGCAAAGGTGCGGAGGAATATGTGGCATTGGTTGCCACTGTTGGACTTGATTGGCCACCTGAACTGGGGTCTAAGGGACCAGACAGAGGGGATTTTGCCACTGATAAAAAGGACTCTGATTGGCCAGCATCCAAGAATCCAAGCCTCTACATTCAAACAACATGATTGGTTTCCACTGAGGGAGAATTTGCAAAACCGGCTCCCCCAAGCTAGTAAATAAATAAAAATGATCAAATGTTATTGGGGGAGACCGCTGTAAGACAACACTGGTCGTTGCTGCTGTAGTTCCCAAGTGAAACACAGAGCTGAAATGAAAGTCAAGCAGAGAGCAAACATTCATTTTGGCTAAAGGATCTACCAAGTCCCAGCATTGTTTTTTAGTCCAGCTTACTCACAGCACTTGTTGGGATACATGTACGAGGGTGGGTCAAAATGTTTTGCCTCCTGTATCATAAAAACATTATGAATGTACCTATAACAGCAAAAGTTGCTACTGTTTATAACCTGAGCTGTCCTCTACGCAAAACTATTGTTCAACATAGTGTATATGTTTGCGCCATTGTTGAACCCAGGCATCAAAACCATTTTGTAAAAATTCAGGGTTTTGCTTCAAGACCCATGATTTAAAAGCTGCTTTCATGTCATTCAAGTCATTGCATGTGAAACCACATAGGTTGTCTTTCAGGGGTCCAAACAGGTCAAAGTCAGAAGGGGCCAAATCATAAACATTCTTCAAGCAATTATGGATTTCCTTAGGTGCACAACCTTCTTTTGCCAGAAATTCAATGACGACTCTTCCTTTTTGCTTCAGATTCATGGTTCTAATGAGTCAATTGGAAATACTATATCAGTAGAGTAAGGTTACCTCTATTATATTATGCATAGATAGTCCAGTAGCTGTGAGATAAATAAAAGTTAGGGTGATGGAGGCATTACATTTTGACCCATCTTCGTATATTCCAATCACCAATATTTTAGAGGACTTTGATGCTATGTAAATATAGGTATGTAGATAGATACAGCGCTCCATGCAGTCATGCCAGCCACATGACCTTGGAGGTGTCTACAGACAACGCCGGCTCTTTGGCTTAGAAATGGAGATGAGCACCAATCTCCAGAGTTGGACATGACTGGACTCAATGTCAGGGGAAAACCTTTACCTTTACTAGATAGATAGATAGATAGATAGATAGATAGATAGATACAAAGGAGCGCTGCAGTTGGACCCCTTTGTTAGCTGGCTTGGGTCCTGGATTCATATTCCAACCTTGCAGCTTGCATAGTTTCTAAGCTACCCCACTGGATAGAAAGGGGGGCATGTATGCTGCCTTGAGCTCTTTGTAGGAAGGGAGTGTGAGTAATCGTATCGAATGCATGTGCGTGCAACAGCCGAGTTAAAACGCATTTCTCCATGCATTTGATTTCAGTACTTCAGGCAGATCTAGGTCAATGTGGAATGACAGAGCCCAGAGAGGGATGTTTAGATGCCTGTAAGTAATAGGGAATTCTAGATGATGGGAGGATGGTCGAAGGAAAGGGAAGGCTGTGGAGGATTTTGCCATGGGAAAGGCAAATTTGCAGTATTTCAGGAGAAAAGAGATGCAACATTTGGGGATTTGGTTGTCTATGTTTTTGGAAGGGGAAAGGCACCCTGTGACTCAGTGGCCACAATGCTTGGGTTGCAGTATTCCCTAGTTTCAATGTAAAATGTTGTTGTTGTTGTTGTTTATTTATTCAGTCCCTTCCGATTCTTTGAGATCTCATAGACCAGCCTATGCCAGAGCTCCTTGACGGCCATGGTCACCCCCAGCTCCTTCAAGGCCAAGCCAGTCACGTCAAGGATACCACCCACCCACCTTGTCCTTGGTCGGCCACTCTTCCTTTTTCCTTCCATTTTGCCCAGCATCATTCTCTTCTCCAAGCTTTCCTGTCCTCTCATTACATGGCCAAAGTATGTCATCTTTGCCTCTAATATCAGGGGTGGGCAACCTACAGCCCGTGGGCCGGATGCTGCTCGGCAGCCAGTTCTGTCTGGCCCGGGAAAAAGGGCATCCGGGGCGGAGCCAAGAGGAAGGGGTGCTGCTGCCGCCATCCCATCGCGGGCTCTGTGGGGCCTGTGTTGGCAGACAGGTCGGAGGAGCGGTGGCTTTGGAGTGCCTGCCATCCCTGGAAGCGATCTAGGCCTGCAGCGGGAGCACTCGGCGACCGGCGGGGGCTTATCGCTCTGGCGACCCGGAAGACGATCAAGTCTTCCAGGTCACCAGGGCGATAAGCCACCTCAGATCGCTGACTACTCCCCATGCAGGCCCAGATCGCCTCCAAGAATGGCAGGCACTCCAAAGCCTGTCTTTGGCTTGTCTGCCAACACAGGCCCCGCAAAGCCCGCGATGGGATGGTGGCAGCGGCACTCCATAGCAGGGCGATCAGCTAGGGAACGGCTGGGGGCGAGAGTGGGCGGAGGCCTGCAGCCTCCGATCGCCTGCTGCTCTGCTCTCCCCTGTTGCGGCGGCGGCCGGGTCCGCTTTGCCATCCTCTGGGCCATTCCATTTTGGGATCCTTCCTCTCTTGAGGATGTCAGCCTTCATCTTGGTTCGCACCTTGTCTTCTTGAATTTAATTTCATTTTAGTGGTTTTTATTATTTTATAATAATCTTATTATTATAATAATATAATAATATAATAAATATAATATAAAAATGTTATATTCTATTGTAATTTCAATATATTATAATGTCTATATATACTATATAATAATTATGATACTAATACTAATAATATATGAATATTTCTTGATATATTAATATGTTAATATTAATGATGTGTAATGTATAGTAAATATAGTAAATTAAAAAAAATGTAGATTAGAATGTAGTTCAGCCTTTAGGTGCGGCCCTCCATAATATTTTTTGGTTCTCGTGTGGCCCCTTGGAAAAAATAATTGCTCACCCCTGATCTAATATCCTTCCCTCCAGTGAGCAGTTGGGCTTTCTTTCCTGGAGGATCTTTAATCAGGATTGGCAGATTGTGTTTCTGGGGCCAAAGCAGGTCTTTTGTCCATTGAGCTCTCCAGACTTGCCTTTTCACTAGCCAAGGAGAAGCGAGGGTTGCCTTTCCTTGAAACCTCTATGAATGGTGGTTCTTCCTTGAAATATGTTGCCTGACATAGTGGTTTGTGTGGTGGGTTAGGACCAGGGTTCAAATCTTTCCTTGTCGATGGAAACCTACTGGGTGAACTGAGTTGTTCTAAGTTTTCTGGGTTGTATGGCATCTATGGCAGGCATCCTCAGAGGTTGTGAGTTCTTCCTCCCACCCTGGAGTTTCCACAGATATATAAACCCCATTTTCCTAGTTTCCAACAGACCTCACAACCTCTGAGGATGCCTGCCATAGATGCAGGCAAAACGTCAGGAGGGAATGCTTCTAGAACATGGCCAGACAGCCCGAAAAACCTACAACAACCTACAACAACCCAGTGATTCCGGCCATGAAAGCCTTCGACAATACTACTGGGTGAATATGGGGAGGTCAAACCCACATACACAACTAGGAGCCCCCCATTATTATTATTATTATTATTATTATTATTATCACCATCATCTTAAGCAGGGGTCAAGGACCTATGACTTGCGAGTCAGATGTGGCTCTTTTCATGATTGCATCTGGCTCTCCAGAGCAGCCCATTCTTTCATTCTCTCCTTCCTTTTCCCTCCCTCTCTCCCCCTCCTTCCTTCTTTCTTCCTTTCTCCCTCTTTCTTCCTTCCTTTCTCTCCCTTCACCCTTTCCTTCTCTCCTTCCTTTTCCCTCCCTCTCCCCCCTTCCTTCTTTCCTCCATTCTCCCTCCCTCTTCCTTCCTTCCTCTTCTATTCTTTTCCCCCAAGTCTTCCTTTCCTTCTGCCTTTCTTTTCACTTCCCTCTCTCCCCTTCTTTCTTTTCTTCTTTTCCCTTCATTATTTTACCTTTTCCTCACTCCCTTTTCTTTCTTTTCCCCATCCTTTCTTTCCTCCCTTCCCATTTCCTTCTTTCTTTTCCCCTCCTTGTCTCTCTCCTGCTTTTCTTTTCTTCCTTTTCCATAGTTTGTTCTTATTATCTTTCTTCCTCTCCCCCTCCCTCCTTTATTTCCTCTTTCTTTCTTTCTTTCTTTCTTTCCCCCTTCCTTCCGTCTTCTCTTCCTTCCCAGAGTCCTGAGCATGCCTTTGGCAGAGCCAGGTCTGAAGTGTCCCGTCATTCTGCCGGGGGAATCCTTTTCTCATAGCATGTAGGTATATACTCACATTTAGTTGAATTCAGTCTTAAAATATATTATATATATTATATGGCTCTCACTGAAATAAATTTCCATTTTTTTTGCTTTCATGGCTCTCTGAGTCAAAAAGGTTCCCAACCCCTGATCTTAAGGCTCCATTATTTTGGAGCCTTTTGGCATTTTGGGGCCAGTGTGAACAGCTACCCGAAGAAATCAGCCCCCAGATTTGTCATTCACCTCTGAGTTAAATGAAATCAAGTAGCAGGTGGTGGAAAGATGCTTGTGAAGCTGCCTCCAGATAGAGCAAAGAAAATCTGGGCCCAGAATAGCATAAATACAAATACGTTATTGACGGGAAAGCACCCTCTCCCTGCTACACTTTTTTTTGGGGGTGAAGCCAGCAAAGAGAGAAATCCAAAGGCATCATTACAACATTTGTGGCATTTTTTAATAGCTTGGATCGCGACCAGCAATAGAGTTAGTATTGGCTTAGGCGGTCATCCCAAAACCACTGTAATGCAAGCGATGCCGCTGAAATGATTGGATTCGCTTGGGGTTGGAGAGGTTAAGTGGTTCTTGGCAGACTTAACAAGGGAGTGAGATTTTTTTCCCTTAGTAATTCAGAAAAAGGGGTAAATGCACACCTGTATTTTATTTATCGTGTCAGGAGTGAACCAAACAGTTGTATTGCTTAAAACCAAACAATAAAAAAAAACAAAAACACAAAGTTTGCAAACTTGGTATTTGATTAAATGTCCTTTGACCAGAGTGCCTCTGGTGTTGCCATAAGAAGGTCCTCCATTGTGTATGTAGCAGGGCTCAGGTTGCATTGCAGTAGGTGGTCTGTGGTTTGCTCTTCTCCACACTCACATGTCGTGGATTCCACTTTGTAGCCCCATTTCTTAAGTTTGGCTCTGCATCTCATGGTCCCAGAGCGCAGTCTGTTTAGTGCCTTCCAAGTTGCCCAGTTTTCTGTGAGCCCAGGAGGGAGTCTCTCATTTGGTATCAGCCGTTGATTGAGGTTCTGGGTTTTAGCGTGCCACTTTTGGACTCTCGCTTGCTGAGGTGTTCCACGAAGTGTCTTTGTAGATCTTAGAAAACCTATTTCTTGAGTTAAGTCGTTGGCGTGCTGGCTGATACCCAAACGGGATGGGCCGGCAATGTCACTGCCTTGGTCCTTTCACTATTGGTTGCTACTTCCCAGCATATGTCAGGTGGTGCAATCCCGGATAAACAGTGTAATTGCTCCAGTGATGTAGGGTGCAGACACCCTGTGATAATGCCCCATGTCTCATTAAGAGACACATCTACTGTTTTAGCGTGGTGAGATGTGTTCCACAGTAGGCATGCATACTCCAGAAGTGATCAGATGCACATTTGTAAAAGAGACTTGATTGCAACTCCAGGAATTCTTGGTAGACACTGATTATCTGGATCCGGCGCAGTCTGGCTTTAGGCTGGGACATGGTACTGAGACAGCCTTGGTCGCCTTAGTGGATGATCTACGCCGGGAACTCGACAGGGGGAGTGTGTCCCTGTTGGTTCTGCTGGACCTCTCATCGGCCTTTGATACCGTCGACCACGGTATCCTTCTGAGACGCCTCGCAGGAATGGGCCTTGGGGGTACTGCTTTGCAGTGGCTCCAGTCCTTCCTTGAGGGTCAGTCCCAGAAGGTGTTGCTGGGGGACTCCTGCTCAGCCCCATGGCCATTGTACTGTGGGGTCCCACAGGGTTCAGTACTGTCCCCTATGTTGTTCAACATATACATGCAGCCGTTGGGGGAGATCATCCGGAATTTCGCAGATGTACGCAGATGATGTCCAACTCTGTCACTCCTTCCCACCTGCTACTAAGGAGGCTGTTCAAGTCCTGAACCAGTGTTTGGCCGCTGTAATGGACTGGATGGGGACTAACAGATTGAAACTAAATCCAGACAAGACAGAGGTACTCCTGGTCAGTCTTAGGCCAAACAGGGTATAGGGTTACAGCCTGTGCTTGATGGAGTTTCACTCCCCCTGAAGGTGCAGGTTCGCAGTCTGGGAGTGATTTTGGACTCATCGCTGAGCCTGGAGCCCCAGGTCTCGGCAGTGGCCAGGGGAGCTTTTGCACAGCTCAGGCTTGTGCACCAGCTGCGCCCGTATCTTGGGAAGTCAGACTTGGCCACGGTGGTCCATGCTCTGGTTACATCCCGTATAGACTACTGCAACACTCTCTATGTGGGGTTGCCTATGAAGACTGCCCGGAAGCTGCAATTAGTCCAGCGCACAGCAGCCAGACTACTAACGGGAGCGAGGTACAGGGAGCGCACAACTCCCCTGTTGCACCAGCTCCACTGGCTGCCAATTAGCTTCCGAGCACAATTCAAAGTGCTGGTTTTAACCTACAAAACCCTATATGGTTCCGGCCCAGTTTACCTGTCCGAACGTATTCTCCCCTATGAACCATCAAGAGTGCTAAGTTCGTCTGGAGAGGACCTGCTCTCGGTCCCACCAACCTTCGCAGGCGCGTCTGGTGGGGATGAGGGACAGGGCCTTTTCTGTGGTGGCCCCCCAGCTGTGGAATTCCCTCCCAAATGAAATCAGATCTGCCCCCTCCCTCCTGACTTTTAGGAAGTGGGTGAAAACGTGGCTGTGCAATGAGGCCTTCGCAGAATGAAGGAGGAGATCGTGAAGCGACTAAAGTCGCTAACCACTTGATACCGACCAAATATATGGATTAAGTTGGACTTGATTTTACTTTGGTGAAAGGCTTTTAAAATGTATTTATTGTATTGTATTTTATTGTAAATTTTATTGTAAATTCATGGTGTTTTTAGATTTTAAATGTTAGCATTGAATACTTGCTGTTTGCTGGTCTGAGTCCCTTTTCGGAGGTGAGAAGGCCGGGGTATAAACGTTTTAAATAAATAAATAATAAATGTCGACACGTAAAACAGTTTGGTAGGGAAGTATGTAAGTCTAGTTGTAGTAATGGGAATAACAAAGTAACAGGAATAAGAAATGCTTCTGAGACACCAAACCTTCTTGCAAACAGTTACAATTTTAGGATTCAGGAGTTCTAATGCTGGGGATAATGTGGAATATAAATAGCTGAAATACCATAGTAATAGGAATAATGAATTGTTATACAACCCTCTTACTCACTGTTCTGACTTCAGGATTAAAGGGATGCTTACGGTTTGGATCTTTCCTTTTTTGCAGCATCTTTTCGGTTCGCAGCAACAGACCTCTGTCCAGCTGTGGGTCTCCTTCAACCGCAAGCCGATGCAAGCAGCCCAGTTTGTGACCAAGCATCCTATTAAGGTATTAACCTATTTAGAAGGGGAGGTTGGAGTTTCATATCGAAAGTTTCAAGAAATCTGATTGTGTTTACTGCGTGACCGAATGGGGTTGGACAGCGTGGCCCTTGGGGATCATCAAGTCCATTTCTATCGTTTTTGTCTCGAAGGAATACTACATTGCGGACACATCCGAAGACCAGGTGTTTGTGTGTGTCAGTCACAGTAACAACAGCACCAACCTCTATATCTCAGAAGCAGAAGGCCTAAGATTTTCACTGACTTTGGAGAATATCCTCTATTACAGCCCGGGAGGAGTCGGAAGTGACACTTTGGTCAGGTATGAAGCCTCCCGTGATCCAATTTAAGAGACAAATGGCCTCGGGACTTTTCTTGGCTCAGAAAAGTTGGAATTAGCTGAGGTTCCCTTTGTCCTGGCACATTTTGTCAAATCACTTAAAATGGGAACAAATGATTCCTGCTTAGACAGCATGTCCAAGAACAAACTAACTACCGGGCCAATTCTTAAATGGCTTCTTATACAGAAGCTAGTGGTTAGAAGTTTTGGGGGGTTTTTTTGCGCACCGTGTACAATTGCAGTGCGGAAACTTTTGGCTGCCTTGATGTGATGGACTACTGTTCCCATGATTTATTTATTTATTTATTTACGTAATTTGTATTCCACCCTTCTCACCCTGCAGGGGACTCAGGGCAGATCACAATGCACATATACAGGCAAACATTCAATGCCCTTGACATACAACATATATAGACAGACATAGAGGCAATTTAACATTCCAGAAATCAGTTAAATTTAGCCTCCACACAAAGTGGTCCCTAAATTTCCTACTTGACAGATGCAACTGACTTTCGGGTTGCAAAGGTTGGCAACAAGCGACACAATTTGGTCGAGAGCTCACCCCGACCTGGGCAGGCCTCGAACTCATGACCTTCTGGTCAGTAGAGATCTTATGCAGCTGACACCCAGCCAGCTGCGCCACATTCCCAGTCCCCAACCATCATCATAACCACCATCAACATCATTATAATCATCACCGCCACCATCATCATGAAGTTTATTTGTACTCCACTTTTTCTCTCCCTCATTGGTATGCTGGCTGCGGATTCTGGGAATTAAAGTCCAAGATATCAAGAAGGTTGAGTTCTCCCCTTGTGTTTTGCCGGGTAGAGTTTTCTGAGAAGGAAGTCCCGCCAACTCTCCTTCACCAAATTATAACAGTAGAACTCAATAGATGTCCAGTTTTAAAGCAATCCTTTTGGGTTGGAAAGATTAACTGTTTATTAGAAACGTTGCCCAGGGCAGTGATTTTCAACCTTTTTTGAGCCGCGGCACATTTTTTTACATTTACAAAATTCTGGGGCACACCACTAACCAAAATGACACTCTAACACAGTCATACATATAGTTAATATGTTTTAAAATGTATTTATACACTCAGTGTGAAACCTGGGCCTGTTTCGATGAACACAAAATAGATATCCTGGCAGGAATGGTAGAAACACACACACAAAGCTCTTGCTCAACAGCTGTCAGTCTCTCTCTGTTTTTAGTTTTCTTTTTTCTTTTGTCCACCACTCATATTAGGGCCTTCATCTGTGTCATAATTTTGTCCAGGGCCCTGTTCGGCATTTGCATTTTCCCTTCTCAAAAACTTCTCCATCACTATCACTCGCTTGTCTTGTTGTGATCCCAAATTGACGCGCAGCTGCAGCACTAACTCTAACTTTGTTTACTTAGCTGCGTCTGAGCGAATCCAAGATGGCGCGACCATAGCACTCTCGCGTCACTTCTTAGGTGACGCGAGAGTGCTATGGTTCCAATTCTTAAAGGGACAGATGTGCCTTATAGTTGATATATGAATGAAGTTCGAAAATAATTTCCCATGGCACACCTGATGATCTCTCACGACACACTAGTGTTCCGCGGCACACTGGTTGAAAATCACTGGCCCAGGGGACACCTGACTGTATTTACTCAGTCTTCGAGGAGGCTCTTTCAGTCTCCCCCAAACACAGTATGAACACCAAGCACAAAGTAGCTGGAAGCAAATGGGGTGCAGAACCAAAATTAACAAGAACATCAGCCCTGTCCTTGTCTTACTCAACTGCTGAGTATGCCTGCCCTGTTTGGCACAAGTCTACCCATGCAAAGTAGATGAACACAGCACAGAATGAAACATGCAGAATAATCACAGGATGTCTTAAACCTACACCAGTTGATAAACTCTACATCAGGGCTGCCCAGGAAGTTGATCGCAATCCACTGGTCGATCCCGGGACTGAAGGAGGTCGATCCCAGCTGGATGGGGTGCTTCTCAGAGGGGGTGGAGTCATGCCGCGCCAAGCCCTGCCCCCTCCCCCGGCTTCAGCGCTACCACAGCTTCTCCAGGCTTGAGGAGGGTAGTGCCAAGCCAGTAGAGGGCCAGCTTCAATTGCACCAGCTCTAGACAGGCATGGAATAAAATGTCTCCTTGTGCTATTCAGCTCCTTAAAGCCATTGGTTTCTTGTCAAAGTCGAAAGCTCCCATTTGGGACCATGGTTCAGCCCCTGTTGTCATTATTGTGAAGCCTGGCACCTTATGGTTCTTCCTCCTTGGCCAATGCTGTTTTTGGGTTTCCTTTGGCAGATACTTTGCAAACGAGCCCTTTGCGGACTTCCACCGGGTCGAGGGGGTGCCGGGCGTCTATATTGCCACCTTGATCAACGGCTTGTTCAGCGAGGAGAACATGCGCTCCGTCATCACCTTCGACAAAGGTGGGACTTGGGAATTTCTCCAGCCTCCAGAGTTTACTCGCTACGGCGAAAAGATTAATTGTGAGGTAATGATGCCTACAAAGAAATCTCGTTGCCTCTCTTACAGATTGGGCATTCTCTCCTTGTTCCCAGGATCAAGTCAGAAAGGAAATGTGAAAGTGCATCGATAGCAATAGCATTGTTTAGAAAAGTTATATTTATCAATACGGCGGGGGATGGGGGATTGTTAACCACTGGGATTTTGTTCCAGGACTCCCTACAGATGCCATCATCCACAGATGGTAGAGTCTCATATTCATGGCACAATATCTAGGGACCCTTCTACATTGCCATACAATCCAGATTTTCAAATCAGATAATCCTCATTATCCACTTTGAAGTGGATTATATGAGTCTACACTGCCATATAATCCACTTCAGATCAGATAATCTGGATTTTATATGGCAGTGTAGAAGAGATCTACGTAGCAAATAAGTGAGACAGAGGCTGTAGAGAGACTGAGGATCTGTGAAATGGCAGAAATTAGATTCCTATCATTTCATAGCTTCTCAGTCTTTCTACAGCCTTGCATCTCTCTAGAACCATGGTTCCCAAAGTGGGTGGTACTGCCCCCTGGTGGATGGTGGGATGATCCAAGGGGGCGCTGGGAGGCTCCGGAGAATTTGGGGGGCGCTGAGCCCCTGTAAGGAGGGCGGTGGCGTGAGCCAGGCATAGGGTTGCCACTTGTCCCTGTTGAAAGGAAAGGGCCATATAGGACTGTGCGCCGTGGATGGTGTTGAGGAGAGGAAGGGGGCGCGCCCTACGGTTTCCAGGCACCCCCTTCCTCTCCTCAACTCCGCCCATGGCGCACAGTCCTGTATGGCCGTGGACAGGTTGAGGAGAGGAAGGGGGGGGGGCGCGCTGCGGTTTCCAGGCAGCGCCCCCTTCCTCTCCTCAACTCTGCCCACAGCGCACAGTCCTGTATTGGTGTATGAAGGTGGCTGAGTTGGGGTGAAGGGTCCCCCCTCCCACACAAAGCTTACTTCTTCTGAGCCAGGAGTAATAATGGAGAACCCAGTGGGCACTTCATCTCCCCCCATTTCCCAGAAGTATGCAACATTGGTATTACCTTTCTATTCAAAGTTCAATAGTTTCATAATTTCAAACCTGAATGTTTCTAATTTACACCTTCCTTTACTATATTTTACGAAAAAGGTAGAAACATTAATACATATATCTTTCTGTTTAATTGCTATTAAAATTTAAAAAAATAATTTCTAGGGTGGCAGTGAGTAAATTTCTTTCTTGAAAGGGGGCGGTAGGCCAAAAAAGTTTGAGAACCACTGCTCTAGAACTTTGCATTTCATTCATTCACTACTTGTGTTGTGCATCGTGTTGTATGTTTTGAATCCAGAGTTGGTTGAATCTCCAGATTCATTGACACAGAAGCCTGCCTATAGTTCGGTCTTATTGCTTAAATGTAATTTTTGATGAAGAGGATTTTGTTCCCATAACTTGTAATTTGTTAAACTACTCATTTATTTTCCTTTAAAACGAAAGCAACCTTGGGGTTCATGATAGTGGCACAATTTTTTTTAAATGCCCTGTTGGAATGGTTCTGAATATGCCTGCAATGCCATTTAAAGGTATCTGGAGGGCCCAGAGCAATGGTTCTCATCCTTCCGAATGTCATGTTGTGGTGACCCCCAAGCATAAAATTATTTTCGTTGCTACTTCATAACTCTAATTTAGCAACTGTTATGAATCATAATGTAAATATCTGATATGCAGGATGTATTTTCATTCACTGGACCAAATTTGGCACAAATACCTGATACACCCAAATTTGAATACTGGTGGGGTTTGGGGGGACGATGATGACGGATTTTGTCATTAGGGCATTGTAGTTGCTGGGATTTATAGTTCACCTAAATCAAAGATCATTCTGAACTCCACCAATGATGGCATTGAACCAAATTTTCAGTATAAAAAGAATATTATATTAGTTTCAGGACTTAGAGCAGAAATAATATATAACACATTCAGAACATACCAAACCCGACATAGGATACAGGAGTAAGTGTCGCGCCAGAGAATTCAAAAGTTCACACGTTCACAAGTAAACACTTCGGATTTGAAGTCCACAAATAGCAGGCTCGCAACACAGTCCATAAGGTAGTCCAAAATAAAGGGGAAATAAACAGTCTCTAGTCCGGCAAAAATCCAAACGATAAAGGACAAAAAGGAGGCTGTAATGAGCTCCTCAATGAGGTGTTTAAGGAGAGACCGACGGGATGGCGATGCCAATGATGTTAGGGCCGCTTGTCCTCCGTTTCGCCCCCGAGCGGGGCTTTATCAAGGCCTCCATTACTATACAGTGGTCCTTATCAGTAGTTGGGGAATCTGAAGCCTAACCTCACTGTATGTCGTGAGGTGACCATAAAGGATACTCAATCTGCCCAAATGTGAACATTGGTAGAGTTTGGGGACAATAGACCTTGACACTTGGGAGTTGTAGTTGCTGGGATTTATAGTTCACCTACAATCAAAGAGTATTCTGAACTCCACCAATGATAGAATTGGGCCAAACTTCCCACACAGAACCCCCATGACCAACAGAAAATACTGTGTTTTCTGATTGTCTTTGGTGACCCCTCTGACACCCCCTTACAACCCCCAGGTTGAGAAACACTGGCCTAGTGTAGCAACCCAGTTCTCATTCGTGCCAGGGGGGGCAGGGGGCTGCCCCAGGGGTCCCACTTGCTTTAGAATAAATGGAGATAGATTCTGATGATGGGGCCGATGAGGCAGCTGGGCCTTCATCTCCTACAGACAGCTTGGAATGGGATGATGGCTGGCCGGATGGATATGAGGGCTGGGAAGGTCAGGCCGACACTGATTCTCCTGATTCAGATAATCAGTATGAGAAACCAGGTGGTTTCGGTTCGCAAGAAAGGGTCAGGGAGACAGCGGGGGATGAGCCCATGGAAGCTGAAAGGGAGTCCGGCTCTCACGAAGATAGCGACCCAGGTGCTGGGAGGCAAGAAAGGAGCTTTGATAGGAGATGGAGCATCGAGTCCAGTAGGAGGGAATGGCACCGAAGCCTAGAGCGCCAAAGGAGCGTTGGGTCACATAGCACAGATTGGCGCAGAAGCCTAGAGCGCCGTAGACCTCGCCAAGGGGATTAAGTATAGGATCCGTGGGAACGGATCCTCAGTTGCTCGGCCACTTCTGATCTGAAGGAAGTGAAGCGAGTGAAGATCCACGGAGCCAGGACTGGGGCTCGTGTCTTGCCAAGAAGTTTCTTGGGCCTTGATTCCTTGAACTTTGCCTTGTTGAATTGCCACGGACCAAGTCTGTTTTGATCCGCATTGCTTTTGCGGAACCTTTGCCAAGCTTTTGCCTTTTGATTGACTTCAGAACTCTTAACCAATTGATTGATCTTTTTGATACCTTTATGGACAATTTACCTTTTCACCTGTTTTTTATTATTCAATAAATAGTTAGCTGATTAACGTCTCTGTGTGTGTGATTAAGGGGCTGGGCCGAGACCCTGCATTGTGACACCTAGAGATTCATAGAGAGAACATACCAATAAAATCTGATAACAATCAATTCTGCAAAAGTTAAACCTGCAAAAGTGGAGGACTGACTGTATTTGAAAGTCCAGCAAAGGAACCCTTGCTGAACAGCGCTCTCTGCTTTGCTGCCCGAGGAAAGAGTTTTTGAGGATCACACTTCTTATTGGGGTTTTGAGAAAGCCAATAAGGCTTTCTAAAAAAGGCTTTCCTAGAACCGAGTTGTGCTTTTTTTCTCATGTAGAAATTACATCTGGCCCACTCTGCTTTCTTTTGGTCTTGCTGACCACATTTAAGCTTACCCACTTGTTAGTGGTGGCCTCGCAAAGCTACCTCAAATTAGAATTTGGTCCTGCGCTGGAAGAAAATTAACCCAAACTCTTTGGCACAGATTTTCCGGTCTAGATGCCAATTTTGCAAACGGGCAAAGTGACCTCTTGAGCAAATAGATATAAAGAGCTTGAGCTCTTTCAGGGGGAAGGTAGCATATAGATGAAAACAAATGGAAAATGTTTTCCTTGGCCTTTAGAGCACCTGTGTAAAACGTCCCTTATTTCTATTAATCTTTATTAATGGATGTACCAGCATAGAAGCACAATTAGCCTTCTGTTTGAAATGTTTTGTGCTGCTACTTATGTCTTTACTCAATTTGAAGGTGGATTTTACCTTGAGTGTTTTGCTCTCCTGCTGTGCTTCTTAATTGTCTCTTTGTATCCTCATTATTTACTGCTGTGTTTACTTTTTACATTCAGTTTACAAGGATCCTTCAGGGTTTTTTTTTAAAGAGCAGAAAAAGCATTAATCTGACAAATGAGTAACAATAAATTCACCAGAACTGCAGGGATCTTGTATCTCCTCCATGAGTTTTTTCCTCTTCTATTTCGTTTCAGATATTATGTCAAATTAACTATTTGCATTCGCAGTGTGTGTTGTATGTTGGCTTGTTCATCCTGTGATTGTGTCTGATGTTCATGTTTGTAAGGACTCTCTATATTATACTTTCAACTGTGGCCAGGTAGTTTTCTTATTCCACCCTTACCACCAATTTATATAAAAACTCTTTTAATCCCTCTTGCCGCCACCATATAATGTAATAAGTATTCACACAGGTCAGCTTTCCCACTGATCTTTCAGGGCAGGGTATTACTCTAACTCAAACTCCCACTGACACTTGTTAACTTTCGCTGCCACCATTCACTATACTTGGCTACCCACTCAGAAGAAGTTGTTTTCGAGACTTGTGGGTGAAAGAACTACGCAGGGAGATATCTTTGTTAGAGAACTGTAAAGTTTATTCAAACAGTGTTCTAAGCGTGGAGGTTTCAGAGTTCAAAGCTTAGGTGGTTACAGTATCTTCTCAGAGGCACGTATCTTACGGTTACAATACACTAACTATGGAGATACAACTTGATACTATATAGCTGCACTCCCCGAACCAATAACTCAGCAGTCTTTACACTAACTGCTTATCCTTAAACCCAACTGCTTTCCTAGCAGTTCAAACACAGCTTTTCTTCTACTCTCTCAGAGTAGTCAGAGTCTTTTTTAAACCTGCTGACAGCTGGCTAAAACGGATTCCCTAACTCTCTACACACCCTCTTTCCTTCAACTTTTGCTATCAACTCCCAACTGCTAAAGTTTAAATCCAAAGATTCTAAGGCTAGTTGCAGGCTCCGCCTCTTGTTTCAACGGTAACAGAAACCCCTTGGAGGTTCTGCACGCTAATAACTCCGTTAACCCTTTAGGGTTTGCCAAGTTTTTACCCCTTCAACATACATACATATATATAAATATCAACCATATTTAAAACCTGTAATAAAGAAATATGACTTCACCACAATGTTGATGTTCATGATCAGAATGGAGATGATGGGCCTGGGGATGATGGTTTGCTTGGGCCTGAGTTAAGTTCAGAAGAGAGGCCTGAGCTGTTTCAGGAAGAGTCACAAGGCCACATTCCTGGGAGCGACCTTTCACTGCTTTTCTCAGAGCAACTGTCTGAAAATGATGCTGAGATTGATTTTCCAGGTGCAGGTGTTATTTATTATTTATATTCCACCCTTCTCAGGGCGGAACACAACAAACGAACGGCGAACATTCAATGCTGAAACATACTAGACTATACACATACAAAACATTAAAATTACTTACCTTGATGTCAATGAGGGAGAGGATAGTGAAACCTTGGACAGAAAGTGAAGTTTTAGTAAACAGAGGTAGAACTTTCAGAGACTGAGGTGATCACTTCATCTACAGTAAAAGAAAGATAAACTGTTATCTAGTGGGAAAGTCAAGAAAAAAATGCTTTCCTTTCAATTCTAAGTTCTGGAAAAGGTTTATAATGATTCATGGGAGTGAGTTGCCTCAATTGAGGCAATGTTGTTATTTTATCACGGTCTTGATTTCAAGTGCTCTGAGTTTCTTGTACCAAGTTTTTGCCAAGCCTAAGTTTTGCCTATGGGATTTTCCTGCTGTCTTGTTTCATTCTTTCAAGTGCCTTGTTTCGTGGATTTCTATGTACTCCTGGATCTTGTTTTCCTTTAAAGTTTATTTATTATTTATTTATTAACTTTATTTATACCTCGCAGCCGTCTCCCAGAAGGGACTTGGGGCGGCTTACACGAGGCCAAGCCCAACAACACATAGTAAAATAACACGACAGCAATTAAAACAATACCATCATCACAACTTACAATAAACGGCAACACAGTTTAAAAGCATTATAGACTATTTTGTATTTTTACTGTTTTTTCTAAAAAAAATTACTGCTTTGGCTACATATATTCTACAATAAACTGCTTGCTGATTTTACCAAGCTGGTGTAGTGTTTCAGGTCAGAGGTGTTCCTGCTCTAGTGTATGATAATGCATCACATTGAACATTCAGAAATGTATGCAGGAAGGGAATTCCTTCCCAGAATTGCTGTTGCTGATGTTGCAAGGCTTCAGAAAGTTCATTCTTTCGATCGCCATTGGTCAAATCAGCTGGGGAATTCCGGACTGGCAGTCCAACCAAAGGAACTTTCATATAAGGCTCTGCATTCAGCAGTGCATGTGAACCACCCCAAGTTTTTAGGATAGGGCAATGAACCTTTGTCCTGCAGGGCGATTCAAGTGATGTTGGGATTGTTCCTCTCTCTTAGCTTTCCAAGGGCTGCTCCCTTCACTTGGCACAGCGGCTGAGTCAGCTCCTCAACTTCCAGTTGCGCCGGATGCCCATCTTGTCCAAAGAGTCTGCTCCGGGACTGATCATTGCAACAGGTATGCTTTGACTTCAGGTTATGGAGCAAAAGGGAGCAACAGAATCCAATAGGATGAATAGGACTCCAAGGCTCAGGGCTGTAGCCAGGATTTTGATTCGGGAGGGGCTGAGTTTGATTCGGGGGGAGGGGGCTGAATCTGAGTGGGGGAGGGTCTACTCTAGCAAACTTTTTGTATTGTTATCCCAATACCCCCATGCATATGGGATATATTGAACATGGTGATCAGATCATGATATAAATACACATAACAGTTTAAATAATGTACCAGTAAGGCCTTATCATGGACCACCCTGAGAATTTCGGGGGGCTGAAGCCCCCAAGCCCCCTCCTGGCTACATGCCTGCCAAGGCTCTTTTAAAAATTATCCCTAGAGGTCAAATGCCTTTACTGGCTCCACATGCCAGTTTGGGGGTGATTGCCCTTGGAATCTGGGAGTTGTGGTTCTCCCGTATTCAGAGAACTCAGCGGACGGTGTAGCAGGACCAAACTTGTTGCACAGACCCAACATGGCCAACTGTGCATACTAGCGGAGCTTGGAGATGATTGCCTAGGGCAATCTGGGAGTTGTAGTTCACCCTTATCCAGAGAGCACTGAACCCAGCCATTTGTGACTAAAACTTGATGCACAGACCCAACTGTGAATACTAGCAGAGCTTGGGGAGAATTAGCCCATGATTTTGGGAATTGTAGTTCACCCACATCCTTATGCATTTTTCTAATGAGAGCAACCCTAAGAAAGTGTCCTTACCTGAGTTGCCCAACCTGTTTCATTGTTTGCTCGCTTATTTCACTGCTCTGCTTCCAGTTAGGTGACCTCATATTGTACTCATTGCAAACTCCACTTAAATCATTAAGTTTCTTGCTGTCATCCGGGTTGCCAAAAAACTGTTTTGTACCACATCCCAAAGTTGCATTGGCTTAAGCTTTGGTGTGATCTCTTTTGACCCCTGAAGCACCGCGTAGCAGTAATGTGCATCTCATTAAAGAGTTATACATTCAAAATAACAATAAGAAATAAACTTTGAACATTTTTTCGTTTTGTCCTTTAGGTTCTGTGGGGAAGAACATGGCGAGCAAAATGAGCGTGTACATCTCAAGCAGCGCCGGCGTCCGGTGGAAAGAGGTAAGGCACGTGGAATTCGGAAGCATTCTCCGTGGAGTCTTACTTTTGTGGTCAACAGAAAGGGAGGATGTGTCTTTTTTTGTTGCCGTGTTGAGAGTGATTACAGGAGAAAACAAATAGTTGGAAGTACTATGGAGTTCTACGAGGTTGGAAAAAAGTATTTTGCATATATTTCATGCATTTAGGGGATTTCTGAGTAATTTTAAGGCAAAGAGTGCTTGGAAAATGATGTCCTTAAAATATTTGGTTGGGGGAGACTTTAGGGCAGGGGTGCCCACACTTTTTCAGCATGCAAGCTACTTATATTAAAACCAAGTCAGAAAGATCTACCTACCTCCTCAAGGCTGGAGAGGGGTGGGGCAGGGCTTGGCCAGAGGAGGCGGAGCCAGGCCGTGGCAAGCCCCCCCCCCCCGGCTTTGGAGCTCCCAGCAGCTTCTCCAGGCTTGAGGATGGCAATGCCAAGCTAGTGGTGACATAGCTAGCACAAGGCTGGCATGGCACTGCCCTCCTCAAACCTGGAGCAGCTTCTGGGAGTGCTGGGGGAGGGGCTTGGTGCAGCCTGGCTCCGCCCCCTCTGAGAAGTGCCCCATCCAGCTGGGATCAACCTCCTTTGGTCCTGGGATCGACTGGTCGATCGCGATCGATTTCCTGGGCAGCCATGCTTTAGGCGATTGGTGGTCGGCTTCATGGGTCACAAAGCTGACAGCGAATGTGGTCCCAATGGGTCCATTTTGCTCATTCTTGCTTTAGCGCAGTGGGTCCCCAGATGTTTTGGCCTTCAACTCCCAGAAAGCCTAATAGCGGATAAAGTGGCTGGGATTTATGGGAGTTGTAGGCCAAAATACCTGGGGATCCACAGGTTGAGAGCCATTTCGTTAGAGAAACTGGCAAACTTGGGAAAGCAAGTCTAGCCTTCTTTGGCAATCCTGAGGTCTAGATTTATGCTAAGTGTCTGAGATTTTGTTTGACTGCATCCAAGAAACTACCCTATGTAAGTTGTCTTCAAGCATCTCTCTTTTTAAAAAAAAGTTTTTATTGAATATAAAACAGTACATACATTAACCACACGTGCACAACGGGGAACGGGGGGCGGGGCTGGGTGGGAATGGGGGAGGGCAAGAACAACCGGGAAGGACGTCCTTTATAAGGACCAACAAAAAACAAACGTTTAAAAACAAACTGGTTTGACTTCACCCAAGAGTAACAAAATATCAATGCGCCTTGGTCTACATTGTAGTTTACTATCTTTTAGACCCAGTATCCTTTTAAGGCAATGTTCTTATTTTTTTAACATACTGTATTAGCGGGCTCCACGTATCATCGAAGGTTTTTGTTGTTTCTTTTCTTAGTAACAAGGTCAGTTTATCCATTTCAGCTAAATTTCAGCTATAGCACCTCGTCCATATCCGGAGTCTTTCTTTCCCTCCAGTGTCTGGCGAGGGTAATTCTGGCAGCAGTCGCCATAAATAATAACAGTCTTTCTAGACCAGTTCCCAGCTCTTCTTCCTCTAAAATGTTCAAAAGAAATAATTCAGCTTTGTAATCAATGTTTTTTTGAGTCATATCTTCCATTAGTTTATGGATTTCTTTCCAGTATTTAGATACTTGTCCACATGACAACCAGAGGTGGTAATAGGTTCCCCTGCTTACCAGGCACTTCCAACACGCATCGTTACCAGTTTTGTAAATCCTATCCAGCTGAGCTGGAGTCATGTACCACCTATATACCACCTTATAGAGATTCTCTCTCAGTGAGTAGGCGCATGTATACTCCCAGTTCTTTTTCCACATTCTCTCCCAGCTATCCTGGCTTATACTATATCCTATATTTTGGTGCCATTTTTCTCTGTAATTTGTCACTGGATTTTTATCCTGGTTGTATCTAGTGATTAGCTTGTAAGATTGCTCACTCTCTTGCGCTGTGTCTGCAGAAGGATCTTTCCTCCAGTAGCCGGTCTGTCCTCCCATCCCACCTCTTTATCTTTCGCGAATCTCGCTTTTATTTGATTGTATTGGAGCCATCCGAGCCTGTATTCTCTTAGTTCCTCCTGGGTTTTTAACTTATAGGTATTATTTTCTTTTTTTAATAAATCTTTATACTTAATGACTCCTACCCCAGTCCACCTGTTGATGGAAAGAGCCTCCATCAACAGAGGCTCACAGCGGAATTTTAGAACATATTAAATCTTTGTATTTTGTCCATGTTTTCCAAAGGGGGGCTTTTATGGTATGATTTTTAAAATTTTTATCCCGGCTAATTCCATTATAAAATAAATATGCATGCCAGCCGCTCTTGTTTTCCCACCCCTCCAAATCTAGTAGCTCTCTATCTGTAATTTCTAGCCACTGTCTCGCGTTGTCGAGACAGTTTGAATCGTAGTAGCGTATTAAGTCAGGAAATCCACATCCTCCCAGTTGTGGTGGTACTTGAAGATATTTCAGCTTAATTCTAGATCTTTTCCCGTTCCATATAAAGGAGGCCAGCTCCGATTGCCATTTCCTTATCATTGTCTGATTTTTTGAGATGGGCAGCGTTTGAATGAGAAAATTTAGCTTCGGAAAAATCTTCATTTTAATTAAGGAAATTCTGCCCATCCAGGAAAGGTTTACGTTTTTCCAGCCTGTTAACGTCTCTCTAATCTGTCTCCAACACTTTTCATAGTTATTTTTAACTAGCTGGCAGTTTTTAGCTGTAATCTCAATACCTAAATATTTTATTTTTCTCTCCACTGGCATGCCGAATTTCTTTTCTAATTGTTTGCCTTCCTTGTTTTCCATGTTTTTGATTAGCATTTGGGACTTTTTCTTATTTAATTTGAAACCGGATACCTCGCCAAATAATTCTATTTTTTCTATCCACTTGCCCAGGTTCTCCGATGGGTTTATTACCGCACAAGCCAAATCATCCGCGAACGCAAATGCTTTATATTTTCTGTTCTTGATATTTAATCCCTTTACGTCTTCATCTTTTTGAATTCCCCTTAACAGTACCTCCAGTACAAAATTAAAAATCAACGGGGAGATTGGGCAGCCTTGCCTTGTCCCCTTGCCTATTATTATTATTTTTGATCTTTGGCCATTTGCGTTCACTATTGCTTGTTGAGATTTATAAATTGCTTTTATCGCTGATGAAAATTTAAAGCCCATATCGAGTTCGGCCAGTTCAGCTGGTCGAACGCTTTTTCTGCGTCCAGAAAAAGCATTGCAGCTTTTGTTCCGATGTTTTTATCTAGGTATTCTATTAGGTTGACCACCATTCTTATATTTCTTTTCATGAAGCGCCTCGGGAGGAACCCTGTCTGATTTTGAGAGTTCCAGCTATTTAGAAAGAGTTTAAATCTTGCGGCCCAAATGTTAGTATATATTTTGTAGTCTAAGTTCAATAGGGAGATGGGTCTATAACTTTCCACCCTCGTTGTGTCTTTATTCTCTTTAGGAATGACTACAATCTCCGCTTCCTTCCACGTGTTAGGCATCTCCCCTGACCTCAAAACCTCGTCTATAACCTTTTTCAGATGTGGGGCTAGTTCCTTCTTCATAGTTTTATAATATACATCTGTGAAGCCATCAGGGCCCGGTGCTTTCCCGTGTTTTAGGTTCTCAATTGCCTTATAGATTTCTTCTATAGTCACCTCCCCATTAAGTGCCTCTCGTTGTTCTTCTGAGATCTGGGACAGATGTTGTTTATTCAGGTATTGCTGGATTTTTTCTCCAGCAATATTCTCTCCCCTGTAGAGCTCCTGATAGTAATTTGCAAATTCTCTCACTATCCCTATATCCTTGGTATATTCTATATCCTCTCTCTTTATTTTCGTAATAATCCTATTATGCTGTTCTTTTTTAACCTGGTAGACCAGCCACTTCCCCGCCTTATTCGCATTCTCAAAATTGCTTTGCTTAATGAATTTTTTTTCCAGCTCCGTCGCATTTAGCATTTTTATTTGGTTCTTTGTAATAATCCTTTTCCCCTCAAGACCTTTGTCCTTGGGGTGGGATTTCAGTTTTTTTTCTATTTTATCAAGCTCTTTCATTAGATTTTCCATCTCTTGTCTATTCTGCTTTCTTTTGTTACTGGCCGATGCTATAAAATTTCCCCGCATTACGGCCTTGCTGGCCTCCCATATAGTTTTTATATCTGTCTCGGGTTGTGTATTTATTTGGAAATATTCCTCTAGGGCCGTTTTATTTTTTCGGATATCTTCTTCCGTTCTAAGTAAATTATCCTCCAATCGCCATTTATATATCCTCTGCCCCATTTTAATCCTTGCTCCGATAGGAGCATGATCTGAGTGGACTCTCGAGAGAATCGTGGTTTTGTTTGTATTTGTCGCTAATCTCTTTGATATTAAGAACATATCAATGCGGGACCAATTGGTCCTTCTAGCCGAATAGAAGGTAAAGTCCTTCTCCTTCTCATGATGTTCCCTCCATATGTCTATCGGGAGTTCTGTCTCATCATATTAAAAAAGCTATTTGGTAGTCTACATTTCTTTTGTTGGCCCCTTGATCCCTTAAATGCTTTGTCTAATTGAGGGTTACAAACACCGTTAAAGTCCCCGCATACGACACACTCGTCCCAGTCCACCGAAACTAACTTATCATTTAGTTTTTTGAAAAAAGCTGCCTTCGCATTATTTGGAGCGTACACACAGACAATTAGAACTCTTTTTTCTCCCATCCTTCCCATCACCGCTATAATCCTTCCTTCATCATCTTTGAATTGAAGTTTCGGGTCAAGTCTAGGGTTTACATAGAGAGCAACCCCTCTTTGCTTTTTCTCTATTGAGGAGGTGAATAATACCCCCAAACTCTTCTTTTCTATTAAGTCAACTTTGGAGCCCTTCATATGGGTTTCCTGAATAGCATATATTTGTGCCTTTTGCTTAGCCAGATAGTGGAAGACCTGTTTCCTCTTCTCCGGAATGTTCAAACCATTTATGTTAATGGAGAAACAATTTACCTCCATGTCCCTTAGTCTTTGTAGTTGTTTTTTCTTGTTGACTCTAGTCCTCCCTCTCCTCGTCCGCGGTTATTCCCTCCTCCAACTCCGAGTCTGTTTCAGATTCTTGTATCTTGTCCTGATCATCCAGGTCGTCCTCGTCTTGATCATTACTGTTTTGTTTTTTCCTTTTATCCTCGTCTTTGTTCGGTCCTCTCCCCCCTCTCTGGTTTTTCCGAGATTTGTTTCTTGCTCCTCTCTGTTCTTTTGGGGAAGATCTCTCCTCCTCTGTTTCCCTGTCTACCTTGCCATTAGATCTTTTAGGACTATTGTTTGAGGGGTCGAGGATATGTCTCCACTTTCTGTAGAACTCTTTGGCGGCTTCTTTGGAGTCAATCCAGTACCTCACCGCCCTGTAGGTAAATTGGATGCCATCATATTTGTCCCATTTATACTTCACATCATTGTCCTTTAACACCTCCGTTAGGAAATAATACTTCTTTCTATTTTCTAGGATTCTGGAGGGGATCTCCCGCATGACCTTCACCGCTTTCCCGTTCATCATATAGGGATTAGCAAAATGGTTCTTAATTACTCTTTCTTTTAGTTTGGATGAGTTATATTGAATTATTATATCTCTGGCCGATTTATTCCTCCTGGAAAAGGCTGTGCTGACCCTGTATGCTTTCTCTACTTTCTCCTCTATCGTTTCTTCTTCCTTTTGTAAGAGTGCAGCCGTCATTTTCACCGCCAGCTCCATTGTTCCCTCATACGTCTCCTTTTCTGACTCCGGAATCCCTCTTATTCTCAGAATATAATCTTTCTGGTGCGCTTCTAGTTGTGCATTTTTCTTTTGCAACTCCTGTTGTAGAGTGAACAATTCCGTTGTCCTCTCTTGTTCTTTTTGTATATTTGTCCTATCTTCTTCTCCTTGTCTTTGGATCTTCTCCACCTTCTCGTAGAGGCATACCATCTCTTTTCTTAACAGCGTCACATCTTTTTTCATGTCCTTCCTTAGCTCATGGATTCCATCTTTGATCTGTCTCCTTTCTTCCATTCCCTTTCCAACCAAATCATTTAATCTCTTGAGTTCAAATATCATCTCTCTAAATTGCTCTCTCATATTACTGAACTGGTCTCTCATATTACTCTCCTCCTGTTATCTTCAAGCATCTCTTGTGATGCCTCACCATTCATTGTACCAGCTTGAGCCAATAGAAGTTGTAGTTGACAACTTTCGGATTACTACAGGTTTCCCAGATGTCTATAGAAAATGCTCCTTGAATATATTCAGAATAGCCAGCACTGTCTTTTTCTCCGCTTCCATGTCTCACAGATATTCAGTAGCTCAGCCACTGTCACTAGGGGACCCATGCATTTTAAATTGGATTTAATTATTCATTTTCAAATAGTTTTGGGGTTTAGATCTATGTTCATGTGTATAGTCTACACATTTTAAATTGTATATTGTTTTTACCACTGCCTTAATCTCTTTAAGATGAAAAGGATTATTATTATTACTATTATTTTACTGACACAAAAACACAGTATGTCACAGCAAGCGAGATATATATGCTCGATTTCATACCACAAAATCACAAGTCGAACACTTCCCAAGCGTCTAGGACTGTGTGATGTATTTTCAAATGGTGCACACAGATCCAAGTCAGGTGGGCTTTTGCAGTTGACAGATCGTGATTATTATTATTATTGATGATAATAATAATTATATTTATGTGTATTTATACCCGGCTTTATCTCCTCAAGAGGCCCCCTGGTGGCGCGGTGGGTTAAACTGCTGAGCTGCTGAACTTGCTGACTGAAAGGTTGGTGGTTTGAATCCAGGGAGCGGGGTGAGCTCCTGCTGTTAGTCCCAGCTTCTGCCAACATAGCAGTTTGAAAATATGCAAATATGAGTACAGTATTCCCTCAGTTATCGCGGGGCTTAGGTTCTAGGACCTCCCGCAATAAGCAAAAATCCACAAAGTAGGGACGCTCTATTTATTTCAATATTTATACATTATTTTAGCAGGTATTCACTATTTTTAGTCTTTATACACTTAAAATAAAGTGAAGGAAAGGAAGGAAAGGCCATTCAAGGCTGGAGAAAGGGAGGGAGGACTAAGGAGGGAAAGTGCTTTGAAGACCGGCAGCAGCAAAAAACCACAAAACAGTGAAAAAACAATTATATTTATTTTAAATTAATATTTTTAAAATTTATTTTAAACTAGCTTGGGGACCCGGTGGTGCCCGGGTCATTTGAGAAAGGAATTGTGTGGCAAGGTTGGTCCTTATCAGATGTTTATGTGGCTCGCAGTGGTTTCTGGAAGTTAGTGAAGGTACTGCGAGTCCCATCGGTCATGGTTCAGTCCCCTCGAAACAGTACCAGAATGTAGTGTGGGCCATGATGGCTTTGAGTGCCATGTTTGGCTGAGATCCATCATTATTGGGAGTAGGTTGGTCTCATGAAATTGGAGAAGGTACTGCAAGTCCCATCATGTGTGGTCGGTGGTCCTCCGAACTGCAGGAGGATGTGGAGTGGGCCATGGGGGCTCTGTGTGTCAAGTGTGGTTGTGATCCATCATTATAAGGAGTTGAGAACATAAGAACATAAGAACATAAGAAGAGCCATGCTGAATCGGGCCTCAGCCCATCTAGTCCAGCATTCTGTGTCACACAGTGGCCCACTAGTTGTACACAGGGATCTCTAGCAGAAAGGAGGGCAAAACCTCACCTGCTCCCGACCCCCCACAACCAGTACCCGGGGAAAATCCTGCCTGCCTCCATCAACACAGAGGTGGCACTTGGATGTCCATTTCAGTAGCTACTGATTCCCTTGGTATCCATGAATCTGTCTAATCCTGCCTTGAAGCTGTCCAGGCTGACAGCTGTCACAACCTCCTCTGGAAGTGAGTTCCATAACCCAATGACCCTCTGGGTGAAGAAATATTTCCCTTTATTAGTCCTGACTTTCCTACCTTGGAGCTTTAGGGAGTGCCCCTAGTCCTAGTATTGTGTGACAGAGAAAATATTTTTCTTTGTTCACCTTTTCTATCCCATGCATGATTTTATACACTTCGATCAAGTCACCTCTTAAACGCCGTCTTTCAAGGCTGAAAAGACCAAGGCGTTGCAACCTGATTTCATAAGGGAGCTGCTCCATCCCTTGGATCATATTTGTTGCCCTTCTTTGTACCTTTTCCAGTTCCGTTATATCCTTTTTGAGATGCGGTGACCAGAATTGTACACAGTACTCCAGATGTGGCCTCACCATAGATTTGTAGAGAGGCAATACAACATTTGCCGACCTATTTTCGATTCCCTTCCTGATCATGCCAAGCATAGAATTTGCTTTTTTCACTGCTGCAGCGCACTGGGTTGACATCTTCATTGAGCTGTCCACCAAAACCCCAAGATCCCTTTCCTGGTTTGTCTCAGAAAGCTTTGATCCCATCAGTTGATAAGTGTATTTGGGGTTCTTTTCCCGATGTGCATGACTTTACACTGGTTTAGGTTAAAATGCATTTGCCACTTTGTTGCCCATTCACTCAATTTCGAGAGATCTTTCTGGAGCTCTTTACAGTCAGTTTCATTTTTAACTACCCTGAACAGTTTAGTGTCATCTGCAAACTTTGCTACCTCACAATTTACATCTACATCCAGATCGTTGCAGTGGTGTCATGGAATTAGTGATGGTATTGGAAGTCCCATCATCTGTGGGGCAGCCTCCCCCAAAGTGCAGCAGGATGTAGAGTGGGTAATGGAGGCTCTGTGAGGCAAGTTTGGTCTGGATTCCTCATTATAAGGAGTTGCAGTGGTATCATGGAATTAGTGAAGGTACTGCAAGTCCCATGATCTGTGGTGCAGCCTCCTCCAAACTGCAGGAGGTCATGGGGGCTTTGTGTGGGAAGTGTGGTCTGTATTGGTGTTTGGATGAGGGCCACAGTGCTCTTAGGAAGTTAATGAAGGTACTTCAAGTCCCATCTTCTGTGTTCCCCTCTCCCTCAAACTGCACCAGGATGTAGAGTGGGTCGTGGAGGGGGGGGGGGCTGTGTGGGAGGTGTGGTCTTTTTCTGTTGTTGTAGGGGGCCTAGTCAGGAGAAATAAGTAAAGTAATTCTTACTGTGAAATCAGGCTGAGGCGTAGCCAGGAGAATCAAGTGGAGGAAGTCCCCGAGGCTAGTTTGTAAAATCAGCTAAAGGAAGCCTATTTGTAAAGTACTGTCTGTGAGACCGTAGAGATTAGGGAGGGAGGAATGCTGGCCAATCAGAGGCGGTGTAGCAAAATCTCACAGAGTGGCAACCAATCATGAAGTTTGAATGTAGAGGCATGGCAAATCAGAGCCGGTTTAGCAAATCCTCCCTCAGAGAATGGATGAGGGCCAATAAGAGTCCATAATGCAAGTAGTCCCTCAGTACCAGCCAATCATGTTGTGGGAATGTAGAGGCTGGGGAGCCAATCAGAAAGCTGGCACATACATACATACATACAAACAAACAAACATTCCCTTTTATTATATACTAGCTTGGGGACCCGGCAGTGCCCGGGTCATTTGAGAAGTGTAGCAGGATGTAGAGTGGGTCATGAGGGCTCTGTGTGGCAAGTGTGGTCTGTATTGGTGAATGGATGAAGGTTGCATTGTTTTGAGGAAGTGAGTGAAGGTACTTCAAGTCCCATCCCATCCTGCAAACTGGAACAGGATGTAGAGTGGGTCATGGGGGCTCTATGTGCCAACTTTGGTCTTGATCAGTCATTGGAGGAGGGTCGCAGTGGTCTTGGGAAGTGTAGGTACTTAAAGTCCCATCATCCATGGTCCGGCCTCCTTCAAACTGCAGCAGGATGTAGAGTGGGTCACTGGGACTCTGTGTGCCAAGTGTGGTCTTTATCAGTGTTTGTAGGGGGCCGCAGTGGTCTGTGGGAACAGGGGTGTGAAAGTACTACAAATCCCATGATCCATTGTCAGTCCTCCCCTTAACCTCACCAGGATGTGAAGGTAGTCATGGGGGTTATGTGTGCCAAGTTTGGTCTCGATCAGTAATAGGATAAGGGTCGCAGCAGACTTGGGAAGTGAGTAGAGGTACTTCAAGGTACTTCATCCATGGTCCATCCTCGTCCGAACTGCACCAGGATGTGGGGGCTGTGTGTGCCAGGTTTGGTCTTGATCATTGGATGAGTGTCGTAGCGGTCTCGGGAAGTGAGTGTAGGTACTTCAAGTCCCATCATCCATGGTCCGGCCGCCTTCAAACTGCAGCAGGATGTAGAGTGGGTCATGGGGTCTCTGTGTGCCAAGTGTGGTCTTTATCGGTCTTTGTTGGGGGCCGCAGTGGTCCGTGGGAACCAAAGGGATGTAAAGTACTACAAATCCCATAATCCGTGGTCCATCTCCCCCAAACCGCACCAGGACGTAAAGGGGGTCAGGGGGGTTATGTGTGCCAAGTTTGGTGCAGGTCCATCACCCGCCCTGGTCGCTGTGGCCTGTGAAAGTGGCAGCCAATCAGAACACTGCCACATACATACAAACATACACACACACACACATACATTCATACAAACATTCCGCTTTATTATATATAGAGATAGAGATAGAGATTAATATTTTTTAAAATCTGCAAAACAGCGAGTCCGTTAAATTTGAATTGCAAAGTAGCAAGGGAACACTTTGGCATGAAGTGTCTATGGACAATGCTGGCTCTTCGGCTTAGAAATAGAGATGAGAATCAGCCCCCAGAGTTGGACACGACTGGACTTAATGTCATGGGAAACTTTTACCTTTATCTTTACCTTTATCTTACCAAAGGGGACTCAAAGCGACTTGACATAAATACAATTAAAAATATACAAAAAGGCAAAAATTAAAATAGAATTAAACGCAAGCAGCACTAAAAAAATTCAGTTTGAGGAAAAGTCGAAAACTTAGACCGTCTACGTCAATCTGGATCTTTGCGTTGCTTGGTTCGGAAATTAAACATGTATCCTTTTGAATGGAAAGGCAACATTGCTCACCAACGGGGCCTCCCCACAAAACCGTGGCTTTCAAACAAGAAGGCTGGTGGGTTTGATTTCATATCTTAAGTTTCCGACGTTATGTTTGGCAACCCTCCATGAAAAACATCACCACGGTATGGTGGGATTCTTTCTTCTTGGGCTGGGGGTTGGGCAGATGGAGGAAGGGGATGCCTGTGGGAGCAGCTGATGCATTTGTGTCCTCTTCCATCAGAGTAAGGATTTGGCCCAAGTTTTATGCCTGCCTTTGGCTGGTTGGGTGGTCTGTTTTGCCGTGGGTTTTGCGGTCGGCTCCCTCCGACTGGTGTGAGTCTAAGGCTGTTGCGAACATCTGCAAAGTGTTTAAATACTGTGAATGGAGCCACCTCCTTCTCTCTCCAAGAGCGGTGTCAGTTTGGTTTGGCTGAGGCTGGGAGTAGGAGGAGAGCAGCTGCGGAAGAGTTTCTAAGCATGAGTCTTGTATTATGAATTGAGACATTTTGAAAAAAAAAGTTCTCAGGAGTCACCAAAGCACTCGTTCATGTGTTAAAGCAGTGTTTTTCAACCTTTTTTGAGCCGCGGCACATTTTTTACATTTACAAAATCCTGGGGCACACCACCAACCAAAATGACACATAATTACACTCTAACACAGTAATACATATAGTTAATATGTTTTTAAATGTATTTATACACTCAGTGTGAAACCTATTCCTGTTTTGATGAACACAACATATATATGACTTCCTCTCACATATTTATACATGGCTACGGTATCATGTCTTCTCTCTGCTTTCCCTTCTTCAGGCTAAACATGCCCAGCTCTTCAAGCCGCTCCTCATGGAGCTTGTTCTCCAGACCTTTGCTAAATGTCACTCTGAGTGAAACTTGCTTCCAGTTAACTATGGATGTCATGAAGCTGGTCTAAACAGTTCCTTGGGGGAGGGAGGGAGGCAACTCCTATGCAACCATGAAAGCTGGCGTTTTCACGGCACACTGGTTGGGAAACACTGTGTTAAAGGTATCAAGAATACAAGCCCAGGATCCTAAAATTTATTCTGAAATGCTTCAATCCATAGAAACACGGATATCTAAAAAGTGGGACTTTGCTGACTTATTAGTTACTTTAGTAGAACCTGTTTGAACAAGTGTGGATCTGCTTAGTCAGATGGCTTGATAACTTCTTTCAAATGTAACTCTTGAATTCAGCACATAGAAGACAGCTTTTAAAATGCCGTATCCTGTACGATCCCATCATGTGCCATTTGCTTCCTCCTCCAGGTCTTGTCTGGACCCCATTATTATTCTTGGGCTGACCATGGCGGGATCATCATGGCAGTGACTCAAGGCACAGAGACAAACCAGCTCAAGTAAGTAAAAGAAATTGGCAGATATGTCTCAGCAAAGGGTTTTCCCATTGGATTTGCTGTCGGGCATGTTCAGCAAGCTGGCTTGGTCTGTCTGGTTGTCCTGTGTACATCCTTAGGTACAGCACAAATGAAGGAGAGACCTGGAAGACGTTCACCTTCTCAGAGAAACCAGTCTTTGTTTATGGCCTTCTGACAGAGCCTGGTGAAAAAAGCACAATTTTCACCATCTTCGGCTCCTACAAAGAAAATGGGCACAGTTGGCTTATCTTGCAGATCAATACCACCGATGTGCTGGGTGAGTGAGAGAGTTGGTTATGAAAATATGTTTACACAAATGTAGCTTTCAACTAGACTCTGTAGTGTTTATTCCATCGCTAGTAAGCATGTAATGGAATATCCATCCTCTTTCTTTCTTTCTTTCTTTCTTTCTTTCATTTCCCTTCCTTCCTTCTTTCTTTTCCTCTTTTCTTCTTCTTTCCTTCCTTCCTTCCCTTCCTTCCTTTTTTCCTGCTTTCCTTCCTTCCTTCCTTGCCTTCTTTCTTTCTTGCCTTCCTTCCTGCCTTCCTTCCTTCTTTCTCTCCTTCCTTCTTTCTTTCCTTCATCCTTTCCTTCCTTCCTTCCTTCCTTCCTTCCTTCCCTTCCTTCCTTCCTTCCTTCCTTCCTTCCTTCCTTCCTTCCTTCCTTCCCCTTCCTTCTTCCCTTCCTTCCCTTCCTTCCTTCCCTTCCTTCCTTCCTTCCTTCCCTTCCTTCCCCTTCCTTCCCTTCTTTTCCTTTTTTCCTGCCTGCCTGCCTGCCTGCCTGCCTGCCTGCTTGCTTCCTCTCTCTCCTCTCTCTCCCTCTCTCCCTCTCCTCCCCTCCCTCTCCCTCCCTCTCTCCCTTCCTTCTTCCCTCCTTCCCCTCCCCCCCTTCCCCTCCCTTCCCCTTCCCCTTCCCCTTCCCCTTCCCCTTCCCCTTCCCCTTCCCCTTCCCTCTTCCCCCCCTTCCCCCTTCCCCCTTCCCTTCCCCCTTCCCCTTCCCCTTCCCCCCCTCCCCTTCCCCTTCCCCTTTCCCCTTCCCCTTCCCCCTTCCTTCCTTCCCCTCTTCCCCCTCCCCTTCCCCTTTCCCCTTCCCCTTCCCCTCCCTTCCCCTTCCCCTTCCCCCTTCCCCCTCCCTCCCTTCCCCTTCCCCCTTCCCCCTTCCCCTTCTTCCCTTCCTTCCCCTTCCCCTCCCCCTTCCCCTTCCCTTCCCCTTCCTCTTCCTTCCTTGATTTACAAGGACGGGAGAATTCTCTTCCCTGGAAACGGCTCTACAAAATGTATTAGCGATGATTAAAATGCTGCTGTGAAACCACACATCCAAATCAGAGAGGCGTGTAAGTTTGGCAGAAGAATAAATTTGGATGGAGTGCGTAACCATTGTCTTCTGATGCTGCTTTATAAGTGGACCACTTGGCAGCTGGAAAGCCTTTTAAAAAATAATAAGATGCTCCAAGTCATTCTGTTACTGCTCTGCAGAATACCATATAGCAACGCATAACACTTTTGTCTGCAGAATGCCTTCATCTCCATGTCATACTGTTCTACATTGGGATGCTTATCCTATATCTGCATTGCTTTCATTGAGGCTGGGCTGAAGGTGGTCATATCCAGGGAAGGCAGGAGTTAGAAATCCCAGTAAGGTTGAGTCATTGTACAGCTTTCTCAAATGAATTGAAACATGTCATCCCTGAGCCGTTTCAGAGTTTGGCTCTTTTTAGGGCAAATGTTTAATATTTGCATCCACAGCCAGCCTTATATTGCTCCTTGTCAAATCCTTGCACCTACTCACAAGAAAGAATTAGATTCATGTTCCTACCTCCAAGTTTAAAGGATGCTTGCAAGGTGTAGGAGGAAACCAAGTGCAACACCTCTCTCTACATTTGTGCCTTTCCTTATTTAAGTGACATGTAACAATAGTACATGAAACATACCTGATTAGGGATTTTAAAATATTAATCACCTTTTTAATAATCCCATTTTGCTATCCAGGAGTTCCCTGCACAGAAAATGATTACAAACTCTGGTCTCCTTCTGACGAACGAGGCAATGAATGCCTTTTGGGACACAAAACTGTCTTCAAAAGACGAACTCCTCACGCGACGTGCTTCAACGGGGAAGATTTTGATCGGCCGGTCATGGTCTCCAATTGTTCTTGCACCCGAGAAGACTATGAGTGGTGAGTTAGTAGAGCACTGTTTCTCAACCTGGGGGTCGGGACCTCTGGGGGGGGGGTGGCGCAAGGGAGTGTCAGAGGGGTCGCCAAAGACAGGAATTTCTGTTGGTCATGGGGTTCTGAGGGGGAAGTTTGGCCCAATTCTATCATTGGTGGGGTTCCGGGTGCTCTTGGATTGTAGGCGAACTATAAATCCCAGCAACTACAACTCCCTAATGTCAAGGTTTATTTCCCCCCCAACTCCATCGGTGTTCACATTTGGGCATAGTGTGTATTTGTGCAAGTTTGATCCAGATCCATTATTGTTGGAGTCCATTGTGCTCTCTGGATGTTGGTGAACTACAACTCCAAAACTCAATGTCAATGCCCACCAAACCCTTCTAGTATTTTCTGAGTTCGGTGTGCCAAGTCTGGTTCAATTCCATCGTTGGTGGAGTTCCTAACACTCTTTGATTGGAGGCTAACTGTAAATCCCAGAAAATATAACTCCCAAAGGACAAAATCATCCCCACCTTAACCCCAGTAATATTCAAATTTAGGAGTATTGGGTATTTGTGCCAAATTTGGTCCAGTGAATGAAAATACATCCTGAATATCAGATATTTATGTTACGATTCATAACAGGAGCAAAATGACAGTTATTTATTATTTATTTATTTATTATTTCACATTTGTCTGTCGCCCCCAACGGCTCGCCGACTTACAACAGTTCGTAAAAATACAATTGTCAGATAACTCATAATAACTCACAGTAATACCATTAAGATGGAATTACAATTAGAACAGTTGAAACAACAAATGGAGTCGCAGTGGGCTGACAGCTAGGCGGTACGAGCTAAAGTTTAGCTAGCTCCGAAGGCTTGTTGGAACAGCAATGTCTTAACTGCTCTCCTGAACGGGAGGAGGCCCTGGGTGGCACGGATGCCGGCGGGCAGTGCATTCCACATAGTAGGGGCTGCAACAGAAAAAGCCCGGCGGCGGGTTGCGAACAGATGGGATGACCAGGAGGTTTAGCTCTTCGGAGCGCAGTGATCTGGTGGGATGATATGGGACAAGGCGGTCCCGCAGGTACACTGGCCCCAGACCATTTAAGGCCTTAAAAGTCAGGACTAACACTTTGAAGGCAATCCGGCATTCAATTGGGAGCCAGTGCAGTTCGCGCAGGATTGGCGTGATATGGTGGCCAATTGGGACCCCTGCCAGGAGTCGCGCTGCAGCGTTCTGCACCAGCTTGAGTCTCCGGATTACCGACAGAGGAAGGCCAATGTAAAGAGCGTTACAGTAGTCCAGCCTCGAGATGACCGTGGCTTGGATCTCTGTGGCTAAGTCGCCCAGGACAAATAGGGTCAGCTTCCTCGCCTGGCGAAGATGGAAAATGCTACCCTGCTGACGCTGGAGACGTGGGCCTCCATCGACAACAGGGGTCCAAGGTTACTCCTAAGTTCTTAACAGAGGGCGACGGACATAATGTCACGCCGTCCAGGGTTGGAAGCTGAACATCCCTACAGCCCGGAGGACCCAGCCACAGGATCTCCGTCTTTGCCGGATTCACCTTCAACCTACTGGCTCGCAGCCATCCAGTGACGGCCTCAAGGCAACGATGAAAATTATCGGCACGGATTCGAGGCTGCCCTCCATCTTCAAGATAAGCTGGGTGTCATCAGCGTACTGATGGCACACCAGCCCAAAACTACGCACCAGCTGGGCAAGTGGTCGCATATAGATGTTAAATAAGAGGGGGGAGAGAATAGCCCCCTGAGGAACCCCGCAAAGAAGCGGGGAACCCCCGGAGACATCCTTGCCCCTCCTCACTCGTTGTAGCCGGTTCCGGAGGAAGGAGGTCACCCAATTAAGGGCTGTCCCCTAACTCCGGCCCTGGCAAGCGGTGAGACAATAGATCATAATCGACTGTATCAAACGCGCTGTGAGGTCCAATAACACGAGCAGCGCCCGATCCGCCCTGATCCAGCTGGCAGCGCAACTCATCCGAGATGGAGACCAGGACCGTCTCCGTCCCATGCCCGGACGGAAGCCGGACTGGAAGGGGCTCCAGCTGCTGCGTCACCTAGGAAGGACTGCAACTGCTCCATTGCCGCCTTCTCAATTACCTTGCCCAGGAACGATAAATTCGAAACCGGGCGGTAGTTGGAGGGACCGTTGATCTAATCCCAGCTTCTTCAACAATGGAGACCACCGCCTCTTTTAAACCCTCTGGAAATACTCCCTGGGCTAGGGAAGTATTAATTATATTCAACAGAGGGTCTCGTAATCCCTTCAGGCTGGCTTTCACCAGCCAGGAGGGGCACGGATCAAGGGAACAGGTGGTCGGGTTATGAAGAAGCAACGAAAATAATGTTATGTTTGGGGGTCACTACAACATGTGGAACTGTATGAAGGGGTCGCAGCATGAGGAAGGTTGAGAACCACTGTAGTAGAGTTACCCACAGCACAGCCTTCTGTGAAAACATCTATCAGTGATCAAAGCCTGAAATTCAGTCATTTCTTGTCATTTCCGGCTTGCAATGCTCAAGTCTAAAGATGGAAGTTGACAATAGAGCAGGCATTGGCAACTTTGGCCCTCCAGGTGTTTAGGACTCCCAACTCCCACAAAAGGAATTGTGTGAGTTGACGTCCAAAACACCTGGAGGGCTCAAGTTTTCCCATGCCTGCTATAGAGCAGGCGTGGGCAATTACCGGCCTTCCATGTGTTTTGGACTTCAACTCCCAGAAATCCCAGCCAGTTTACCAGCTGTTACGATTTCTGGGAGTTGAAGTCCAAAACACCTGGAGGGCCGGTAATTGCCCAACCCTGCTATAGAGGCACCCAAGTGTACCTAGAGATTTGTGGGGAGAACATAATCCAATTTGTGAAAAATCAATTGCCGAAACTTAAACCTGTAGATGTGGAGGACCAACTGTATTTGGCAATCCTTTCTAGGAAAATATAGCACATTCTTGGATCATCGGATAGAAAGAACTTGCTATGAGTTACTCGAACCTTTTCAAAAATAATCCCTTTGGATCATTTTTGGATTTTCCTGAACTCTTAATGTTTTGTATCTTTTACAATTAGAAACTGTACTTAATAAAAATGTCCTTACGTTCAGTTGCCTCTTCCTCTTTTCTTCCTTCTCAGCGATTTCGGCTTCAAGCTGAGCGAAGACCTGTCGCTAGAGGTTTGCGTCCCAGATCCTGAATTTGCTGGCAAGCCTTATTCTCCTCCCGTGCCGTGTCCGGTTGGCTCGACTTACAAGAAGACTAAAGGGTAAGGAGAACAAGCCTAGCAAAGATGATGTGAGTGGCATTGATAAGGACATGTGAATAACTGGTGCTAATAATAATAATAATAATAATAATAGAACACGTCAAACTACTCTAGGACTTCTGAATTCAGACTGAGTATTGGAGCACAATACTCCTGACCTCACGATCGTGTTAAAAAACAAAGTATGGATCGTTTATATTGCAATCCCAGTCGACAGCAGGATTGAAGAGAAACAACTGGAAAAGGTGACATGATACGAGGATTTAATGATCGAACTGCAAAGACTCTGGCACAAGCCAGTCAAGGTGATCCTAGTGATGATCGGCACACTAGGTCCAATGCCTAAAGACTTTGGCCAGCACTTAAAAACAATTGGCGCTGACAAAATTACCATCTACCACCCTATTGGGATCTGCACTCATTATTCACAGATACATCACACAGTCTTAGACACTTAGGAAGTGTCCAATCTTGTTTGCTGTGGACTCATCTTGTTGTGTTTCTAATAGTAATAATAATAATAATAATAATATACTTTATATTCCGCTCTATCTCCTTGAGGGGACTTGGAACAGATTACAGAATACATATATGGTAAACATTCAGTGCTATTATTAACAACAAAGACAGACAGTACATAGACAGAAGCAAGGCTTCCCTCTTTTTCATCTCTGGCATCTGGGGACTGTGCTCAACTCAGCCACAGGGAGGTGCTGTTGTTCCATTTTTCCATGCTGAGGAGCCTATTGTCTATGGATGCCTTCCTGATTGAATTGCCGGCATATCTTCAGGGGCACCTTTTACCTCCCCACCTATTTATCTACTTGCATTGCTGTTTTCGAACTGTTATGTAAGCAGAAGCGAGAGCTGATGGTGGGAGCTCACCCCAACCCACAGCTTGAACTTCCAACCTTCTGGTTATAAGATTAGATTGTAAAGTTTCATGATGTTAGGGTTGCTAGAATGAAAACTGGAGACGGAAACTGCACCTTTCATGGTTGCACAGGAGCACTGATTTCAACAGGTGTTGCTTATCACATAACCAGGTAACAACATTTGCTAAAGTCCTCACGCCTGTACAATTTTCAGTTTAGCAACTTTCATATCCAGATTTGGTACAAACAAATTAAGAGGCCACACCAATGTGTTTATGTATACCTTTGCATTCACACAGTGCCCTTGAAGAATGAGAATGTGCAAAATATTTTGAGTTTGAAATGCCCTTTTCTCTCTCTCTCTCTCAAACCTGCTTAACAGGGTGCTGCCCTGTGTTTGTTAAACAGAATCAGCATTGTCCTGGAGAACACACTTTCTTTGTCTTTGTTAGGTATCGCAAGGTATCTGGAGACACTTGCTCAGGGGGTGACATTGAGGCCCGACTGGAGGGGGAATCCGTCCCATGTCCTTTAGCAGGTAAGTGATGATGGGTCAGCTTAATGTACAGTTGACCCTCTATATCCACGTAGTCTTCAATTTTTTAAAAGCCCAAAAGTAAACCTCGATTTGGTCATTTTATACAAGGCATGCCACTTTGAATGCCATTGTCCATATTGGGACTTGAGCAGCAATGGATTTTTGTTACCCAGAGGAGGTCCTTGGAACAAGTCTCAGCGGATACTGAGATCTCACTGTAGCAGAAGGGATGAAGAGTGCATTTTTGTGTTTTAAAATGAGTTGTTTATTAATGGTTAGGTTTGTATCCTGGCTTTTTCCCAGTGAGCTCCCAGATTCATAAACAATGTATGTCTACCCTGTTTTATTCTCATAGTAACATAGTAACAAGGTAGGCTAGGCTGTCAGAAAGTGACTAGCCCATAGTTGCAACTGGGGCCCCTTCAACACAGCCATATAATCCATATCAGGGCTGCCCAGGAAGTCGATCGCGATCGGCCAGTCGATCCCAGGACCGAAGGAGGTCGATCCCAGCCAGATGGGCCGCTTCTCAGAGGGGGGCGGAGCCAAGCCACGCCAAGCCCCTCCCCCGGCTTCGGCACTCCCAGCAGCTTCTCCAGGTTTGAGGATGGCAATGCCAAGACAGTGGTGGCATAGCTAGCTGGGAGCGTCAAAGCCAGAGGGGAGGGGGAGGGGCTTGGCGTGGCTTGGCCCGCCCCCTCTGGCTTCCGCTCTACTAGAAGCTTCTCCAGGCTTGAGGATGGCAGTGCCAAGCCAGCCTTGTGCTAGCTATGTCACCACTGGCTTGGCATTGCCATCCTCAAGCCTGGAGAAGCTGCTGGGAGCTCCATAGCCAGAGGGAGGGGTGGGGCTTGGCACGGTTTGGCTTCGCCCCCTTTGGCTTCCGCTCTACCAGCAGCTTCTCCAGGCTTGAGGATGGCAATGCCAAGCCAGTGGTGGCATAGCTAGTGCAAGGCTGGCTTGGCATTGCCATACTCAAGCCTGGAGAAGCTGCTGGTAAGGCTGAAGCCAGAGGGGGGCGGAGCCAGGCCGCGCCAAGCCCCCCCCCTCCCCTCCCAGCCTTGAGGAGGTAGGTAGATCTTTCTGACTTGGTTTTATTATAAGTAGCTCACATGCTGAAAAAGTGTGGGCACCCCTGATCCAGATGATGGAAGTAGATAATCAACATCTGCTTTGAATTGGATTATCTGTGTCTATACTGCCTGGTCATGGTATGGAAAAGGCTTTCGTCGCCTTGGTGGATGACCTCCTCAGAGAGCTCGACAGGGAAAGTGTGTCCCTGTTGGTTCTCTTGGTCATCTCAGGGACTTTTGATACCATCAATCATAGTATCCCTCTGGGACGTTTGGCCACTGTTTTGCTGTGGCTCTGGTCCTTATTTTTATGTATTTATTTGCAATATTTGTATATTGCCCTTCTCAATCCCGAAGGGGACTCAGGGCAGTTCACAGTGGCTCAGGGTGGTTCATACTGTGCTGGTTCTTGGAGGTCGGGTCCCAGAAAGTAGTGCTGGGGGACTTCTGCTTGAACCCCTGACCTGTTGTTCTGTGAGGTTCCATTGGGGTCTCTTCCTATTCCTCATCCTCTTGAACATCTACATGAAGCCACGGGGTGAGATAATCCAGAGTTTTGGAGTGTAGTGTCACCTCTACACAGATGACATTCAACTCTATTATACTTTTTTACCCAATTCCATGGAAGCTGTCCTGATCCTAAACCAGTGCCTGATCGGGGTAACAGAGTGGATGAGGGCGAACAAACTGAAACTCAGTCCTGACAAGACAATGCTCCTCCTGGTCAGTTGGAAGGCTGATCAGGGTATATGGTTACAGCCTGTGTTAGATGGGGTTACACTCCCCCTGAAGATGCAAGCTCGCAGCTTGGGTGTTCTCCTGGACTCATCAGTGACCCTGGAGGTCCAGGTGTCGATGGTGGCCGGGCACCTTTGCATAATTAAAAATTGTGTGCCAGCTGTGCCTGTATCTTGAGAAGTCTGATCTAGCCATGGTGGTCCATGCCCTTGTCACATCCAGACTCATTTCCTGTAATGCATTCTACATAGGGCTACCCTTGAAGACTGTTTGAAAGCTTCATCTGGTACAATGATCAACTCCCCTGTTACGGCAGCTCCACTTTCTACCAGTTGGCTTCTGGGCACAGTTCAAGGTGTTAACCTTTACAGCCCTGAATGGTTCAGGCCCAACCTTTCTATCTGACCGCACCTTCCAATATGAGCTTGCCTGAGCACTATGATCTGCTGGGGAGGCTCTACTCTCGGTCCCACCTCTGTCTCAGGTATGGGTGGTGGGAATGAGAGAGAGGGCCTTCTTGACAGTGGCCGTTTGGCTCTGTAACGCTCTCCCTAAGGACATTTAATATTGTTTTATCATGTATTATTTTTTGAGTTGTTAGAAATGCTTTGTGTTGCTCGATTTACGTGTATTTGGGTTTGTATTGTCCTAGGTTTGAATGGCATCAAATTGTTGCCATCTGTTAGCCGTTCTGAGTCCCTCAGTGAGGGAGAGAGGGCAGGGTATAAAACAAAGTAAATAAATATAATCCAGTTCAAAGCAAATAAACTGGATTTTATATGGCAGTGTAGAAGGGGCCTGGGCTTCATGGATCACTGAGGACCTGAACTTGGGCCTCCTAGATTCATGTGTAGATTGTTCTGACATTACACTGAAAACTCTAATATCTATTGAATGTACTGAACTACAAGTCCGCCCTCCCCAGCCAAGCTGAGGAAGCCTATTGTTAACTAAAGTTGGCTGAATTGATTTCAAGAGAAAGGCAGAGACTTGTCACCATGCCATGATTTTTATCTATATTTTGTGCAAATATAGCATTCATGTTCGCTCCTTGTCATTTTAGTTACATCTCAAGTGATTCCCAGTCATGCACTCCTTTCTAAACAGTTGCTCCAAATGTTCCTTTATCAATCCTTTCCTTTTGTCTCTAGAGGAGAACGAATTCATTCTCTACACCACGCGGTACTCCATCCATCGCTATGACCTGTCCTCTGGTATCAGCGAAGAGTTGCCATTGACTGGGTTGCGTGGAGCCATGGCCCTTGACTTTGACTATGAACACAATTGCTTGTACTGGGCAGATGTGACGCTTGACATCATTCAGGTGAGCTTGCTCTCTGGGCCTCCGGACTTAAGACTTTTTTGTCATTGGATCAAAAGAAAGAGTGGGCTGATAGCACCCCACATACAAGTTCAGGAAGGAAGTTTCTGCATATATAGAACTGAAAGAGCAAAACCCTCAGGACTGTTTTTTGTAGCAGGATAATTTTTAGGACACCGGGCAGCAGGAGAGATTTTTATTATTTTATTATTTTTATTTATTAGACTTATTAGCCGCCACTCCCAGTGGCTTGGGGCAGCTTACATCAACACCACGATAAAATCACAATCTACAATAGCATTAAAACCACAGAATAAAATGATTCCTAAAAGAAAACACAGTCTCAGAAGATAGCGTATCACAGTTCAAAGGCCTGCCGGAATAGGACTGACTTGCAGGCCTTCCGAAAAGCCAACAGATGTCTGGAGGCAATGCGTTCCAGAGGACTGGGGCGATGATGGAGAACGCCCTTCTCCGTGTTGAAGTTAGATGGTATTGCTGGACACGGCTAAAAGGTTCCTCTCTTCAGATCTAAGTGTTCTCGTGGGACAGTATGGGGTTAGGTGGTCCCTTAGATACACTGGCCCCAGACCATACAAGGCCTTGAAAGTCAAAACTAGTACTTTGAAGGTGATCCGGTACTCAATAGGGAGCCAGTGCAGTTCCAGCAGAATTGGTGTAATATGGCAGCTGCGGCGTTCTGCACCAGCTTGACTTTCCGGGTCACCGACAAAGGCAGGCCAATGTAGAGAGCGTTACAGTAGTCTAGCCTTGAGATGACCGTAGCTTGGATCACCGTGGCCAGGTCATGCCGAGACAAATAAGGGACCCGCCTCCGAGCCTGATGAAGATGGAAAAATGCCACTCTGCCGACAGCGGAGATTTGAGCCTCCATTGACAGCAGAGGTTCGAGGAGGACTCCAAGTAGGGTTGCCATTTTTTGATATAAGAAATAAGGGACATTTACGGGATTTTTCACAAAAATAAGGGACACTTCATTAAAAACTTGAAACTCAAACATTAGGTAGAAATAGTTTTATTAACAGAATAAGATAATGATTGAAACTCACAAAAGAAACTGACTCACACCCTCTTAACAGTACATGGTGTGTTTCTGCATACTTTGTCATGCAGAAAAAACATTATTAGAACTACCTTATTTTCTCCATCTGTATTTAGTACTTGACTTTGCTGACTTTAAAAGTGCACTGTCTAAACATTAAAATAAAACAAATTTAATAAGACAGTACATCTTCATGATTATTATGTCAATAGTTAATGGTATCGTATAGTATGGGATGCACAGCATTGTATAGTATTGGGATGCACAGCTAGGCCTATTTTAAGAGTAATTCTCAAGCAACCAGAAACTATCTTTATCCAACATGATCCAACATTCCCCTTGGGTAACGGTTAATTAGTCTACTGTACTTTGAAAAAGTCCTGTATTGCCTCTTCCTTTCAACGGGGATGCAGCCTGCCCTGCGAGTTGGAATCCCCGGGCAGGCATTGCCGTGGAAACCGCAGTGCACAGCTTCCTCTGGTCAACCCCGCCCAGTCCTGTCCTGCTAGTCAAAAATAAGGGACAGGGCCTGAAAATAAGGGACACAAATTTTGGGGCCAAAATAAGGGACGTCCCTTAGAATAAGGGACATATGGGAACCCTAACTCCAAGGCTCTTTACCGAAGATGACGGGAATAGCGCCACGCCGTCCAGGGTTGGAAGCTGGACATCCCTACTGCCCGGACGACCTAGCCAGAGGATCTCTGTCTTCGCTAGATTCACCTTCAACCTACTGGCTTGCAGCCATCCAGTAATGAAGCAGGAGAAAAACAAAAGAATATATAGTGGGGCCATTATTTCCAGAAATCGTGAATATTAGTAGATGGCAGCACTGGACTAAAACATATGTATTCATATAACTGTCATTTAATTATATGAGGCATAATTTTTTTTGTATTCACAACAGATCCTAGAAGTGAACCCTCTTAGATACAATGGGTTCACTGTCTTGGAAAAGAAACTGTTTATTTTATTAGTAATGGTCTCAATCAGATAGGGTTCTAGTCTAAGCGGAAGTAGATAAAAAGCCATTTTAATGTAATGAGTCAGGGGAGATCTTTTGGCCAAAGTTATTGTTTGTTGCCTTCTTGACTTCGTGCCGCAGGTTTCCGTCCTGGGCCTGGTTCTGTTTAACATCTTTATTAATGATGTAGATGAAAGGTTAGAAAGCATGATCATCAAGTTTGCAGATGACATCAAATTGGGAGGGATGGCTAATACTCCAGAAGACAGGAGCAGAATTCAAAATGAGCTTCACAGATTAGAGAGGTGATTGGCCAAAACTAAGCAAAGGAAGTTCAACAGAGACAAATGCAAGATACTCCACTTAGGCAGAAAAAACAAAATGCAAAGATACAGAATGGGGGACGATGCCTGGCTCAGTAGCAGTACTTGTGAAAAATAACTTGGAGTCCTTGTGGACAGGAAGTTAAACATGCCAACAGTGTCAGGGAGTGTTTCCAGAGGGTTTAAAAGAGGGGGTCGTCTCTCCATTGCTGAAAAAGCCAGGATTAGATCCAACGGTCCCTTCCAACTACTGCCCAGTTTCAAACCTGTCGTTTCTGGGCAAGGTAGTTGAGAGGGCAGCAATGGAGCAGTTGCAGTCCTTCCTAGATGACGCAGTTTGGCTAGACCCCTTCCAGTCCAGCTTCCGTTCTGGGCATGGGACGGAGACGGTTCTGGTCTCCATCTCGGATGAGCTGCGCTGCTAGCTGGATCAAGGCGGATCGGCGCTACTTGTGCTATTGGTCCTCACAGCAGCGTTTGATACTGTCGATTACGATCTATTGACCCACTGCCTTGCTGGGGCTGGGGTGAGGGGGACAGTCCTTAATTGGGTGTCCTCCTTCCTCCAGAACCGGCTGCAGCGAGTGAGGAGGGGCGAGGTTGTCTCCGGGGGTTCTCCGCTTCATTGCGGGGTCCCTCAGGGGGCAATTCTCTCCCCTCTGTTATTTAACATCTACATGCGACAACTTGCCCAGCTGGTGCGTAGCTTTGGGCTTGGGTGCCATCAGTACGCTTGGGTGTCATCAGCTCATCCTGAGGATGGATGGCCGGCCCGACTCCGTACCCAATAATTTCCATCGCTGCCTTGAGGCCGTTACTGGATGGCTGCGAGCCAGTAGACTGAAGGTGAATCCGGCTAAGACGGAGATCCTGTGGCTTGGTCGCCCAGGCGGTGGGGATGTTCAGCTGGTGCAGAACGCTGCAGCCCGACTCCTTGCGGGGGTCTCGGCAAGTTGTCACATCACGCCAATTCTGCGCGATCTGCACTGGCTACCCGTAGAATGCCGGATCACCTTCAAAGTGTTAGTCCTGACTTTTAAGGCCTTACATGGTCTGGGGCCAGAGTACCTGCGGGACCGCCTCGTTCCGTATCATCCCACCAGATCTCTGCGTTCTGAAGAGCATAGCCTCCTGGTTGTCCCCAGTCCAAAGACATTTCGCTTGACTGCAACTCGTCGCCGGGCTTTTTCGATCGTGGCTCCAACACTTTGGAACTCATTGCCCGCCAACGTTCGTGCCATTCAGAACATCCTCCCATTTAGGAAAGCCTGCAAGACTCTGTTTTTTCAGCAGGCTTTCGGGATTGGATGAATTTTTTAATGCGCGGGCTAGTGCCCCTTTTTATCTGTTGTTTTAATTGTGGTTTTAACTTTGATGTATTTGGCTGCTTTTATTAATATGTTGTGAGCCGCCCCGAGCCATTGGGAAGGGCGGCAAACAAATACGAATAAATAAATAAATAAATAAGTCAATGGAATTTTGGCCTGCATCAGTAGGAGTCTGGTGTCTAGATCCAGGGAAGTCAAACTACCCCTCTATTCCGCCTTGGTCAAAACATACCTGGAATACTGTGTCCAATTCTGGGCACCACAATTGAAGGGAGATGTTGACAAGCTGGAATATGTCCAGAGGAGGACGACTAAAATGATCACGGGTCTGGAGAACAAGCCCTATGAGGAGCGGCTTAAAGAGCTGAATATGTTTAGTCTGCAGAACAGAAGGCTGTGAGGAGACATGATGGCCATGTGGAAATATGTGAGAGGAAGTCATAGGGAGGAGGGAGCAAGCTGGCCTGGAGACTAGGACGCAATGGAACAATGGCTTCAAACTACAAGAAAGGAGATTCCACCTGAACATGAGGAAGAACTTCCTGACTGTGTGAGGGAGCTGTTCAGCAGTGGAACTCTCTGCCCCAGAGTGTGGTGGAGGCTCCTTCTTTGGAGGCTTTGAAACAGAGGCTGGATGGCCATCTGTTGGGGGTGCTTTGAATGTGATTTTCCTGCTTGACAGAATGGGGCTGGACTGGATGGCCCACGAGATCTCTTCCAATTCTAGGATTCTATGATTCTTTGACTTCATGTTCCGTTTTGGGACTAAACTCCGTAAGAATGATATTTCAGCCTTAACCCAAGAGTATCACTTCTCTCATCTTCAAGAGTGCCTCCTTTGTGTCTCCTTTTCAGCGTTTGTGTCTAAATGGAAGTTCTGGGCAGGAAATTCTCATCAGCACAGGACTGGAGACAGTTGAAGCATTGGCTTTTGAACCTATCAGTCAGCTTCTTTACTGGGTGAATGCTGGCATTCCCAAAATCGAGGTAAGTCTCTCTACACAATTGCTCAGAGTGGCACCTTTGACATCCTTTGAGCAAGAACTGGGAGCTGAGCCAAAGCTGGGTTCCAAGCAGAGAACCAATTATTATTATTATTTATTTATTTAAAACTTTTATACCCCGGCCTTCTCACCTCCGAAGAGGGACTCAGACCAGCAAACAGCAAGTATTCAATGCTAACATTTAAAATCTAAAAACATCATAAATTTACAATAAAATTATCAAATACAATACAATAAATACATTAAAAAGCCTTTCGCCAAAGTAAAATCAAGTCCAACTTAATCCATATATTCAGTCCGTATCAAGTGGTTAGCGACTTTAGTTGCTTCTCGATCTCCTCCATTCTGTGAAGGCCTCATTGCACAGCCACGTTTTCGCCCGTTTCCTAAAAGTCAAGAGGGAGGGGGCGGATCTAATTTCATTTGGGAGGGAATTCCACAGCCGGGGGGCCACCATAGAAAAGGCCCTGTCCTTCGTCCCCACCAGACTGCGAAGGTGGTGGGACCAAGAGCAGGGCCTCTCCAGACGATCTTAGCACTCTTGACGGTTCATAGGGGAGAATACGTTTGGACAGGTAAACTGGGCCAGAACCGTATAGGGTTTTGTTAGGTCAACACCAGCACTTTGAATTGTGCTCGGAGGCTAATTGGCAGCCAGTGGAGCTGGCGCAGCAGAAGAGTTGTGCACTCCCTGTACCCCGCTCCCATTAGAACTCTGGCTGTTGCACGCTGGACTAATTGCAGCTCCCGGGCAGTCTTCATAGGCAACCCCACGTAGAGAGCATTGTAGTAGTCTATACGGGATGTAACCAGAGTGTGGACCACCATGGCCAAGTCTGACTTCGCACGATATGGAGAAGTTTGTCCCCAGTTGCTCAGATACTTGATCGGTCCTGAACAAGAAGCCTTCATTGGCTATGTCAGACTGAAATAGAAACTCTGGATATGAACATAACCTATTTCTCGTGGTTAACTACTTAGGAGAGGCATTCCTGGCCAAATTTAAAACTCTCAGAGACATTCAAAACTGTCTTCTGGGATGCACCTTAAGCTGATCCGACAGAGCAATTAAATGCTCCTCTTTCTCTGGCCAAACATGTGCGAATGGATTTTGTTGTCAACCTGGAAAGCACAATTGATTTAGGTGTGGAGCAGAAACAATCCTAGAAATCTATTATCCTTTGTAGGAGACAATTGACTCTGACACATTTGCAGACTGTTTCCTGAGCTGATGACTGGTCTGCGTAGAAGCAAGCTGCTACTTCTTTTTAAACAAAGCTCCATTTGCTCCCATCAGGAGTGGTGCGGGGGTGTCTGGCAAACCGAATAAGCGAACAGATTTATCAGAGTTGCCTGAAGGAAGCAATTGACTCAGCTTCACAGAGTGCGCCTGGGCTTTGTTTTGCTTTATAGAGAGCAATGAGGTTAACAGCTCCACATCTTGTTGTTGTGTGGCTTCAAGTTGTTTCCCACGTATTGTGACCCTAATGCAAACCTACCATCAAGGTTTGATTGCAAAGATTGTTCAGAGAGAAATGTACTATACCAAAGGATGTTGCCCAGCAGACACTTGGACATTTGATTTTTTTTTAACTATCTGGAGCCCCCGGTGACGCAGTGGGTTAAACCCTTGTGCTGGCAGAACTGAAGACCGACAGGTCTCAGGTTCAAACTGCTCTTGGGCCGCCTTCTGCCCTTTTTCGCGGCTCCCCCCCTAGAGGAGAGGATGAGCTCCCTCTGTCCCTGCCCCGCTCCAACTCCCCATGCAGGGACATGAGGGTAGAAGCCTCCCGGACAAGAATAGTCAAACATCAAAACATCTGGAGCCCCGGTGACGCGTGGGTTAAACCCTTGTGCTGGCAACATCATTGCAGAACATGGCCACAAGAATAGTCAAACATCAAAACATCTCACACGAGAAGCAACTTGTGTCTCAAGTTACTCCTGACACAAAATACATTCCATCTTTGTGGGAGGCTTCTCTCATGTCCCCACATGGGGAGCTGGAGCTGACAGAAGGAGCTGATCCTGCTCTCCCCAGATTCAGACCTGTCAAGTGGTTCTCAACCTGTGGGTCCCCAGCAGAGCTGGACTAAGATAATTTAAAATGGTAAGTGAACCTTTTTTTGCCGCCCCCTCGCTCTCCAGCCTCATGAAGGGTGCGCGTGTGCGCCGGAGTGCGCCTGTGAGGAGCCATCTAGTTTCGTGCATGCGCCATTGCCGTGGGACGCGCCCAACTGCCCGGGGTTGGTGGTTGCCCTGCGGGGGGGAACGGGGGTGCTCCTCCTTTTTGGCCCTATGGTGGGGGGCGGTTGGCGGCTCTGGGCAGCTGGGCTCGCCCTGCGGCAATGGCGCATGCGCGAAACTTCGGCGTGTGTGCCATTGCCACGGGGCAGGCCCGGCTGCCCAGAGCCACTGATCGCCCTACACAGGGCCGAAAGGGAGGAGCGTTTTGGAGGCGGCTAGAGGCAGAGCGCCTCCGGCTGCGGAACGCTCCTCCTTTTAGGCCTTGTGGTGTGGGTCGGTTGGCGGCTCTGGGAGGCTGGGCTCACCCTGTGGAGATGGTGCATGCACGAAACTTCCGCAGGGCGGGCCCGGCGGCCTGGAACCGCTGATCACCCTGCACCACGGGGCCGGGGGGAGGAGCGTTTTGCAGCCGGAGGCGCTCCACCTCTGGCCACCTCCAGAGCGCTCCTCCTTTTGGGCCTCGTGGTGTGGGGTCATGGGGACAACGTAAAATGCGCCCCTGCATATTGGCAAGTGGTAAGCAAATGCTTACTTTGCGGAGTGCAAGATCCGGCTCTGGTCCCCAGATGTTTTGCTCTTCAACTCCCAGAAATCCTAACAGCTGATATACTGGCTGGGATATTTGGGAGTTGTAGGTTAAAACATCTGGGGACCCACTGAGAACCACTGGTTTAACCCATTGCGCCACCAGAGGCTCCATACCCATGGATAGCTAATGATTTTCTATGGCTGAGCAGGGATTCGAACCCTGGTCTCCAATCCAATATCCAAACCACAACACCAAGATGCCTTTCTTATTGTCATCATTGTGTTTCTCCAAGTCATTCTTGATTTACGGTGCCATTATTATTATTTATTTATTTATTTATTTATTTATACCCTGCCACCATCTCCCAGAAGGGACTCGGGGCGGCTTACATGAGGCCAAGCCCAACAACACATGGTAAAATAACACAATAGCAAATAAAACAATACAATCACTATAACGTACAGTAAGCAATAAACAACAACAAGACAATTCAAAAGCATTATGGCTGGGCTAGATGTAGATTATTAAAATTTTAAAATAAATAACACTGGTTATGAACAGAGGTAGAATGTGTGTCATAGGAGGGTTTTTAGAAGATAATGCGGAGCATACAACCCAACAGGTGATTAATGTGCTTCTGAGGACATTTTGCAAAGGTTGATCAGAGCAGGGCGTTATTTACTTTCTTCTGGGAAGGCACATTGGAACAGCCACGTTTTCAAGCTCCTCCTAAAACCTGTCAATGTGGGGGCTTGCCTGATATCCTTAGGGAGCGAGTTCCAGAGTCGGGGGGCCACCACAGAGAAGGCCCTTTCCCTCGTCCCCTGCGAAGGGGGTGGGAGCAAGAGCAGGGCCTCTCCAGATGATTGAAAAGATCGCCTGGGTTCGTAGATGGAGATGTGGTCATTACATTGCAGCATGGTGAAAGGACTTTGTAGGATTTGTTTCTTGCCTAATTTTTCTTTAACTAGGCCCAAAGAAAGCCAGTATATTTGAACTTGTTGTCTCTCTGGAGCAGGGGTGCCCACACTTTTTCATCATGCGAGCTACTATATGAACAATCAAGTTGAAAAGATCACCTGCTGTGCATGTGAGCGTGTGCGCGTGCGCGTGCTCCTACTGCAGCCTTCCGTCCACACGGGGCTTCTTTCTTGCCTGCCCACGAACTCACCGCCGCGCGCACCCGGGAAGGGGATCCTCCTTGCCTGCGTGCATGCTCTCTCTTAATGTCTTCGTTGCCTTCCTCCTTCCTGCTGCGTGCTTTCGCGGAGCAGGAAGTCCCCATCCCATCCTGCCTCTTGTGTGCACAGCAGGCCCCTCCCACGCACACAGCAGGAGGGTACTTATAGGCGCACCCGCCAGTGCTCCGGCCAGATATGGCTTCGGCGGCGGCTCGGAAGGCGCAGGGCTGGGAAGAGGGGCCGCCTGGCTGCTGCCTGGGCCGGGAAACTCAACCGAGAGAGGGACCCATGAGAGGATGGAGCCTCCCCATGGGAGCCTCCCCCCCTCCCTCGAGGCTTCCTTACCTGGGCAGGAGAAGTAAGAGTGGAAGAGGTGCTTCCCCAAAGTGACAGATGCAGCGGGTGGGGGGGGGGCTTCCTTCCTTCCTTTCGCGGGTGTCACTCAGAAAGGACGCCCAAGTGGACGGTTGGCAGAAAGGAGGACCCCTCCCACTGGTGCCAGTCCATGCCCATGGGAGAGAGGGGGGGTGGCTCAATTCTAGCCGGCTCTGAAGAGCCATCCCCCCCTCTCTCTCTGTCTCTCTCTCCCGTGGGCCCTCGCCGCCTTTCTCCTTTGAGGGCGAGGGAGGGCGAGGCGGAGAAAGGCAGCGTGGGCACAAGCCGCAGCAGCAAGTGCAGTCTCCATCCCCGCAGCCCCCTCCTCCTCGGGTTCAGCCCCAGGAACACGGCGGAGCCCTCCCTCCTCGCCCCCAACCAAGGAAAGAAAGCAGCCCCACACAGTTCGCTCGCCCAGGTCTCGGCTTGGAATGGGAGTCCCGAGGGCAGCAGCAGGGTTTGTGGCGGGGCTTGCTTGGCTTGGCTCCACTTTGCCCGGCCTCCTTCGCCTCTTTCTCTCTCTCCCTCTCCCTCTCTCCCTCTCTCCTTCCAGCACCTGCCTGCCTGCCTGCCAAAAGGATCCAAAAAGTTCTCCGGATTTCTTTCTTCTTTCCTTGACTCTCTCTCTCTCACACACACACATTCCCTCCATCCCTCCCACAGCCTCGCACCCTATCCTTGCGCGTGCCTTCGCCTTGCTCCCTCCCGCCCCAGCAGCAACCAATGGGCGGTCATGTCACCACACCGTGCGTGGCAGGACGAGCGCCAGGGCCCGCCCATTAAAGCCTCATTTTGGGAAAAGAAGCCCAACGAAGGCGGCGGCGGGAGCGCATGTGCGCGCGCATGGCAGGAGCGCGCCATCCGGCTGCTGAGGCCCAAAGATCACCTAGAAGAGGGCCGAAGATCACCTAGGTGCTCCCGATCACCATAATGAGCACCCCTGCTCTGGAGGAATACATATAGTTTGCCAAGAGGTTCTGGTTCCTTTTGTAGCAATACCTACAATAACAAAAAGTTATCTCTTTCTTTATTAGTGGTGAGCATCCAGTGGCACCCCATGCATTGATGAATTGTATCTCCCATGACCTTATTATTTGAGAGTGATGGGATGTGTAGTCCAATAGTTTCCTGCAGGGTTGCAGTCTAGAAGGAAGAACCAGGAAAGAGAAATTGACCATGAATTGCAGGTTTAATGAAAGTTAGGGGTTTGGACTGTTTTTGTAGTGGAACTATTTTCCTTTTGAGATTTTGAACCAGCGGTGCTGTTGCTGTTGGAAAAAGCAGTTGGTCAGTTTTCCACTCCTTCCACTTGTTTTTATCAGGTTGCCAACCCAGATGGAGACTTGAGACTTACAGTTTTGAATTCCTCTGTGCTCCAACGGCCACGAGCCTTGACCCTGGTCCCCAAAGAAGGGTAAGTAGGGTGATGGAAAATGGGGATTACGAGCCAGTTGAAGGCCACTTCAAATATCATTAAATGTATTCTGCTTAGTGTAACATTATGGATTTTTGGCTTAGGTTTTGATTTTGCTAATGATACGAGGGCGGATCAATAAGTCCGTGATTTCTTGAATTTCCCGCCTCTTAACTGAAAGGGCAACACTGCTCCTGTCGACAGGCATCTGTCAGTTGACTCCTGTCAAAATTTGAACGAGCTACGTCATTTAGTTTGTGTTTGACAACCATTGATAGCAGACCATCACTTGATTTGAAGAGAAAATGGAAAAAAGTGAATTTTGTGTGCTCATTAAGCATTATTTTTTGCGGAAAAAAAACCATCACTCAAACCAAGGCTAAGCTTGATAAATACTATGGGGACTCTGCACCATCAATTTCAATGGTAAAAAAGTGGTTTACTGAATTTTGTTGTGGCTGTACAAGCACGGGAGATGCCAAATGTTCTGGACGCCCAGTTGAGGTCTCTACACCTGAAACAATTGAAAAAATTCACAATATGGTGTTGGCTGATTGGAGATTGAAAGTGCGAGAGATTGTGGAAGCCATAGGCATCTCCCATGGCTCAGTGGTTTCAATTTTAAATGATCACTTGGGTATGAGAAAGCTTTCCGCAAAATGGGCGCCGCGTTTGCTCACAATGCAGGACAATGCAAGGGTGCACACGTGCAGTTTTCATGGCAACAATCCATGAATTGGGATACGAATTACTTCCCCATCCACCCTATTCTCCGGATTTAGACCCTAGTGACTATTTCTTGTTTCCAAACCTGGAGAAATGGCTCGGCGGAAAGAGATTTGACTCCAACAATGAAATCAGCTCTCAAACAAATACCTATTTTGAGGACCTCGACAAATCTTATTTTTTGGAAGAGATAAAAAAATTGGAGAAACATTGGACAAAGTGTATAGAGCTCAACTACGTTGAAAAATAAAATGATTTTTTATCCAAAAAGCTGTGTTTTATTCAAAAAGTCACGGACGTATTGATCCGCCCTCGTAAAAGCAGTTGACTAATCCGTTACTTCTGTTCCTGGCTTTTGCTTTTTCAGTCTGATGTTTTGGACCGACTGGGGGGATTCCAAGCCTGGCATTTACCGCAGCGAAATGGATGGCTCTTCTCCAACTTGCATTGTCTCCGAGGGGGTGAGGTGGCCCAATGGCATTTCTGTGGACGACCGATGGATCTATTGGACGGAGGCGTACATGGACAGGATTGAGCGCGTTGACTTCAATGGCATGCAGAGATCGGTTATCCTGGATAGCCTGCCCCATCCTTACGCCATTGCTGTTTTTAAGGTGCTTGGTTGCTTACTTAATTTTAGGTCCACCACGCATATTTCTGTCATGAATTACAATCCAGTAAAGGACTTGGTGGGCGTCAATGAACATCTCCTGATGTTGGTGATAGTAATGAAACTACATTCACAGCTTGCAAAAAAAGATTGCTAAAAATGATGGAAATATTTCGGCTTGATGCAGCAGAAGGACAGGTGATTTAGGGCAGTGTTTCTCAACCAGTGTGCCGTGGCACACTAGTGTGCCGTGAGCGATCATCAGGTGTGCCGCGAGAAAAGCTCTCTTCCCCCTTCCTTCCCCCCTCCTCCTGCTGAACTCCTGCTGCTTGGGAGAGGAGGAGGGAGGGACGGGTGGTTGCAAAGAAAAGGAAGAAGGGACCGGGGCACCGCCTCTTTCGGCCATTTCCCCAACCAGCCTCTAATCTGCCATGACTCCTGCCATGACTCTCGTCCCTTGCTTGTCAAAGCTGCACGGAGGAGGAGCCCCGCCTACTGAAGCCCGTCCACCGCTCATGCTCCTCCTCTGTGAGAGAGAAGAAGCCGGAGGGAGGGGGAGCATGACGCAGCCTGGCTCCGCCCCCCCCCGGCTTCAGCACTCCCACAGCTTCGCCAGCCTTGAGGGGCAGTGCCAAGCCAGCGATGGCAGAGCCAGCACAATGCTGGCTTGCCCCTCAAAGATGGTGAAGCTGTGGGAGAACTGAAGCCGGGGAGGGGGGCATGGCGTGGCCTCCGCCCCTCCCAGCTTGCGCCGCCCTCGCAGCTTCGCCAGCCTTGAGGGGCAGTGCCAAGCCAGCGATGGCAGAGCCAGCACAATGCTGGCTTGCCCCTTCAAAGCTGGTGAAGCTGTGGGAGAACTGAAGCTGGGGGAGGGGCGGGGCATGGCGTGGCCTGGCTCCGCCCCCCCCAGCTTAAGCGCCCTCACAGCTTTGCCAGCCTTGAGGGGGCAGTGCCAAGCCAGCGGTGGCAGAGCCAGCACAATGCTGGCTTGGCACTGCCCCCTCAAGGCTGGCGAAGCTGTGGGAGAACTGAAGCCAGGGAGAGGGAGGGGCATGGTGTGGCCTGGCTCCTCCCTGGCTTTGGCACTCCCAGCAGCTGCTCCCAGCAGCTCAACATCCCCCAGCCGTTACAGTGTGTTACAGTGTCATTTTGGTTGGTGGTGTGCCCCCGGATTTTTTTAATGTTAAAAGTGTGCCGCGGCTCAAACAAGGTTGGGAAACACTGATTTAGGGAGAAAAGTGGGCCTCCATTCATTCTGTTTTTCCCCATCCTTGCCCTAACATTGTTTCTAATGATGGTAACTCATTTGAGAACCCTAAAGTCGTTGCTGAAATCAGGGCAAACAAATTTATCTCATGTAGGAGGACTGTCATGTTTTCTGTGCCTTTCATAAAAGCTCTATTCCAGTCTCCAATTCCCCTTTGGCTGCTTACATCTAAATCCAGGTTACCAAGTTGCCCCTGGCAACCTGCGAAGGAAACTATGTCCTCTGGTACAGGATGTCCTTGCTAAGAGAATGAGGACTTCACCAGGAATAGAACTGTTGGCTTTCGGTTCTGGGGACTCTCAAGTTTATTTCCTTAATCAGATTTTTGTATTATTTCATTGAGGTTTTTTTTTCTTCTTCAGCGGAGCTGGTTTAAATTAAAGCATCATTTCCTTTTATTAGTAGAAACTGCCTAGAATGACTAGGGCCAGGCAAAATTAAGTTATGCTTTGTCCTAATGGATGAGATATACAGGAGTTGTAGTCCAGCATCTGGAGGGCCTCATTAAAAGATATGGCGGGTCAGATTTGCCCCACGAAACTTGAGTTTGGCACATGTTTTAAAACTTTCTTTTTCAAGAAAGCTTTTGGCTTTGCTCTCTGGGCCATCCTCCATAATTTGTGAGCATCCTGCGGCTCCTCCATGATGACATGATGGCAACAGTCTTGGACAGCAATGGCTCCCAAAGTGACCCATTTAAGGTGGAATCAGGTGTCAAACAGGGATGTGTTATTACCCAAACCTTATTTTCCATCTACATTGCTATGATACTTCATATCATGCCCGGATTACCCATAAGGCCAACGAGGCCATGGCCTAGGGGTGCAAGCCGAGGGGGGGGGGGGGCGCAGATCACAGTCTGCACCCCTCTTTCCCCCTTTCTCATGCCCCTCCTCGCTCCTTCTCCCGGCAAAGTCTCTGCTCCGTCCCCTCGCTCTCTCGCATGCTCTCTCTCGCACACGTGCTCTCTTGTGCTCTCTCTCTCTCTCTCTCTCTCTCTCTCTCTCTCTCTCTCTCTCTCGTGCGTGCCTTTGGAGCGAGTTTGCACCCGCTGCACTCTCCCCAAGCCTCCCGACTCCCGAGGAGACCTTCAGAGCACAGCAGAGCTTTCCAGCCGGTGGGAGTGGGAACTTTGGAGGTGGCAGGAGGGTGGCTTAAAGGGGGCGTAATTCCAAAGTGTGGCCTAGGGCGCAAAAATGTGTTAATCCGGGCCTGCTTCATATTGTTGGTTGGAAACTTCCCACCAGAGTGGAAATCATCCATCGGACAGATGGCAAGCCGTTTAACCTCAGCAGATTGAAAGCCAAAACCAAGGTCACAACAACATCTGTTATAGAACTCCAATGTGCCAATGATGATGTAGTCTGTGCACATTCAGAAGAAGGCCTACAAGCCATTTTAAACACCTTTGCAGAAGTATACGAGACAATAGTAACATGCACACACATGAAATTGTAGTTTTGCATGTATTTACTAATCAAATGTTTATTTATTTATTTACTTACTTCATTTATATTCCGCACTTCTCAGCCCGCAGGGGACTCAGGGCGGATCACAATGAACACATACAGGCAAACATCCAATATTGACACACAATACAAGACAGACAGAGGCAATTTTTTAACATCTGGCCACCAGGGGAGCTGTCGCACTCCTTCATTCCTCAGTGTCCTTCATTCCTCAGCGTGCTTCCTGGAGATCTTTTATGGCCTCGTAAATCAGTTAAATTTAGCCTCCCCACTTCAGTGGTACCTTAAATTTCCTACTTGACAGATGCAACTGTCTTTCGGGTTGCAAAGGTCAATAACAGGCTACACAATAGGTCGAGAGTCCACCTCGACCCGGGCGGGCCTCGAACTCATGACCTTCTGGTCAGTAGAGATCTTATGCAGCTGACACCCAGCCAGCTGCTCCACATTCCCGGTGCTTATTGTTATGTTATTGTTTAAAAATTGAAGTGTTTCCTTTTTTGCAGAATGAAATCTATTGGAATGACTGGTCCCAACTGAGCATTTTCAGAGCCTCAAAGCACAGTGGTTCTAGAATGGAGACACTGGTTGACCATCTCAATGGTGTGATGGATATGAAGATATTTTATCGTGGAAAGACATCAGGTATGGCTGCATAGAATCATAGAATCCTAGAGTTGGAAGAGACTTCATGGGCCATCCAGTACAACCCCATTCTGCCAAGATGCAGGAGAATTGCATCTAAAATGCCCCCACCATCCAGCCTCTGTTTCAAAGCCTCCAAAGAAGGAGCCACCAATACACTCCGGGGCAGAAAGTTCCACTGCTGAACAGCTCTCACAGTTAGGAAGTTCTTCCTCATGTTCAAGTGGAATCTCTTTTCCTGTAGTTTGAAGCCATTGTTCCACGCCCTAGTCTCCAGGGCAGCAGAAAACAAGCCTGCTCCCTCTTTCCCATGACTTCCCCTCACATGGATATGCATTTTCTTTGAGGTCTTCTTTCCCCTCTATTTCCGAGATCATTCTTGGGTATCTTCAAGATATTGCTCCCATCTGGTGTCCAAAAGTCAAACCTATCACAGAGTTTTCTTGGCAAGATTTGCTCAAAGGGTTTTTTCTTTGCCCTTCTTTGAGAGAGCATGAGTTGCCCAAGGTTTCTGTGGCCAAGCGGAGATTTGAACCTTGGTCTCCAGAGTTGGAAGCCAGCTCCATTATGCTGGCTTTTAATGTTAAGGTTGAGAAAGAGAAATGTTTTGCACACAAAGTGGAATTCATTCCACATTTGAAGTGTAAACATCGCACCCACTTTGTGTGCAGTCATTCATTTTGGAGTTCAAAGGGAAGGATGGAAAGAGGTAAAATGCATTAATTGCCATAGTTTGTGGGGCGTTACTGAAAATTGTACACTCTATGACAGGGGTGGGCAATTATTTTTTCCAAGGGGCCACACGAGAGCCAAAAAATATTATGGAGGGCCGCACCTAAAGGCTGAACTACATTCTAATCTACATAATTTATGTATTTATTTATTTACTATATTTACTATATATTACACATCATTAATATTAACATATTAATATATCAAGAAATATTCATATATTATTAGTATTAATATCATTATTATATTATAGTATATATATAGACATTATAATATATTGAAATTATAATATAACATTATATTATTTATTATATTATTATATTATTATAATAAAATTATTATAAAATAATAATAAAAACCACTAACATAAAATAACATTCAAGAAGACAAGGTGCGAACCAAGATGAAGGGTGACATCCTGAAGAGAAGAAGGATCCGAAGATGGAATGGCCCAATGACCCCAGCCCAGAGGATGGCAAAGCGGACCCAGCCGCCACAGCAGCAGAGAAGAGCAGAGCAGCAGGCGATCGGAGGCCTCCGCCCACTCTCACCCCCAGCCGTTCCCCAGCTGATCGCCCTGTTATGGAGTGCCGCTGCTGCCATCCTCTGTCTGTGTCGGCAGACAGGCAGGTTTGGAGTGCCTGCCATCCCAAGAGGTCATCCGGGCCTGCAGGGGGAGCACTCGGCGATCTGAGGCGGCTGTTCGCCCTGGCGACCAGGAAGACGATCAAGTCTTCTGGATTGCCAGGGCGATAAGCCCCCGCAGGTTGCGGAGGGCTGCCGCTCCTCCGGCCTGCATGCCGACACAGGCCCCACAGGCCCCGCAATGGGATGGCGGCAGCGGCACCCCTTCCTTTTGGCCCCACCCCCGACGCCCTTCCCCCCGGGCCGGACAGAAACGGCTGCCGGGCCAGATATGGCCCGTGGGCCGTAGGTTGCCCACCCGTGCTCTATGGTGATAGTTTTCACTGTTACTTCCTAGCTTTTCCCCACTTGAATGACTTCATTGATGTGTGTTTCCAAATTGTGATGACTCTCATCAAGGAATCCACTCCTAGTTTTAGTCTGGAAAGGAGCTATTCCAGGGTGAAGTGTCATAACCGCCCCTCTAAAACTTCATCTCCTTTCAAAGTTCCAGAAGGAAGGTTTCTTGAGCCATGGCATTTACAACATGCTCTTCCGTCTTCTCTCCTTTCTCTGGGTCGTCCGGACAGGGCAGAACGCATGTATGGCCAAGCCCTGCAGCCTCCTCTGCCTTCCAAAACTGAACAACAGCCGAAGCTGCAAGTGTCCCGAAGGAGTCTCCAGCCACGTCCTCTCATCAGGAGAGGTGAAGTGTGATTGCCCACCAGGATATCTTTTGAAGAACAGTACTTGCGTAAAAGAAGGTAGGACACACAACCTACCATTCTGTGTTGCTGAAGTATATCGTAATATTCAGAACTTGAGAAAACTTACCTTTTACTGCATGCTTGGAACCCTTCAGCCATCAAGATTTGCAGAAATTCCCCCAGATTCTGGGTCTCCCAGAATCTCCCAGATAATACGATAGTGCCTTTGCTAGCTGAAGGATTCCCAGGGCTCCGCTTATGTCCCACCTCAAAATTTACAATCTTCCAGAGAGGCCCTGCTCTCGATCCCACCTTCGTCGCAAATATGTTTGGTGGGGACGAGAGACAGCGCCTTCTCGGTGGTGGTCCCTCGCTTGTGGAACTTGTTCCCCAGCGATAATAGGTCAACTGCTTCCCTCCTTTCCTTTAGGAAAAAGTTAAAGATGTGGCTATGGGACCAGGCATTTGGTTAGATAATTGGGTAGCAGGCAGACAATAGAATGATGGCAGTGTTATGAAAACGGACTGTGGACTGGCTTCGGATTGCAGAACTCAGACTAGTTGTATAGTTGTATTTTTAATTGTATTTTTAATTGGTTTTAATCTGATTAATGTGTTATTTATTGTGTACTTGTTGTTTTTATTGATTGTATATGTGGCCATCGAATCGCTGCCAGTTGTGAGCTGCCCTGAGTCCCCCTCCAGGGGTAGAGAAGGGTGGGGTATAAATATTTGAAATAATAATAATAATAATAATAATAATTTTGCAAAGATTAGAGGTGCCAAACCCCTATGGAATTGGGGAAAATCACAAATTAAGTGCTATTTTAAAAACCCTTCTAGGAGTCTAGAGGGCTGACAAACAATATTTCTGGAGGACCAACAAATGCAATCTCCAGGAATCTCTCGGTCCTTCAATGTGACTTGATGACTTCTGTATACATTGGCTGTGGTGGAAACACACGAGTGGATCCAGAGATGATGATGACAATAACTAATAATAATAATAATACACTTTATTTATATTCCGCTCTTCTCACCCCGAAGGGGACTCAGAGCAGATTACAGGTACACATACTTAGCAGACAATCCCTGCCGTTTCCACATACATACATATAGACAGACAGAGGCAAACTCTGGCCACCAGGGGGAGTTGACACACTCCTCATCTCTCAGCGTTCCCAGCGTCCCTTGTTGTTCCTTCCGCATTCCTCAGCGTTCCTGGAGTTCTTTAATGGCCTCATAATTCAGTCAAAATTTGCCTGAATTAATGTAGTACCCTTATCTCCTACTTGACAGATGCAACTGTCTTTAGGGCTGCAAAGGTCGACAGCAGGCTACACTTAAAGGTCAAGCACCCACCACGATCTGGGCAGGCCTCGAACTCATGACCTATTGGTCAGAGAGATCTTATGCAGCTGACACTTAGCCAGCTGCACCACATTCCCGCCACATTCCCATAATATCTAATAATGATTACTTTATTTATAAAACATCACATATTAGAAAACATCACATATTAGTGCTATAAACCCATAAAATATAAGTAAAGTATATCAACAGTAGTAACAACACAATATCAAAACATAAACAACATCTAGAAAAAGTAAAACCCAACTCAATTTTGATAAAATATTCAATAAAAGCACAGCGATTGCCATTAGAATAGACAATACCAAAATCCAAGTGACATAAAGTGCCAGAATTGGTTTGTTTGGTCAACGGATGTCTTAGGCATTGTTGAAGGCTTGCTTGAAAGGCAGCTCTTTCCAAAAACATGCAGAGTAGGCTAGGCTGTATTTATGGATGTGTGGCTATAGGAGGAAGAGGGCCAAATCCCTCACATGATAATTCCACCTCTTCAAAGCTTCCAACAGAGAGTCCATGATGCTCTTTAAGGGCTTGGAAATCTCATTTATGCCTTTAGGCAGGTTCTACATTGTTTGCTTAGTTTTGCCCTTTTTAAAAAAGTCTGTGCTGGTTCTCTTACTTCTCCCCGGCTTTGCATTAGACAACACCTGCCTCCCCAGCCAGTACAGGTGCTCCAATGGGAATTGTATCAACAGCATTTGGCAGTGTGACAACGACAATGACTGTGGGGACATGAGCGACGAGAAGAACTGCCGTAAGTTAACATTAAAATCTGTTCTTTGCATCTTTCCCCCCTTAAATATTGGTGGTAGAAATACCGCACCACTCTGCTGAATATTTAAGAGCAATGTTATCACTATTTCAATTAATTACTTTGTCCCAAAGTGGCTTTAATTTTGTACATTGCATTCACAAGGATGCCTCCCTTTTCAAAATTTGGGATTGCGCATTGAAACTATTTTTATAGGACGCCCATGCCATCTATGCACTGATTTATAGCTTTGTATGGCACCAGTGTATTTTATTTCAATCTAATTTTTGTTTCATTCGCACAACTCCATCAACCCTCTTTCTCCCCATCAACTTTCAATATTTGGATATCATTTAGCTCTTGATATATTTTTGACTTTTGATTCATTGTTTTCCATTACTCCATATCTTTTTCAGTTTCCCACAGTGGTTCAGTATCCTTATAATAATCCACTTATAGGTCAAATACCCACCAACCCACTAGTTGGTAAGGCTACTTTTTGGGAGTGTAATTCTCATAATCCCTCAACTGCAATGTCATGCTGGCTCAGAGTTTCTGGGAGCTTCAGTCCTGGAAAGGGTCCTTCTACACACTTTGATGCAACCCATAACCAAGATGAGTCAAACTAATATAGCACACTCTGATATATTATTGCATGTCCTTTCCACCCTGGTGTCCTCTGGTGTCTTTTAGACTGTGGCTTCCATCAACTAGAAATGACATTGTCAATGGACAAGTATGGTAGAAAGTGTAGTCTAAAAACATCTGTAGGGTGGGTTGTTGTGAGTTTTCCGGGTTGTATGATGTGATGAATTCCCTACCTGGAAGGCTTGGTAAAGCCTGAAAAAGTAGGCCCAAGAAGATGAATGCCTGGGGGCATCCATCTTGGATCTCATTTCCAAAAGGGGGCATGCCTAAGAGTAAGCCTGGAGGGAAATGAGGGGAGTTAGGATTGGCTGGTAGAGAAGGGGGCGGAGTCTAACTTAGGAAAAAAAATGACTTGAAGGGGGTGTTTTGAAAAACCCTGTCAGAGAGAGGGTCTGTCTGTTCAGTGAAGCAGTCGGTTTGAGGGTGTGGTGTTCCAGCCTAGTCAGCCCAGTGGTCAGAGCCAGGCACTGGGGGTCCCAGCTGATCAGGGTCAGCTTGCAGATGATGAATGGCCAGATGGGTATGGGTCTCTCAACGAGAGTTTGCAATGGGATGATGAATGGCTAGAGGGATATAGGGCTGCAGATGAGTTTACTGAGGATTCCATGGAAGCTGATTCTGAATCAGACTATGAGAGGCCCAGTGGCCTTGGTTCCCAAGAGAGAGTTTCTACTCCCTTTCCAGATGAGCATTCTGGAGAAAGGGAGTTTCCTGCTTCTCACTCTGATCGTAATGCACCTGGGTCTGCTAACGAGCTGGAATTTGACAGGAGGACCAGCATTAGATCATCTAGGAGAGATTGGAGGAAGGGGGTGTGCTGGGTACCCAGGAGTTAGTTTTCCTTATTAGTTTGTGCTCAGGGGATGCTAGTCAGACCTGAAGCTACATTCAGCTTGATCAAGTCTCACGTTATAGTCTCCAAGCTCAAGCCGACCGCCGGAGCGATTCGGACTCAAGTTCTTGTTGACCGCCATTGCGGTTTGGTTCAAGTATCACGTTTGACCGCCGGAGCAGTTTGCCTTGTTTTGGAACTTTACTTTCCTTAGGATTTAAGCCGCTTGGGCTTGCAGCCACAGAACTTTATTGGACTATTTTTGATTGCTTTATTCTTACTTCTTTGGACTATTCTTTATCATTTATTCTAAATAAAAGTACATTTATTGCATCCGCCTGCTGTGTGTGATCTAGGGGGACTGTCCGCGATCTGAGGTGCAACAGAGGGAGTGTTAGAGAGCAGTTGTGGGAATTAGTGCTAGAGAATAGAAGCCTAGAAATTGGTTAGGTAGCTAGCAGAGTTAGCTAGTGAGTAGATTCTTCAGCTATCAAGGGGAGATAGTTGGTAGAGGAGTGGAGAGATCGATCCAGGTAAGGACTATCTGTAGTGGAGTCAAGATTTGCTAGGCAGAGAGGAAATCCTGTCAGTAAATTCTTGGAGGGAGAAAAGAATGGCATTTTGTAACAAAGATTTAGACTGCTTAAAGGAACCATACGCTTTTGTGCCAATATTTCTGAACCACTAAGGTTAATGCTTATTTTTGTAAGTTCTCTCAAATAAACTTCATTGTGTTATTGTTCAACACGTGTGCCTCTGTCAAAAGAAGTTTAAAATCAGTTCCCTGCAGCAATCAAGAGTTTAATGGTGGCAGCGTACCTTTTCAAGAAGTAATTTCTTCAATATTACTTCAGTACACGGGCTTGAATGCAAGTCCAGAGCATTCTTGCCTAAGATAGCTCTAGTAAGCCAAAAGCTTAATATTGATTATAAGTCTGGTGGTGACCAGTGGATTTTAAAAAAAGAGATTATTCCAACTTTATCACAGTTTTGATTTTTGGGGTTTCAAATAACCCCCGATTAACCTCCTTCCATTATATATGACCATGTTCCAGAAACATTCTCTCCTGATGTTTCACCTGTATGTATGGCAGGCATCCTCAGATGTTGTTGCAGGCATTGTGAGTTTTCCGGGCTTTATGGCCATGTTCAAGAAGCATTTTCTCCTGACGTTTCGCCTGCATCTATGGCAGACAACCTCTGAGAATGTCTGTCATAGATACAGGCAAAATATCAGGAGACAGTCTTTCTGGAACATGGCCATACGGCACGGAAAACTCACAACCCAGTGATTCCAGCCATGAAAGCCTTCAACAATACATCTGGAGCAGGGGTGCCCACACTTTTTCAGCATGCGAGCTACTTATAATAAAACCAAGTCAGAAAGATCTACCTACCTTCTCAAGGTTGGGGAGGGGAGGGGTTGGGGCGGGGCTTGGCACGGCCTGGCTCCGCCCCCACTGGCTTCTGCTCTACTAGCAGCTTCTCCAGGCTTGAGGATGGCAGTGCCAAGCCAGCCTTGTGCTAGCTATGCCACCACCGGCTTGGCATTGCCATTCTCAAGCCTGGAGAGGCTGCTGGGAGTGCCAAAGCTGGGGGAGGGGGAGGGGCTTGGCCACACCAAGCTCCGCCCCCTCCCCGCTGGCTTTGGAGCTCCCAGCAGCTTCTCTAGGCTTGAGGATGGCAATGCCAAGCCAGCCTAGTGCTAGCTGTGCCACCACTGGCTTGGCATTGCCATACTCAAACCTGGAGAAGCTGCTGGGAGTGTCGAAGCCAGGGAGGGGGCGGGGCTTGGCATGGCCTGGCTCTGCCGCCCTCTGAGAAGCGCCCCATCCGGCTGGGATCGACCTCCTTCGATCCCGGGATCGACTGGTCGATCGCGATCGACTTCCTGGGCAGCCCTGATCTGGAGGGTATCAAGTTTGCAAGGAGTGGTAAAAGAGAGGCCTTTCTTTTCCTTTCCTTTTCTGTCTGTCAATCTGCCTCTTTCTTTCCTTGTGAATGCTTGAAGTCTTATTCTGACATTTTTGAGGATTCCTTCATGAAAATCTTCTCATTGCCCTGCAGGACAAGGGAGTCTATGGGTTAGTTTAAATGAAGGTGTCACATATATAAATAAAGCTGTCACATGAATTCTTTATGGCTTCAGGATCCTTCCCTTTTTCCCCTCCCCACAGCTACAACCATGTGCGATGCGGACACTCAGTTCCGTTGCCACGAGTCGGGGACTTGCGTCCCGTTGTCCTACAAGTGTGACCTGGAGGATGACTGTGGGGACAACAGTGATGAGAGCCACTGCGGTGAGTGTGGTGGCACCAAGGACCTTAATATCTCATACATATATTGCTTGTGTTTTAATCCCCGCACACTTTCCCGTGGACATCTTGCTATTTGGCCTTTTGTTTTCAGAGGCGCACCAGTGCCGAAGCGATGAGTTCAGCTGCAACTCAGGGATGTGTGTTCGCCTTTCCTGGAAGTGTGATGGCGATAATGATTGCAGGGACTGGTCAGATGAAGCCAACTGCACAGGTGAGCATGTCCTTTTGAGTAAGAGAAGCTCAGTGAACTCTTGCCACTGTGATCTAGTGTTTCGAATTGTGGGTTGAAATCCCTGCTCAGTCATGGAAACTCTCTGGGCAAGTCAGTCTTGGAAGAAGGAAACTGAGGAGCCACCTCTTGGCAGCAAAACTCAAGGATGAGGTTGATAAAAATTGGAGTTGACTTGAAGGCAGAAAAAAAACTTCTTTTTTATCATGCCAGAAGTGACTTGAGGCAAGTCGCTTCTAGTGAGAGAGAATTGGCTGTCTACAGAAACGTTGTCCCCGGGGACGCCCAGATGTGTTACCAACCTTCTGGGAGGCTTCACTAATGTCCTGGCAAGCTAGAGCTGACGGATGGGAGCTCACCCCATCTCGGGGATTCGAACCGGTAACATTCAGGTCAGCACCCCACCTTTTAGGTCAGCAGTTCAGCCAGCACAAGGGTTTAACCCATTGTGCCACCATGGCTCCTGGAGCAAAAGGCTGAAGATCTTGTAAAACTACAACTCCCAGGATCCCATAGCATTGAGCCCTGGCAGTTAAAGCTGTGCCAAACTGCATTCATTCTACAGTGTATATTATCCAACCCTAAACAACCTGGAAGACCATACATTTGGTAAAATTATATCAGTGTTTTCCTACTTTGGACTCCAACTCCCAGAAGCCTCAGCTGCTTTGGCTGAGAATATGCCTGGGAGAATATGCCTAGAAGATTAGTTTGGGAAACTTGGGGTGCTAGATGATTCAAGAAAAACACTAGGATAAGGCTATAAATGTTGGAGTTGACTTGGAAGTCACACAACAACAGTGGAATTTGTGGAGGCAACATGTCATATGTAGGGAACACATTCAGCTTGTTTGACATAGGTAACAGGCAAAGGTTTTCCGTTGACATTAAGTCCAGTCGTGTCCGACTCTGGGGATTGGTGCTTATCTCAATTTCTAAGCCGAAGAGCTGGCATTGTCCATAGACACCTCTAAGATCATGTGGCCAGCATGACTGCATGGAGTGCTGTTACCTTCCCGCCAGAGCGGTACCTATTTATCTACGCACATTTGCATGTTATCAAACTGTTAGGTTGGCAGAAGCTGGGCCTAACAGCAGGAGCTCACCCTGCTCCCTGGATTCAAATTTGCAACCTAGATTTTACCATTTTTTTAAAAAGGGCAATGGAAATGATAGCATCACCTTTTTGCATATGAACAATGATATCATAATGGCCATTATCATCTTCCTCCTTCTGCTCTTGATGTTGGCTATATTTGCATTTAAGGCCTTGACAACCATCACGACAGAGCAGTTGGTGTTCTGGTAGCATTGGGTAGACTGCTTTGGTTTATTTCTAATTTGAATTTTTTGAGATCTGATGACTATACAATAGGAGTCTCCTCTGGAAAGCCTCTGAAAAGGTTTCCTTTTTGTTCTGAAATAGAATTCAATCAAGCGATCCGAGGATACCAATTATTTCAGAAACTGTTCACCTGGCAGCTCTGCAGACGGAATGCGTGCCTCTTATCGAAAATAATTACATTTCACAGTGAATACTTAATAGAATATTATGACTGGAAAAATATAGCAGCTTAGAATACCAAGAAGCATGTCACGTTGGCAATAAGCAGCATGCAGTTCAGGTGAAGTGAATATGTATTGCTAGATATTATTACTGAAGTAATAATAAAATAAGGATTCCGCAAAGAGAGAGAGACATAACCTGATTTGACATTCAAGGGAAGTGTCTTCTGCCTCTGAGACAGGTAGGCTTCATCCTTATAGAATCATAGAGTTGGAAGAGACCTTGTGGGCCATCCAGTCCAACCCCCTTCCAAGAAGCAGGAAAATTGACTACTCACAAAAGGCACAACCACAAACCTCCTGACTGCTGCTTCTCTTCCTCCTTCCCCCTGTCCAGAGCCATTCCATGGGGTACTTGGAAGTGGGGCCGCCTTGGTGTCTTCGTTTTTAGGCCTGTTCCTGGGGTGATTTGGGGTGCTGATTCAGAAAATTGCATTGGAGAGACCACATCAGTGTAGCACAGCAGTTCTCGTTTGTGCCTGGGGGCCTGGAAACAGGACCGGGGGTCCCATTAGCATTAGGGCCTGCACCAGCAGAGATAGATTCTGAAGAGGATTTGGAAGGGTTACCTGAAGGAGCGTTTCCCATCACTGGGCCTCTTTCCCCCACTGAAAGCTTGGCTTGGGATGAAAGTTGGCTTGACCCTTATGCAGACATAGATGATAACCAGGTGCAAATGGAAAGCAGTGATAGCGAAAGTTATGAACATCCGGGTGGGAGAGGCTCACAGGAGCTTCTGAGTGAAAACATGGAAGAAAGCGGCTGGGAAGATTCTAGGGAGGAGAGCTCTCATGGAGATAGGGACCCAGGTGCTGGGAGACAAGGCCGAACCTTTGATAGGAGAAGTAACATTGAGTCCAGGAGAAGGGGATGGTACCGTAGCCTAGACAGGCCGAGGTCCGTCAGCAAAGATTGGAGACGACGAAGCCTAGAGCGTCGGGGACCTCGGCTGAAAGATTAAGTATAGGATCCGTGGGAACGAATCCCCAGTGCTTCGGCCACGTCTCTTCTGAGCAGACGTGTAGCGAAGTTGGTCCACGGAGCTAAGTTGGCTAGTGGCCACCAAGTCTTGTCTTGCTTTTACCTTGCCTTGTTCCTGAATCCGCATTGCTGCGCGGAGCCCTGCTTAAGCCTTTGGATTACTTTACCAAGTTGTTTTGGACATTGTTTGCTTCAAGCCTTTGGATTGCATTGCTATTCTTATGGACAATTTACCTTTTGAACTGTTTTATATTCAATAAAGTAGTTAGCCTTCAGTCCGTCTCTGTGTGTGTGATTAAGGGGCCGGTCAAGTCCGTGCATCGTGACAATCAGCTCTAGATTATTAAATATGGTTTTCTGTGGGTGAGCAGATGGTGACTACTGGATGGCACATGTTCTGTATCAGAAACTAGAGCTGATGTGGTCTATCCAATGTAATTTTCTGAATCAGCCTTCCAAATAACCAAACCTATGTATATTTGAAAATTATGCAAATAAAATTTATATACCAAAAAAAAGGTTGGGAACCTCTACCATAGGTGAAGCTACCACTAGGATTTCTTGACAGGATTTGCTGAGAAGAGCTTCGGCTTTGCCTTCCTCTGAGACTGAGAGAGTGTGACTTGCCCAAGGGCACCCACTGAGTTTCTGTGGATTAGCAGATTTGAACCCTGGATTCTCATAGTCCTAGTAGTCCAACCTCTCCATTGGCGCCCCCTTGTCGCGGGGGAGAGGCTTGCGTACCCTAATGAAGTTGTGTGCTATGCTGGCGGTAGCATAATAGCCACCGGTAGGGCCTCCCATGCCAGACAGGTCACAACTGAAGGGTCTGACGAAGAGCGTCAATGGGCAGGATGGGCTCTCTAGCCTTTTCGCAACCATCCTAAGAGAAGGAGAACTCTAATTTCAAACAGGCAGATGGTGCTCGTCTAATTCTGTAAGGTCAACCATCTAGAGAAGGAAACTCAAATCAAACCTACCACCTGAGGACCTTGCTCCCACCGTCCTAAGCTTGCTAGGCCCCGGCAGACGAACCTTTGGTTTAAAGGGTGAGGTCAGTTCAACGCGCTTGTAGAAAGTGTGGGATGAGTCCTTCCTAAGAATCTTTGTTCGCGAAGTAATGCCAGAGGAGGAGGAGTCCAACCTGAAATCACTACACCATCTTCGCTCACAAGGCTATCTTGTAAATAGGGCTTCCTTAGAAGTGTGCTAATAATATTGTTTGATACCACTCTGGCTCATTTTCCTATCCCTGCTTTAACCTTTGAGGTCTTTGATCTACGCCAGGGGTGCTCACACTTTTTCAGCATGGGAGCTACTGATTAAAAAACCAAGTCCCAAAGATCACCTACCCAGAAATGTAAAACATATAACTATTTTCTTATTTATTTATTTGTATTTATTATTCATTTTTATGTACCGCTCCTTCCAGCAGGCTCGGGACAGTTTACATAAAATGAAGTTATAAAACATCAACATTTCAATTTAATAACAACAATATAAAACAGAGCATAAAAATACATCCAACCACCCCATTTCTCCCACACTGCCATATTACCACACATATTATCAGCCAGAAAGTAAGAAGAGAGGCTTTTGAACTGCAAGGCCATTTAATACTCAGCAAGGTAAACAAAGGGGCATGCAAAAATACATCCAACCACTCCATTTCTCCCACATTTCCATATTCCCCAATATATATTTCTCAAGGAACAAAGCAAGCAGAGAGGCTTTGGAGCTAAAAGGCCATTTTTAAACATTAAAAATAAACAAAGACATGCCACAGAACAATCAAGCACCCACCCCAAAGTAAGAGATGCGGTAAGGAAATGACCCCAAAGCGTCCTTCTTCTCCTCCTCCGTCGTTGCTCCTATTTCCACGCCGCCAGCATGCGTGCCACCTCCAAGAGTTCACGAGAAGTCCGAGAGGCAGAATGGGCGCTTCTGCGCATGCGTGCGGGGCCAGCCATGCATCGCGTCATCCAGGCCCGCCCCCTTTGGTCTCCTACGACTCTGAGTGGCTGGAGAAGGACGGAGGGAGGAGGAGAAATCCAAAAGAGGGGGCCCATTCTGCCTCTTGGACTCTGGAGCTTTTGGACGCGGCACGCGAGCAGGGAGCAGGGAGGAGAAACGACGGAGGACTTCTTTGCAGCGTGCAGGGGCGCGTGAAGAGGACCAACAGCAAAAAACCTGGTCAGGGGCCTGAAGATCACCAGGATGAGGCCCGAAGATCACCCTGGTGATCGAGATCACCATTCTGAGCACCCCTGATCCACGCAGTATGTTGAGCTAGGAATTCCTGCTTTCCCTTCATTGGAAACAAGGATGTTTCCTCGCAGCTGACCTCTCATTTCTTGATTCTTCATCCAACTGCCCTACTACTTCTTGTCTATGGATGCTCCTCCATCTGTCCTTATGGTCCCCTCTTCAGCGATCCTTCTCTGTGCTTCCTTTTAGCTGTGTACCACACCTGTGAAACCTCCAGTTTCCAGTGTCACAATGGACACTGCATCCCTCAGAGATGGGCCTGTGATGGAGACGCTGACTGCCAGGATGGATCGGACGAGGATCCCACCAACTGTGGTATGGGAGCAAAGGGCAAAAGAATATTAATGTATCTCTAATGGGCGTGTGTTGAGCCTGTTGACCTCCATGTTCTGTGTTTTCATCATTATTTACATATCTGTTCTCATCGACTTGAATTCCAGAGACAAAGTGCAATGGCTTCCAGTGCCCAAATGGAACATGTATCCCTTCCAGTAAGCGATGTAATGGTGCCCATGACTGTTCTGATGGCTCTGATGAACAGCATTGTGGTGAGTACACCTGTGGGATGTCACATAGAAGTGACAAGAATGTAAATGGAGAGACTGATGTCTTTCAGCAAAGTTTCTCAAATATATACAGTATATGCATGTATACAATAACAAAAAGAAGAAGAATTAAAACCAGAAGAGACACTACGTTGACGGATTCACCATTTATTTATTTATTTATTTATTCGACTTTCTTGGCCACCACTCCCGGGTGGCTCGGGGCAGCTCACAATCGAAGAATCGCAACACATGGTATATATAAAAACAGTTTAAAACCATTTAAAACAACAATATTTAGGAGTAAGAACAGCATATATCACTAAACTAACTCAAGTTACAAAAGCCTGTCGGAACAGCCAGGTCTTACAGGCCTTCCGAAATGCCATAAGGTCACGGAGTGCCCTAATCTCCAAAATGTGGGCGCAATAATGGAAAATGCCCTTCTCCTCGTCGAAGTCAGGCGGAAGGCTTTGACGCTCGGTACTAAGAGAAGGTCTTGCTCTTCTGATTTCAGTGATCTCATGGGACAATATGGGGTAAGGCGGTCCCCCAGGTACACTGGCCCCAGACCATACAAGGCCTTAAAAGTCAAGACTAGCACTTTGAAGGTGATCCGGAATTCAACAGGCAGCCAGTGTAGCTCCTGAAGAATAGGTGTAATGTGGTGGTACGCGGGCACGCCTGTAAGCAAGCGGGCTGCCGCATTCTGCACCAATTTTAGTTTCCGAGTCGCCAACAAAGGAAGGTCAATGTAAAGAGCGTTACAGTAGTCTAGTCTTGAGATGACCGTTGCTTGGATCACCATGGATGGGGGGCTCCTCATTTTCAACCATTTTTATCCCCCCTTTTTCCATTCACTGTTCCACAGAGCCCCTCTGTACCCGCTACATGGATTTCGTGTGCAAGAACCGGCAACAGTGTTTGCTGCGGTCCATGGTGTGCGATGGCACTGTGCATTGTCGAGATGGCTCAGATGAAGACCCTTCCTACGCCGGGTGCTGTAAGCATAGTGGCCGAGAGCATCTTCCTAAAAATGTGATTCCCACAAGCAGGGCAGGGATGAGGTGGAGGGGAGGTTAGCAGTCGGCTACAATAGCACCTCTTGCTGTCGTTTGTCTGGCTCTTTCGCCCCTTTGTGCTTCTTTAGGTTCTAATACCACCTAGATAAGTCTGAATCAGGTATTCTGGGTAAGGTTTAATCAGTGATGACTCCTCTATAAGTGGGTGGTGAATCTTCAGTGAATTTCAGTCTGAATTTTTAGGAGCTGTCCAAAGTGCTGAAAGCAAACCATACTTTTGGATAGCTCCTGAGCTTGGATTATGTTTCAAAAACCCTAAACTAATCTCTCTCGATTGCAGCCCAAGATCCTGAGTTCCACCACACTTGCGACCAGTTTAGCTTTCAGTGTCAAAATGGCGTGTGCATAAGTTTGGTGTGGAAATGTGATGGCATGGATGACTGCGGGGACTACTCTGATGAGGCAAACTGTGGTGAGTCACAAGGAAAAGGAAGGTGAAAGGACTGTACTGGTTTGAGTATGATGGGACTTGTCATCCAGCACATCTGGTGGGTCTTCACTTGAGGATGTAACATATGCTCCTATCGCTGAAGCTTTCCCTCAAAGATGTGAGATGGAAAGTTTTCTGCAGATTAGAAAAAAAATCAAGTCCCATGCTAGGTGTATCTTGGGGTCATAAATTGGAAAATATTTGAAGGCACACAACACTAAGTGACTCCTAATGATAATGTTTTCCTTTGGATAGAGAACCCAACTGAAGCGCCAAACTGCTCTCGATACTACCAGTTCCAGTGTGATAATGGTCATTGCATCCCCAACCGGTGGAAATGTGATGAAGAGAATGACTGTGGTGACTGGTCAGACGAGAAGGTGTGTGGAGGTAAGAGCTGAGAATATGGGGATAGTTTCCCCAAATAGTGGGATAACTTGGGAAAATACAGCAGGAAAGAGTGTGTAGGAACCCTCCTTGGTGCCATCTGTCCACTCTTGCCTTACTGGGCTTTGAAATGTGATGGGTGTGTTCTGTCATAATCCCTCCACACGCACACATACAATCGATTGTTTTACCCCACAAAAGGTTTCTCAGGGGAATTTTCAGTTTCTTTAAAAATTACCCACTACAAACTCATCTATTTAAATGTCACTTCTGTTTTTGTTTTTTTAAAGGTCTGTCATTGACTGAAATGGCTCAGCAGAGACCCAGAAATGGGCCCTTGTACGCTTTATTTATTTAATTTATTTAAAACTTTTGTACCCCGACCTTCTCACCTCTAACGAGGGACTCAGACCAGCATTACAGCAAAAATTCAATGCTATACAGTTTAAAAACAACTACAACAATAGCTTGGGAGTGATCCTGGATTCATCGCTGAGCCTGGAGCCCCAGGTCTCAGCGGTGGCCGGGGGAGCTTTTGCACAGTTAAGACTCGTGCGCCAGTTGCGCCCGTACCTTGGGAAGTCTGATCTGGCTACGGTCGTCCACGCTCTGGTCACATCCCGAATAGATTACTGCAACGTGCTCTACGTGGGGCTGCCTTTGAAGACAGTTCGGAAATTACAACTAGTCCAACGGGCGGCAGCCAGACTACTAACTGGAGTTACATACAGAGAGCATACCACCCCCCAGTTGTGTCAGCTCCACTGGCTGCCTGTCCAATTCCGGGCTCAATTCAAAGTGCTGGTGTTGACCTTTAAAGCTCTATACCAGGGCTGTCCAACTGGCGGCCCCGGGGCCGGATCCGGCCCCGTAGCCTGTTGGACACGGCCCCACCTATGCCCTCAGCCGCCATTTTTAAATTTGAAAAAAAATCGAATTTTTTTTTAAAAAAACTGGCGGCCGGGGGCCGGGGAGGGGAGCGGGGCAGGGAGGAGGAAGAGAGCTAGCTCCTCCTCCTTTCGGCGCCCCCTCCCTACCTAGGGCGGGAAGCCGCCCGAAAGGGCAGAAGGCGGCGCCAACAGCAGCGCGTCACAGGCCTGGCGTGACGCGCTGCTCCTTGGCACCGCCTACTCCTCCTTTCGCCGCCCCTCCCTTCCTAGGGCGGCGGGGGCGCCGAAAGGAGGAGTAGCCGGCGCCAAGAGCAGCGCGTCACGCCAGGCCTGTGACGCTCTGCTCTTGGCGCCGCCTACTCCTTTTCGCCCCCCTCCTACCTAGGGGCGGGGAGCCGCCGAAAAGGGCAGAAGGCGGCGCCAACAGCAGCGCGTCACAGGCCTGGCGTGACGCGCTGCCCCTTGGCGCCTTCTGCTGCCCTTTTTTGGCGCCCCCCTTCCTAGGGCGGCGGAGGGGGCGCCGAGGAGGGAGGTAGGCGGCGCCAAGAGCAGAGCGTCACGCCAGGCCTGTGACGCTCTGCTCTTGGCGCCGCCTCTCTCCTCCCCGGCCCCCTCCGCCCTAGGAAGGAGGGGCGCCGGAGGAGTAGGCGGTGCCAAGGGGCAGCGCGTCACGCCAGGCCTGTGACGCGCTGCTCTTGGCGCCGCCTTCTGCCCTTTTTCGGCAGTTTTAGGAGGGGAGGGGCCTGGGGTTGGGGCGGGGCCTGGGGGCGGGGCCTGGGGCGGGGCCGAGCGGCCCCCTAGGTCATCAGTGACCGCTTATCCGGCCCTGGACCCCGTAGAAGTTGGACAGCACTGCTGTATACGGTTCTGGCCCAGCTTACTTGTCCGAACGCATCTGCCGCTACGTCCCACCTCGTACTTTAAGATCATCCGGGAGGCCCTGCTCTCGCTCCCGCCCGGCTTCCCAGGTGCGGCTGGTGGGGACGAGGGAGAGGGCCTTCTTGGTGGTGGCTCCCCGTCTGTGGAATGCGTTCCCTAGCGACATACGATCAATTCCATCCCTCCTGGCATTCATGAAAAAGTGAAAGCCTGGATGTGGGACCAGGCGTTCGCATAGTAGCACAGGACAGCACTTTAGTAGTTTTAATGGAAAGTTGGTGAATAGGGCTCAATGCTTTTATGGATGGAACACTGTTTTTAACATAGGTGAATGCATAAGATGTGTGAATATAATTATATTTTAATGTATTTTAGTGTCAAATGCTGGAGGGTTTTATATTGTGTTTTATACTGCAATTGTGGTGTAGGCATCAAATTATGCCTTTTGGAAGCCTCTCTGAGTCCCCCCTCGGGGGTTGAGAAGAGCGGGGTAAAATGCCATAAATAAATAAATAAATAAATAAATAAAATACATAGAAATCCCAGCGTAAAACCACATCCCCATTAAAACAATTCCACTCGATCCGTAAACGTGGTCATTCATTCAGATAATAGCCAATCTCAGCCTATTCTGGAAAGGCCTGGTTCCACATCCAAGTCTTCACCAGCCTCCTAAAGGACAACAGAGAGGGGGCAGTTCTAGCATCACTTGGGAGAGAGTTCCACAGCCAAGGGGCAACCACAGTTAAGGTCCTGTCTCTCGTCCCCACCAGTCGCGCTTGCGAAGCTGGTGGGATCGAGAGCAGGGCCTCTCCGGAGGATCTTAATGTCCTTGATGGTTCATAGGGGAGAATTCATTCGGACAAGTAAACTGGGCCGGAACCGTATAGGGTTTTGCAGGTTAAAACCAGCACTTTGAATTGTGCTCGGAAACTAACTGGCAGCCAATGGAGCTGGTGCAACAAGGGAGTTGTATGCTCCCTGTACCCCGCTCCTGTTAGTAACCTGGCTGCGGAGCATTGGACTAATTGCAGTTTCTGAGCAGTCTTCAGAGGCAACCCCACGTAGAGAGCGTTGCAGTAGTCTATTCGAGATGTAACCAGAGCATGGACTACCGTGGCCAAGTCAGACTTCCCAAGGTACGGGCACAGCTGGCGCACAATCTTTAACTGTGCAAAAGCTCTCCCAACCTTGGGGAGTTTGCAATAGTACTAGTAGTCATAATAGCAATAAGAATAATAATAATAATACATCACGCCGTCTTAGACACTTGGCAAGTGTCCGATGTGTGATCCAATACAATAGCCAGCGTAGTGATCTTGTGTGCTGTATACTAACCTTGTTGTGTTTCTAATAATAATAATAATAATAATACATTTGAGTTGTGCAAACACAACCCTGGAGACTATATGTAACCCATGGGGCCATACCCTTTCCTATCCCCTCTGTGAGAAATAGAACTCCAAATCTATTCTGCTGGTCTGAAATCAGATGGAAGTTAAACCAAGAGTCCTAAATTTTATATTTGGCTGCTAGCATCAATGCTTGCAACAGCTAGGCAAATCAAGCTCTTCCTGGCTCTGTCCAGGGATAACAAATGGAAACTCTGTGTTGAGTTAGATTAGTGGTTTCCAACCTTTTTCTGACCAGGGACCGCTTTGACCAGGGACCACTCTCCAACATTAGTACCAAAAGGATTACAAATCAGTTTTTGGTCCACTTTAGATTCAGTTTGGTTATTTGATTTGCTGATTCAGAAAATTTCATTGAATAGAGACCATATCATCTCTGGTTTATGATACGGAACATATGCCATCCAGTAGTCACCATCTGCTCACCCACAGAAAACCATATTTAATAAATCTCAGCAGTATAAGAGGGTTTCACAAGACCAGTCACTCTCATTGCAATGGTGTAGTAACGGTGAGGCCATGGACCATATTTTAGTTGTTGTGGAGCACTGGTGGTCCACGGACCACAGGTTGGGAACCACTGGGTTAAATGCAACAATCATGTTGGGAGCTGAAGTTCTTAATACATCGCTGTCTTGCTGGTCTAATGTTCAGGTTCAGCTCTTGTTCCAGTCACCACACCAGCCTCGGCCACATGTTCCCCCAATCACTTCCGATGTAATAGCGGCATTTGCATCACAAATAGCTGGGTGTGTGATGGATACCAGGATTGTGCTGATGGCTCCGATGAGGATGCATGTCCTACCTCTCGTAAGTCTCCCCTGCAAATGCTTGCTTTTATTATGTTGTCATAGCACCTTGCATCCGGTCCTATCCCGAGGATTTATGTGCTGTATCAGGCAGTGGCAGCTGGTGACTTCTATGTCAGTGGCGCTGTGAACATGCTCTAAAATTTAGAGTAAATATGAAAGGTGACATCCAAGACACTGAACCTCGTTTGTGGATAGGGTTCAGAACCTTCTGGTTAGGCCATTAAAGTTGAGGGTAAAACAAGAGTTTCATTTTGAATTTCAGGTCCTCTCCCATTCTGTTTTCAAGAAGATTCAAGGAGATTAGGTGTTCTGTTTCTGTTTCGGCAAGAATCTTCCTGAAAACAAAGTCTGGGAAATGGGGGCACCCATAATTCGAAATGAAAAAAGAACACATTTTTGCCGTTCCATACACCCATAAACCCAGGATTCATATTGTCAGGGGCGGATCTTAATGGAGGCAAATTCAGCGGCCGCCTCAGGGTGCCACGTGGGCTAGGGGCGCATCTGGCCGCAGCCGCCATTGCTGCGGGCCGGCGTGCGGGTGGACTCCACGTGGATGATGACACAAAACGCACTCCAGGCGGCTGAAAAGGAGGACGTTTTGCAGCCGGGGCGGGGCCTCCTGCCTCCGGCTGCAAAACGGCCTCCTTTTTGGCCTCCTGGAGTGCGTTTTGCGTCACCATCCACTTGGTGTCGTACCTGCGCGAATGGCGCATGCGCCGAACAAGCTGGCCCTGCGCATGCACACACCGGTGAGCATGCACGAAGCTGGCCCTGCACATGCGCATGCCGGCGCACCACTGACGCACGTGCGCACAGAGAATGAGGGGGCGCCAAAAGGTTTGTGTATCATTTGAAATTACCTTCGTCCGGCTCTGCATATTGTAAATAGTTCCTTCCAAACTCAGATTTTTTAAGGGCAGGGTGAGTATTGTGTGCTCTTTCTGTTGACTGCAGTTCTCAGCACTGTTGACCTGAGTTGCTAAGAGTTGTTGTTGGAGAACCACACAGTTCTGACCTGATGCTCATTCAGGTGTGCTTGCCCACACCTTCAGCAGCTTTACACCTTTAACTGCTTCTTAGAATCACATAAAGATTACTATTTGCCAAAGAGGAAACTTCTTGAAGGGAAGGAAGTTTGACAACCATTGAGTTACTTTGGTAGCAACAGAGGCAGACTCCATTGGAGTAGCCAGGCCAGAATCTCTCTTTGTGCCTCTTATTACTAAAACACATTCAGAGGAGAGAGACAAAGAGGATTCCTTCTGTTTCTTAAATAATTCTGTGGATTTCATCACCTCCCAACAAAGGATCCCCCCAGGCAGTAAGAAGCCACACCTTGAAACTGCTTGGCCATTAAATGCTAATCAAGGTGGCCAATTGAAACACCTCCAACAGACTAGAGTTCTTTCTCCCACCCTGGACATCCCACAAATATATAAAGCCCATTTTCCTAGTTTCCAACGCACCTCACAACCTCTGAGGATGTCTGCCATAGATGCAGGCGAAATGTCAGGAGAGAATGCTTCTGGAACATGGCCATACAGCCTGAAAAACTTACAACAACCCAGTGATTCTGGCCATGAAAGCCTTCGACAATACAATTTCACCATCCTTTAACCAGGATGAGGCTGCCACCTGGTGGTCCTGGAGGCAAGCAAACATAGTTTCCAGATTAGAACCACTGAATAGATTTTTTTGGAAGAGACAACACTGGCCATCTAGTCCAACCCCCTGCCACGTAGGAAAAGCACCATCAAAGCACCCCTGACAGATGGCCATAAAAGCCAAAGTGTGTATGCAGAACCAATATCCAGCTATGCAGTTCATAAGGATACTGAGAAATGCTTTTTGTTATTCCCACCCAGCGGTCGGTGCAACATCCCCATCGGCCGGCTCTCCTGGACGGTGCAGTCGGTTTGAGTTTGAGTGCCCGTCGTTGAAGAAATGCATCCCAAACTGGAAGCGGTGTGATGGCTTGAAGGACTGCCAGGACGGCACAGATGAGCTCAACTGCCGTGAGTGTTTGTTGGGATTGGGACAGGACATGTGTCCCATACCTTCTGTGGGGTTGTGATGTTATATAACTCCCCCCAAAGCAGTTGCTATGTTTTTAAGATAAATTAAGTTAAATTATATATGGGAGCCATTTAGGGTAGTGGTTTCAGCATCGGACTATGACTCCGAAGATTAGAGTTCCATTCTCCAATTGGCACTGGAAGCCCAGCGGGTGACCTTGGGAAGAGAAGGGAATGTATTGTATATAGTAGTGTATATGAATAGAAGAGATACCCAAAAAACCTATCAAAAAACCCCTGGTTCGATAATCTATGGGTCAATGTAAGTGAGTAGAGTGGTGACAAGTGAGAATTTCGTCTGTCCTGTCTCCTCCTTTCGAGTTTAAACCAATCAATGGAGTTGCCATTTGGTTAGGGAATCAACAGGGCCCCAGACCAACAATTTCATTGTTTTCATGAGATGAATGGGTGAAATTCTGTGTGTTGGCTATCTCTTGTGGCCATTGCCTTTGTTATAGTGCTGCTGCCTGTATTAAATTGTCCCGACATTGAATATGGGCATGGCAACACTAAGGTGATGAAACACAGGCAAGGAATTTAGGTGGAGGCATACTGTATGCTGCAAAGCATGATTTAAGTTTGGGCTTTCTGCTTTTAATAAGCCTGAACCCATAGGATTGAGTTTCCAAATCCATCTGTCCCTCGGACCAAAGAGAATCAGAACCCTATTTTTAGGGTTAAAAAGGGACTCATCGCTAGAAGAGTATATGCATGTGTCCTGTAGCTAGATGATTCTCGCTTTCACTTCCAGAATGCACAGATTTGTAAAGATTTCTCAGTTTGCAGGAAAGATTAGCCTTGAAACGAGGCCCTTGTCTCAGCATTACTGTGATGAATGGGCCAATAATCTTGTTTGCAATGAGAAAGGAACTTAGTATTAGAATTAGTTTCTCCCGTTTCCTTCGTGTATTTGTTTCTTCGGGAGCGCGAAACAGGTACAAAAATCTGGTCGACACAAAAGTACACAGGAAGGAGTCCTGGCTCCTGGCCTGCTTTTCGGCATCACAGTGTAAGAGGCGCTTGGCTGCAGACACTGGTGGGTGTACCGGGGCGTTCTGGTGCGGGCGCTCTGGGCCGGCACACCACACACACTTTCCAAGGTGTGTGTGTTTGTGTGTGTGTGGGTGGGTGGCATGCAGGAGACCCAACTTGTGGGAACGAGGGAGAGAGCCTTTTCCTCTGTGCCGCCCCGACTTTGGAACGTCTTGCCCAGTGAGATTAGATTAGCCCCCACCTTGGAAATTTTCAAGAAGATCCTCGAAACATGGCTTTTCCATTGCGCTTTTGGAAAATAATTTCACATTTCCCTTGTCATTCCCCCCTAAAATGGGCGTCCTCATATTGCCTGCACGAAGGACTGTTTTTATTCTCCTGTCCATGAACCTTCCCTACAAATATATAGGTTTTTAATTTTATCTCATCCTTAGTTTTTTTAAAATCATTGTATCTTGCACATGTGGCCCGCTCATTGTGATTGTGTCTGTTTTTTCTCTTGTATTATTTTGCACTGTTTATTATATTTTGCGTTTAATTTTTTATTTCATATTTTTAAATATATTTTTATTCTATTTTACTGTAATGTCGCTTTATGTTTTTTATGTTATTGTATTGAAATGCACTTTTGGACATGGCCTCATGTAAGCCACCCCGAGTCCCCTTCGAGGAGATGGCGGCAGGGTATAAATAAAGTTGTTTATTATTATTATTATTATTATTATTATTATTATTATTATTCCTGCACCTGCTAGGGCTCACAGCTGAGTGCCTTTTACACTAGAGTAAGAGGCACTCAGTTGTGATCAGTGCCAGCCATGGGCACTCCTGCACACCACACATACACGCACCCTCCTTGGAAAGAGTGTGTGTGGTGTTCAGCTCTGAGTGCCCATGCTGCTAGTGCTCTTACCTTAAGGAAGGAGGAGCTTGACTGCAGGCACTGGTGGGTGTGGTTGCTCCTACACACCAAACACACACAACCCACTCCTTGGAAAGAGTGTGTGTGTGTGTGTGTGTGTGTGTGCGGCCTGCAGGCCAAGAAGTGCCCACGCCTGCCAGTGCCTGCGGTTCAGTGCCTCCTCTAGAGTAGAAACAATAGCAGGTAAGAAGCCTCCTTGAAGCATGCACTGGGAAGGGAAACCTGGGTGGGAAGCTTCCATTATCTCCCCCCCCCCCCCCCAAATAATGGGCTGATAGAAAATGGAGCTTTTGGCACCGAAAAGTGAAAACTGATATCCGCCTTGCTGATTTTGGGAGGCTCACAAAAAAATGGATCAGGGCCTCCACCAAAAACCAGGACCCAAAACGGGTCAAGGTTTACCCTGAATGCACAACCCTACTTAGTCTATTCTTTTTGCCTTCCAGCAACTCATAGTACTCTCTTATGCCCAAATGGATTCAAATGTGAAGATGGAGAAACTTGCATCATGATATCCGAACGGTGCGATGGATTCTTGGATTGTTCAGATAGCAGCGATGAACGTAACTGTACTGGTGAGTCTTGGCATTCCATAGGAAGTGTGGTTTGTTTTCAAGACCCTTTCAGCCATGGAAACTCACTCAGTGATCTCAAGCAAGCCATCACACCTTGGCTTTAGAGTAAGGCAAAAGCAACCCACCTCTTGGCAAGAAAACTCAATGAGAGGACCTTAGGGTCACCATAAGTCAGAAACAAAAGCATGCAGAAACTACAAAGATTGCTGGGTTAGATACAAGCAAGTGGAAGGAAGAAGCACAAAAGTCCAACATTTGGCTATATGGGGACTGTGGCTAAACTCAAAATGGAGAGAGCAGGCTTGATGGGTATCACATGACCTTTTGTGGTGTTTTTTGGAGTAAAGATATGTTGCTGGGTCCTGATGCCTGTAGTTTCAAGTATGCTGACAGCTGAAACCTCTGCTTCTTTGCCTTTGGTGAAACTCTTTTTCGGCAGACATTTAGCCTTTAGTCACCCTTGGTCAGGGGTGCCCACACTTTTTCAGCATGCGAGCTACTTATAATAAAACCAAGTCAGAAAGATCTACCTACCTCCTCAAGGCTGGAGAGGGGATGGGGTGGGGGCGGGGGCTTGCCAGAGGGGGCGGAGCCAGGCCGTGCCAATCACCACCCTCCTCCCCTCTGGCTTTGGAGCTCCCAGCAGCTTCTCCAGGCTTGAGGATGGCAATGCCAAGCCAGTGGTGACATAGCTAGCTCAAGGCTGGCTTGGCACTGCCATCCTCAAGCCTGGAGAAGCTGCTGGTAGAGCGGAAGCCACAGGGGGCGGAGCCAGGCCGCACCAAGCCCCGCCCCTCCCCTCCCCTCTGGCTTTGGAGTTCCCAGCAGCTTCTCCAGGCTTGAGTATGGCAATGCCAAGCCAGCCTTGTGCTAGCTATCTCACCACTGGCTTGGCATTGCCATCCTCAAGCCTGGAGAAGGGGTTGGGAGTGCCGAAGCTGGGGAGGGGCGGGGCTTGGTGCAGCCTGGCTCCGCCCCCTCTGAGAAGCGCCCCATCCAGCTGGGATCGACCTCCTTCGGTCCTGGGATCGACTGGTCGATTGCGATCGACTTCCTGGGCAGCCCTGTCCTTGGTTATGGATTAACATTATTTTCATTGTCTTTTATCTTATTGTTTTACGGTTATCTTGTTGTAGTTCGATATGCTGTAAACCGCCCTGAGCCATATTGGAAAGGACAGTATACAAATCGAAATAATAAATAAAATAAATGAATAAAAATGGCATACAACATAATATCCCTCAAAACAAAACAAACCTATGCAGTCTTTAAGTCAGCATAGCTGGTGATTGAATTCTGATATTACACATCCATTTTGCCCTCGAAGTACTAAAAGGCATTTCACTCCCTTGGACTGGAGATGAAGAAAACTGCAAAGAGAAACTGAGCAAATCGAGAAGATTGTTAGTAGCCCTGCTTTTTCCAAATTTTTCTTCTCAATGTGCACAGTCAATCGATGCTAGCATCATCTACCTATGTAGTGAAGGAGCGGATAGTACTTCTTTCAGATAATCATCTAAAGATGCTTTCTTTCCTCGTTGTTCTCCCTCCCGTCTTGATTTGTGCCAGCTTTGCTGTTCCATCAGCAAGATTCTTGGTTTCCAATTCATTATGGCCGAGATAATGGTCACACTAATAGCAATCGATTGCTGTCTCTTTTCCCCTACCGTGCCTCTCCTCCCCGCTCCCTTGCCCTGAGAGTCAAGCATTTTCTCCTTCAACCACTGAGCATCAATCACATTTTAGCTCTTTAATTAAATATTGATTTGGAGAGACCTCCTGGGCGCTTGCTTACCCACTGGGCCACGGAGACGCACATCCTGGCCAGAATATTAAGCAGAAGTACACAGGCCCTTTTGCCTTGTCCTTGCAAGCGTCAGCGGCCTTGAAGAAACTTGGACATCTTCTCTTCATGTGTCCAGCAAGTAGCACCTATGGCAGCGTTTCTCAACTGGGGGGTCAGGACCCCTGGGGGGGTTGCGAGGGGTGTCAGAGAGTTCACCAAAGACCATCAGAACACAGTATTTTCTGTGGTCATGGGGGTTCTGTGTGGGAAGTTAGCCCAATTCTATTGTTGGTGGGGCTCAGAAGGCTCTTTGATGAACTATAAATCCCAAATGTCAAGGTCTATTTTCCCCAAACTCTGCCAGTATTCACATTTGAGCATATTGAGTATTTGTGCCAAGTTAGGTCCAGATCCATCATTGTTTGGGTCCACAGTGCTCTCTGGGTATAGGTGAACTACAACTCCAAAACTCAAGGTCAAGGCCCACCAAACCATTCCAGTATTTTTTGTTGGTCATAAGAGTTCTGTGTGGTTCAATTCCATTGTTGGTGGGGTTCAGAATGCTCTTTGATTGTAGGCAAACTCTAAATCCCATCAACTACAACTCCCAAATGACAAAATCAACCCCCCCTAACCCCACCAGTGTTCAAATTTGGGCATACTGGGTATTTGTGCCCAATTTGGTCCAGTGAATGAAACTCCATCCTCCATATCAGATATTTACATTACGAGTCATAAAAGTAGCAAAATTACAGTTACGAAGTAGCAATGAAAACAATTTTAAGGTTGGGGGTCACCACACCATGAGGAACTATATTAAGGGGTTGCAACAGTAGAAAGGTTGAGAACCACTAACTTATGGTTTCCCATTTCCACTTCCATCCTAAAGAAAACATCTTTGCATTTCTCCCCTTTAGATGATACCCTTGTTTATAAAGTGCAGAACCTCCAGTGGACAGCTGATTTCTCAGGCAACATCTCTTTGACCTGGACGCGGCCCAAAAAGATGCCTCTTGCCTCCTGTGTCTACACTATTCATTACAGGTAACCTGGGCATGTTTGAGGATACCTGAAAGGTGGGCTGTCATGGAGGTGTCCAAACCACCCTCCAGTTCTGCCACCTCCCTGTCTGATTTCAAAGCCTTGTTGTTGATCTATGCCTTTGCCCCGTTCAGGATGGTTGGAGAAAGCATGTGGAAGTCCTTAGAGACACACAGCAACAAAACCAACAGTGTCTTGAAAGTGCTGAAGCCGGACTCCACCTATCAAGTCAAAGTTCAGGTCCAGTGTCTGAGCAAAGCGTACAACACCAATGACTTCATCACCTTGCGGACCCCAGAAGGACGTAAGTCAACTTGGTTGGATGGTGTGGAAATAAACAATAGAATTTATGTTTGAATATATTGCAGCTGCTTAGAAAGAGAAGAGGCTTGCTGTGTTTCTGTGTGATCCGCCGTTCCCACCATGCCTATATATATATATACTAGCTGTACCCGGCACGCGTTGCTGTGCACTATTTAGGAGATGCTGTGGCATAGTCTTCTTTCCTTCCATCCATCCATCCTTCCTTCCTTCTATCCTTCCTTCCTTTTCTCTTCCCTCTTTCCTGGTATTCTTCCTTTTTCCTCCCGTCCTTCCTTGCTTTCTTCCATCCTTCATGCTTTCTACCTTTCCTTTCCCCTGACCTCATCTTCTTCCAAAAGCCTGGGCAAACTTGGGCCTTTTTGGGATTGTAGACCTGAACTCCCACATCTCCTCACAGCCCCAGGCCCCTTCCACAGGCCTCACAGGGGTGTTTGGACTTCACAACTGGGAAACTTGGGCCTGTGGGAGTTGAAGAGACCTTTGGAAGGGGGTTGGGTTTGTGAGAAATTGTGGGAGTTGAAGTCCAAAACCCCTAAGAGGCTCACGTTTCGCTTGGGCAAACTTGGGCCTTTCAGGGGTTTTTCACTTGAACTCCTACAACTGGGGAAACGTGGGCCTGTGGGAGTTCAAGTCCAAAAACCCTTGTTAGGCCCAAGTTTGGCCAGGCCTTTGGAAGGGGACTGGGGTGAAGGAAAGATTTTTGGGGGGGGGGGTGAAGTGGCTGCCCAGGGAGCACCGGCAGCCCCAAATCGTCCCAAGGGGGGTGTGGGAGAGCGGCAGCGTCCTCTCAGTAGGCAGCGGCTGGCGAGGGATGGAGGAGGAGGAGAGGATGGCGCTGGGCCCCTTCTTCCGCCGGTGCCGCCGCTGCGGAGGCGGGCCTAAGGAGGGGGGACGTCGGCGCCTGCTTCCCTCTTCCTTAGGCCCCCCCTCCGTCCCTGGCTCCCAGGGCGCCGCAGATCGCGATCTGACAGCGCCTGGGAGCCGGGACGGAGGAGGCGGGCCTAAGGAAGAGGGTAGCAGGCGCCTGTTTCCCCCTTCCTTAGGCCCACCCCCTTCCGTCCCTGGCTCTCAGGGCGCCGCGGATCGCGATCTGACAGCGCCCTGGGAGCCGGGACGGAGGAGGCGGGCCTAAGGAAGCGGGAAGCAGGCGCCTGTTTCCCCCTTCCTTAGGCCCACCCCCCTCCGTCCCTGGCTCCCAGGGCGCCGCGGATCGCGATCTGACAGCGCCCTGGGAGCCGGGACGGAGGAGGCGGGCCTAAGGAAGAGGGAAGCAGGCGCCTGCTTCCCCCGTCCTGAGGCCCACCCCTCCGTCCCTGGCTCCCAGGGCGCCGCGGATCGCGATCTGACAGCGCCCTGGGAGCCGGGACGGAGGGCGGGCCTAAGGAAGAGGGAAGCAGGCGCCTGCTTCCCTTCCTTAGGCCCACCCCGTCCCTGGCTCCCAGGGCGCCGCGGATCGCGATCTGACAGCGCCCTGGGAGCCGGGACGGAGGGCGGGCCTAAGGAAGAGGGAAGCAGGCGCCTGTTTCCCCTCCTTAGGCCCACCCCCTCCGTCCCTGGCTCCCAGGGCGCCGCGGATCGCGATCTGGGCGGCGCCGCGGGAGCCGGGACGGAGGAGGCGGGCTAAGGAAGAGGGAAGCAGGCGCCTGCTTCCCTCTTCCTTAGGCCCACCCCCCTCCTTCCCTGGCTCCCAGGGCGCCGCGGATCGCGATCTGGGCGGCGCCGTGGGAGCCGGGACGGAGGAGGCGGGCCTAAGGAAGTGGGAAGCAGGCGCCTGATTCCCCCGTCCTTAGGCCCACCCCCCTCCGTCGCTCCCACCCAGGGCGCCGCGGATCGCGATCTGGGTGGCACCGCGGGAGCCGGGACGGAGGAGGCGGGCCTAAGGAAGAGGGAAGCAGGCGCCTGTTTCCCCCTTCCTAGGCCACCCCCTCCGTCCCTGGCTCCCAGGGCGCCGCGGATCGCGATCTGGGCGGCGCCGCGGGAGCCGGGAGGAGGCGGCCTAAGGAAGAGGGAAGCAGGCGCCTGTTTCCCCCTTCCTTAGGCCCACCCCCTCCGTCCCTGGCTCCCAGGGCGCGCGGATCGCGATCTGGGCGGCGCCCGCGGGAGCCGGGACGGAGGAGGCGGGCCTAAGGAAGAGGGAAGCAGGCGCCTGTTTCCCCCTTCCTTAGGCCCACCCCCTCCGTCCCTGGCTACCAGGGCGCCGCGGATCACGATCTGGGCGGCGCCGCGGGAGCCGGGACGAGGAGGGCGGGCCTAAGGAAGAGGGAAGCAGGCGCCTGCTTCCCCTTCCTTAGGCCCACCCCTCCTTCCCGGGCGCTCTGGCTGGCATGCATGAACGTTCCAAACGTTTGTTCTGGCAGCGGAGAGGCCGGGATGGGAATTCCGTTGCCCGTTTTTGGGGGCTGGTGTTTTGGGGTGTTAAGAGGTTCGTAGGGGCGATTTTTTTGGCTCTGGTTGTACCTAGTGGTATGGCTAATGGGGCTGTCGAGTTTGGTGTTTCTGAGGGTTATAGTTTCTTTGTCTATACCTCCCGTTGCACGACGTTGTTTACCTTGACTTTCAAAAGGCTTTTGACTAAGTCCCTCACCAAAGGCTCCTAAATAAGCTCTTCAGCCATGGAATCAGAGGACAAGTCTTGTCCTGGATTGGAACCTGGCTAAACTGTAGGAAACAAAGGGTGGTAATAAACGGACATTTCTCTGGGTGGAAAGAGGTGAGAAGTGGCGTACCCCAAGGTTCAGTTTTGGGTCCGTTACTTTTTAATTTATTCATTAATGACCTGGATGTAGGAGTGAATTCTGAGGTAGCAAAGTTTGCAGACGACACTAAATTGTTCAGGGTAGTTAAAAATGAATCTGATTGTAAAGAGCTCCAGAAAGATCACTCGAAATTGAGTGAATGGGCAACAAAGTGGCAAATGCATTTTAACCTAAACAAGTGTAAAGTCATGCACATCGGGGCAAAGAACCCCAACTACACCTACCAATTGATGGGGTCAAAGCTTTCCGAGACAAACCAGGAAAGGGATCTTGGGGTTTTGGTGGACAGCTCAATGAAGATGTCAACCCAGTGCGCAGCAGCAGCGAAAAAAGCAAATTCTATGCTTGGCATGATCAGGAAGGGAATCGAAAATAGGTCGGCAAATGTTGTATTGCCTCTCTACAAATCTATGGTAAGGCCACATTTGGAGTACTGTGTACAATTCTGGTCTCCGCACCTTAAGAAGGATATAACGGAACTGGAAAAGGTACAAAGAAGGGCAACAAAAATGATCCAAGGGATGGAGCAGCTCCCTTATGAAACCAGGTTGCAACGCCTTGGTCTTTTCAGCCTTGAAAGACGGCGTTTAAGAGGTGACTTGATCGAAGTGTATAAAATCATGCATGGGATAGAAAAGGTGAATAAAGAAAAAATATTTTCTCTGTCACCCAACACTAGGACTAGGGGGCACTCCCTGAAGCTCCAAGGTAGGAAAGTTAGGACTAATAAAGAGAAATATTTCTTCACCCAGAGGGTCATTGGGTTATGGAACTCACTTCCAGAGGAGGTTGTGACAGCTGTCAGCCTGGACAGCTTCAAGGCAGGATTAGACAGATTCATGGATACCAAGGGAATCAGTAGTTACTGAAATGGACATCCAAGTGCCACCTCTGTGTTGATGGAGGCAGGCAGGATTTTCCCCGGGTACTGGTTGTGGGGGGTCAGGAGCAGGTGAGGGTTTTGCCCTCCTTTCTGCTAGAGATCCCTGTGTACAACTAGTGGGCCACTGTGGGACACAGAATGCTGGACTAGATGGGCTGAGGCCCGATTCAGCATGGCTCTTCTTATGTTCTTATGTTCTTATGACGTGAAGAAAAAAATATATATAGATATATATATAGATATATATATATATGTGTGTGTGCGTGTGTGTGTGAGTGTGTGTCTGTCTGTCTGTCTGTCTGTCCGTGCATCCGGTGTAAATGATCATTCCCATGGATGAAATTGAGCAGAAAGTCAGCACAGGTTGGCTGTTGCTTCTCTGCATATTCTGTGCTTGTTTACTTCTACTCACAATGCATATTTATTTTATTTTATTTATGATATTTATATGCCGCCCTTCTCACCCCGAAGGTGTCTCAGAGCGGCTTACAAGTAAAATGTAAATACAATATATTATATTATTGCCATAGCACAATATTATATTAATATTATATATTATATTAATATTATATATTATATTAATATTATATATTACATTGTACTATAATGTTATTTATTAATTATTATTATTAGTAATATTACATGTAATATAAAATATATAATTATAATATCATATTATTAGTAGTATTATATTATAATATTATCAATGTTATATGTATATACATTATATTATGCTATACTATACTATATTATATTATATTATAAGCACAGTGCAGGAGGCAAGATGGAACTGCCTTCCTCGCCCCAGTATACCAGTGATACTTCTCATAGGCTGCATCTACACTGTAGAATAGAACTAATGCAGTTTGGCATCACTTCAGCTACCATTACTTAGTGCTGTGGAATCAGGGGAGTTGTAATTTTAGCAGATCTTTAGCCTTCTGGTGGCTCCCCAAACTACAAATCCCAGGATTCCATAACATTGCACCAGGACAATGAAAGTGGTGCTACTAGTAGACCATTCTTACAACAACTAAGCCTTGGAACCATTTTAACCTTGACAATTAATTTGCAAAGAATCTGCATTCAGACAAAGCAAACTGGAAGGCAGCTGGAAGGTTTTGCTATGAATCTGGTGTAGGCAGAAGGTGCTATAACACTTGCCAAGCAGGACATGTATAATAATAACCATCTCGTTTATTTTTAAACCATTTTCAAGGAGGTGGCAGCTGTTTTGAATAGCATAGCATGCAACCAGAAATATGGAGTAGTTGCTTTTGGGGAAGACAATACCCAGCATCTCTCAGCTAGGGGGTTTGGGGTGGGGGTGGGAGGAGTTACCAGCTAAAAAACTAACTTTTCCAAGTTCTAGACAAGGAAAGGTGATGTTAATTAACCCAATTCTCTTTGACAATGGGTGGTGACTCTGGGTGGTACTGTTGTTCCTTAGGTGCCACAAATACCCAAAGTGGAATCTGGAATATCCTCCTCCTTGTGTTTAATGGTTTCCCCATACCTTCCATCAAACCCCACCTGCCTTTGGTGATGTAAGGAAAGTGTGAACATATGTGATACATTACTGCTAAAGTTTTCTTCCTTGCCTCTGTTTTTCCCCAGTACCGGACCCTCCACGCCATCTTCAGTTGACGTTGAAGAGAGAAGCTGAAGGTGTTGTGGCTTGCCAGTGGGCACCACCAACAAATGCCCATGGCCTGATAAGAGAATATGTTGTAAGTATGACTGGAGATCCTCCTCCTCCTTCATGTTCTTCCAGGTAGAAAGTTTGCACAAAGGTGGACAAAGGCATGGTAGCAATTTCTGGTTTCAGTTGAGGCATACAGTTCCTGGACTTTTGCTATGAATCTGATATGTTTATCTCTGTCTCGGCATTACTTCGCGAACGAAGATTCTTTAGGAAGGACTCATCCCATGCTTTTTACAAGCACGTTGATGACTAAAAAGGCCAATCTGAGATAGGCAAGTCCGGTTGCAGAAAGCACAGCAGAAAGTCTCCTTGGGTGATGTTGTTTCCAAGTTGCGGTTCTTTCTGCGTTGTCGTTTCTCTTTGAGACCCGTTCGGTGTGTCTTCTCGAAAGAGGCCGCAGCATTGTAGATAGTGCATCCCCATGCCTCCCGATGTGAGGCCAGGGTGGACCATTTTTGGCGATCAATCTGGCCGAGCCTGAGATGTTGTTTCAGGCAGTCCTTATATCTCTTTTCTGGGGCGCCTCTCTTGCACTGACCCGTGGCGAGTTCACCGTAGAGTAGTATCTTTGGGAGGCAGTGGTCCTCCATCCTAGAGACGTGCCCTGCCCAGCGCAGTTGCGTTTTCAATAGCATGGCTTTAATGCTGGTGATCCCTGCTTGCTCAAGGACAGCAACATTCGTCACATAGTCGGTCCAGTGTATATTTATCCTGAACCGACTATGTCAGTGAATCTGATATACAAAACCATGGATAATAGTGAACTAGTGAATTGAAGGACATCTGAACCCAGACTATTCCAGAATTGCACTGGAGGATTAAGGCACAGAACAACAGTGTGTGATTACCAGATGGTAATAGACTGTATACACCAATGCAAGTAAGGAATAACACAACCCCAACAATTATGAAAATAGCACTCTATTGGTGAGTTAAGAAGGTTCATATAGCATACAGTAGTGGCATACATATAGCAGATACAGTATAGGCAAACAAGGCGCAGCAAGGCAGCCCCCCAATGTACTTGCACGATGGCGATGACTGTGCTGAGCGACGTCTGTAATAGATGGAAAAGGCAGGTGCAAGCGTTGCTGCTGGGGTGCGGCGTGAGCCGGTCCGGCACGGCGGGCGGCGTTAGTGGATGACGTATGCCCGCAGAAGACGTCGTGGACGTAAGGAAATGCTGGTGGACGTCAGCACGTACGGGGCGCGCGGGAGGCAACGACGAATGATGTAGTTTTGAGGGAATCCCCGATGGGAAATCCCAGGCGCTCCCTGGCGTCTGCTCGCGAGAGTTCCCAACTCTCTTCCCCTTTTGCCAGGTTAATGGCGAGGCGCGTCAACAAGGGCTTCGCAGGCAAGAATCCCGGGAACCAAGACGCGGAAGGGGATGGTTGGATCTCAAGTGGGGTGGGTAGGATTCACAAACATGCAGTAGATAGTCTATTCTGCTACTCACCAAGCCCATGTGTAGAGAGGGAGCCACACCGCCTCCTCCCACACACGAGTCTTGGGGGAATTTTCCCTCTATGGGCATTCATGCCTTTGAATAGACTATCTACTGCATGTTTGTGAATCCTACCCACGCCCTTGTTGACGCGCCTCGCCATTAACCTGGCAAAAGGGGAAGAGAGTTGGGAACTCTCGCGAGCAGACGCCAGGGAGCGCCTGGGATTTCCCATCGGGGATTCCCTCAAAACTACATCATTCGTCGTTGCCTCCCGCGCGCCCCGTACGTGCTGACGTCCACCAGCATTTCCTTACGTCCACGACGTCTTCTGCGGGCATACGTCATCCACTAACGCCGCCCGCCGTGCCGGACCGGCTCACGCCGCACCCCAGCAGCAACGCTTGCACCTGCCTTTTCCATCTATTACAGACGTCGCTCAGCACAGTCATCACCATCGTGCAAGTACATTGGGGGGCTGCCTTGCTGCGCCTTGTTTGCCTATACTGTATCTGCTATATGTATGCCACTACTGTATGCTATATGAACCTTCTTAACTCACCAATAGAGTGCTATTTTCATAATTGTTGGGGTTGTGTTATTCCTTACTTGCATTGGTGTATACAGTCTATTACCATCTGGTAATCACACACTGTTGTTCTGTGCCTGTTGTTATCAGCCTGCTCGTTTATCTTGTAACTGGAGGATTAAGAAAATGTTTTATTGTGTCTCCTTCTCCTTCTAGGTGGAGTACAGCAGGACTGGGTCCAAGGAGTGGTCCTCTGTGAGAGCCCCCAGCAATTACTCAGAAGTGGAGCGGTTGCAGGTCAACTCCTTATATTCATTCAGAGTGAGTATGGTTGTCTTCTGCAAGCTGTTTTTAATACATTTCAGTGCCCCACCTTCTCCTTTCCATAAAGTCATAGAGGACCCATAGGCCCAGTCACACTGTGGATTTATAATGATGTTATTCCACTGTAATTACCAACATATTGTCCTGTGGAATCCTGGGATTGGCAGTTTAGGGGGAAGCATTTAGAGCAGGGGTGGGCAATTGCCGGCCCTCCAGGTGTCTTGGACTTCAACTCCCAGAAATCCTAACAGCTGGTAAACTGGCTAGGATTTCTGGGAGTTGAAATCCAAAACACCTGGAGGGCCGGTAATTGCCCACCCCTGATTTAGAGCCAGTGTGGTGTTGTGATTTCAGCACTGGACTATTCTGGAGACCATTTTTGAATCTCCGTGCAGCTATAGAAATCCGCTGGATGAGCTTGGACAAGTTACATTCTCTCAGCCTCAGAGGAAGGAAAAGGCAACGTACCTTTGAACAAATCTTGCCAAGAAAAGCCCATGATGGGTTTGTTTAGGGCAGGGGTGCCCACACTTTTTCAGCATGCGAGCTATTTTTAAAGCAACCAAGGCGAAAAGATCTACCTGCCCACACCGCACACGCTCCCGCTACTACCTTTCACCCACGCGGCGCTTCTTCCGCCTGCTGGGCATTGCAGGAAGGAGGGAGCATGAGGCGGGGCCTCCGGAGGGAGCACAAGGCGGGGGCTCCGGACGCTCCGCCTCATGCTCCGCCCTGCCTCTCTCGCCGGCAGCGGAGGTTGCACGGCTGCTTCCGGACGAGAGAGAGGCAGGGCAGAGCACGAGGCGGGGCCTCTGCACTCCCTCTGGAGGCCCCGCTTCGCTCTCCCTCCAGAGGCCCAGCCTCGTGTTCCCTCCTTCCCGCAATGCCCCATGGGCGGAAGGCAGAGACAGGAGCACGCGCGCGGGGCAGGAGCGCACGCGCGGCAGCAGGTGCACACGCAGGGCAGAAGCACCCCATTTGGCTGCAATTGACCTCATTTGGTCTCGCGATCGACGAGTCTATCGCAATCGACTTCCTGGGCAGCCCTGGTTTAGGGGATGGCCATAAATATAGATATATATACACACACACTTACATATAAGAAGGAAATACGGCCAGCCCTCTGTATCCACAGGTTCTGCATCCATGGATTCAGCCAACCATGGGTCTGAAAATATTAGGAAGCCAATAGACTCCAGCAGTTCTCCATTTTATATGAGGGATGCCATTTTACTACGCCATTGTATATAGTGGAACTTGGGCATCCATGCATTTTGGTATTTACAGCAGATACAGCATACTGTACACAAGTATTTTGGGTACGGTGCCTACCCAAAATATTTCCCCACCTTTCTTGGTTCTGGGGTCCTGACATTGGGAATTTTGCAGCCCACTGACCAGCTTTGGTATCAGACGTGGCTTTGAAGCCGAAGCATCTCCAGGAGCCTTATTCCTGGGTTTCCTTGTGAAACCAAGGCTCTGCCTCTGATCTGACATGGCTTCCCTGCAGAGTGACACTACATCTCACCCTGAGCTCTCTTTCCCTGTCAGCTATGGAAACCTGCTCTGTTTTCTTTTTTTTTTTAAAGCAGCTTTTGCCAGCATGCCTTCTTGCATATTAATGAGTCTTTTGATTTGAAAAGGTTGCTGCGGTAACTAGCCGTGGAGTGGGAAACTGGAGCGATTCCAAATCCATACGGACCATAAAAGGAAAAGGTAAAGCAACATCCAGTAATGGAGGCTTTTCAAACCATTTTTCCTACTTTTCCGTCTTTGTTTTGTTTCATTGCGCCCGATAGCGGCAGAAGGGGAGCCGAGCTGTAAACCCATACATAAATCTCAGCTTTAATAATAGTCTCGCTTTCTTCTCACATGGTGTTATTTTAATATTAATCTATTCCTTGGCAGCCTTGGGAGGTTCATTATGTTCTGCTTAGTCTCTTCCCTTGGCTGTTTCCTGCAACAATTACAAAGCCAATTGGAGCTGGCTGAAGGCCTGGGCTTACTGTAAATATTAATCATTTGCTACATTAAGCAGTGAGGCTTTCATTCCCCAAACTGGTACCTTGTGATCTCTATAGCAGACACAAACAATTTCTCAAGCGATGGAAGAGACTGCATGCATCCCTTCTCTTGCCTCTCCCCTGAAAAAATGTCTTAAATGGACTTTTGCATTAGCTATACATTGATTTGAGAATTTTGTTGTGACTCCTTTTCGAAAATGCAGTCAGTATAGCGGACTTTATCACACGATGCTGCTGTTCCACTGCAGTCGCACTATTCTTTTTGCTGCTGATTTAGGCCAATAGACTATGATTATCTCTCATATCGTTATCTCTCTATCGTAAGCTTAATCATTGTTTTAGATGTGATAATGTGATCTACTTGCAGGTCAGAAGACCAATGTGTACTGATGTGTTTATATTTATATTTCTGAATTTTCAATACAAGCGCAAAGCCTCCCAGACAAGCTACTTGTTGCACCGGGACTGTGGCGCAGCTGGCTGGGTGTCAGCTGCATTAAGATCACTACTGACCGAAAGGTCATGAGTTTGAAGCCAGCCTGGGTCGGAGTGAGCTTCTGGCCAATTTTGTGTAGCTTGTTGTCGACCTTTGCAACACAAAAGACAGTTGCATCTGTCAAGTAGGAAATTTAGGTACCACCTATGTGTGAGAAGGCTAACTTAACAAATTTACGAGGCCATAAAAAAATCTCCAGCAAAAGCATGTGGGGAATGTGAAAAGTACTTCATCAGTGTCGCAGATGGATGGTGAAGCGACAGCTCTCCTGGTGACCAGAAAAAAGTTAAATAACCTCTGATTGTCTGTCTATATGTGTTGTGTATTGAATGTTTGCCATGTATGTGTACATTGTAATCCGCCCTGAGTCCCCTGCAGGGTGAGAAGAGCAGAATATAAATACTGTAAATAAATAAGTAAATAAATAAATTTCATCGAAGTGCACAGTGGTGGGTTCAAATCCTGTGGACTTCAGAAATTTTAGGAAGTCATCCGGATGTAATCCCATGGTTGCTGCATTTTTCATTGGGTGAAAATACAACTGATTGTGACCCCCTTTCAGGAAGCTAGCATCCAAAACAAACTTTACATCTCCCTGGTTGCAGAAAAGTGCTAAGGGTGTGGCAAAATAAATGGACAAGATCAAGAGAAATCCCCCTTGCAGATGTTATGAACGTTGATGCAGTCGTTCACAGTTGTCCTTCTACTGTGTGACTGAAGCCTTTTTGTTCTCTTTCACCTCTATTTTAGCTATCCCTCCACCTATCATCCATATTGATGGTTACACTGAAAACTCCATAAGCTTCACCCTTAAAATGGAAAGCAGCATTCAGGTAACGGCTCTGTATGGCTTCAAAACCCTAGTTTGGAAGCAGTATCCACATAATTCTATGTACTATGCCTTTACATGCTATTGGGAGGTGGGGTTGGTTTCTTGAAATGATACTTCTGCACAGGATGACTCTCAAGGTCATATCAAAATCCATAATTTTGATGTTAAAACCTGTCTCTAACATGAAATAGTCCTATACATGAGTATATACGATCATTTCCCCCCATCCTTGAATTGTGACAAACCCTCACATCTGTAGGAACTGTCTTTCAACACTTATTTCTATTTTGTGCCAATGGTTGACAGGTAAATGGATACGTTGTGAAAATCTTCTGGACTTTTGATGCACATAGACAAGAGAAACTGTCCTTGAACATTGATGGGGGGAAGTCGGCACAGACAGGTAATCCTTACTGCTGGAATTAGCATTTCATCTTGGCGCTTCCTGAGATGGGCCATAGTTGAGAACCAGATGCAGGACGGGTTGGATCCAATGTGTTTCTGAAATTAGAAAAATACCCCCAAAGAGACATAAAGGGTTGAGAAAATTGCCAGAGATTAAAGTAGACGGGAGAAAACAGCCCCAAAACTTTACGAGTTTATAAAAATATTGGGTGGGGGCTTCTGCCAGGGGCTCCAGAGACTGCCAAAGTGGGAGTCTCGGTAGTTTGCAGGGCACACTATCTATACCAGGTGTCGCTGTTCTTTAGCCCCAGAGGCCTCAAACTTTTAACGTCATGGAGCCCTTTTTGAAGGAAAAGTTTCTTGTGAAGCCCCAAGAAACTTTTGGATATTGGGGCTGCCACAGTGGCAGATGGATGGAGAATGTTTGTGTGACCTAACGGGAAAAAAATATTCCTATCCACACTGCACATATCTTGTTTGTAATGAAAAAGAAAGGAAGGAAGGAAGAACAATATAATATTTAAAATGAAGAACTATTTTAATCAACATAAACTTAACAGTATTTCAGTAAAAGACCCTATGGAGACAAAACAACCCCATTCTGCCATGCGAGAAAAGCACAATCAAAGCAACCACAATAATAATAGGAACAATCCCAGGGGCCATTCAGTGCCAACTCATTCTGCTATGCAACTGAGGCCTTGCAGGCCATGCTGATGGCAGCATCAGTGGAGTTTGTGCCTCTCCCCAGGCCATGACCATCATGCAGGGGGAGTAGGGGGGCAATAGGGCTTTCACAGAGCTCCTGGCTGCTTCGTGGAGTCCTAAGTCTTCCACGGAGTACCATTTGAGAACCACTGCTTTAACCAATATAAGGACACCTCCAGAGTGAATTACCAGTAGCAACTATAGTAAATCCTGCCCATAGGCTTTGCAATTGAAGAGGAGGAAAAATATAGTTCTGTGTCAGATGGATGACAATGGTTTCTGGCTGCCTCTCTCAAATAGTTGCTTCTAGTTTGACAGTCAAGGAAAGTGAGGCGATCTATCTTCCTTGGTTGCGGCTTGCTCTCCTCTCCCAGTCATGCATTGTCCTAGTAGTCAGGTAGCAGAATACTTCTCTAGACTGCTTTGTAAGACAACTCCTGCTCTTTCTTTCCTCCCCAGTGAGTAACTTGACCGCTCAGACCCCGTATGAGATTTCCGCCTGGGCCAAGACAGAACTGGGCGACAGCCCTCTGTCCTTTGCACATGTGGTGACCAGTGGTACAAAGCCATCCCCTCCCAGTCTGAAAGCCAAAGCAGTCAACCAGACTGTGGTCGAGTGCACCTGGACCGGTCCAAGGAATGTGGTAAGGACGAAAAGTATTTTCACAGAATCATCTTCCCTATTTGAAATGCCCATATAAACAGCTACACATTAGGTAGTGTAATATTCCATGTGAAAGGAGAAGCTATTAAGAATACAGCTTTTTTTCTCCCAGAGAGGATACATTTATTACTTTCAACTTATTTGTATTCATTTGGCTTCATAACTCAGTAATAATACCTTGCTCAGTGCCATTGAGGAAGTCTCAGAGCTGGGAGGGAATTTGAGCCTAGGTTCCCCATATTGTAAATGGACCTAATTATGGAGACTATCCTGAATATGAGGTGGGGAGTAGTGCTGAGTGAAAAACAAATCCTCTAGATTGTATATTTTAAGAGGAAGGGTAATACTTACCCTCAAGCTCAAAAGCTTTCATACAGAGTTGCTTCCTTTTCAGTTCTTAAGCTCTCAGTTTAGTTTGCTACATGGACTACCACATTTGCAGTAGTCAGTTGCTAAAATGTTTGTACAGGTTAAAAAATTCTGCAAATTGGAAGTCCATAGAGGAAGGATACCAATTTCTTCTCTCATGGTTCTTCTCTTCCTGCCTCCAACTAGGTGTATGGCGTATTTTATGCCACATCATTCCTAGAACTCTACAGGAATCCTAATAATGCCACCACCACCCTGCACAACATCACAGTCATTGTCAACAGAGATGAGCAATATTTATTTCTGGTAAGATATTTTCCCTTAATCTCATCCCTTTCCAAGTGGAATTAGGGGCACTGTTGCCCAGTTCAGTCTCATGGCTCAACTCTTGAGCTCAGGGTTAACTTTTGGAGGCATCTTGAGATGGTTTAAGGATGCTACACGTCTTTGGCCTCTCATCTCTGACCTCAGGAAGAGAAAGGGAGATCTCTGCTACTGCATCAGTGCGGCTTCTGCTCCATGTTTAGCATAAAGATCAGTCAAATGACTGTGCTGATTCAATGAGTTGAGTCCTTGCCTTTTAAGACAGAACAAGGAAAGGTGAATACTGGATTCTGAAGGGTTGCGCCAACCTTTTTGCTCCTCCAGAAGACTGCCATTTTGGTAGTGACATCACATCATTCCTGGTTTCCTTTTTTGGCTATGGGTTGGGAATCTTGTTTCAGGATGAACCTCAAAACAGCATATTGTAACATTTTAAAGTGGTTTTGACGTTTACCTAAGTTTTTGAGGGATGTAGAAACTTGGATGTGTTTGGGAAGACCTGACGTTGCACTACACCTGTGAGTTGTACATGTTCAGCAGGACTCACAATTCCCATCTCTTAAGATGGAGAGACATCATGATGTATAAATAACTAATTGCTACTGGCCTCCTTAAGGTCCGTGTGGTTTCTCCGTACCAAGGACCGCCTTCGGACTACATCGTGGTGAAGATGATTCCCGACAACCGCCTGCCCCCTCGGCATCTACATGCGGTACACCTGGCAAAAACATTTGCTGTCATTAAGTGGGAGTCACCATACGATTCACCCGACCAAGATATGGTAAGGTAGCTGCATGGTTAGTGTTTCTACTTACCATGACCTTAAGGCATTCCTATCTTGGTGTTTTCTTGGCAACATTTGTTGTGTGTGTGGTATATTTGCCTTCTTCTGAGCCTGAGAAACAGTGCCTTTATCAAGGCTACCCAATGGGTTTCCATGTCCAGGTGGAGATTTGAACCTGATGTAACTGTCACAAACTCGGCCAGGAACTCTCTCGATGCAACTTTTCACCCACATAGAGCATCTTCATCTGGTGTTTGGTATTTCTAATATTTAGTAAGACAGGCATTCTCGATGTTCAGTGTGTATAACTCTTTTGTCCCTCAGTTATATGCTGTAGCTGTGAAGGATTTAGTAAGGAAGACAGACCGAACGTACAAGGTGAAAACCCGCAACAGCACCGTGGAATACACCGTCAAGAAGTTGGAGCCCGGCGGGAAGTATCATATCATTGTTCAACTGGGAAACATGAGCAAGGAAGCCAGTTTGAAAATCAATACAGGTAGGCCATGGCTTGTTTGATCACCTATCTGGGTAAAACTGTTGGAATGAAACCAAGATGTTGAGTTTGTACAGCTCCCTTCCCACTAAAGTCTGCTTACCTGGGAGTAAACCCATCAATGCTAAACAGTAGGCCTTGGCAATCCATGGTTCTAAATGGTTCTAAAGTACTTACAAAACTAGAGGGTGCTGGGGCTTTGCTTCTAAAGTGTTGCTAAAGCTGGTATTTTGCTTCTAAAGTGTTGCTAAAGTTCTGGTGGTGAAAATTTCAGAACTCTAACAAAACTTGCAAAATTTCATTATTATTTTGTAATTGGTGATTTTTATGATCGAGTCAATTAGGAACTGCCATTTATAACAACACTAGCTTGGGGACCCGGCGGTGCCTGGGTTATTTGAGAAAGGCATTGTGTGCCAAGGTTGGTCTTTGGTACTTCAAGTCCCATCATCCATGGGTCCACCCTCCTGTAAACTGTAGAAGGATAGAGACTGGGTCATGGGGGCACACGGTGCCAAGTGTAGTCTTTTTAGGTCTTTGTTCAGGGCTGCAGTGGTCTGTGGGAAATGAAGGCTTTGAAAGTACTACAAATCCCATAATCCATGGAGGTACCACAAGTCCTACTCTTCTCCATACAGCAGTAGAATGCAGTGTGGGTCATAGGGGCACTGTGTGTCAAGTTTGGTATTGCATTGGGCCTCTGTGTGGCAAGTGTAGTCCTGATCCGTCATTGGTGTGGGCTGCTGTGCTCTAAGGAAGTGAGTTAAAGTACTGCAATTTCCGTCATCCATGGTGCATCTTACCTCAAACTGCACCAAGATGTAGAGTGCATCTTGGGTGGTCTGTGGGCCAAGTTTAGTCTTGTTCTGTCATTGTTGTGGACCTAGTAAAGAAAATGAAGTTGAGGAAGCCTTACTGTCAAATCAGGTTGTGGCCTGGTCAGGATAATCAAGTAGAGGAAGCCTTACTGTCAAATCAGGTTGTGGCCTAGTCTGGGAAATTAAGTAGAGGAAGCCTTACTGGCAAATCAGGTTGTGGTCTAGTCTGGAAAATCAAGTAGAGAAAGCCTTACTGCCAAATCAGGCCGTGGCCTAGTTTGTTAAATCAGCTGAAGGAAGCCTTTTTTTAAAGTGCACTCTCTGGCACCTTTGAGATTTTGGATTTTGGAATGTTGGCCATGCAGAGTCCGTTATACAAATTTTCCCTCAGTGGCAACCAATCTCCTCTGTCTGGTGCCTTAGAGCAGTGTTTCTCAACCAGTGTGCCGTGGCACACTAGTGTGCCGTGAGCGATCATCAGGTGTGCCGTGAGAAAAGCTCTCTGCCCCCCTTCCTTCCCCCCTCCTCCTGCCGAACTCCTGCTGCTTGGGAGAGGAGGAGGAAGGGCTGAGTGGCGGTGAAGAAAAAGAAGGGGTCGGGGCACCGCCTCCTTCAGCTGTTTCCCCAGCCAGCCTCCAATCTGCCATGACTCCCGCCACAACTCTCACCCCTCACTCGCTGAAGCCGCGCGGAGGAGCCCCGCCTACTGAAGCCCGTCCACCGCTCATGCTACTCCTCTGTGGGAGAACTGAAGCCAGGGGGCGGGGCATGGCATGGCCTGGCTCCGCCCCCTCCCCCGGCTTCAGCGCTCCCACAGCTTCGCCAGCCTTGAGGGGGCAGTGCCAAGCCAGCATTGTGCTGGCTCTGCCACCGCTGGCTTGGCACTGCCCCCTCAAGGCTGGCAAAGCTGTGGGAGAACTGAAGCCGCGTGGAGGGGGAGGGCATGGCGTGGTCTGGCTTCTCCCCCTCCCCAGCGTCGGCACTCCCAGCAGCTGCTCCCAGCAGGTCACCACCCCCCAACCGTTCTTTACTGTATTAGAGTGTCATTTTGGTTGGTGGTGTGCCCCCGGATTTCTTTAATGTTAAAAGTGTGCTGCGGAACAAAAAAGGTTGGGAAACACTGCCTTAGAGTGCTGGAGTTCTGAGCTGGCCAATCAGAGTCCTTTATGCAAATAATCTGGTGCCTTAGAGTGTCGGTGTTCTGCGGCTGGCCAATCAGTGTCGTTTATGCAAATAATCCCACAGTGCCAACCAATCGAAACGCTGGCACATATTCCTCCGCACGCACCCCTGCTTGACCCACCGCCTGCAAACACTGAATTTTATTATATACATAGATTTTGAAAGTTTTGTTAGAATTCTGAATTTTTCACCACCAGAACTTTAGCAACACTTTAGAAGCAAACTACCAGTGCCTCCTAGTTTTATGAGTACTTTAGAACCATTTAGAACCATGGATTGCCCTTGCCTACTAAACAGGGCTTATTTTCATAGTAGAGATGCTTAAGAGTGCCACTAAAGTTTTGAAAAACATTTCCAAGAATTTATATCAGATTGCAAAGACATTTTCTTGATAGTTCATTCTCTCTTATTTCTTTTGTAGTTTCCTTGGCTGCTCCTGATGCCTTAAAGATTATAGCAGAAAATGACCATATCTTGTTGTTTTGGAAGAGTTTAGCTTTAAAAGAAACCCACTTTAGTGAAAGCCGGGTAAGTTAAATTCACACCATAACACTTGAATTCATTTCATTTCTCCTTGTTTCATGACGCATTGTATACTCTCACAGTACATATTCACACATAGAGCGATCCATTGGGGGTGATCCATATTCATCAGTTCAATTCCAATCACTTTAAGTGTTTTCGGTGTCTTTCTTCTCAGGGGTATGAGATACACTTGTTCGACAGTGTGGCCAATAGCACGACGTATCTGGGAAACACCACGGAGAATGTCTTCAAAGTTTCCAACCTGAAATCAGGCCATAATTACTCATTTACAGTGCAAGCCAGATGTCTCTACAGTGGACAGATGTGTGGAGAGCCTGCAACACTCCTTTACAATGAGCTAGGAACTGGTAAATAGAAGCTCGCTCTTTGATTTTGGGCACAATGCATGCGTTCCTCTTGTTCCCAGCTGGTTACATGGAACTGCAGATATGACTGAGTGCTGTTAAATTCTGGTTTTGGCATACCATAGGACTGAGATATTCTTAAAGAGCTACCCTACTTATGCGATGCCACTTTGTGCTAACTTCCAGAGAAATATACCATAGAATCAGCTGGAGGATTTAGTAAATTTCTAGTGCAACCAGCCCAGTCCCCCAAATGTGATTTCTGCAGTTATGGAGGTCTTGCTTTAAATCAGTGGTTTCCAAACTTTTTGAGCCTACCGCCCCCTTTCCAGAAAAAAATTACTCACCACCCCCCTAGAAATTATATTTTTTAATTTAATAGCAATTAAACAGAAAGATATATGTAATAATGCAGTGGTTCTCAACCTTTCTAATGCCACGGCCCCTAAATGAGGTTCCTCATGTTGTGGTGACCCCCAACCATATTTTTGTTGCTACTTCATAAATAATTTTGCTACTCTTATGAATTCTAATGCAAATATCTAATATGCAGGATGTATTTTCATTGTTACAAATTGAACATAATTAAAGCATAGTGATTAATCACAAAAACAATATGTTTGGGGGAGTATGGACAACGGATGATGGGATTTGCAGTACCTTCGACCAATTCAGCTCTGACTTCCACAGACCACTGAGACCCCCATAAATTACAGAACTGGACCAAACTTGGCACAGAGAACCCACATGACCAACAGAAAATACTGGAGGGTTTGGGAGGAATTGCCAGTGATTTACGGGACATGGAGAGAAGTGAGAACCCAAACAACTATGGATCTGGACCAAACTTGGCACGACTATTCATTATGCCTAAATTTGAACACTGGTGGAGTTTAGGGAAACTAGATCTTGACATTTGGATCTTGACATCTTTGCACTACAACCTTCGCACTGCACTGTGTGTGGGGATCAAAGTACAGTGGGTGGAGCCAAAGAAGGGGGCCGCGCAACCCCTCCTAAATGGCTAATCATTCACTGCCCCCTTAAAGGGGTTCACCGTCCCCCAAATTCACCTGAGCCTCCCACCGCCCCCTTGGATTGCCTCACCGCCCACCAGGGGGTGGTACTTCCCACTTTGAGAATCAGTGCTTTATCAGGACGAATACGAGGATTTTTATAACTACTGCCTGGGCCTGGAGGCCGAGCTGAAGATCCAGAGAGGCGCCTCGGCCTTGGAGGCGTCTTGGCCTCGGCCACTGCCCGATCCCCAAGCCCTTCCTCCTCCCTCCCAGCTGGGAAAAGGAAAGTGCCGACAGAGTGAAGAACACCAGCGCCACCTAGGTGCTGGAGGACACATGCCACCGCTGCTGACTCCACCAGGGGAGCCTCAACTGGATCAACCGAACACCTGCCAGTTGACAGCTCAGCACGCGGAGCCCTGGGAGGGTCCAGCTACAGCTCAGCGCGTGGAGCCCTGGAAGGGTCCAGCTACCGTTGCCACCAAGCCCTCGGGCAGAAATTCCCAAAGGGAGATGACAGGTAGCCCTCCAATATCAGAATCTACCCTGGAGAGGCTGGTCCCAGAACAAGGCTTACCAATTAAACAGGGTGGAGGAGCTGCTGATTTCAGTGGCCCCATCCCTAAGACTTCAACTAACCCAAAGGGTGGGAGGTACAGATCAAGGACCTTCTGGGGGGCGGGTTTTAATAACGGGAGTCGGAGAGAATCTCTTGGCCCCATCCCCATACCTCCCCAATCTGAGCCGATTGTCAGACCTAATAGGTCGCCGGACACAGACCAAGGACTACCCCCACTACAAGGACAACGCAGAACCCTACTGAGGGAAGGGCAACCTTGCCTCCATCCCCAACCTAGGGAATGAGGGACAACACCGGCATACCCCCCCCCCCTTTTCGGAGGGTGGGCAGAAGACCAGACACCTAGGGGAACCGGCGAAGGATGAGGTGCGGGGGCGGGCAATACGTGTGATCTCGGGAAGGGGCAATAGGGACGGTAGACGTAGGCCTTATGAGAGAAGGCTGAGGAGCCAAAGAAAGGCTCGTCCCCCTTCTGACCTATGGGCTATCCCCAGGCACGCAGATGAGAAGTTCCCTATTACCTCTCCTCCAACTCTGGTTCTGGCCAACACCAGGTCCGTGCGAAATAAGACTGGGACCATCCGGGATTTCCTCCTTGAGAGGGAGGCCGACTTAGCCTGTTTCACAGAAACATGGCTTCAAGAGGGAGATGAGGTCATTATGCACGAGATAGCTTCTCCTGGGTTGGTGGCCAGTTACCAGATGAGGACAGAGAGGGGGGGGGGGGGGTCGCCATCCTCAGCCGAGACACTTTTAATTCCAGGACGATTCCGACAGCGAACATTCCAGGGATGGAGTGCGCGGGCCTTGTGTGGGACCTTAGTGAGAGCGTAGCCTTCCTGTTGGTGTACCGTGCACCCAACGCACCAACAGGGAGTCTACCTAAGCTGCTGGAGGTGGTCGCAGAGTGGGCATTGAGGTTCCCTAAGCTCATCGTCTTGAGGGACTTCAATGTTCACGCCGATACCCCCTCAACGGCAGCCATGGACCTGGTGTCCACCATGGAGGCACTAGGACTCTCACTTTGTAAGACCGGCCCCACACATCAGGCCGGGCACACCCTGGACTTGATTTTCGCTGCCGGAATTACCGTGATCCCAATCTCCATAACGGAGGTTCCATGGTCGGATCACAGTGTCCTGGAAGTCCGTCTGGAACTGACCTCCCCTCCCGGTAAGGGTGCCGAATCTATTCTGGTTCGCCCGAAGAGACTTATGGAACCCATTAGGTTCCTGAACGCTCTGAGGGATTGGGAACTTCCCAGCGACTCAGTCGATGGGCAAGTGGAATGCTGGAATTCCAGTCTTTCTACTGCCCTGGACAAGATCGCCCCCAGGCGCTCTCTCCTCCCCCGCAGAAATCGCTCGCCTTGGTTTACCGAGGAGCTATGAGCGATGAAGCGGAGGAAGAGACAGCTAGAAGACATGTGGCGGAGTCTCCGTGACGAAGCATCGAAGTCGGCTTATAAACAGTTTAAAGAGGTTTATGAGCAGGCTATCAAGGGAGCTAAAAAAGTTTACTACTCTTCCTTGATAGAGTCGGCCAGCTCACGCCCAGCTCAATTGTTCAAGGTAATTCGGTCCTTGACAGCAATCCCAACTGTCCCAAACGATAGGGGTTTGGCTCCAACAGCTGAGGTTTTTCAGAGCTATTTTGCCGACAAGATTTCGACTCTCCGCCGGGACATTCCTGCCACTCTTGATACAGTTAGTGAACTCGAGACTCCGCCGCCACTCGGCGGGCCCACCTTCACCCGCTTCCAACTGCTGGACGCAGCAGCTGTCGATAAGTTACTCGCTGCAGCTAGACCAACTACCTGCTCCCTTGACCCATGCCCCTCCTGGCTTGTTAGAGCTTGCCGGGAGGGGCTACGAGGCCCCCTGGGAAAGATCATAAATAGCTCCCTTGAGCAAGGAGTCTTCCCAGGGGGATTGAAAGAGGCTATGGTAAGACCGCTCCCTCCAATTACCGGCCAGTTTCCAACTTGCCTTTTTTAGGCAAGGTAATTGAGAGGGCAGCAGCGAATCAGCTGCAGCGGTTCTTAGAAGACACAGCTGGATTTGATCCCTTTCAGTCCGGCTTCCATATTGGGCACGGGACGGAGACCATGCTTGTCGCCATTACAGACCAACTTCGCCGCCAGCTGGACCAGGGTGGATCAGCCCTGCTCGTCTTGTTAGATCTGACAGCAGCGTTTGACACGGTAGACCACGCATTGTTGACCCACCGTTTAGCCGGCTCCGGGGTTGGGGGGACCGCCCTTAAATGGGTGGACTCCTTCCTCCGGGACCGGGGACAACGTGTGGAGGGGGGGGGGGTCTCCGGGAGACTCCCACTTGATTGTGGGGTCCCCCAGGGGGCCATCCTCTCCCCCTTATTATTCAACGTTTATATGCGCCCCCTGGCCCAGCTGGCCTGCGACTTTGGTCTGGAGTGTTATCAGTACGCTGATGACACCCAGCTTCTGCTGAGAATGGACGGCAGGCCGGACACCGTGCCCGATTGTTTCCATCAGTGCCTGGAGGCCGTGACTGGTTGGCTCCGGGCCAGCCGGCTGAAGGTGAATCCGTCGAAGACGGAGATCTTGTGGCCCGGTCGGCCTGGACTGGATGAGTGCTGGTTGCCTACCCTAGATGGTGAATGGCTTAGCCCGTCACCTGTTGTTAAGAGCTTGGGTGTCCAACTGGACCTCCTGCTGACCATGGAGACCCAAGTCTCCGCGGCCAGCAGGGCGTCATTTTTTCACCTACGACTGGCTAGGCGACTGGCACCCTACCTTTCCAGGGGTGACCTGGCCACGGTGATCCAGGCGACGGTCATCTCGAGACTGGACTACTGTAACGCCCTCTACGTTGGCCTTCCCTTGTCGACAATCCGGAAACTCAAGCTGGTGCAAAATGCCGCTGCTCGCCTGCTGGCGGGAACGTCAGTAAGGGAGCACATCACGCCCATCCTCCGGCAGTTGCACTGGCTATCCATTGAGTACCGAATTGCCTTCAAGGTGATGGTTCTAACCTTTAAGGCCTTACACAGCCTAGGGCCTGCGTACCTGAGGGACCGCCTTGCCCCGTACATTCCCCCGAGATCACTACGTTCGGAGGAGTTGAATTTGCTCCTGGTACCATCGGTCCGCGCCTGCCACTTGTCCACAACCAGGCAAAGAGCCTTCTCTGTGGCAGCCCCGGCGCTTTGGAACTCCCTCCCAGACGACGCCCGAGCCTGCAAGACCGCCCTTTTTAGACTAGCCTTTGATTAGGCAAACAAACCCAGCCTAAGGGAATGCTATTTGGGCCGGTACCCTGGCCCAAGGGAATGCTATTTGCTACTGTATTTTATTTTATGTCTCGGGATATGATGTCGCATTTTTATGCTTGTGTTTTATCGTATGGCTGCATGGATGTCACATGTCAGCCTATTTTATATGCTGTTATCCGCCCCGAGCCTGCAGGGAGGAGCGGAATACAAGATGGAATAATAAATAAATAAATAAATATATGGGCTATCCAGTCCAACTTCTGCCATGCAAGACGACACCATCAAAGCACTCCCAACAAACCTTAACTTTAAAAGCCTCCAGGAAACACCTCCACTACACTCTTGAGACAGCATAACACTGTCAAACAGCTCTAATGGTCAGGAAGATCAAGTGGACTCTCCTTCCCTGTAATTTGAACTCATTCCTCTGAGTCCTAGTCTCCAGAGCAGCAGAAAACAAGCCTGCTCTCCCTTCCTTATGACATCCTTTCCAATAGTTAGACATGACCATCATGTCTTCTCTCAACCTTCTCTTCTGCCAGCGAAACATACCCAGTTCTTTAATACGCTCCTCAAAGGGATTCATGGTCTCCAGATCTTTGATAATTTTAGTCACCCTTCTCTGTTCCATCTTAGATTTAATATCCCTCTTGAATTGTGGGGCCCAGAATTGGACATAGTATTCCAGATAGGGTCTGACCAAAGCAGAGAGAGGGGCACCATGGCTTCCCTCTTTTTTTACGCAGCCCCAAATCTTATTGGTTTTATTAGCTGCTGCATCCCATTGTTGACTCATATTCAACTTGTAACCCATCAGTTGTATTGTTCTTTCCATATAGTTCATGACTTCAAAGCTTTATCAGGGAAGCCTGAGGCAGCACCTTTTGCATTATTCTGTCAACACACTGATGTTAAGTACTGTATATATGAATCATTTCTAATATCCTGCCTTCATTATTTCTCCTGCTCTTCCTCTTGCAGATAAAAATCCTGCTGCATCAACGATGGGCACTTCGACAGATGTTGCTGCCATCGTGGTCCCTATATTGTTCCTCTTGCTTGTGACTGTGGGGATAGGGTTTGTTGTCTTGTATATGAGGCACCGAAGACTTCAGAACAGCTTCACTGCCTTTGCCAACAGCCACTATAGTTCGCGGCTTGGCTCTGCCATATTCTCATCGGGTGATGATTTAGGTAAGTGGCACCATTTTGTTTGGAATCAAGTGAGATCTTGAAATGGATGGAGCTCATATGGGGAATACTGTGTCAACTGGTTAAGCTGTAGAGCAGCATTTCTCAACCTGAGGGGTTGGGACTCATGGGGGTGGGGTGGGAGGCAAAGAGGGTTTCAGAGGGGCCACCAAAGGCCATCAGAAAACACACATTTCTGATGGTCTTAGGAACTCCTTTGGCAGAGAAGGCTGAAGATCTCTCCACCTGACCTTTTCTTCCTTTTGGGAAACAGACGGCAAATCCTCCCACCAAAAGCCCTCCTCCTCTGTGATTGGCCAGCCTCTCAGCTTGCCTCTCAGCCAAGGAGAGGGCTCTTTCAGAGACAAGTTTACTAGTTCCATCACCAGTTTGGTATAGAGTGCTCTCTGAGTGTTAGTGAACAACATTTCCCAGAATTCAAAAACAGCTCCCCCCAACGCCACCAGTATGCAATGTTGGCCATGTAGATAGTGTGCCATGTAGGTAGTGTGCCAAGTGAACTGAGCTTAGAATGCTCTTTGATTGTAGGTGAACTATAAATCCCAGCAACTAAAGCTTCCAAATGTCAAGGTCTGTTTCCCCCAAACTCCACCAATGTTCACATATGGGCATATTGAGTATTTGTGCCAAGTTTCATCCAGATCCATTCTTTGAGTCCACAGTGCTCTCTGGATGTAGGTGAACTACAACTCCAAAACTCAAGGTCAATGCCCACCAAACAATTCGAGAATTTTCTGTTGGTCATGAGAGTTCTGTGTGCCAAGTTTGGTTCAATTCCATCATTGGTGGAGTTCAGAATGCTCTTTGATTGTAAGTGAACTATAAATCCCAGGAACTACAAATCCCAAATGACAAAATCAATTCTCAACCTTACCAATATTCAAATTTGGGCATATTTGTGAATGAAAATACATCCTGCATATTGGATATTTACATTATGATTCATAATAGTAGAAAAAATTACAGTTATGAAGCAGTAATGAAAATAATTGGTTGGGGGTCACCACAACATGAGGAACTGTATTAAGGGGTCGTGGCATTAGGAAGGTTGAGAAACACAGCTGTAGAGGCTGAGTGGATTACTATCTCTTCAGTAGTGTAAGTAAAGACTTGCAATGTTGTTTCATATTAATGTTCTTATGATCCTTTGTAGGGGACGAAGACGACGAAGCACCCATGATCACAGGTTTTTCAGACGACGTCCCCATGGTGATAGCATGAAGTGCGTTTCTGACCCCAGAAACCAAAATGGTGTAAATATTTTATTTGATAGAAAAAAACAAAACAGTCAACTGTTTATTTTAAAACAAAAAAATGCACTTTTGAGTTGCAATACGTTATTTTTGTATGGGCTGAAAAAACTGATGAAGAAGAAATAATTATTACACTTTGTAGTATGCAGCTGTGAACTTTCAAACCAGGTTGATTTAGAATTGAATATCTGTTCGTGTTGGGTTTTTAAAGAAATATTTTGTTTGATTCCTTTTCAAACGTTTGATTTAGTCTTACAAGGCTGTGCTTGCTGGGCATGCTTTTAAGTCTGTGAGATACATATATGTATTTTATCTGTTGACCAAAACTCTGATCCTTGGAGAACTTGTGAATGGTCAATGATAGTCCCGTTCATCGTAATTGGATGGAACTAGATGTAACAAAAGACACAGAGTGGCAAATAAGACATTGTTATGAATCAGTGGTTCTCAACCTGTGTGTCCCCAGATGTTTTGGCCTTCAACTCCCAGAAATCCTAACAGCTGGTAAACTTGCTGGGGTTTCTGGGAGTTGTAGGCTAAAACACCTGGGGATCCACGCGATGAGAACCACTGTTATAGATGGTCAAGGATAGTCCTGTTGATGTTGATTTTAGTTCATAATAGCCAAATGGAACTAGATGGGACACATAGTGGCCAATAAGACATCCTTATGGATGGCCAAAGGTAGTCCCATAGATGTTGATTCTAGTTCCTATCATAATCAGATGAAAGTAGATGTGACAGGGCAGGCCCGGATTAACTCTTTTTGGCACCCTAGGCCACACATTGGAAGCCACGCCTCCAGGCTGATGCTGAGCATGCATGGCAGTGGCCCCGGGGGGGGGGGCTTCCCTCCGCACCTTCCTCCTCGCGCCGGGCGCCCCTGGTTCCTTGAGTGAAGGAAAGGAGGGGCTGGCGCGAGCGAGGAAGAGGTGGAGGGAAGCCGCGTCAGAGGTCCTAGGGGCGGGGCTTCCCTCTGCATTTTCCTCCTCGCGCCGGGTGCCCCTCCTTCCTTGACTGAAGGAAGAAGGGGCCGGCGCGAGCAAGGAAGAGGCGGGGGGAAGCCTGCGCAGGCGCAGAAGCGCCCAAAGATTGACCTTTTTTTAAAAATGGGGGGGGGGTCTGGATCTGGCACCCTCCCCCCATGGCTGCGCCCCTAGGCCGTGGCCTAGTGTGGCCTTATGGATAATCCAGGCCTGTGACAGGGCACTGTGACCATGAAGACATAGGCAAATCTTTGACCTTCCATTAGTCCTATCATAACCAGATGAAAGTAGATGTGACAGAAGGCACTGTGACCACTAAGACATAGGCAAATCTTTGACCTTCCATTAGTCCTATCATAACCAGATGAAAGTAGATGTGACAGAAGGCACTGTGACCACTAAGACATAGGCAAATCTTTGATCTTCCTCTAGTCATATCATAACCAGATGAAAGTATATGTGACAGAAGGCACTGTGACCATGAAGACATAAGTAAACCTTTGACCTTCCTCTAGTAAGGCACAATGACAGAGATGTATAATGTTACCCTGTTTTTTAGGGTCCCACTATGCTGTCTTTTGGGGTCCCACTATGACACGGATAGGCAAGCTTCAAGAATACAACAGAATTGAGACCAATGGCTTCCATAGTGGTCAATCCCTTCTGGAGTTTTGGTCTGAACTTTAACATGGTTATATGAGGTGTTGAATCTGTTTCAGGGACAAGCTTCAGCACTTGATAGCACTGTCCAAAATTTAGACTAAAATGTGGAGTGGATTAATCTCTGAACTGATGTGGGCTACCACTTGCTACTGCATAGAGTGGTCCAATTCCTTATTTCCACCATGCTTTCCAATGCAGGCCCAACCTTCTGGGCTCTGTGGCTAAGTCCTCACTGGTCAACGTTGTCCAGAAAGGATGGTCCATATGCTCAGAGCGTGTATCTCAGTCTAAGACTTTTCCCTCTTGTGTGAGATCATTGCTTAGTGTGGGGAGTCCACCTCATGTGCCACATATAGCTTATAAACCCCACTTTTGCAGCTGTCTTGAATTCTGAAGTTTTTGGACTACCTGAAAGTAATCCAAAAGCAAAAAGCATGGTAGTTTAACTCTCCCAACATGCTCTTCAAATGATGAGTTTGGGGCTATAATGATGATTGGATGAGATGTCACTCCTAATGTACCCCATTGTCAAAGACAACCTCTGTGTCTTCTGTTGCATCAAGGTCCACCCATGAAGAAAGTGAGATGAGGAGGAATGGGACAGTATGGAAGTCTTGGCCATTGCTCTCCTGGGCAGACCTTTCCCTTAACCCCCAATTGATGCTGCTACAAACTTCTCTTCATTTTCTGGGGGTCTTCCTTAAATCCCTTTCTTGAGTCCCACAACTAGGAGAACCTGCTTTCTTGGGATCAGAGTCTTAAATTAGTGATTTTTTTTTCTTCTTAAGAGAAATTTTATTTTGAAAAAAATATTCAGGAAATACAAATCTATATCTATATCTATATATCTATGAAGAGAGATAATAGTTCCTGAAGGTTTTACATTGACTTATTTGGATATTGTTTTATATGAAAGTTTTGTTTCTCTTTTTATTGCTTTAGTAGGGAATCTGCTTTTGGTCAGAATTCCAGAATTCTCAGTCATGTGCACACTTATGGTGTGGAGAAATGTGCCACTTTCATCTTCTGCAAAAATAGCCAGGTTGTTCCTTTGGGTTTCTTTAAATTATTATTATTTTGTGGTGTTCCTGTGCTTGAATCAGGTATTAATGCCATAGTAAAACAAAAAAACAAAAACCCACAACATTTTATTTTTCTCTTTGAATAAATTTCATGTGTTATGAGAATGCAAAACAAGGGGTGGTGTAGAGGGGTAGGCTTAATGTTTTGTCAAATGGAGGGCCGAAAAACTTTCTGCAAAGCACTTAGCATGCATTCACAAAAGAAGAAGAAAAAGAAGAAAAATCCCCAAAGCAAACGCACAAAATTTCATACATTTGTTGTTTTGATTTCTTTGATAGTGGATTGTTGTAGTTTGTTAGGATCCAAAGTCATTCCTTAATCCCTTAACATTCTTCAGCACACAGACAACAGTTCTTGAATGTACAGGTTTTCCTCTTCACTTAGATCAGGAGTTGTACTTCTGTGACCCATGGCTGACTGTACAGTAGGCTCTCCTCTACTTTGAGGTCTAGTAGGTCTAGTTCCACTCTGTGGCCAACTCCTGCTGCAAGTTGAAGACCTAGAGCAGGACCGGACAAAGGTAAAAAATTATAGTAAGCCAACCCTTTTTTTGGCGCCCCCTGGGTCTTCAGTGTGGTGATGATGGCGCATGCATGCGCATGCGCGCAAACAGCTAGTTTCACGCATGCGCTATTGGGACCGAGCGCTTCTGGTGGAGAGAGTAGCGAAACACACTCTCAAGAGGATGAAAAGGGCGGGGGAACATTTTGCAGCCGAGGCGGAGCCTCCTGCCTCCAGCTGCAAAATGTTCCCTGGCTTGTCCTTTTCGTCCTCTTGGGAGTGCATTTCGTTACTCCCTCCAACAGAAGCGCTCGTTCCCAATAGTACATGCGTGAAAGTTTTGCGTATGCGCTATTAAAATAGAGCACTCCCAAGAAGATGAAAAGGACAAGCCAGGGAACATTTTGCAGCCGGGGCACAGCCTCCTGCCCACCCGCAGCAATGGCGTGGCATGATGCGCCGAACCTTGCGGCTGCGGCCGGATGCGCCCTTGGCCACGTGGCGCCCTGAGGTGGCTGCTTACCTTGCCTCCACTAAGATCTGCCCCTGCCCGGAGTACAACTCTGGTCAACGTCCAGCAGAAGTTGGCTGTAAAGTTGCACCAGAGGGCCTAGAAATGCATAGAGAGAGACCATTTCCATAAATGATCATATCTGCAAAAATTAAACCTGCAAATGTGGAAGACAGACTGTAATTCACTCATGCAATCTCTGGAAATCGGAACTCAAAACTAAAAGTTTGCCTCCAGAATGGAGAACTAGAGCAAAACTCAAAAATTGGAAAAAAATGAACTACAGTTTTCTATTTGAAAGCTATTTTCCTTGTTTTATCTCTTTTGGGGAGGTTAAAATAACTTTACAGGAAGCGATTACTCATTTCCCATTTTGGAAAAAAAACATTAGGTACAATGTGCAGAGGTTTGGATTTCTCTGTGGTTGTCCACTTTTGACTGGGATGAAAGAGACAGTGCCAGTGATACATTACTTTGTGCCCATAAAGCTGCACCCAGCTTCATTGGTGAAACATCAGATGTCTTCAAGGAACTGAATTGAGTCTAAACCCCTCTCCTTTTACTAGTCTCTGGGACCCAGGTGCTGTTACTCATTCTCCCTTCCTTCTGTTGGAGACTAGGTTGGGAGAAAAATAGGTGGATCTAAAGAGCTTGAGGTAGGAGGTAACTTCAGCCATTTGCTGGAATAATAGCCAAACCCTGTCCTGGCTGGGATCTAGAAGCACCAACTTGACTGAATGGAGCATTCAACTGTCTGCTAGGGTTCTTCTCCACCCATGACTTGTGGCTCATCTTCAGGGGTATGCAGACTCTTTCAGTGGGGAAGAGACAGCTCTCACAGCAATGTTCTTCATGCTTGGAGCCCCCGAGATAGACTGAGGGCTCACAGCAAAATTGGAGAAAAAAAGCCAAATCAAGCCCCTCCCCCTGGCCATTAGGTCTCCACAATCAGTCACTTTAATTAGCTTAAAATGCCATTAGATTAAATGTGCTTTTGTGGGTATCATTCATTAAAAATGTAATTTTGATATTGATGGGTGTTTTTTTTTAATGTACTGCCTAGATGAAAAATCTTCAATAGTTTTGGACTTCTTTTTAGAAAGAGCAACCTTTCTATTACAAGCATTCCTCAGTAGTAGCTGTGGATGTATCATTAATGTTCCTCTGTATTACATGTTTCCCAGTCAGTTATGGATGTAGCACAGCTATGCAGATTTGACTCTGAAGCGAAGTCTTCAGCAGTCAAGCAGTATCTTTTGTCTTGTGTTTGTGTGAATGTGGATTTCACCATATGATTGGACAGTATGTATAAGGGCTCATTTAGAAGTTAATCCTCTTCTCACAAGGCTGCTGAAAACAACTTTCCTATGGTGGGCATAACATTTAAGACCCCTTCTCCTAGGAGCCCAGCTCAGATATATGCAGTAGACCAGGGGTGCTCATTAGGTAGCTCGGGAGCTACTAGTAGATCTTCGGCCCTCACCAGCTGGATGGGGTGCTCCTGCCATGTGCGCGCACACGCGCTCCTGCTGCTGGCTTCCACTCTCGCGGTGCTTCTTTCGCCTGCGGGGCATTGCAGAAAGAAGGAAGCATGAGGCAGGGCCTCTGGAGGGAGCGCCCTGCCTCTCTCTCGTCCAGAAGCAACTGTGCAGCCTCCGTTGCTGGCAAGACAGGCAGGGCGGAGCGCTCCCTCTGGATGCCCCGCCTCGTGCTTTCTCCTTCCTGCAATGCCCCGCAGGCGGAAGAAGTGCTGCGCGGGCGGAAAACAGCAGCAGGAGTACGCGCGGTGGCAAGAGCGCATGGCGGCGGGAGCGCACGGCGGTGGGGGCAGGTAGATCTTTTGGACTTGGTTGCTTTAAGAGTAGCTCGCATACTGAAAAAGTGTGAGCACCCCTGCAGTAGACGCTCTGGGCAAATAATTAATAGCTTCAGTTGATGGTTTACTAACTTCAAAAGAACATGAGAATACAAGAACCATATTGGGTCAGGCCAAAGGCCTCTCTAGTCTAATGTTCTGTTAATGCAGCTAAAAATCTACCAATGGAACATGATTTCCATCTTATGCTCTCTGGTGGTGGAAATGCATGGTGTTTACTGCCTCTGATACCAGAGGTGACATATAGACATGTTGGCATAACCTCTATGAATGTATCCAGGTTGATCTACATCCTGTGGCAGTGAATTCCATGATTTATCTCTATGTTTTCAAGAGATTCAAGTCCCCACTTGACCATCAAAAAAAGTCACAAAGCTTTGTGTTAGGGTTACTATAACTGGGAAACAACTCCGAGGCACACAACAACTATGGTCTCACTGATTATGTGAGTGTCAAAGACTGACATTGGGAATAAGTTCGAAGTAATGAGTTACGCAAAGACCCTGACCACCCATCTAAATATTGGAACTAGTCTGAAAAAAAAGGGTCATGATGCCCCCGTCCAATTTTTCCTTGGATTGGATGGTGGCAAGGTTACCTGATTTTTCAACAGGAGAGCCATTTTTCTTCTCCCTCATTCCCACTGCCTCCACCTCACCTCTGCAGTCATTAATTGGATATTCCTGAGCATTTCTGCTTTTCTTTTTGCATTTCCACTTAGGAAAGGATAGGAAATCAGACAGGGCATACCGTATGTTCTCCAACCCTTTGTGAGGTTTGGATTTGAGGCCATCTTGGACTGGTGGTCCAAATCTCTACCTCTGGGTATGGCTGAGAAGAAGAAGCATCTAAAATGTTATGTCTCAGAAGCTCTTTTCAGCAGCCAAGGCGAGGAGGGGAGATTTAAACATTTCATTCTTCTCTCTCTACTCATGGATCACATATGCCCCCCACCCTTAATTCTGTATATGCAAGTCCAGTTGCTGTTGGTCAAAAAGTCCAATGCTTTGTATTTGTCACGGATGCAAATATCTTTACTGACTTGAACCAAAAGCATTACTTTGAGGTGTAATGTAGTCTTCCAGCATTTGGAGGAAATATTAAACAGTCCAATGTTAACTTTGTTGAGCAATCTTTAACTGTTCCTACCATTTCCCCCAATAATGGATTAGTGTTTTCATTAAGAGCCCAAGGACGTTGCCCATCCATAATCCAAGGTATAGTCAATATTAGCACCAAGGAGCTCCAATGGAGGGGGATAACTCATTCTGGCGTGGAATTTTCCATGGATATAAGTCATTGTTTTGTTGTTGTTTTTAGCTATGGGACATTGTTTACATATTCTCTTCTCTACCAAGAAACACAGAAAATGATGTGACCCCTCATATGCTGCAGAGAAATTGTGGAGCAGCATAGGGTATCTAGTAAGGTTCAAGCTGGATATTAACATGGAGAACTAATGTCAGAAATTTCACCAGTGACATATTTACATTTTGTCCTAGCAATGTTTTGTTTGGCTGCCAGCATCTCTCCAGCGTCTTAGCCTCTTTTTTTTTTCCACCTGCAATCTGCTTCTTCGACTTTGACATTGATTCTGGGACCTTATCAACAAAGAGCAAGTTCTCTGCCACTAAGCTATGAGTCAATTCCAAATTTCATCCTCTTGGATTTCAATACAGGTAGGCACACTCAGTCCCCCAGTTGACCCCACCCTTACTCACAACCCCAAACCCTGTTTACATTTTTTCAAAACACCACAACCACTGTGTGAAGACTCTTGACAGGGCTAGTGCATTTTATAGAAATCAACGAATCCTTTGCTTCAGATGGATGAGCAGGGCAGATGTGGTGAAGAATAAACTACATTTTTATGAATTGTCAAAGGTTTTCATGTCTGCAATCACTGCGTTGTTGTAGGGTTTTTTGGGCTATATGGCATGTTCTAGAGGCATTCTGTCCTGACATTTTGCCTGCTCCTAAGGCAAGCATCCTCAGAGGTTGTGAAGTCACAACCTCTGAGTATGCTTGCCATAGATGCAGGTGAAACGTCAGGAGAGAATGGCTCTAGAATATGGCCATATAGCCCAAAAAACACCTAGCAACAATGCATTTTTATGAATGTTTGAAGCATAAAAATATGGGTTTGTAAATATAGGAAAGCTGAGTTGTCTATTATGTGTCAGTGGTTTGGAACATGATATACATCTAGAGGCATTTCCTACTGATTTTTCCCTTCTTGGTTTGATGGAATGCTTCATTTCTGAGGTTTCTAACTATCTTTTCTCTGCAAGTAGTAGAGGGAAGCTTGAGGAAAATGCCTTATTCCTCTCATAACATTGGATAAAGGAAGATGGCATAAGAAAGGGAAAGCTATGGTGGATTCAGAAGTCAGGTTGACATAAAGGAGATCCTCCATTAGGCTCCGAAGATTTGTATACAACAGTAAGATTACTCACTGAGTCCTTTTGAGGGTGTTCCATAATTCACATAGGACCTCGTCACACTAGAGCAGTGTTTCCCAACCTTTTTTGAGGCGCGGCACACTTTTAACATTAAAAAAATCCGGGGGCACACCACCAACCAAAATGACACAAAATGACACTCTAACACAGTAAATAACGGTTGGGGGTTGGTGGCCTGCTGGGAGCAGCTGCTGGGAGTGCCGAATGGAGCCAGGCTGTGCCATGCCCCGCCCCCTACCCTCGGCTTCACCTCTCCAGCAGCTGCTCCAGCCTTGAGGGGGCAGTGCCAAGCCAGCGGTGCCAGAGCCAGCACAATGCTGGCTTGGCACTGTTCCCTCAAGGCTGGAGCAGCTGCTGGGAGTGCTGAAGCCGGGGGATGGGGCAGAGCCAGGCCGCGCCATGCCCCGCCCCTCTCCCCAGCTTCAGCTCTCCTACAGAGGAGGAACATGAGCGGTGAACGGGCTTCAGTGGGCGGGGCTCCTCCACGCGGTTTCAGCGAGCGAGGGGCGAGAGTCATGGTGGGAGTCATGGCGGATTGGAGCTGGCTGGGGACACAGCCGAAGGAGGCGGCGCCCCGGTCCCTTCTTTTTCTTCGCCACTGCCGGGCCCTTCCTCCTCCTCCCCCCAAGCAGCAGGAGTTTGGCAGGAGGGGAGGAAGGGGGCAGAGAGCTTTTCTCGCGGCACAGCAGGAGGTCCATCACGGCACACTAGTGTGCCACGGCACACTGGTTGAGAAAGACTGCACTAGAGCACAAATCCACTTTAAATCCAGTTTCCGCCTCCTGCAGAATTCTGGAGCTTGTAGTTTAGGGAGCAGGCTTTAAACTGCTTAGCCAGACAGGTCCTGGGCCTCACTGAACAATAAACCCCAGAGTTCTGCAGGAGGCATAATCCAAACTTAAAGTGGATCTATGCTCTAGAGCAGTGGTTCTCAACCTGTGGGTCCCCAGATGTTTTGGGCTTCAACTCCCAGAAATCCTAACAGCTCGTAAACTGGCTGGGATTTCTGGGAGTTGTAGGCCAAAACACCTGGGGACCCACAGGTTGAGAACCACTGCTCTAGTGTGATGAGGCTGATAGACCATAGATAAAGTGGTAGGAATATAAGAATTTAAGAGATGGTCCTCAAAAGAATTGGGCTAGAAAAATGGAGAATAAAGATAGCCAATGAACGTTGGTATTTCTAAGTCCTAATACCAGTTTTGTTTAGTAGTTTGGACCTGGTCAGGATTATTTGAGGATTACTCTCTCCTGGGTAAAGACTTGTAGTGCTACCAGAGTGAAGTCAATTATTGGACAACATCTTGTGTCTCAAGCAGAATCCCGAGACAACGGGCAACCAGGTTTTGGGGCCCCGTTTTTGTATGATTCTTGGGTTTCTTTCTATCCCATAGAATAAATGGGAGCCCTCTTCAGTTGAGTTCAAATAAAATTTTCAGCAAAAAAACCCACCTCACTCTGTATCGATACATTTTTCTTCTGTTGTCATCTCTCTGTCAGCCATAAACTCAACTGTGAAACAATTATGAAGCAGCATAAATGGAATATTAAACTTCTTCTAGTCATTGGAAGGACATCGGCCTCAATTTGAGATGCTTCCAAACATCTTAGGGGGAGTGAGTTTTTGTTCATTTGTTTGATGCACAGCATGAAACGGCAGCAAAATCAAGTGTAGATCTGAAATATGTTATTTTTTAATAAATTAAAAAAATGTGTCTACCGTATGTTTGAATATGTGAATATTGCTGGAGATCTTTGGATATAATTTGGTGGCTCCAACACATGTGATGCAGGAATCGTAGCCTCTCGGAGTTCAAGACTTCCAATGATTTCACAGGATATTAAGTATATTAAGAAAGAAGGAGTATTTTGAAATGATGTGCTAATGTATGTCAAAGAGGAAATCATCTGAATAGTTAAAAGGAGATTTTTGATGCAGGAAGGGCTGCTAGAGAGAAAGTAACAAAAGGAGTGGAGATTTAATCGGATTAGTGGTAGAGGAACAGAGGGGTTAAGGAACAGATGATGAGAGAGAACAAGATCATGGAGATAAATATTATTCTTTTGCATTTGCATAGAATCTCTACCCATTTCTCTTTGTTTCATTCGTAAGCCCCCCATTTTAGTTTCTAAGAGCCTCCCGAAAAAGGACGCCTTTTCAAATGGGCATTTTTGTTTCGCATCCAAAAAAAATTAATTTTTTTACCAATTGGTCACTATCCCTAACCCAACCCTAACCCCAAACCCTAAAACCCCAACCCCTAACACCAAACACCAAAACCTAACTCTAAACCCCCAACCCTCATTTGCATAGAATCTCTACCCGTTTTTGTTTGCTTCATTCTTAAGGCCCCCCATTTTAGTTTCTAAGCGCCTCCCGAAAATGGGCGCCTTTCCGAATTGGCGTTTTTGTTTCGCATCCAAATTTTAAAATTTTTTTTAACCAATTGGTCACTATCCCTAACCCAGCCCCAAACCCTAAAACCCTAACCCCAAAACCTAACCCTGAACCCCCGACCCTCATTTGTAGGGCTGGAGGGGTTAAATTCCCACACATGGAGAGCACATCTACCACTTTTAGCCCACCAAGTTTTATAACGTTTGGGTCATCCTCTGATTTTTAGGGATTTTCTTTTCTTTCTATAAATACAATCTCCTTAAAAACATCCCCTTTCGCCCCTCCTGGCTCCACCCTCTAACTTCTCCAGGAGAAGCAGCAGGAAGGAGGCAGGGCAGGGCACCATTCCTTCCTGCCAAATGTCAAAGATGCTCCACACACACAGCCCAGTGCCCAGGCCCACTATTTCACTTCTACTTTAACTGTTGGCAATGGGGAGGGGAATCCCCCCATCATTATTGGCAGTTGCATGGTTTGTCCTTCTATTCTTCATTATGACCTGGATTAAAAGCATCAAAGTTACTTAAGATACCACTCCTCCTGTGATGCTCTCCCCTCTGTCTGCAAAAGAAAACTGAGTTGAAAGACGGGTCTTAAGATACCACTATTTCTGTAATGCTTTCTCCTTGGTTTGCAGAGGAAACAAGCGGTGGGGGGTGAGGCAAGGCAGGTAACAGGCAAGGCGGACAGCGTTCTTTCCCTTTATTGGCCCAACAGGCAGGGCTCAGAGGTAAATATCAATTCTCTGTGGGCCACATGAGGAGTGCTACATAGTCCAAAAAGCAGACAAAGAAACAGTACCCACTCCCGCTTGCTTTTGTGTCGAACTTATTTTCGTTCCGGGGGAAGGGTTTCTGTTTTGTGCTCCCGCCTGAAACGAAAAGAACAAAAGAATGGATGACATGGGAGAAACGGGTACCACATACCTCTCTAATAAATATAAGGAAGGCACTAGGAGTCTAACCATCCAGTTCACACTGGAAAATCTCTCCAGCACACATATACATATGTAAGCATATTAAACCTGAACTGATCATCTCAAGTAGTGATATATTGGCTTGGTTGAAAGGAAAAGGGGGCTCAGAGGGATGGATACATATTCTATGATAGTCTAGCTTCAATTATAAGAGGTAATTTCTTCACCAGTCTTCAAATGATCTTTTCGGCTTCATGAAATTACACTTCATTCACTCCATTGGGTTTCTTGGGGTAGTAATCCTCACTCCTCTGTGTTTGAATGGTCTCAGTTCTGGGTTATCTGCATTGTTTCTCCTCCTCTTTGGTCATTTCTTCTTATTCTTTAGTTTATGCTGAGAATTAATTATTGCACAATGTGAAGACACCCTTTTGTCTTTCAATGTCATCTTTCTCCCCCACTTGAATAGTACAAACTGAACCGAGCCAACGAATCAGTTGTTTGCAAAATAAATCAATAAATCCATTTGACTTGTGTCCTGGGTTTTTGTTGAAAATCAAGGCGTTCACTTCAGAAGGCCATTCGTGTGTGTTTCCAGACTGATCCTGATGGAAATGTGGAAGCCAGGTCATTGGATTTCTTTGGGTCCAAGTGGGAGGTGGAATGGCATGGTTCGTATTTTATATACATTAACTTCCACTGATTTAAGAGGTCCTCAGTTTGGACTTTGCAGTGGGTCACTAGAAGGTTGAATGGGATGCTTGGAAGAGGCCATTGTGAAATACGTATAAGACCAGGACCTCATGTTATTTATTTATTTATGTATTTATTTATTATTCGGTCTTGTATGCCGCCACTCCCCGAGGGCTCGGAGTGGCTCACAAACCACGTAAAAGCATAAAACAGAATAAAACATCAGATTAAGGTAATAGAATTAAACTAAGCAGGGTACAGAATTTAACAATCGAATGCCAGCTTAAAAAGATGGGTCTTGCAGGCCCTGCAAAAGGAAGGCATCTCTTGCAGGTCACGAACTTCGGCTGGCAAGGTGTTCCAAATATCCGGTGCCGCTACAGAGAAGGTCCTGCGTCGAGTAGATGACAAATGGATGGTTTTGAGGCTGGGCACTTCGAGGAGGTTCGGATTTTCAGAACGGAGTGATCTCTGGGGTTGGTAGGAGGTAAGACGGTTCCTCAGATACTTCAGCCCCAGACCATACAAGGCCTTGAAGGTTAACATCATCAGCTTGAAAGTGATCCGGTGCTCGACCGGAAGCCAGTGCAGCTGTTGAAGGATGGGAGTTATGTGACATCTCGCTGGCACTCCAGCGAGAAGTTGTGCAGCGGCATTCTGGTTGAGCTGCAGACAAGGGCAGGCCAATGTAAAGGGCGTTACAGTAGTCTAATCTTGAGATGACCGTGGCTTGGACCACTGTGGCTAGGTCATCTCTAGACACAGATAGGGGGCCAGCCGCCTAGCCTGCCGCAGATGGAAAAAAGCGGTTTTGCTGACAGTAGAGACCTGAGCCTCCATTGTCAGCAAAGTGTCTAAAACAGCAACAATAATAATACTTTATTTCTAACCCGCATCCATCTCCCCGGAGGGGACTCGGAGCGGCTTACATGGGGCCGTGCCCGAACAACACATCACAACCCCCAGGCTCTTTACTGAAGATGATGGGCGTAGTGCCTCGCCATCCAGGGTAGGCAGCTGGAGCACCCCACCATCCAGCTGCCCCAGCCACAGTATCTCCGTCTTTGCTGGATTCACCCTCAATCTGCTGGCACGCAGCCATCCAGTAATGGCTTCAAGGCACTGATGGAAACTAGTGGGTACGGAATCTGGTCAGCCTTCCATCTTCAGAAAGAGCTGGGTGTCATCAGCGTACTGATAACATTCTAGCCCAAAACTTCGAACCAGTCTAGCAAGTGGCCGCATATAGATGTTAAATAACAAAGGGGAAAGAATGGCCCTTTGAGGGATCCCACAAGTTAAAGGGACCCTCTCGGAAACCAGACCTCCCTTTTCCACTCGCTGTCCCCGGTTGTGCAGAAAGGGCAACAATCCTTTTAAGGCTGTTCCCCTAACTCCAACAATGACAAGGCGGTGGGCCAAAAGATTGTATCGACTGTATCAAATGCTGCTGTTCTCCTTGTGTTGAATCAGAGTTGGAAGAACTCTTAGGCCAGGGGTGCCCACACTTTTTCAGCATGCGAGCTACTTCTAATAAAACCAAGTCTGAAAGATCTACCAGGGCGGAACAGGGGGATGGGGGCAGGGCTTCACGCAGCCTGGCTCCGCCCACTTCCCCTCTGGCTTTAGCGTTTCCACAGCTTCTGGAGGCAAGGGGGGGGAATGCCAAGCCAGTAGTGGCTATCTATGCCACTACTGCCTTGGCATCCCCCCCTTCCTTCCAGAAGCTGCGGAAGCACTAAAGCCGGGAGAAGGGGGTGGGGCTTTGCACGGCCTGGCTCCGCCCCCTCCCCCTCTGGCTTTACTGTTTCCACAGCTTCTGGAGGCAAGAGGGGGGGAATGTCAAGCCAGTAGTGGCTATCTATGCCACTACTGCCTTGGCATCCCCCCTTCCCTCCAGAAGCTGCGGAAGCGTTAAAGCCGGGGAAGGGGGTGGGGCTTCATGCGGCCTGGCTCCCCCTCCTCCCCCTCTGGCTTTAGCATTTCCACAGCTTCTGGAGGCAAGAGGAGGGAACTTCCAAGCCAGTAGTGGCTATCTATGCCACTACTGCCTTGGCATTCCCCCCTCTTCCCTCCAGAAGCTGCGGAAGTGCTAAAACCGGGGGGAAGGGGGTGTGGCTTTGCGCGGCCTGGCTCTGCCCCCTCAGAAGTGACCCATCCAGCTGGGATCGACCTCCTTCGGTCCTGGGATCGACCAGTCGATCGCGATCTACCTAATGAGCACCCCTGTCTTGGGCTATTCAGGCCAATGAACAGATGTCCTTCATCCCATATGGCAGCTGGTTGTTAAAGTTGGGCTTTGGAGACATTTGTGTAGCATCACTGAATATTGAGTAGTTGATTTATCTATACGTCTAGGTTACGATTCTGCAACTACAATACAGAATTCCAGCATTTCCTAGGACTTAACTTTGGAGGAAGCAGCACAAACAAGGTTATTCTTATTGATACCAACAACCAAGGCTCTTCCAGCTCAGTTTTTTTTCCAGGTGATCACATGACCACTAACTCTTCTCTTGCCTTCTCAATTAGATTTGCTGTGAACACACATTCAAGGAGTTTGCTCCCTCCTCATTAACTTGATCCACAGGGAATACCTTGGCGCTCTTCTTCCCAACTGTGTGGGTGTCTGGCTTATTTGCATGCAGTAAATTACATTTCAAGCACCTGACAACAAGGTTGCCAGCAAATGCAAGTCTGCATATAAAGCCCATTTAGGAAGGAATGGGGAAAGATATGATTAGCAGTCTGATTGTGCAAAGGATGATGACAAGAGTTGAGATCTTTTCTTGTCCCATTGCTACCCACAATGTTTGGACATTTCCATCCATTGCATACATTACCAGTGAGCGGTGGCCTCATTGGATGAAGGAGGTCCGTTAATTGGACTTGGTGGTGTAAGGTAGGGGTGTATCACCCATTTTCTTCGAGGAGCGCATCAGCCTTAGGTTTGTCTTCAGAGGACCGTTGAATCCATGGACGGAGAATCCATGGATAAAGAGGGCCAACTTTAACTTTTCTTCATAGTGGTTGGTGCTCTTCAGTTTTTACCCAAATTAGGTCCCCAGATGTTATTGAACTACAACTTTCATAACTTTTGATTGTCCACCATGTGGACTGGGGATAATGGGAATTGTGGCTCTGAGGTTGGGGACAGGCTAAAGGGCATTTTAATACCAGACATCATATCCACAAGCCTTCAGTGTCAATTCAAACCCACTTTTCTGGCTAAACAGAACACAAACTGCAGCCTTCCCGATGTTACTGTGTCATAACTCCCATCAACTCCAGTCATGATGTCTAATAATGAGGAAGATAGGAATTGTAGACATGGTGGGCCAGAATTGGCCCATGGCCCTTGAGTTCGACACATGTGGCCTAAGGCAGGGGTGCCCACACTTTTTCAGCATGCGAGCTACTTATAATAAAACCAAGTCAGAAAGATCTACTGAGAGAGAAGCAGGGCAGAGCAGGGGGAGGGGCGGGGCTTGGCTCCGCCCCCCTCTGGCTTTAGCTCTACCACAGCTTCTGCAGGCTAAAGGAGGGTACTGCCAAGCCAGTGGTGGCATAGCTAGCCACTACTGGCTTGGCAGTACCCTCCTCTAGCCTGGAGAAGCTGTGGTAGCGCTGAAGCCAGGGGAGGGGGCGGGGCTTGGCACGGCATGGCTCCGCCCCCTCTAGAAGTGCCCCATCCGGCTGGGATCGACCTCCTTCAGTCCTGGGATCGACCAGTCGATCGTGATCGACTTCCTGAGCAGCCCTGGCCTAAGGGATCTCTTCCAACTCTATGATTTTACGCATATGTGGAGCACTGAGAAAGGTAACGTTTGTGTTGAATGGCAACACTGCATAACAACCAGGAAACCTTATGTGGAACCTTAAGCATATCCATGGCCTCTTCTCAATTGCTTTGTGGTCCTAGTGTGGAAGACCTTATTGCTTTAATCCAGGCATGGGCAAACTTTAGCCCTCCAGGTGTTTTGGACTTCAACTCCCACAATTTCTAACAGCCAGGAGGAAGTTGAAGTCCAAAACACCTAGATGGCCAAAGCTTGCGCATGCCTGCTTTAAGCCCATCCTTGGACACTACCTGGTCCACCATGTCTAAATTTAAATTGACTCAGAATATGACTGAAAACTGAGGTCCTTAAATTGGTTTCAGTCAATGTAGTAACTCATATCACTACAAACCTCCTCCTGTACCAGACCATAGCGCTGTTACACTGTCCTATATTTTTTAAAACAACATCCACCATGACTATAACAAATTAACAGCAATTTAACCAGCAGGCTAAATTCAGTGTCTTCTTGTATTGTAAAACTGGGCTTAAGAAAAATATTTTTGTGGTTATATCTAAATTTAAGGATGTGTTGTACATTGAGATCTTGGCTAATGTCCGGTATTGCTTAACAAACCAAAAGCAAGGCTGATGGGAAAATATTTTGTGCATTGCCGAGGTTATTAATTGAATTGTTTTTAACAGTTTTATACTTAGTGTATTTATGTGATTTATGTGAGTCTGGAGTAACAAACACCTGAGACAAAAGCACCAAAATCAGTGTGTACTGTCTATTCTCCTCTATGGGTCTGAAACATGGGTCACCTATTGCCAGCACCTACGACTCCTTGAACGCTTTCATCAGCGCTGTCTTCGCACAATCCTAAATATTCACTGGACTGACTATGTGATGAATGTTGCTGTCCTTGAGCAAGCAGGAATCACCAGCATTGAAGCCATGTGTGAGGACTCACCCATTCTGTGCTAGGCCGAGACCAGCATAGTAGTTTGGCATCCATGGTTAAACAGGATAACCAAGAAAGGGGGAGTGGCTTGGATCCTTCTCTGGGAGGAGGAGAGAGAGTGGCCTGAGATTGGCTCATTGCTGAGGGGAGGAGCCGAGCTGCTTAGGAGGGAAAGAAGTGTAGCTTATTAGTCGGTTGTCAGAGCTGTAAGAGAAAGCAGTCTCTTGACAGAGCCTGAGAGTGAGTGGTCAGAGAGAGACAGTTGTCTTGAAAGCTGACTGGAAAAGTGCTGTGGGATAGCTGACAGGTAGTCAGTCACAGGCTTTGGGAATCTCTAGGGTTAGAGATTAGCTCACTTCTCTAAGGAAGCCAGCTACAGGATAACTCTAGGGAAGAGAGTTAGTAGCTAGGGTGCTTCTAGAAGACTGAGTTTTAGCTCAGGGTGTTACCAGTTTAGCTAGTGGACAACTACTCACTACTAGTCAGCGGCATTAGAGTGAGGAAGGTTAGATAGACTAGTTTAGAACTGTCTAGTGTTGTAACTAAGATCTAAGAAAGTAATCTATAGTAACCAACATGCTCTAGTACATTTCTGTTAACCATTACGCTATTGTGCCTCACTTGAAAACCATTACGCTCTGTGCCTTTCAAAAGAATGTTAAGTTAACAAAAGTTTGTTTGTTAACTTTTAAGAAAAGCCTCCATCGTGCCTCTTTACACCAGAGTGTGCCAGTTCCCGCCTTCCCACATTCCCAGTCAAAAGAATTTACCTCAGCAAGCCTCTTAGTTTACCTTTAAGTTTTGGAGCCTAGATTAACTGTTATTTTATTAAAAATCCTAAAGAGTAAACTTTAGGTTGGTGGCAGCGTTCAAAGTGATTAAAGCCTCTCAGTTTATTAGCCCAAGTCGTCACACCATGCTATTGAAAAGACAACTGTGCTGGGCAGGGCACGTCTCTAGGACGGAGGACCACCGCCTCCCAAAGATACTACTCTACGGTGAACTTGCCACAGGTCAGTGCAAGAGAGGCGCCCCCAAAAAGATATATAAGGACTCCCTGAAACAACATCTCAGGCTCAGCCAGATTGATCACCAACAATGGTCCACCCTGGTCTCACATTGGGAGGCATGGAGACACACTATCCACAATGCTGCGACCTCTTTCGAGAAGACACGCCGAACAAGTCTTGAAGAGAAACGACAATGCAGAAAGAACCGCAACTTGGAAACAACATCACCCAAGGAGACTTTCTGCTGTGCTTTCTGCAACCGGACTTGCCTATCTCAGATTGGCCTTTTTTAGTCATCAACGTGCTTGTAAAAAGCGTGGGATGAGTCCTTCCTAAAGAATCTTCGTTTGTGAAGTAATGCCGAGAGATTTTTGTGATTTTAACTGAACTGTTTTAAATAACGGTAATGATTAATTCTATTGTAATATTTCTATTTTGTAGGTTTTAAAGAGTTTAGGTCACTTTGGGTCTCAGATCCTATGATAGGCTGAACAACAACAACAGAACATACATACATACACAGGCAACGACCTAGAAAATACTGCCTCAGACAAATCAATATTTCAAATTCTGAAGGATGGCAAATGTGCAAAATCAGAGCCAATCGTAATTTTACAAAAAGCGATCTTGCAAAACCACAACGGTAGAATGAAGGCAGCTTGACACCACTGTATCTACCATGTCTTAATGCTATGGAATCCTTGAAGTTGTAGTTTTACAAGGCTTTTAGCCTTCTCTGCTAGAGAGTGGGGAGTGCCTCACCAAACCACAACTCCCAGGATCTCATAGCATTGAGCCTTGGCAGTTAAAGTGAGGGCAAACTTCATCAATTCTGCAGTGTAGATGCACAGTATGCCCCTCGATTTGGTGCTCAGAAAGAGACCTCCTGCACTCATTGTTGCAGCTCACCGGGTAGCTAATTTGGGAGCTGATCCCCGCAGGTGGCAGTGGAGAGCAAAGGGAAAACAAAGCCTGCCTTTGACTGCGAATGACAAAAACCAGATGTGCTTCCCTTGAGCTCCTTGCCAATGGCCTCGGGCACCGCTTTATGTTCCCTAAATTAAAGTCAGCACTCTATGGCTCTTTGCACAGAGCCAGCGTTGGCAAGGCAGTAGCAGCGAATACATTCAGAAAGCCGACAACTTCACCCATTTTGCTCATTCTTCATGGAAATCAAGACTTAAACCTAATAAAATCGAATTTGATTGCTTCTCTTGCCTTCCCCTTGAATCCTGTGTCTTAGGCCCCTTCAACACAGCTATATAAAATCCACATTGAACTGGATACATGGCAGCAGGGCCGGACCTAGGTAATTTTAAATGGTAAGCAAACAGTATTTTGGCGCCCCCCAACCAATCACTGATATATATGGATGGATTGGGTGCATAGACAAATTTGGGCCCTCCAGGTATTTTGAACTTCTTACTGGCTGTTTGGAATTGTGGGAGTTGAAGTCCAAAACACATGGAGGGCTGAAGTTGGCCCATGCTATCTCTCTCTCTCTCTCTCTCTCTCTCTATATATATATATATATATATTCCTTCCTTCTCACCATTTTCCCTGCTCTATTCCTATTTTCTTTGTGTGTGTGTGTGTGTGTGTGTGTATCTATTCCCCTTCCTTCCTTCTCAGCCCTATACCCGAGAAAATCAAGGCAGAAAATCCCACATTATCTGAGTGTGGACTCAGATATTCAAAGCAGATGTTGTGGGATATAGGGCTGTGTGGAAGGGCCCTCACTCCTTTCCCTCCCCTCTTCCTATTCTTTCTGTGGGTCTGTACATTCCCCATCCTTCCTTCCTCCTCACCCTTTTCCTTGCCCCCTTCCTATTCTCTTTCCCCTTCTTCCCTTTCCCTTCCTCCCTTCTCACCCTTTTCCCTCCCCTCTTCCTATTCTCCTTTTGTGTGTATGTATATATATGTGTGTATCAGGTCTAGGCTAATTTTGGGAGCAAGGGCCCGGGGGTTGGGCTAGGTGCCCTCTGGCTGGCAGGTTTGTCTGGCCGCCCAGTCCTGCTCCCGGCCCCCAGGTAAGGGCGCCCACGTGGCCTCCTCCCTCGTCCCACGTGCACGGCAGCAGCAGCGGCAACAGAGGGAGGAGGCGCACGGGGGACAAGGGAGACGGGAAAGGCGGGCGCCTCTGCCCCCTTCTCTCTCGCCCTTCGCAAGGCATCCTCGGTGCAGGGTGAGGGATGAGACGTGCGCAGGGCTAGGCAGGGAGAAAGGAAAGGCTCTGCCTCCTCCTCTCTCGCCCTGCGCGAGCCTTCCTCCCAACCTGCTGGCACCCCTGGGGGCGTGGCGCCCGGCCCTGGATGCGCCCTTTGGCCACATGGCACCCTGAGGCAGCCGCTTAATTTGCCTCCACTAAGATCTGCCCCTGCATGGCAGGTAACCCGGTTCAAAACAGATATTGTGGATTATCTGCCTTGATATTCTGGGTTATATGGCTGTGTGGAAGGGCCCTTAAAATCAATGCCTCTGGTCAGTCTAAATTTTGATTGAATGAGTTCACTAGTCCAGATTGTCACTGGAGAATTTGTGCAGTCTGGTTCCACTTTAATTGCCATGGCTCAATGCTATGGAGTTGTATTTTGGTGAGGCCTTAGCATTCTTTGGCAGAGGAGTCTAATCTTGGGGTTAAAACAATACAAAGATTTGCTAGGATCCCATCGCTCAGCCCCCCTGCAGGCCCCCTCCGCAAAAAATCCAGTTAAAGTGGTGACAAACTGTGGTGACAAACTGTATCTATAGTGGGTTGCTGTGAGTTTTCCGGGCTGTATGGCCATATTCCAGAAGCATTCTCTCCTGCCATTTCACCCACATCATTGGTAGGCATCCTCAGAGGTTGTGAGGTCTGATGGAAACTTGGCAAGTGAGGTTTATATATCTGTGGAATGTCCAGGGTGGGAGAAAGCAGCCAGGCGTTGAAACTGCAAGGCCATTCAATGCTAATCAAGGTGGCCAATTGCAACAAAAGCAGACAAGAGTTCTGTCTCCCACCCTGGACATTCCACAGATATATAAACTTCACTTGTCTGGTTTCCAACAGACCTCACAACCTCTGAGGATGCCTGCCATAGATGTGGGTGAAATGTCAGGAGAGAATGCTTCTGGAGAAAGACTATACAGCCCGGAAAACTCTCAGCAACCCAGTGATTCTGGCTATGAAAGCCTTTGACAAAACATTATATCTACAGTGTAGATCAGGGCTGCCCACACTTTTTCAGCATGTAAGCTACTTATAATAAAACCAAGTCAGAAAGATCTACCTACCTCCTCAAGGCTGGAGAGGGGAGGGGGAGGGGCTTGGGCGGGGCTTGGGGCGGCCTTGCTCCGCCCCCCTCTGGCTTCCGCTCTACCAGCAGCTTCTCCAGGCTTGAGGATGGCAGTGCCAAGCCAGCCTTGTGCTAGCTATGTCACCACTGGCTTGGCATTGCCATCCTCAAGCCTGGAGTAGCTGCTTGTAGAGCAGAAGCCAGAGGGGGGTGGAGCCAGGCTGCACCAAGCCCTGCCCTCTCCCCCTCTGGCTTTGGAGCTCCGCAGCTTCTCCAGGCTTGAGGATGGCAATGCCAAGCCAGTGGTGACATAGCTAGCACAAGGCTGGCTTGGCAATGCCATCCTCAAGCCTGGAGAAGCTGCTGGGAGTGCCGAAGCTGGGGGAGGGGAAGGGGCTTGGCGCGGCCTGGCTCTGCCCCGTCTGAGAAAGTGCCCCATCTGGCTGGGATCAACCTCCTTTGGTCCTGGGATCGACTGGTCGATTGCAATTGACTTCCTGGGCAGCCCTGGTGTAGATGCACCCTAGGATTTAGGTCCTGATACACAGCTTGCCATCTTTGCATCTTCCTTTGTCGGAAATAAGAAGGGATCCATCATGATATAGTGAAAGACACTGCAACTTTGTGCTGGCAGGACAGCTGACCAAAGGATTGGCAGTTTGAATCTGGGGAGCAGGGTGAGCTCCCATCTGTCACCTCCAGCTTCTCATGCAGGAACATGAGAGAAGCCTCCCACAGGATGGTAAAACATCCGAGCGTCCCCTGGGCAACGTTTTTGCAGATGACCAATTCTCTCACACCAGAAGCGACTTGCAGTGTCTCAAGTTGCTCCTGGTGAAAAAAGGAAATCCTGCAAATGTTGGGCATTCAAAAGGAATAGATGGAAACATCATCTACATCAGTGATTTTCAACCAGTCTGCAGCGGAACACTAGTGTGCCGTGAGAGATCATCAGGTGTGCCGTGGGAAATTATTTTCGAACTTCATTCATATATAAACTATAAGGCGCATCTGTCTCTTTAAGAAATGGAACCATAGCACTCTCGCGTCACCTAAGAAGTGATGCGAGAGTGCTATGGTCGCGCCATTTTGGATTCGCTCAGACGCGGCTAAGTAAACCAAGTTAGAGTTAGTGCTGCAGCTGCGTGTCAAGTGACAGTGGCAATTTGGGATCACAGCAAGACAAGCGAGTGACAGTGATGGAGACGTTTTTGAGAAGGGACTTTAAAGAAGCAAGAGGAACTCATTGAACTGAAACAAGATCGTAGTTTAAAGCTAAAATTTGCTGATCTTCCTTCGAACAGTTTTTGGTTATCTGTTGCCAGGGAGTTCTCCATTCTGGACAACAAAGCTATTTTGACATTGCTCCCGTTTTCAACCATATCTGTGTGAGATGAGCTTCTCAAGCTTGACTGCGACCAAAACTAAAAACAGAGAGAGACTGACAGCTGTTGAGCAAGAGCTTCATGTGTGTCTTTCTACTATTCCTGCCAAGATATCTATTTTGTGTTCATCGAAACAGGCCCAGGTTTCACACTAAGTGAGTGTATAAATACATTTAAAAACGTATTAGCTATATGTATTACTGTGTTAGAGTGTCATTTTGTGTCGTTTTGGTTGGTGGTGTGCCCCAGGATTTTGTAAATGTAAAAAATGTGCTGCGGCTCAAAAAAAGGTTGAAAATCACTGATCTACATCCATGGCTGTTGTTTACAAAAGAAACCACTCCAAAACAAACCACATTGCTCGACTTTCGTAACTCAGCCTGATGAAACGAGCCGCTCTCTCCAAGGAGCTTGCAAATGAGAACGACGCAAGCCCACACACTTATTTATTAAACATCAACCCCCTTCGGTGAATGAGAAAAATTCCAGGGCAATTTACGTCAGTCGTGAAAACACAGTTTGAGAAAAAGATGGATTATTATAAGCAGTAAATCAACAGCTGGCCCAGTGTAAAGAGCAGCACTAAAAAAAAATAATAAAGAATGGCTTTATAAACAGAAGAATAAATGAACAAAATCAAAAAGCGATTAAAAAGAAAATGACCGGAACCACAGCCAAAATATAGCACACAATGGTAGTAAGTTCTCTAGCCACTACAAAGATGTCCTGCCGTACTCGTGGAGAGTGGGAGAGCTTTTGTATGCTTTCTGACAAAGGCGAAAATTTCAAACAAAAGCTTAGCTCCTTCGAAATGGAATTATCTCGAGACTAGAACTGTTAGTAAAGGCTGGTATAAGCCCTCAATTATAGCATTTTGTTAAATCCAAGGGTTTTGCCGTGCTTTGGCTCCCTCCTAAAATAATATGCAGTTCCATTGCAATGCAGACCAAACAAAATTATTCTTCAATCAAAAATTCCTGTTGATTGCAGTACCCTTCAAATGCAGCAGGTGGCAGTGTAGACTTTGTCTCAACTCATACAAAACTCTCCAAAAAAAAGTCCCATTTTTCTATCTGTCTTTCCCTTTCAGTCATGCCTCTGGTAGTGGCCTCTAAAAATTATTTGTTCCAGATGAGTTCTCGCTATTGTAATATTTTGTTAAACTCAACCCACTCTGAGGGACGCCGGCACAAGGACACCGCCTTCTCCTCCTTCCCTAAACACTAGAGCAGACACTCAGAAGACAATTCTTAAAGGGCCAAGTGCCTTCTTATTCGAATTGTCTTGAATGTTTACAAAATCTTCATAAATGAACAATGGGACCCTTTGGGTTGGCAACATTGGTCAAGATGGCAAAACTTATGAAACGAGGCAAAAAAACCCCCAAACAAACTAGGCCTGGGCTGTACAACAGGCGGCCCATGGACCGCAAATGGCCCGCCAGCCCCTTGGATGCGGCCCGCATCCTCCTGCAAAAAATCAGCTTTAAAAAATTGGAAACACTTCGATCTCCGGGGGGCGGGGCGGCTCGCGGGGGGGGGGACATCACCCAGCCCCGCTGAAAAGGGGCGTGTGGTGCAGGATGCCGGGCATGCGCGGCAGGGTGGGAGCAGCGAGGGGCCCTCTGCCATCTCCCTGGCTGCTGCAGCGGCCGCCCCAGAAGTTTACCTTCGTTTCTCTTCCTTCGGAGAAGGAAGGTAAGTTCCCGGGCGCGGCCGCTGCAAGTGCCAGGGACCTGGCGGAGGGCCCTCGCCGCTCCCCGCCCTGCCGCGCATGCCCGGGCGTCCTGCGCCACACGCCCCTTTTCAGCGGGGCTGGGTGATGTCAGGCGTGGCGCCAGTAGAGAGGAGAAAGAGGCTTCCCTCCACCTCTTCCCCATGAGCGCCCCCACCTCCCGTGAGGGGCCCCGCCCTAGCGAGTGGCCCCGCCCCGAGGGCCCCTCGCCCCCACGAGGGCCCCCCGCGAGCGGCCTTGCCCCCCGCTGCGGCCCCCCAGGTCATCAGTGACCGGAATTCCGGCCCCTTGGGCCGGTAGAAGTTGGACAGCCCTGAACTAGGAGATCTGCAGCAGTTTGCTTTTGCCTGAATCTACAGGGAAATACAACATTATTCTTTTAATCGCCTCTCCACTGATTTTGAACTTAGTTTTTGGCAATGGAAGTAAAGCAATGACAAGAGAGAGGATTAATAAGGAATGTCTCTGCCAAATTAGGACAGTTGGAGGGTATGTTTTTAGCAAAGGTTTAGTAGATTGGTCTCAAATCCTCTTTGCTGACTACTTTGCTGACTACCGGGAATGTGGTGCAGCTGGCTAAGTGTCAGCTGCATAAGATCTCTCTGACCAGTAGGTCATGGGTTCGAGGCCTGCCCGAGTCGAGGTGGGTGCTCGACCTTTAAGTGTAGCCTGCTGTCGACCTTTGCAGCCCGAAAGATAGTTGCATCTGTCAAGTAGGAGGTTAAGGTACCACATTAAGTGGGGAGGCAAATTTTGACTAAATTATGAGGCCATTAAAGAACTCCAGGAACACTGAGGAATGCGGAAGGGAACAACAAGGGACGCTGAGAGATGTCAAGTGCATCAGCTCCCCTTGGTGGCCAGAGTTTGCCTCTGTTCGTCTTTATGTTGTGTATGTGAAAAACAGCAGGAATTGTCTGCTAAGTATGTGTACCTGTAATCTGCTCTGAGTCCCCTTCAGGGTGAGAAGAACGGAATATAAATAAAGTAAATCAATAAATAAATAAATAATAAATACTTTGGGAGGCTAATCAAATGTCCATTCCAGGGCATTTTCCATTTCTTGTATAAATATGGAATACTTTATGCACACCTGGAATACTGTGTCTAATTCTGGGCACTGTCACTGAAGGGAGATGTTGACAAGCTGGAATGTACGCAGAGGACAGTGACTTCAAATGATCAATGGTATGGAGAACAAGCCCTACGAGGAGCGACTTAAAGAACTAGGCATGTTTAGCCTGCAGAAGAGAAGCTGAGAGGAGACATGATGAGGGCCATGTATAAATATTTATGAGGAAGACATAGGGAGGAGGGAGCAAGCTTGTGTTCTGCTGCCCTGGAGACCAGGATGTGGAATGATGGCTTTAAACTACCAGAAAGGAGATTCCACCGGAACATTAGGAAGAACTTCCTGACTGTGAGAGGCATTCAGCAGGAGCCAACCAGGTGCGTCCGGGGTGGAGGGAGGGAGGGAGACGCCTTGGTCCTCGAGCCGCGCATGCTCATTTGCAGCCGAAGGATGATAGAGTGGAAGCGGGGCCAGACATGCAGGCACAGAAGACGACTCTCCCTCCCTCCACTGCACATGCGCACCACTCCCACTCTGCAGCCAGAAGCGAATTGAGTTGTAATGGGTGCAGAAACACAAAGGCTTGGCGGCCTGATGCTCAATGCCCTTGGATTAGAAGCAGGGCCCCTGGATCGCCTTTGGTATGGCTGCGAGGAGGGCTTTCCTGTGCATTGCAGTATATAACAACAACAACAACAACAAACCTTATGAGGAGCGGCTTAAAGAGCTGCTGGGCATGTTTAGCCTGAAGAAGAGAAGGTGTTTTGGAATCCCAACTCCCAGAATTCCTAGCGGCCTTATTGAAAAGGAGGCGATGCTGCCCTCTTTGAAATGGGGTCAGGTGGTGTGCCCTAGGATTTTGTACATGTAAAAAATGTGCTGTGGCTCAAAAAAGGTCGGGAAACACTGATCTAGCTGACCACTCCAACCCTTTCCCTTTGTGTCTCCTCTGTTTTCATTCCTGCTGAGAATCTGCTCACGGGCAACTTCAAGTGCTCAGTCCTGTGCTTTTTCTTCTCTCTTCCTCAACATTGTTTTAGCCTTTCCTGCTTATCGCGTCTTCATCTTCCCAGTCCCTTCCCTCCCTTCTCCTTTGTTCCATTGTTTACAGTGGCATCGATTTTCTATCCAGGAAGATCATCACTTTCGAGATGCCTGCGCGTGCATGCAAGCAAAAGGCAGCCCATTGGTGCTTCTTTCCCTCATTCTCTCCAGGGAAATGTGCCGCAGCAAATGCTGCCAGGTATCTCTTCTGTGCATAACTGCCACTATTTCTGCCATGCAAGGTTTCCTAGTGTCAAAGGAATATATTGGGTTGTTGGAGGTTTTTCGGGCTGTATGGCCATGTTTTAGAAGCATTCTCTCCTGGTGTTTCGCCTGCATCCATGGCAAGCATCCTTAGAGGTTGTGAGGTCTGTTGGAACTACCGTGTTTCCCCGAAAGTAAGACAGCGTCTTACTTTCTTTCCCCCCCGAAAAGTCCCCCTACGTCTTACTTTCGGGGTACGTCTTATATAAACTAAGACGTACCCCATTGCCACGCCCATGCCGCCGCCACCGCTGCTGCCGCCGTCACGCCGCCGCGGCACACCTTTGCGCGCAGCTTTCTGGACAAAGGAAGGGAGGGGGAAGAGAACCAGAAGCATGGCAAGCGCCGCTGCGTCAGAGTGACGCGTCGTCGCTTGCCCTGCCCTGGCTCTCTTCCCCTCCCTTCCTTGGACAAAGGAAGGGAGGGGAAGAGAGCCAGGGGCGGGGCAAAGCGCCGCTGCGTCAGAGTGATGCGTCGTCGCTTGCCCCCCCTGGCTCTCTCCCACCTCCCTTCCTTGGACAAAGGAAGGGAGGGGGAAGAGAGCCAGAAGCATGGCAAAGCGCCGCTGCGTCAGAGTGACGCGTCGTCGCTTTGCCCTGCCCCTGGCTCTCTTCCCCCTCCCTTCCTTGGACAATGGAAGGGAGGGGGAAGAGAGCCAGGGGTGGGGCCAAGCGACGTCGCGTCACTCTGACGCAGCGCACGCTTTGCCATGCTTCTGGCTCTCGTCCCCCTCCCGTCCTTGGAGGCCTGGCAGAAAGGTGCACCGCGAAATGTGCCACGGCCGATGGGCCGATTGCGGCGGCGGCGTGGGCGTGGCGACGGTACGGCTTACATTCGGGTACGGCTTACATTAGCCGACCCCCCTGACACCCCCGATACGTCTTACAATCGGGGTGTCATACTTTCGGGGAAACACAGTAGGAAAATTGGGTTTATATATCTGTGGAATGTCCAGGGTGGGAGGAAGAACTCATGTCTGTTGGAGCTAGGTGTGAATGTGAAGGAATATATTGGTTCTAATGTCCTGCCAGAACCAATGGGTACCACCAGAACTAGTCATTCAGCATGCTTCTTATACGACACCAATTTTGTCACCTCCAACACATGCTACATTATCACAGAAAGTAAGTCCTACATCACTGGAGAAATTATTAAGCCTGGGTAGGTTCGTTGGAATGCTCGTAAAATTGGAATGAATTTGGATTAAATTCACTTTTGAAGCGGTTTTGAAGCAATGTAAGCAACCTGGAAGTGAATTTGCCATTTCAAAGCCGCCACCGCCATTTTCGGAAAGGAATCGGCATTAGCTTCCCGCCCCTCCCGAGGTGCTTTCCCCTCATTGGCTGTTTAACCTGGTTTGGAGGCGGATGTCCTTCCCTCTGCGTCAGAACTGGGGCGATAACTGCATCCAAGCTGGGATAAATATGGCGGTTGCCCCAGTTTTGACACGGAGGGAAGACATCCCCATCCAAACTGGGTTACAAATGTGTGTCCGCCATTAATGAAGCCATTCCAAAATTTTGGAATTAATTTGGGAAATTCCGAAATTTATCCGGAAAATTTCAGAAGTCATTCAGATTCGAAGCGCTACATCTGGAACAAGTTTTGAACCATTTTTTAAAAAATCAAACAGGCCTAGAAATTATACTGTTGAGCCAGTAGTACACCACCTGACATCCATCGGGAAGTAGCTACCAGCAATGACATCTCCAGCCAGCCTCTGTTTGGATATCAGTGAGTAAGACAACACCTTAAATCAAAAACTAGCTTCCTAAGATCTACAGCAGGGCTGCCCAGGAAGTCGATCACGATCGACCAGGTGATCGCGGGACCAAAGGAGGTGGATCGCAGCCGGATGGGGCTTCCCAGAGGGGGCGGAGCCAGGCCATGCCAAGCCCCGCCCCCTCTCCCGGCTTCGGCACTCCCAGCAGCTGCTTCAGCCTTGAGAAGGGCAGGGCCAAGCCAGCTTTGTGCTAGTTATGCCACTACTGGCTTGGGAGTGCCATCCCCAAGCCTGGAGCAGCTGCTGCTACAGCTGAAGCCAGAGGGGGGCGAAGCCAGGCCGGGCAATGCCCCATCCCCTCCCCGCCCCTCCCCGTCCCTCTACCAGCAGCTTCTCCAGCCTTGAGGAGGTAGGTAGATCTTTCTGAGTTGATTTTATTATAAGTAGCTTGCATGCTGAAAAAGTGTGGGCACCTCTGATCTACAGAGATACTCACAGGAACATCCCAGCAAGTGAGAGTCCAAAAGTGGCAGGTTAAAACTCAGATCCTCCATCTGTGGCTGATACTGGATGAAAAACGCCCTCCTGGGCACGCAGAACACTAGGTGATGTGGAAGGCATTGAACAGACTGAGCTCTAGCACCACCAGATACAGATCCAATCTTAAGAAATGGGGCTACAAAGTGGAGTCCACGATATGTGAGTGTGGAGAAGAGCAAACCACAGACTGTTTACTACAATGAGGTCTGCACCCTGCCACATGCACAATGGAGGACCTCCTATTCAGCATCAACAAGGTGATGAACCAGCTTCCTATATTGTTAGGTACAGTGTTCCCTCGCTACTTTGCGGTTCGCGTATTGCAGACTCGCTGTTTAGCGGATTTCAAAAAATATTAATTTAATATGTATATCATGGTATTTTTCCTGTTTTGTGGGGTTTTGCTCCAAGGCACTTTCCCTCCTCAGTCCTCCCTCCCTCCAGCCTTGAAGGGCCTTTCCTTCACTTTATTTTAAGTTTATAAAGAATTAAAATGGTGTATAACTACTAAAATAGTGTATAAATATTAAAATAAATAGGGTATCACTACATCGTGGTTTTTCACTTATTGTGGGAGGTCCTGGAACCTAACACCGGGAATGTGGCGCAGCTGGCTAAGTGTCAGCTGTCTTAATCCAATCTATTGTGATGTTTTATGACATATTTGACTGTTTTTAGGAATGTTTTTATGATGTTTTTAGGCTGTTTGTGTAATTTTATTATATTGGAAACCGCCCCGAACCTTGGGGAAGGGCGGTCTAGTAAATCCGAATAATAAATAAATAAATAAGATCTCTCTGACCAGTAGGTCATGAGTTCGAGGCCTGCCCGGGTCGAGATGGGTGCTCGACTTTTAAGTGTAGTCTGCTGTCAGCCTTTGCAGCCCGAAAGACAGTTGCATCTGTCAAGTAGGAGATAAAGGTACCACATTAAGTGGGGAGGCAAATTTTGACTGAATTATGAGGCCATTAAAGAACTCCAGGAACGCCGAGGAATGCGGAAGGAACAACAAGGGACCCTGGGAATGCTGAGAGATGAGGAGTGCGTCCCCCTGGTGGCCAGAGTTTGCCTTTGTTTGTCTATATGTGTGTATGTGGAAACGGCAGGGATTGTCTGCTAAGCATGTGTACCTGTAATCCGTTCTGAGTCCCCTTCGGGGTGAGAAGAGCGGCCCAGCTGGCTCGCGACTTTGGTCTGGAGTGTTATCAGTATGCTGACGACACCCAGCTTTGCTGAGAATGGACGGCAGGCCGGACTCCGCACCCGATTGTTTCCATCTATGCCTTGAAGCCGTGACTGGTTGGCTGCATGCCAGCCGGCTGAAGGTGAACCCGTCGAAGACGGAGATCCTGTGGCCCGGTTGGCCTGGGCTGGGTGGGTGCCGGTTGCCTACCCTGGATGGCGAGCGGCTTAACCCATCGCCATCGGTTAAGAGCTTGGGGGTTTCGTTGGACTCCTCGCTGACCATGGAGGCTCAGGTCTCGGTGATCAGCAGGACGTCATTCTATCACCTCCGACAGGCTAGGCGACTGGCACCCTACCTGTCCAGGAACGACCTGGCCACGGTAATCCAAGCGACGGTCATCTCGAGATTAGACTACTGTAATGCCCTCTACGTTGGCCTTCCCTTGTCGACAATTCGAAACTCAAGCTAGTGCAGAACGCCGCTGCTCGTCTTGCTGGCAGGAGTGCCGGTGAGGAGCACATTACACCCATCCTCCGGCAACTGCACTGGCTTCCTATTGAGTACCGAATTGCCTTCAAGGTGTTGGTTCTGACGTTCAAGGCCTTACACGGCCTAGGGCCTGCGTACCTGAGGACCGCCTTACCCCGTACTCTCCCCGAGATCACTGCGCTCAGATGAACAAAATCTGTTGTTAATACCATCAGTCCGCTCCTGCCACCTATTGACGACCAGACAAAGGACCTTTTCCGTAGCGGCACCGGTGCTCTGGAATGCCCTCCCGGACAGCACCCGAGCTATCTCGGAATTGGCCCCCTTCCGGAGGGCCTGCAAGACGGCCCTCTTCGGCTTAGCCTTTAACTAGGCACACTAGACCAACCAACTTTGCTATATGTCCTCTCAATCCGTGTGTTGACGATGCAATGTGTTTTAATGTGGTTTTATGTTTTGTGTTTACTAATTGTAGGGCCGCATGTCGACTTGTTGTGGCATGTTGCCCGTATATTTTGTACTGTTATCCGCCCCGAGCCTGCTGGGAGGAGCAGAATACAAACATGAACAATAAATAAATACATAAATAAATAAATATAAATAAAGTAAGTAAATAAATAAAATAACCCTAGCAATAAGTGAGGGAACAGTGTAGTCCATTTTCATTTGGCAGTTCTTCTAAAAGAGTCTGCAGATGTTCCAAGGATGGAAAACTCATGTTTTTCCCATGCAGAAATATGAACAAAGGTCACGTTTTGTGCAAAAGTGCATCTGAGTGCATTGGAGACCATTGTAGAACCCTGAAGTGCATTACCTGTCTTGATCAGTCATGCTCTCCCCTCTGGACGTAGCAGGTGACACCATTGCTTTCTATAACAACTCTGTTGAAACTTGAAATTAAACTTAACTCTGTTGTCCAGGTTTCATTTTAAAAACCAACACTCTTGTTGGGTCTCCGAAGAAATGAAGAAGCTGCTTTCCTGGTGGTTTGGTTTCATTGCGGATCCATCCCTTACGTAAATGCCCCAACAGAGCAATGCATCTTCTGTGAGTGAGAGCGGGCAAGGGAGGGCCGGGAGGGCTGTCGTAAAACGTTTTGACTGCCTGTGGTTTGAGGATGTGCTCCAGTTACATGAAGGAATGAATTCCTTTGGCTAAAAGCCACCCAACCAAGTAATTTGAATCTTGGATTCGCATAAGCAGCGGCCAGGGCCCCACAGTGCCTGCTGAGGGTAACTATAAAGGCTGGTTTTATAAGTAGGCTAAATGATGCTATTGATGAATTTTGTTAAAGCTAACAAAAACCAAAGCTGACATATGTAAATGGGACTTGGTTTTTTTTTAAAGGACATCAGACATATTCCACTCAGAGCTTGGAAAAGGTACTCTTTGGGGACTAAAAATTTCCCGATTTTATGTGCTAGCACGTTGGCTGCAGAGAAAGGAGATGCTGTAGTCCAAAAAAGTAACTTTTCCAAGCTCTGATTCTGTAAATGGCCCTGGAAAGCAAAAAGAAAGAGTGACTGAAAAATCCCCTTACTAAGACCCCTTCTATACTGCCATATAATCCAGATTATCAAAGTGGATAATCCAGAGTCTACACCAGTCACCCAGTGGCACAGCGGGTTAAACAACCGAGCTGCTGAATCTGCTGACCCAGGCATGTAGCCAGGGGGCTAAGGGGGCTTCAGCCCCCCGAAATTCTCAGGGTGGTCCGTGAAAAGGCCTTACTGGTACATTATTTAAACTGTTATGTTTATTCATATCATGATCTGATCACCATGCTCATTATATCCCACATTAATGGGGTTATTGGGATAACAATACAAAAGGTTTGCTAGGATAGACCCTCTTCCACCCAGTCTCAGCCCCCCCGAACCAAACTCAGCTCCCCACCCCCGAATCAAAATCCTGGCTACGGCCCTGTGCTGACCCAAAGGTTGGTGGTTCAAATCCGGGGAGTGAGGTGAGTTCCCACTGTTAGCCCCAGCTTCTGCCCACCTAGCAGCTCAAAAACATGCAAATGTGAGTAGATCAATACGTACTGCTCCAGTGGGAAGGTAACAGCGCTCCATGCAGTCATGCTGGCCACATGACCTAAGGTGTCTACGGACAATGCCAGCTCTTCGGCCTAGATATGGAGATGAGCAGTACCCCCAGAGTCGGATGCGACTAGACTTAATGTCAAGGGAAAACTTTACCTTTTATATGAGTCTACGCTGCCATATAATCCAATTCAAAGCAGATAATCTGGATTTTATACGGCAGTGTAGAAGGGGCCTAAATTAGAGTAACCCCATTTGATGACCCAAGGTTACCTTCTCCTTGTTGTATTCCTATTACAGGGGTTTTCTTGGTAAGGTTTGCTCAAAAGAGGTTTGCCCTTGCCTCCCAATGAGACTGTGCCCCCTTCTTCACTGCCATATAAAATCCAGATTATCTGCTTCAAACTGGATTATATGGCATTGTAGAAGGGGCCTGAGAGGGTGTGACTTGACCAAGGTCACAGAGCAGGTTCCTTCCTTCCTTCTTTCCTTTCTCCCAAAGTAGGATTAAAGATGGCTCACAGATTAAAGTAGTTGAAGCCTAACCATGACCAAGTGGATTTGAACCTTAGCCCCAACTCTATGACAGCTTCTATGGAAGTCATACATTTCAATAGTTTGCTACCATTCACCATAAGTTAAGGATCATATTCTTTGCAGGTTAAGAGGCCATACTGTATTGTTCTCCATGAAGATCATGCTGCATTTTGTTTTGCTCTAAGAATACCATTTTCTGCACAAAACAACCATGTGTGAATTTTTCACAGAATAAGTCCCAAAGTGCGAAAATTCTTGCCAACCAAGGATTATTCTCATCGGGCTTTCTGAACACTAGGCATGGTTTAGAATCCAAAAATGGCGATTCTAAAATCAAATGGGGGGGGGAGGGATTTTTTTATTAGTATATCAAAGACTTACAAAAATTTCCCAAAATTTCTAAAATGTAACTTAAGTACTAACGAAATTCGTTAGTAATTCGTATGCCAGAGCATGCGCATTCCAGATGAGTTTGGCCTATAACTCCCAGAAATCCTAACAGCTGGTAAATTGGCTGGGATTTCGGGGAGTTGTAGGCCAAAACTTGAATAAATCACACTGAATTCTAGATGGGACTCTCCAAATAGGAAGGAGGGAGGGAGGGGGTATTCTATTCTTGGAAGCAGCAAAAAAAGGAGGAGGAGCCCCCCCTTGCTCCTTTCTGCCTCTCTCTCACCCCAATGCTGAGGGAGCGAGGGCCCAAGTTTGCCCAGGCTGAGAGGAAAAGGAAGAGGCCTGAGGCTGTGAGGAATGGTGGGAGTTGAAGTCCAAAACACATACCTGGAGGGCTGAAGCTGGCCCCTGCGATGGGGCATGGCAGCAGAGCAACGGGGAAGAGAAGCATCTGAGAGAGCGCCGGGAGAGAGAGGAGGAGAAGCGTGTGTGTGTGTGTGTGTGAAGCTGGCCCCTGCGATGGGGCATGGCAGCAGAGCAACGGGGAAGAGAAGGAGGGGGGAAGCGTGGAGGACTACACTTTCCAGAATGCATTGCCTACCTAGCAGCAGCATCACTTCCAGTTCCCCATAGAAATGCGGGAAAAAGAAGAAGCTGAATGAAGGCGGGAAGGAAATGAGGAGGAGAAGACAGGGAGAAGTGAGTACGTAGTACAATAATTAATTAATAATTAAGAATTTATTACGATCATAACGCAAATTGTTGGCCTCAAGGACCGTAAAGGAAGTCTATTTCCGGGTTCGCGGCAGCGATCCGTAAAAGCTCAAAAGTCCCATTACATACGAATCTCTTACGAATCCTTTTAATTTCCGTTTCATTTTTCTCATGCCTACTGAACACCTGTAAACTCCCCTTTTTGGAATATTTTTAAATATTTTTGCATCCGTACATTCTCATCAATCAGTCTACCAATGCCTCCCAAAATAAAAAGGTACCTGTTTGCCTATGAATGTTGACATATGATGCCAGGTATGGGCCAACTTGGAACCTCCAGGGGTTTTGGACTTCAATGCCCACAATTCGTAACAGCTTCAGGTCCTTTCCTTTTCCTCATAAGAACTTATTCCCATGCCTGATCTAACCTCTCCAGGAAAGGAATTCTAGGTCAGATGTACTTACGATGATATTTTGTACAATCATAACATTATTTCTCGACTGAAATTAAATGTCTCTCTGTTTTTCCTAAGGTTCCATGGGATTGAACCATGGCAGTTAAAGTGAAATAATTGTGACACAATTATGTAGCGTACCATAGGCATCAACTTTTGCAGGGGATAAGCACCCAGGATCCACGTGAGAGTGGAAAAAACATGGATTAACACTATTATTTTTTTTACCTGAAAGAACATTTCTTTAGGAATCTCTAGGATGATCCTATGGTCAACTTCAGCAGATGTTGACTATAAAATCAGGCTAGAAAACCTAGAGCAGTGGTTCTCAATCTGGGGTCCCCAGATGTTTTTGGCTTTCAACTCCCAGAAATCCTAACAGCTGGGAAACTGGCTGGGATTTCTGAGAGTTGTAGGACAAAAACATTTGGGGACCCCAGGTTGAGAACCACTGCTCTAAGCTTTCCAGCCTGACTTTATAGTCAACGTTTGCTGAAGCTGACCATTGGATCATCCTGGAAGACTTCTAAAATGTTCTCTCTCAGTCCTCCAGCATGACTCCTGGAGACATTAAACAAACAATTGTTTTGGAGGACTAAGAAACTCCTAGAGATAACATATTAATCAAATCCATAGATAAAGCCGTAGGCTGACTATAGCAAAGCAGGTTAATCACCAGCTGCAGTATATCTTGCCAATTGAAAGGTTGACAGTCAGGTCAGGGTGAGCTCCTGATCTTCAGCCCAGCTCCCTGCCTACCTACTGGATCACAAACAGCAATGTGAGTAGATAAATAGGAACTGCATTAAAGCAGGAAGGTATTTTAGGCATGGTGTTTCAAACAGAAAATGAAAGAAAGTTGATGAACAAAGAAAACTCTTTGGCAAGGAAATTGAGAGACAGCACCCCCCTGTGGCCGGAACCAAGCACAGCCTCCAAAAGATGCTAAATGATGAGAAAAAGCCTAGCTATACCTGTATCTTGTCTGTCTTGTCATTGTATAATTGGCATTGAATGTTTGCCGTATATGTGTTCTGTGATCCGCCCTGAGTCCCCTTCGGGTTGAGAAGGGCAGAATATAAATATTGTTAATAATAATAATGATAGTAATAATAAAATATGCAAAAGTTAAATATAGAGGCCTGAGTAAAATGGGTCCAAACAGAAGGGCTTCCTCAGAAGATCTCACATGCTTCCTGGCTATTGCTCTGTTGACTCCTAGCCACTAAAGAGCTTGGAGAAGCCCTAAACGATTCCAGCCCAGCTTACCTGTCTGAACGTATCTCCTCCTATGAACCATCTAGGAGCTTAAGCTTATCTGGGGAGTCCCTGCTCTCGATCCTATGATTGGCAGAGACGAAGGACAGGGCCTTCTCAGTGGTGGCCTCCCAGCTATGGAACTCCCTCCCCAGGGGCTGCCCCTCCTTCCTGTTGCACCTCAGATCGTGGCAGTACCCCCTAGATCACACACACAAGCAGTCTCTGTAAATATAGCTTTATTTAGAATAAAAGATAGTTCAAATGTTAGAAGATATACAGTAAGGCAAGTTCAAATCAGTTCCAAAGGTAAATCCAAAATAGTTCTCAAGCTGGCAATCAAGCTGACTTGATTTCTCCACAGAACAAGAGTGCGTAGACAAGGCAAACCGCTCCTGCGGTCAGATGTGAACTTAGAGTCCTGAACCCGAGTCCTTCCAACCTAAACATAGCTTCAGCTCTGGCGAAATCCCTCTCCGCCCGGTCTAATAAAGGAATCTAACTTCTATGTGTCCACCGCACCCCCCTCTTCAAATTCCAACACCCAGAGAAGAATTACAACAGGAATTTATTTATTTATTTACAGTATGGCTGAGAAAGGCGGACTCTAAATACTGTAAATAAATAAATAAATTCCTGTTGTAATTCTTCTCTGGGCTGCCCTGTTCTTAGATGATTTTAATGTGTTGTTTTAACGGTGATGTTTTTATTGTGTTATTCCTATTGGTGTGTGAGCCGCCCTGAGCCATTGGGAGTGGCAGCGAATAAATTTGAATAAATAAATAAATAAATAAATAAAAAGAAGGGAAGGAATGGTTTATATCTATTAGAGCAGTGTTTCCCAACCAGTGTGCCATGGCACACTAGTGTGCCGTGAGCGATCATCAGGTGTGCCGTGGGAAATTGACACTCTCCCTCCCCTCCTAGCAGCCCTCTCACAGGTTTCCAAGAAACAAATTGAGCCTCTCCGCTTGAAAATGTTTTTTTTTTTTTACTATTTTACTGGATTTTTCAAGAGTTGCCTCCCCCCTTCCAAGGAATTGTTTATAACAGCTTCATGACATCCATAGTTAATTGGAAGCAAGTTTCACTCAGGGTGAAATCTCACAAAGGTCTGGAGAACAAGCTCTATGAGGAGCGGCTTGAAGTGCTGGGCATGTTTAGCCTGAAGAAGAGAAGGCTGAGAGAAGACATGATAGCCATGTATAAATATGTGAGAGGAAGTCATATATATGTTGTGTTCATCAAAACAGGCCCAGGTTTCACACTGAGTGTATAAATACATTGAAAAACATATTAACTATATGTATTACTGTGTTAGAGTGTCATTTTGTGTGATTTTGGTTGGTGGTGTTGCCCCAGGATTTTGTAAATGTAAAAAATGTGCCGCCGCTCAAAAAAGGTTGAAAAACACTGTATTAGAGAATTACACCCTGAAAGTACTATTAGGATTGTGGCCATTGTTCTCTCGTGACCTTAGTATTCCTGCACCATGCTGGGTCCAATTTACCGTGGCAAGTTATCTCGTGGTAAAAATGGCCGTCCATATCAGCTTGCTGTCTGCTCCTTGTCTGTGATGAAATCCTCCATTTTCTTCTGCATCTCGGGGAAACGCCTCTGTATCCAGCTGCTAAAGAGGCTGAGCAGACAATACTGCTTACTCGGCTATTCCTCTTTCGAACAAACCTCCTTTTCTTTTCTTTCTCCCCTCCACACAGTTGAAGCAAGACTGCTTTTTATAGCTCAGCTGGGATCAGAAATAACACCCGCCTACCCAGTGTTACTTTATAAAACATAGAGTATGTTGCCTTTACTGGCATGGCTCCCTTCGTCGCCATGTCTCTCTGCCCCATTGTTGTTGCTTCCCACCCACGTTTCCCCCTCTTTTTCTTTCTAATTTCGTAGTTGCAAAACAGCAGAAATTCAAACCACCTCAAAGAAACGGTTTTGTAGGTGCCGCTTTCCAAATGCAAGGGGGACGCTTTCGGTTGGCACGTGGTGGGTATCTTTTCATTGTTCTCCTTATCGAGTTACAAGACTCTAACAAAGAAATGGTGATGGAAAAATAGAGAAAAAAATATCCCAGGATAATGAATAACAGACGTAATTTGCTCCATTGAGCAAAAAACAAGTAATAAAAATGTTATATAATGCATAGGCTTTTCCGACACTTGTCTCTGGCTCAGATCATGCCGCTCAACATATGACTGCATGTCTTTTAATTAGTTTTCTTCCCCAGTAGGGCTTCAGCATCCATTGACATTGGGTGAGACTTTAGAGAGAGAGAGAGAGAAATAACATTAATATACATCACTTGGCTCTACCGTTTGCTTTGACACTGCAAATGCATTAATTGCAAGAACCGGGGAGCTTTTCTCCCGTCTCATTTCTATTCCGGCTTCTGCCTGGCGGTTGGTTCAGAGCAAATCCTCTCCGACCAATAGAGACTGGCTTTGCCATTCATGTCCTAGCAACAAGCTCTGTTCCAATCCTTATCCAGCAAACTGACACCTGAAAAATTACATCATGAATAATGGCAAAGCAACAAGGGCCAAGACAAAAAAAAATCTGTCTGCTGCAGAGTTCATTTAAGGTGTTTAAGTCTAGATCCTTAAAGCGACATGGCTCGAAAACCAGTTGCTGGTCTCCGATCTTTACCTGAAGCAAACTCCAGCTCATATACCATTTGCATATATATTCCTATATGGCAGGGGTGCTCACACTTTTTCAGTATGTGAGCTACTTATAAAACAACCAAGTCAAAACGATCTACCTACCCACTACTCAGAGAGCCATAAAAGCAAAATATTTGGAAATTTATTTCAGTGAGAGCCATATAATATATTTTAAGACTGAATTTAACTAAATGTGAGTATAATAAGCCCCTGAATTTATTCATAATAATGATGATGATAATATTCATTCAGCCTCTGCTAATAATAATAATAGTAACAACAACAACAATAGGTTCCTAGAGTAGAAGGAGACCTCCAAGGGCCATCCAGTCCAACCTCCTTCTGCCATAACGGAAAAACACAATCAATGCATTCCTCACAGATGGCCATTCAGCCTCTGATAATAATAATAATAATAAAAACAATAACAATTGGTTCATAGAATAGGAGGAGACCTCCAAGGGCCATCCAGTTCTACCTCCTTCTGCACCTGGGCGCCATCAGGACCCTGTGGGGCGGGACTGAGACTTCCTCCTGCCCTGCCTGTGATCTACCAGGACGCCCTACATGATCTACTAGTAGATTGCGATCTGCCTAATGAGCACCCCTGCTATATGGCATAGTTTCCGGGAGGCTGATTAAGCAAGTCTGAGAATGAGGATGGACTATGCATCAACCGCAATTTAGCTGACAACAGTGGATGTATTGAATAGTAAGGATAAAAGCTAACTAACGGTGCAGCTCTTCTTCCCTTCCCTTTTCTTCTGTTCTCACCAATCTATCATTCACAGAAGGGATTGATCCACAAAGCTTCCGTATGGTCATCTCGTATTAGTCACAGAGAGCTTTCAGTGCAGGCTACAAACTGCTTCGCTCAATGCCAAGATCAAACTATTTCCCTTTCCTTCCTGGGCATCATTTTTTATTAATGAAGGCAGAACTGCCAGAGGACAGAACACAGTGGAGAATTGTCTCCCATCCACACGCTTCCCTCCTGCTCCCATTGTATTTCCAAGGAGAAGCCAGAAGAAAAGACTGATCAGCAAAGTGAAGAGCAACAGGAAGGATTGCCTAGGGATCCCTTTTGCGCGGGAATGGGGTGTCCTTGTTTAAAGAGATAAAGAAAGACAGTTTAAGGGAGTGAGACTTGAATTACAGTACATCTCTACACAGCCAGCAATAAATGAATATATTTACAGGCTAAAGCCATGTAATGGTGCAGTGGTTTGAGTTATAGAATCATAGAATCATAGAGTTGGAAGAGACCTCGCGGGCCATCCAGTCCAACCCTATTCTGTCAAGAAGCAGGAAAATTGCATTCGAAGCACTCCCAACACATGGCCATCTAGCCTCTGTTTAAAAGCTTACAAAGGAGGAGCCTCTACCACACTCTGGGGCAGAGAGTTCCACTGCTGAACGGATCTCAGAGTCGGGAAGTTCTTCCTAATGTTCAGGTGGAATCTCCTTTCTGGTAGTTGTGGTGCCCAGAATTGGACACAATATTCCAGGTGTGGTCTAACCAAGGCAGAATAGAGGGGTAGCATGACTCCTCTGGATCGAGACACTATACTCCTACTCCTATTGATGCAGGCCAATATCCCATTGGCTTTTTTTAGCTGCAGCATCACATTGTTGGCTCATGTTTAATAATAATACACTTTATTTATATTCCGCTCTTCTCACCCCGATAGCCGATCTTTATCTATTCAGGTGTTGTAAAGTCCTTACTGAAAAGAATCCTCCCCTGCTTTTGGCAGGTTCCCAGTTCATCTATTTACAGCTGGGCTGTTTTCGAACTGCTGGGTGAACAGTGGACAGAACTCACAGCTGGGTGTCCAAGCCAGCTCGGGAATCGAACTTGCAACCTTCAGATTGCAAGCACAGCTGTTCTTACCACTGTGCTATCTCTCCGGTTTAACTTGCTGTCTACGAGGATCCCAAGATCTTTTTCACACATACTGCTCTTGAGCCAGGCATCCCCCATTCTGTATCTTTGCATTTCATTTTTTCTGCCTAAGTGGAGTATTTTGCATTCGTCACTGTTGAACTTCATTGTGTTAGTTTTGGCCCATCTCTCTAATCTGTCAAGATTATTTTGAATTCTGCTCCTGTCTTCTGGAGCAGTGTTTCCCAACCAGTGTGCCGGGGCACACTAGTGTGCCGTGAGCGATCATCAGGTGTGCCGTGGGAAATTGGAACCTCCAGGAAAGGGGGGGAGGGGAAGAGTCTAGTGTGTTGAAGTATAAAACCCCTAAGAAACCTACCTTGATAAAGGCACAAAATTACAAACACCCCCCTCCCCACCCGTTGTTTCCTTGGTCTCTCCCTCTCCATGCATTGGGAAGGCCCGCCTCCCTTTCCCCAAGTAGAGCCCTCCTCTGCCTCCTAGGGATTCTGTGTGGGAAGTTTGGCCCAGTTCTATCATTGGTGGGGTTCAGAATGCTCTTTGATTGTAGGGGAACTATAAATCCCAGCAACTACAACTCCCAAATGTCAAGGTCTATTTCCCCTGAATTCCATCTGCATTCACATTTGGGCATATTGAGTATCTATGCCAAGTTTGGTCCTGATCCAACATTGTTTCAGTCCACAGTGCTCTCTGGATATAGGTGAACTACAACTCCAAAACTCAAGGTCAAGGCCCACCAAACTCTTATAGCATTTTCTCTTGGTAATGGGAGTTCTGTGTGGGAAGTTTGTGTCTTTCTGCCATTGCTGCCAGGCTATCTATGTTGAGTTCATTGAAACAGGGCCAGGTTTCACACTGAGTGTATAAATACATTTTAAAAACATATTTACTATATGTATTGCTGTGTTAGAGTGTCATTTTGTGTCATTTTGGTTGGTGGTGTGCCCCAGGATTTTGCAAATGTAAAAAGTGTGCCGTGGCTCAAAAAAGGTTGGGGAACACTGTTCTGGAGTATTGGCTCTCTCTCCCAATTTGGTGTCATCTGCAAACTTGATGATTATGCCTTCTAACCCTTCATCTAAGTCATTAATAAAGATGTTGAACAGGACCGAGCCCAGGACGGAACTCTGCGGCACTTCACTTGTCACTTCTTTCCAGGATGAAGAGGAAGCATTGGGGAGAATCACCCTCTGGGTTCATTTACTTAACCAATTACGGATTCACCTAACTGTAGTTTTGCCTAATCCACATTGGACTAGTTTCCTTGCCAGAAGGTCATGGGGGACCTTGCAAAGGCCTTAGTGAAATCCAGGTACACTACATCCACAGCATTCCTTGCATTCCCAGCTTGTAACTCTATCGAAAAAAGAGATCAGATTAGTCTGGCATGACTTGTTTTTGATATATCTGTGTTGACTATTAGCAATGGCTACTTTTGTTTCTAGGTGTTTGCAGGCCACTTCCTTAACAATCTTTTCCAGAATCTTGCCTGGTATCGACATGAGTCTGACTGGATGGTAATTGTTTGGGTCATCCTTTTTTCCTTTCTTGAAGATTGGGACCAGATTGGCCCTCCTCCAATCTGCTGGAACTTCTCCCATTCTCCAAGAACTTTCAAAGATGACTCTGGGGATGATGACTTTGGAGACCAAGGTTCAGATCCCACTGGATGAAACTAGGCATTCTAAGCACCCCAAAACGCAACAATCTGTTTCCCTTAGGATTCCCATAAGTTGGAAATATCTTGAAAGCACACACAACAGACCACAAATAAAGAATATGGGGACCGTCAAGCCCATAGCCCAGGAACAATGGATGGGTTACAGCAGTGTTTCCCAACCAGTGTGCCGCGGCACACTAGTGTGCCGTGAGTGATCATCAGGTGTGCCATGGAAAATTCAAGATAGGAGAGAGAGAGAGAGCCCTCCTGTCCTACCGGGAAACCCTAGCTGGGGCTCAATCCCTTGCCTGCGTCCCACAAACACAGCCTCCTTTTGGGAAGCCTTGTGCCTCCGGACTCACCACTTGCCTTCTTGGGCTTCTTTCTCCCCTCCGCTTCTTCCTCAGCCTCTGAAGGGTTTTAGCTGAAAGGTGGGAACTGCGTCAGGCAGAAAGAGCCACGCGGAGAGAGAGAAGATCCTGGGGTGGGACTTCCCCGGGTCCCCCGGCTGCCTGGCGGCAGATCTACACCGTAGCATTCATGCAGTGAGGCACCCCTTGGTCTTCCAGAGCTCAATGTTGGGGAATCCTGGGATGTGTAGTTTGGGGAGGCTCAGGGTGGTTTCAAATTACCACTCCCATGATTCCCTCGCACTCAGCCAAGGCGGGTCAAAGGCCACCTTTAAGCAGGGGCCGAAAACTAACAGGGTTTGCTCACTTAAGGCACGCGTGGGCCAGCTTGGGCCCTCCCTCCAGGTGTTTTGGCCTACAACTCCCACCATTCATATATATAAGTCTCTTTTGCTATGTTTTTCAATGTTTTTATGAGTGATGGTCACTTGTTGGCCTGAGAGGTGTATTGTGTCCAGATTTGGTGTCAATTCATCAAGTGCTTTTTGAGTTATGTTAATCCCACAAACAAACATATATATGTGTGTTATACATTGTTTTACAGCAGATACATATTATTCAAAACAACCTATAAGAACACAGAGAGAGACTGACAGCTGTTGAGCAAGACCTTCGTGTGTGCCTTTCTGCCATTCCTGCCAGGATATCTATGTTGTGTTCATTGAAACAGGCCCAGGTTTCACACTGAGTGTATAAATACATTTTAAAACATATTAACTATATGTATTACTGTGTTAGAGTGTCATTTTGTGTCATTTTGGTTGGTGGTGTGCCCCAGGATTTTGTAAATGTAAAAAATGTGCCGCGGCTCAAAAAAGGTTGAAAAACATTGGGTTACAGGTTCAAGCTCTCACCTTGAAAACTTTCAGGTAAAAAAACCAACTGATTTACTTATGTATTTTAACTAGTTAACCAAATCCACATGCTAAGTCTATGAAAAGCAACAAAAAGAGTTCCTACAGAACTGCAAGCACTATTGCAATTCAATTTTGATAATTTATTCACACTATTATTACCTACCTTTCAGCCAATTTACATTGCAATAGCAGCAATAGCCAACACAATGGAAGTGACCAAGTTTTGACCTCACTGATGTTTAAACAACATTTTCAACGGGAAGATGATGTAACCCACCAAAACTGACATCAGAACCAGACTCCCCAGGTTAAACCCCATAAGAAAAAAACTTGAAAAAGATATTTTATGAATCTTGAACTTAATTATAGATTTTATTGTGTAGTTTCATTTGTTTTTAACCCATGTAATTATCTTGAATAGTTTTGAAAGATGATTTTTCAAAACACCTGAAAGTAGACACATCCCTGCTTTCTTCCCTCTTTCTAACTAACTAACTAACTTTATTTCTTACTAGCTGAGGACCCGGCGGTGCCCGGGTTATTTGAGGAAGGCATTGTGTGCCAAGGTTGGTTCCTATTAGATGTTTATGTGGCTTGCAGTGGTCTCAGGAACTTAGTGAAGGTACTGCGAGTCCCGGGGGCCTAGTCAGGAAAATCAAGTTAAGGAAGCCTAACACTATCCCATGAGCTGAGGCCTAGTCAGGAAAATCAAGTTAAGGAAGCCTTTCTGTCCATTTTGGGGCTGGTTTGTGTTTTATAGGGGCTTTAGTGTTGTTTGGGAAGTGAATGGCGTGAAGGTACTGCAAATCCCATCATTCGTGGCCCCTCCTGCCCTAAACCACACCAGGTAGTGAAGTGGGCCATTGGTCGCCTGTTTGCCAAGTTTGGTCCTGTTCTGTCAGTGCTGTGGGCCTCAGTGGCTGACTGCCTGAGGCCTTTCCCTTTCCCTCTGAGTCACTTTAGAATGTTTGAATGTGGTTGGCCATTTGGAAGCAGTTATGTAAATTCCATTTCAGTGGCAGCCAATCCCCTCTGTCTGGGGCCGTAGAATGTTGGAGTTCTGAGGCTGGCCAGTTAGAGCCCGTTATGCAAATAATCCCACAATGGCAGCCAATTGAAACGCTGGCACATATTCTTCCCGTCGCTCGCTTGGTCGCTCGGCCGCACCACCGCAAACACTGACTTTTATTATATGTAATAGATGAGTCCACGAAAGGTGCTCTGGGCGACTTACACAATTAAAATAAACAGGTTACATAGTCACTGCTTGTTACTCAATCAGAGCTCTTTCTTACATCTGCCTTCTTGCTCCTCCCACTGGAGTATAAAAGGAAGACATGAAAGAAGCTGTGGGTCATTTCAAACACAGCTGTCTTACTGTGCAATTGTCTGCTAGCTCGAGCTGCTGTTCTAAGTCTTAAAGCCCTGTTAGTTGCTGTTAGTGTTTCCTTTCATCCACCTGACTCCAGAAGATGCCAAATGTCTATCAAAGGAACTTATTGTTTTTGAGTTCACAGAAAGAAAAAAAAGCCAAATATTGAAGACAAAGAAGGTCGCAGGTTGAGAACCATTGCAGCAGCTGGTAGTAATGAAGATGCCAGAAAATGCAAACTTGGTTTGCAGGTGAAAACTGAGGAAACACTGGAAACTGAGAGCCCTTCCACACAGCCCCATATCCCAGAATATCAAGGCAGAAAATCCCACATTATCTGAGTGTGGACTCAGATAACCCGGTTCTTGAACAGGGTTATGATGGAGCTGCTAATATGACTGTTCATATTAGTGGTGCACAAGCATCCCTTGGGCAAACCTCGTATTCAATCGGACAAACTAATGGTTTCGCTATTTGGACAGAAATGGAAAAGAAAAAGCACAGGATTGTATGTTTTGGCAAATGGTAGATTTGTGTGAAACCCAAAGGAGTGGGTTGATCACAAAGCAGAGAACTTAGGATAGGATTGGTTGTGGGGGGTCGGGAGCAGGTCAGGATTTTGCCCTCCCTTCTGCTCGAGATCCCCGAGTACAACTGGTGGGCCACTGTGTGATACAGAATGCTGGACTAGATGGGCTGAGGTCCGATTCAGCATGGCTCTTCTTATGTTCTTATGTTCTTATGATTAGTGGTGCACAGGCAATTATATCACAAAAGTATCCAATGTATGCCTATATCCTCTGCAATGCTCACTCACTAAATCTAGCCTAGCAAAGACTGCAGCATTCTACCTGTCAGAAACTGTAAGGAACAATATCATATGTGCGCAATTTCTAGAGCGCATCATCCATCAGACTGGAAGTGTTGAAGAAAACTATAAAAGATTTCTCTGAATTAAAAGCAAACAACCTGTTGCTGATTTGTGAAACCTGTTGGGTTGAGTGACATGGTGCAGTTTCATGTTTTGTTGAACTGTACAGTGTGGTGGTGAGAACACTTGAAGACCTAAAAGAGAGTCCTCTATGCCAGTGATTTTCAACCTTTTTTGAGCCGCGGCACATTTTTTACATTTACAAAATCCTGGGGCACACCACCAACCAAAATGACACAAAATGACACTCTAACACAGTAATCCATATAGTTAATATGTTTTTAAATGTATTTATACACTCACTTAATGTGAAACCTGGGACTGTTTCGATGAACACAAAATAGATATCCTGGCATTTTCCCTTCTCAAAAACTTCTCCATCACTGCCACTCGCTTGTCTTGCTGTGATCCCAAATTGCCACTGTCACTTGACACGCAGCTGCAGCACTAACTCTAACTTTGTTTACTTAACCGCGTCTGAGCGAATCCAAGATGGCGAGACCATAGCACTCTCGCGTCACTTCTTAGGTGATGCGAGAGTGCTATGGTTCCATTTCTTAAAGGGACAGATGCGCCTTATAGTTTATATATGAATGAAGTTCAAAAATAATTTCCCACGGCACACCTGATGATCTCTCACGGCACATTAGTGTTCCACGGCACACTGGTTGAAAATCACTGCTCTATACAACTTCTGTCATCATCTCTTCAGCTTAGCAAAACATTACAAAGAGTAGATATGGGCATTTTCTGTAGTCTGCAACATGTCAACAGTCTTTTCAAAAAAAGCCCCGGAGATGCACACAGAATCTGTGAAATAATTTCAGGAGATCTTTGACACAGTGAAATCAGTAGTGGAGTCTATGGGTGGAAAAGTTAAGATTCCTTGCATCTGTTAAAGGCAGACTTATCAAAGCAACATGCAGGGAACTTCACCAACACCAATGGAATACTATAGGCTAAATGTGTAGATCCCATTTCTGGACTTTTTTCTGCAGTCAGCTTCAAGAAAGGTTTACAAGGCATAGGGAAGTAGTTCAGGAGCCAAAAGTGTTCCTTCCTATGAATTGTGACCATCTAAAATCCAACTTGAACAAGTGCACAGAACTTTATGGTGAATGCCTACAAGATGCTGACACACTGGTGGAAGAGTTTGACCTGTGGTGCAGCAAATGGGAAAAGATTACACCTGCAGAAAAACCATCAAATGCACTGGAAGCATATCTTGTCTGTGTTAAGACAGTCCCCCCCCAAATGTGAAGACACTTCTTTAGATTTCTGCAATGTTGCCAGTGTCAACAGCTACAAATGAAAGGTCATTTTCAACTCTGAAATCTTTGAAAGCATACATAAGAAGCACAATGTGGGGCAAGAAAGACTGACTGGACTTGCAATCTTGAGTGTCCACCAAAGTCTATAGATCAGGGGTGGGCAATTATTTTTTCCAAGGGGCCACACGAGAGCCAAAAAATATTATGGAGGGCCGCACCTAAAGACTGGATTACATTCTACATAATATCAATTGAATTTCTTTAATAATAATAAAAAAGGCACTATATTGCGTTTTGATATATTAATAAGACTGATAAGAGTATATGTTATGAGCAATGAAAAAGAGAGGTTGTCATAGGAAAAATGACATTTATTCACTAAAATTTTACAAAACAAAGGTTAACAAAATGTTAACAAAAGCTTCAGTAGAGACACCTTTTCCCATTATAACATCTCTCTTAAAAGCGAATTTCCCCTTCCTAGGGGTAATTTCTCTCACTTCCAGTTGTCTCCGCCTTGTTCTTAACTGTGAGTCATTTGTAAGTGGGGTGTGTGTAACTCAGGGACTGCATGTACCTTACAAAGCCCAGGATTCTCTATGGCAGTGGGTGTGAGGGGCCAAGCTGGGATCGCCCTGCAGCGTATGTGTGGCCTGTCTCAGAGAGACTGCCTGCCTTCTTTTCTCGCCCTCTCTGCCTGCCTGCCACTCACCCGCCAAGGGGGCGTGGCTCCGAATGGAGCTCAGAGGAAGGCGGGTACTCCTTGGGCGTGGAGGTCAGCGGTCCCTCGGGGAGCTCGGCTGCTTCGCCGCCCTTGTCGCCCAAGGCCTCCATGACCCGCTCGGGGTGGGAGGCAGGTCTTTCTGGCTGCCTCCCTCCTTCCTCCCCTCTGCCCTCCTCCCCTTCTGCCTTCTCTATTGCACTCTAGACCTGAAGGATCCCTCAGTAATCCACTTTAGACCAGCCGTAATTAAATGCTTTATTTAGAATAAGTAAAAAATAGAGAAGAAATAAGAGATAGTCCACTGATGCTCCCAGCATCCAGGTATTGCAAGGCAATAGTCTTTAAAGTGTTCAAAGATCCAATAAATGCAGAAATAGTCTTGATGCCCCAATGGGCTAAATCCAGGATAAGTCCTTGGCAACAAAGGCTTGGCAAATACTTGAGTCCAATGACTTGAAGGCCCAATGGCCCAGGCAAAGTTCCGTGAAGCTTGGCAAGGTAGCTGAACGTTGACGCGAGATGCGGAGCATCTTTGGGACCCAACTTAAATAGGCCCCCCAAGGCTTTGATCTTGAAGGTGCTGACTTCGACGCAGCTTTTTCCCATGAACAGTTAGCCGGCTTGACTTTCTCATGCCTCCCTGAGAAGGATGGTATGTCAGCTCATTAGTGTTTGCACCTGGAAACAGGGGAGGCAACCAGTCTCTGCCGTCTCGGCTCTGCTTATCGGCCTGGGAAGGAGAAAGGCTATGTTTGTCCTTGACCGCTGGTTGACTCAGAGGCTTCTGCAGAGGCCTGCTTTCAGGCCTAGCTGAGGTCTTGAAATTAAAATGGCTTTTGTCTGGTCTGACTATGGAGTCAGGCTGGAGCATGATACTCTCTCTGCCTCCGCCGCGTCCTCAGCCGCTCACTGCAGGGAACGAGCGCGAGGCAAGAGGGAGGGGGGAACGAGCGCGAGGCAGAAGAGAGTGGGGAGAGAGGGCAAGGTAGGGGGGAGCGCGTGAGGCGGTGCTTGCTCCTGGCCTCCTCCTCTTCTCCCCCCTCCCCTTGGCCACTCTGCTTGCCTGCCTGCCTGCTTGCCAGGCATTTATGCGGGCCGGCCGGCAAGCCGCAAGATGCCCAGGTCTGCTATAGATGGAGATTGATTTATGTCAAAGTGTATTGTCACAGTTTTCAAGTGTTTCCAACAGGCATTGTGGTGTTCTTTTATAACTGCGAAATTACCAACGACGAGTCATTTCCAAGGTTTTAAAACAATTGAAACTTTGTAGCTAAAATAGAAATTTGATTTAATAAAGTCTATTTAAAAATATAGAATTGGTTTGGGGACCATGAACGTGCTGCAAAATGTGCTGAGCTTTGCACGAGGTCCTTTATAAAGCAATGCTATTATGTTAGTGAGAGGAGAGAGTTACAAAATCTATTTCTCTTTTGATTTGGAGAGAAGGGATAATCAAAAGGTAATCGAAGAACATCCATCCATACTGTGAATTTTACTTGCCTTTGCAGGTTTTCTAAACCAGTGAAAGGAAAGGACTGAAACCCAGCAAAGGGGAGGAAACCCTCTGCAGAATTCATGATACAAAGAACCATTGGTAATCTGTATATTTGGGGGGGGGGGGGAAGCTGCCAATACCCACTTTGACCTCTGGAGGGTCTCTAACATCATTCTGGTCTTTGGAAGTATGGAAAGAGATAGGATGCATGCATAAATATACACACAGAAACGGCAACACGCCTTGAGCAACAAAGTTGCACTTATGGATCTCCAGCAGGGATTGTGCAATGCAGGGGACCGAGTTACGATTCAGAGCGACCAGATCCATCTCTCCCAGGTCTCCACCACCATATCCATCCATTCATTTATTCCTCGGAGCATTCCCATTAATAGCATCTCATGATGCAGCAGAAGTGATGCCTTGCTTCTGTAGGTCTGACTTCATTTACAGCTCTTCAACACAATTGCTGGTGCTGGTAAACCAGGGGAATGCTGGGGATTCTGGCAAGCCATCTTGCCACTTGAAAATCATAATAATGACAATCATCCATTACTATATAAGGCCAATTGAGGAAGGAGAATAGAAGGAAGACGTTTGTGTTGCGCACAGGAGCTTTAAAAGGAGAAGACTTTGCAGAGATCAAGCTTAGCAGAGTGGTTCAGCCAACCCCTTCCATTTAAAAGGAATTCAGAATTATGCTAAGCAGGGTTTGCACTGGTCACTACTTGGGAAAAAGACCACTAACAATTACCAAAGGAAGGAACTGGTAAAAACCACAACTGAGGATTCCTTGGCTAGGAAATCATGGGGTTACTCACTATAAGTTGACACAAACACATTTTGCCATCACAATAAAATAAGGGGTTGGGGCAAAAATATTCTAGAGCAGGCAGTGGCAAACTTCAGCCCTCCAGGTGTTTTGGACTTCAACTCCTACAATACCTATCACCCGATAGGCTGTTAGGAATTGTGGGAGTTGAAGTCCGAGATACCTGGAGGGCCAAAGTTTGCCCATACTTCTCTAGAGGTATTAGAAACCATTTGCTCTTGGAAGCTAAGTTGGTAAATATTGGGATGAGCCAATAACTGCCAGGTTTTGTAGACTATATTTCAGAAGAAGCTGGCAAAACTACTTCATAGTATCTCTTCACTATGGTTTTCCCCATGACATTAAATCCAGTTGTGTTTGACTCTGGGGGTTGGTGCTCATCTCCATTTTAAGCCAAAGAGCTAGTGTTGTCTATAGACCCCTCCAAGGTCATGGAGCCAGCATGACTCCATGGAGCACTGTTACCTTCCCGCCGGAGCAGTACCTATTGATCACATTTGGATGTTTTCAAACTGCTAGGTTGGCAGAAGGTGGGGCTAACAGTGGCAGCTCATCCTGCTCCCCAGATTCAAACTGTGGACTTTTCAGCCAGCAAATTCAGCAGCTCAGTGGTTTAATTCCCTGTGCCACCGGGGGCTCCAATTCCTTGACCCTTATGAAATGTATGGAGTACAGGCCCGGATTAAACCCTTTTGGTGCCCTAGGCCACACTTTGGAATTACGTCCCCAAACCAACCTCTACCACACCCTCCCCCCCACCACCTCCTCCTCGCGGCGCTGCACGCCCTCCTTCCTTGAGTCAAGGAAGGAGGGTGCGAAGAGGACGAGGGGGACGGAAGCCCCTCCCCGGGGCCGACAGCGGCCCCGGGGGCGGGGCTTCCCTCCGCCTCCTCCTCTTCACGGCGCGCCCACCTTCCTTGATTCAAGGAAGGAGGGCGCGTGAGGATGAAGAAAAGGAAGCCCCGCCCCCGGGGGCGCGCACCCTCCTTCCTTGACTCAAGGAAGGAAGGCACGCTGCGAAGAGGAGGCGGAGGGAAGCCCCGCCCCCAGGGGCGCTGCCGGCCTCGGGGGCACGCCCTCTTTCCTTGACAAGGAGACGGGGCGATGGCGAGGGAGGGGGCACAATTCCCTCCTCTCCTACCCCTCGCAGTGCTCTCCCCCCGCCCTCCCCCGAGAGAGAGAGAGTTGCATTGTGGTTTTGTTTCAACATTTTTTTGGGTCCGTGTGAATTGCGCCCCCCTTGTCTTGCGCCCCTAGGCCATGGCCTAGAGTGGCCTTATGGGTAATCCGGGCCTGATGGAGTAACCATAAATGAAGAGGCAGCTTGCAAGAAACCTAGCTGTATAGAATTCGTATACTGTATTTTTCTCTCCTTGGAGGTTGCCAAAGCTGTGGATTTTGCTTTGATGCAGACTAAACATATTTGCCACTTGGACATTTTTGAAGTCTACGGCGGTACATTCCAAACCAAGGCTTACTGTAGCAACAGGATGGATCCGACAGAGCCAAAAGAGCTGGAAGTTGAGGCAGAGTGTAGATTTTTGGATCAGGAGACCAGGAGGAGTTATATTAACATAGACCCAATTCTGTGAAAGTTTATCTAGTAATATACCAAGACGGTTGTCCTCCTACCATCTGGCTTCAATAAAGTCCTTTATTAAATAAAAGGATGTGATGCTCCGTTTATTTGTTTGACAGAAGAGCGGCACTGAAAAAGGAGAGATTGCCAACTAGATTGCAAACAGGAAATTATTGCCTGTGCCCTGGGTCCAGAGCCTTGCCTGACTGTGCAGCCGTCGCTGCGGGAGAGGTGTCATTTTAAAGGGGCAAAATAATAGTGAAGCAACGTACAATCAAAGAGGAATAGTGAATCATTATGGGTTAGGCGGTGCAACAACTTACCCTGCAACATTTTGCAAATGACAACCAGTACACATAAAGCCCTGTCACATTAGAGCGTGGTCAAAATAGCAAAAAGTTATTGGAAATACACAGAAGTTAGGTGAGGTAGCAACAGTTTGCTTTTGCCTGAGCCTACTGGGAAGGCCATGCTTCTGCCCTTCCTATCTTCTTCCTGGGTTAATGGAGTACATGGTGGACATATTTAGCTTGGAGAAGAAGAAATGATCTTCACAGCCTCTGAGGATGCCTGCCATAAATGCAGGCGAAACGTCAGGAGAGAATGCTTCTAGAACATGGCCATATAGCCCAAAAAACATACAACAACCCAAGAAATTATATGGTTTCTTTGTTTGTTTTTTTGTTGTTTATTCATTCAGTCATTTCTGACTCTTTGTGACCTCATAGCTGAGCCCATGCCAGAGCTCCCTGTCAGCCTTTTCCATCCCCAGCTCCTTCAAGGTCACGCCAGTCACTTCAAGGATACCATCCATCCATCTTGCCCTTGGTCGGTCACTCTTCTTTTTCCCTTCCATTTTCTCCAGCATCATTATCTTCTCTGAGCTTTCCTGTCTTCTTCTTTTTTTTTTTTAAAAAAAAGTCTTTATTCAATTTTCACAAGAATTAAGAACACACAAAACATCACATCACTTAAAGCTAAGTAAACGACACTACATCAAGGGAGGGGGTCAAGAGGGAATTAGAAATGCCTCCAGCATTTCTAAACAATAAAAGAAAAGAGTGTCGGAAAAGGGTTAAACAATTAACAGAGTTCTGGGTAGGTGGATTTTAACATTTCTGATTCTCAATCAATTATCCCGTTTCCGTTGCTCCCTATATTTTCCTCCTGAGTTTTCGCGAGTTGCCTGTGATACGTAAGAGAGAGAAAACAGATCCGATTTAACACATAATAACGTTTATAGTATCTTTGACTATCCCACCACCTGGCTAAATTTATTACATCTCCTTGTCATCCATTTCTACTAGATGAATATTTTATTTGAACCTGGTGGATTATCCATTATTTAACCATTCACTCCCAATTTAACTGCATCTGGATATTATACTCCCTTTGACAATATTCCTGCATACATTTCCAGTCCTGTTTTTTATCCGGACTTCTTCCTGTATTGCTCTCCTTAATTGCTTCGGAGAGCCATTCCATATGAATGGTCTCTATCGAGTTTAAGATCCATTCATCCTTTGTTGGGGCTTTCTCAGATTTCCAGTATTTAGCAAATGTTATCTTTGCCGCCGTGGTGAGAATCAGATATATCCTTTTATCGTTTTCGTTTATCTTTGTTTTGGGGTCTAATAGGCCTAGTAGTAGACTGTCTGGTTTCTCTTCTAGGTGAATTTTAAATATTTTTTCTAATTCTCCATTTACCATACTCCAAAACCTCCTTGCCTTTCTGCAATGCCACCATAGATGGAAGAAGGTGCCGTTTTTCCCCCCACAGTTTCAGCAATTCGGTTTGGTTGTCTTGTACATTCTTGCTATTTTTACCGGGTCCAAATACCACCTATATATAAGTTTTACCCAATTCTCCTTGTATCTCACACAAATTGATGCATTTATATTTCTCCTCCAAATGCCCCTCCAAGTTTCGGTGTTGATTTTGTAGCCAATATTCCTAGACCATAACTTCATGTACTCTTTTATCCTGCTATCTTCTCCCTCCCTAGATACTAATTTTCTATAGATTTTACCAACCATATTTTTATTATTACCCATTAGAATCTCACCTAATTCGTTCTCATTTTCGTTAAAGCCCACTATCTGATCTTCCTTGAATTTTTGTACTAGTTGTCTATATGAAAACCAGTTTAGCTCCTTTTGCTCTTCTATTAATTGTGGTCTAGTCTTCAAAAAATATTTTTGGCCATCCCATCTCAACACCTCTTTATAGGTTAACCATTTCGTGTTGTCCAATTGCCTAATTCTGAAGGCTTCCAACGGTGAGGTCCATAATGGCATTTTCTTGTAATATTCTTTATAGTATTTCAACCAAATCTTAATGAGTGCACTTCTAAGGAAGTGATCCTTAAACCCCCGGTCTACTTTCACCTTATCGTAACATAAATAGCCATGGAACCCAAAACATAGATCATATCCTTCTAGATTTAATATCTTGTCATTTTCTATCTTGCACCATTCGCTCACCCACGCTAGACAATTAGCTTCGTAATACAGTCTCAAATTTGGGACTGCTAGCCCCCCCCCTTTCTTTAGGGTCCTGGAGTATCTTCATTTTCACCCTTGGCCTTTTACCTCCCCATATGAATCTGGAGATATCTGCCATCCATTTTTTAAATATATCTACTTTCTTTATAATCGGAAGTGTAGCAAACAAGAAATTTATCTTTGGGAGTGTCATCATTTTTATAGTCGCTATTCTACCTAGGATTGAAAGTTTCAATTTAGACCATTTATCTAATTCCTTAGTTATTTCTTGCCATTTTTTCACATAGTTAACCTTAAAAAGCTGAGAATTGTTGGTCGTGAGATGCACCCCCAAATATTTCACCATTGTTGTAACCTGTATGCCTGAGATATAGGTTAAATTCTTCTTTCACTTTCTTTCATATTCATGACCATCATTTGGGTTTTTGCCTTGTTTATTTTTAGCCCTGCTATCTCACCATATTTTTCGATTTTCTCCGACCACTTCAACCAGTTTTCTTCGGGGTTTTCAATAATGATTGATAAGAAATGATACCAATCTGAAGGGACCCAAAATAAAAAGCGAAGTATTTATTTCAGGATTTTACCCCGCTCTTCTCAACCCCCGAGGGGGGACTCAGAGCGGCTTACAGCACGGCACAATTCGATGCCACATCAAGTATATAAGATACAGGCGTTTGCAGATGATCTGGCGCTCATTATTGAAAGCTTTCCTGTCTTCTCATGATGTGGCCAAAGTACTTCATTTTTGCCTCTAATATTCTTCCCTCCAGTGAGCAGTCAGGCGTTATTTCCTGGAGTATGGAATATGATATGGTAGCTCTCTTTAAATATCTGAATGAATGCAAGACCTACTTAATATTATTATTTATTTAGTTATTATTTATTAATTAATTCGCACTTGATTGGCCGCACTTCCCGGAAGGCTTGGGGCGGCTCACAGCATATACATAACAATCAAGTATAAGCAATGATTAAAAACGAGGTTAAAACATATCTAAAAGTACTATAAAAACACAAAAGCCATATGCCGAACAAGATAATATACAGTAAGACAAATGGGTTCCTTTGAGAAGAAGTTGACTGCTTCTTTGGAGACCTTAAAACAGATGTTGGATACCTGCTTTTCAAACTTTTTTGTCGTGGGTTCAGGAACTTTCAGGAAGTTGGAGTCTAATGGCTCTTGAGATTTCTTTTAACTCCATGATGCTACATTTGGTGCATCAACCCAGACCAATCCTGAGCAGCAACATCACTTGAAACCTAGGTCTCTATTTTCATCTGGTCTTCCCTTCTAGACACGAATGAACTGTTCGGAGGGTGGATTGACTCCTATTTGGACAGAACATCCTTGGAAGCATGCATGTTGCCTAGCCTTGGCTGGAGCAATTTAGCTCCCCTTCTTTGAAAGAAGACCAAAGGTGATCTCTGGTCCCATCATGAGTTGCCAAAACCAACCTATTGACAGGCAATGATATCTGCCTTGCCTTGCTCCATGATAGTAGTAGGGGAGTAGCTTATGTCAAACTCATTTTGACAGGTCTAAGTCCCGCCCCTAGGCAAGACTTCTGGTCTAAGTCCCGTCCCCAGGCAAGACTTCCAGTCTAAGCCCTGCCCACAAGATGACACCACGTCCAGTTTAACGCCCCCCTCTAAGTTAAGCCCTGCCCCCACCCCAAACCACCCACAACATGGCAACAAAGGAGCTTCCTGTGTAAACACCCCCCCCCTAGAGAATGACAGCAGAACTTCCAGGGAACATGTCCAGACGTGGTTTTTTGCTATATTGTAAATGGGCCCAGGCAATGTGTTTTTATAACAATGAGCTGACATGAAATATTTTGTAATTAATGTAATGCAGGAATAAAAAACGGGCAACCCCTCTACTTCCAAATCCCCTTTAAGACCATGGTGAGCACTCAAGGGTAGCTCCCATGAGCACTAGCGATCCCCATATGCAGATGAGCCACATACACGTGTGCCGAAATGGCCAATAGGAATGGCACTATGGGGCAAAGGCCTACCAGACATGACCGGCGCTGCAGAAACATGGCTACTCCTCATAGACATGGTGGTGTTGAGAGAGAAAATTGCCAAATGGAGGATACACAGGGCGATTATGAGGACATGGACCCTCAGGGTAATAAAGAAAATTTTCCACTTCATCATGGCCCGGTGAAATGAGTTTGACATAAGTGGTTTTTTGCTATATTGTAAAATGGGTTGGGCCCAGGCAATGTGTGAGTAGTTTGGGGGGGCCCAAAAACACTCACATTGCCTGGGCCCATGGCATTTACAATATAGCAAAAACCACATGTCTGGACATGTTCCCTGGAAGTTCCGCTGTCATCCTCTAGGGGGGTGGTGTTTACACAGGAAGCTCATCTGTCGCCATCTTGTGGGTGGGGTGCAGGGCGGGGCTTAACTGGGGGGGCATTAAACCGGACGTGGTGTAATCTTGTGGGCGGGGCTTAGACCGGAAGTCTTGCCTGGGGCGGGGCTTAGACCTAGAGGCGGGACTTAGACCTATCAAAATGAGTTTGACATAAGCTACCCCCCCCCCCCTACTACTCATTATGTCTCAGTGACAGAAATGATTGGGAGACTATGTTGTCTTTGGAGAAAGAAGAGTAACTGGAGCCCTAAAAATTCCATCATTCTTGAAGGATATTGTGTGTTCTTTTCTCTTGAACCCTGGGTTGCAACAAAGCTGGTGAATGCACCAACACAAGGGCATGAACAGAGGGAGCTTTGGGCAAGAACGTATGCAGAGAAAGGAAAATAAATCCAGTGTTTTTTTTACACTGAAGGAGAAAGTCTGGCCTAGTTCAGTTTGCCAGAACCCGTCTTGAGTTCTTCTCATTCTTCTACTTCATGGGTGATTACATTCTCTCTGTGTGTCAAAGATACACACACACACACACACACATTCTTCTGTAGACACCTGCAAGCTGGGCTCATAAAGCATGCATTCATAAGGACCTGGCAACACCATCCTGGGAAATGGAGGCTACAGAGTAACCGTCATTGTATCTCCAGATTAAAACACACACACATACACAGCAGCCTCTGAAAACAGACCCTGGCTGCAATTTGACTTTGGCACTGCAGCATACGTGTTTTATTTTTGAAGGAGAGAGACATAAAGAAAGGAAGGAGGATCCCTCCATCTTGCTTCCTTTTCTAAAGTTGTTCGGGAGGGAATACAATTGCACCGGGCAAAGGGCTGGCTGGAACTTTTCTGCTGCGCAACAGAGTGAATTGTGGCATGTTCCTCTCTGGCAGCGCTTGGCTAGCCTGGCATGAGAGCAAGTATGTGCCAACTTGGCAGAATGCAAAAAAAAAAAAAGAGCTTCAAGGCTGACCCTCCTCCATTCCAACCTTGAAAATGCTACCTCTTTGCTCCCACTGTTCGCCAACCATCAAGGTTAAGCTGGAAAATCAATGCAAATATAGGGATACTGGGTGGTCCTCCATGTAATGCAAAACAAAGAGGCTGAAATAAGGAAGAAAAGAGATTTATGGAGATTTTTCAGGGAAATTATGAGATTTTAATGTTGGAAGTGTCAACATTGATATAGGATTCACAAGGCATAATGGTCTTTCTTAGAATAGCCTAGATCCATGCTCTTAAATTTCAATGACATGAGATGATAATATTGGTGAGGAATAGTAGGGAAACAAGGAATTGTGGAACATGGCCAAGGATGCATCTAGAGACTGCAGAATTAATGCAGTTTGACACCACTTTAACTGCCATGGAATTTGTGTTGTAGTCCCTAATATCTCTAGGGCAATGTTTCCCAACCAGTGTGCCATGGCACACTAGTGTGCCGTGAGTGATCATCAGGTGTGCCATGGGAAATTGGCACTCTCCTCGCTCCTAGCAGCCCCCCTCACAGGTTTCCAAGAAACAAATTGAGCCTCTCCGCTTGGAAATGTTTTTTTTTACTATTTTACTGGATTTTTGAGAGTTGCCTTCCCCCAGGAACTGTTTATAACTGCTTCATGACATCCATAGTTAACTGGAAGCAAGTTTCACTCAGGGTGAAATTTCACAAGGGTCTGGAGAACAAGCCTTATGAGGAGCGGCTTGAAGAGCTGGGCAGGTTTAGCCTGAAGAAGAGAAAGCTGAGAGAAGACATGATAGCCATGTATAAGTATGTGAGAGGAAGTCATATGTATGTTGTGTTCATCAAAACAGGCCCAGGTTTCACACTGAGTGTATAAATACATTTAAAAACATATTAACTATATGTATTACTGTGTCATTATGGTTGGTGGTGTGCCCCAGGATTTTGTAAATGTAAAAAATGTGCTGTGGCTTGAAAAAGGTTGATCTAGGGCAGTGGTTCTCAACCTTTCTAATGCCGTGACCCCTAAATCCAGTTCCTTATGTTGTGGTGACCCCCAACCATAAAATTATTTTCGTAGCTACTTATTTTATTACTAATTATTTTATTTAATTATTTAATATTAAATTCCATTATTTATCAAGTGTGCTGCTATGGCCGAGTTCTCTGGCTGAATCAGTCTGCAGTGCCTTTCATGTTCCTTGATTCATGTTTTGGGGAATGCTGCTTTTGGCAATCCCTGTGTAGAATTGTCACCAGCTGCATGGTGTACAACAGACTCGTGCAGAGGTCCTGCAGGACAAATCTACATAGGGACCGCCAAGCTGTGGGCAAATATACATAGGGATGGACCGCCAAACACAGCACCCAAACATGAATCAAGGAACATGAAAAGCACAACAGACTAATTCAACCAGAGTACTCAGCCATAGCAGAGAACTTGATGAACCAACCTGGACACAGAATATTATTTGAGCATACAGAAATGCTTGGCCACTCTAACAACCACCATGTCAGACAACACAGAGAAGCCACATGAAGCACATGGAAATTTTCAACAGAAAGGAGGAGATCATGAACATGAACAAAATCTGGCTACCAGTATTAAAAACTCTAAAATCAGGACAGTGAGGGAAAAAACACCCTGAAAACAGGGAATTCCAGGCATGAAACAATCAAGGCCAGCTAACATCTCCCCCAGGCAGGAGTCTGTCAGGCTTTGAAGCTGCAAAGCTTTGCAATGCTAATCAAGGTGATTAATTCCAACTTGCTTCCAACAGACAAGAGTTTTTCCCCACCCTGGACACCATTCCACAGATATATAAACCTCCCTTGCCTAGTTTCCAACAGATCCCAAGAATCTCTGAGGATGCCGCCATAAGTGCAGTCAGGAGAGAATGCTTCTGGAACATGGCCAGACAGCCTGGAAAACTCACAGCAGCCCAGTAATATAAATATCTGATATATATGGTGTATTTTCATTGTTACAAATTGAATATAATTAAAGCATAGTGATAAATCACAAAAATGATACTTAGGCCCTCCAGGTGTCTGAACTTCAACTCCCATAACTCCTAACAGCCGGTAGGCAGTTAGGAATTGTGGGAGTTGAAGTCCAAAACACCTGGAAGGTCCAAGTTTGCCCAGGCCTGGGCTAAGGTCACCTGGAGGCACCCTTCCTCTTTCAACTCTGGGGCGCCAGAGAGAGGCAGCAGCGCCAGGCGGCTTCCCTCCCTTCCTCATGCCTTCCTTCCTTCCTCCCAAAACAAAAGCACAACATTAAGGAGGAAGAGGAAGAAGAGGAGGGAGGAGGAGGGGGCAAAAACCAGCCTCCCTTTCTCTCCCCCCCCCCCCTTCCCCAACGCACGGGTGGCTGGCTGCAGAGTACACACAGGGGCTGCAACCTGGTTTAGGCAGCCTGGGGAGGGGAGGGAACGGGCGGAAAGATGTAAGCAAGGAAGGAAGCAAGGTGAAAGGGGGAGAGAAGAAAGGGAAGGAATTGAATGGGGGGAGGAAGGAAATCCTGCGCCCTGGGGGAAAAGAAAAAGGGGCATTTGTCATGGGGGGCACATTGGTAAGGAAGGGGAAAACTCAGAGCAACCCAGCCAGGTCTCTGCCCCCGCCAGAGGGTTTCAGGGAAAGGGGAGCAGAGAGGAAGTCAAAAGGACTGGAAAGGAAAGGGCACCAGCACCTTCCCTCTCTCCCTCCTCCTCCTCCTGGGGAGACCCCGCATGCGGCTCCAGTCCCCACGGCCTGCGGGGAGGAAGGAGCAATGGGCCCTTCACTCCTCTCTCCCATACACACACACACGGCCTTTTCGCGCCGGTTTTCCCCCCCGGTGCTCTGCCTGCCTTGCAGCCTGCAGGAAGGCAGGGAGGAGGGCAGCGGGGGGGGGGGCTCCATCGCTCCCTCCCTCCCTCTGCACCTAAAGGCCACCTAGCCTGACCTGCCCACGCAAGCCTTCGCCTCCCATGCGCCCTTGCGGGGCCGGCGGGAGGCGCGGGAGGCGACGCACAAGACCTTGCGCAAAGGAGCCCTGCTGAGCTGGCCAGGGGCGAGGAGGGCCTTGGCTTCTCAGCTCCTCTTCCTCCTCCTGACTCCCCGCAGCTCTGTGGGAACAGGAGGAGGAGGAGCGGACCTGGACTGCCTGGCTGTTTCCCCGGCACAGGGGCCGGCAGCCATTGAGAGCAGGCTGAAGGGGCGGGGCCAACCCAGGCACCTTCGTGACCCCCCGAAAATGGCTCCGCGACCCCCCTGGGGGTCGCGACCCCCAGGTTGAGAACCACTGATCTAGGGGCTCATAGCTGGGAAAAATTATATAGAATGTATAGAATTTATTTTATATATATATATATATATATATATATATATGTATATCCATACGAACATTTAAATGTCTGCAGTTTTCAGGATTGAGATGAATGTTTATCAACAATAAACGAGAAAGCTTCAATGTGCTTCTAATTTCAAACTCTAAACATGTCTAAACGTGCATGGCATATATTTACATTATCTTAAGCCAGGTAATCAGTGGGATCTGAAGTTTGCTTAAGATAATCAAGGTACCCACAAAATAAAAAAAACAACAACAATAACAACAAACAAAGCCAAAACCTTCTTTGGAGCTGCTTACCTTTTCTGTTCTTTTTGTTCCAGGTTTATATCATACGACAGCCACCCTCCCATTGAATATTACATCCTATCATAATAGAGATTATGAAGAACAGTTGTCTAGAAAAGCAATGCCAAGAGTAACCTTCTGAGAAACTAAATGGAGGCATGGTCCTCCAAATAAGAATTGTGTATGTACTGTTGCTTAAGAAAACCCTATGAACTCTTTAAGTAAATCAGCAGTCAACTTGAAGGCATGCACACCTGCCAATGTGCCTCTGTGCGTGCGTGCATTGGACTGTGTGTTTGCACATTTAGATGTGCTTCCCGTTGTGAAATATTGCCATTCAACATATAGGTTGGTCAACTCTAGGTATAATTGTGTATGGTACAGGCCCGGATTAACACCTTTTTGCGCCCTAGGCCACACTTTGGAATTACGCCCCCTTTAAGCCAACCTCTACCGCACCACCCCCCACATCCTGTCATCTGCTCATCCCCCTTAGGGCCCCGCATCCAGCTCTCCCAGTGTGGCCCCACTAGGTCGGCCACAGGAGTTTCCCTCTCGGCAAGCACTATGGATGCAAGCATGGGGGGAGGAGCCTCCTCCCTGATGCTGGGGATTGAGGCACTTGGCTCCTACCCGGTACCGGGGATTGCGCATGTGTTGTAGTCAGCAGCTGTACCAATGCCGTGCTTCTCCCCGATACTGGGGCTTGTCGCGTTGGGCTTATCTCCTGTACTGAGGTTTGCGCATGTGCTGTAGCTGGCAGTTGCTCTTCTCTCTCCAGTAAGGAGGAGTCTCCTCCTTGTGTGGGAGGAGGAATACCAGCTTTCATGGTGTTAGGGCATACACAGACTGCACAATGGAGTTTCCTCCTTGCACTGGAGCCAGCAAGTGGATGCTGCCGGCATCAAGGGAGTTAATAGTTCCTCCTGTTGACGTCGACGCCAGTGTTGAGAGCCCCTGCGCATACGCCATTTGCGCAACAATAACAGAGGCAGGAGCCTCTGTTATTCAGGAAGGGGTAGGGGTGGCGCCGAAAAGGAGGACCTCCGGTATTCTTCTTTCCTCATCTCCATGCGCGTTGCATTTTTATTTGTTTCAACATTTTTTTTGGTCCGTGATCTGCGCCCCCCCTCGGCTTGAACCCCTAGGCCAGGGGTGCCCACACTTTTTCAGCATGCGAGCTACTTAAACTAAAACCAAGTCAGAAAGATCTACCAAGAGATAACAGGGCGGAGCTGGGGAAGGGGGCAGGGCTTGGCGGGGCTTGGCTCCGCCCCCTCCCTCTGGCTTCAGCATTTCCACTGCTTTTCCAGGGTAGAAGAAGGTAATGCCAAGCCAGTGGTGGCATAGATAGGCACCACTGGCTTGGCATTACCCCTCTACTCTTGACAAGCTGTGGAAATGCTGAAGCTGGCAGAAGGGGCGGAGCGTGGTGGGGCTTAGCTCCGCCCCCTTTCCTCTGGCTTTAGCATTTCCACAGCTTCTCCAGGGTACAGAAAGGTTATGCCAAGCCAGTGGTGGCTATCTATGCCACCACTGGCTTGGCATTACCCTCTTCTACCCAGGAGAAGCAGTGGAAATGCTGAAGCAGCGGAGGGGGGGGCTTGGGGGGCTTGGCTCCGGGCTTTAGCATTTCTACAGCTTCTCCTGGGTAGAAGAGGGTAATGCCAAGCCAGTGGTGGCATAGATAGGCACTACTGGCTTTTATCCTCTTTCCCAGGAGAAGCTATGGAAATGCTAACGCCAGAGGGGGATGGGTGGAGCCAAGGTAATGCCAAGCCAGTGGTGGCATAGATAATGCTACTGGTGGTGGCATTATCCACTGGCTTGGCTCCCCAGGAGGAGAAGCTGTGGAAATGCTAAAGCCAGAGGGGATGGGCGGAGTTGTTCACCAAGCCCCGCCCCCTCTGGCTTTAGCATTTCACTGCTTCTCCTGGGTAGAAGAGGATAATGCCAAGCCAGTGGTGGCATAGATAGCCACCACTGGCTTGGCATTATCCTCTTCTACCCAGGAGAAGCAGTGGAAATGCTGAAGCCGGAGGAGGGGGCGGGGCTTGGCGCGACATGGCTCCGCCCGCTCAGAAGCGTCCCATCCAGCTGGGATCGACCTCCCTGGGTCCCAAGATCGACCAGTCGATCGCGATCGACTTTCTGAGCACTCCTGCCCTAGGCCATGGCCTAGGTTGGCCTTATGGGTAATCCTGGCCTGGTATGGTAGAAGATCTGGAAACCATGGATCCCTATGAGGAAGTGGGTATGTTTTGCCTGGAGAAGAGAAGGTTTCTCACAAAAAGAAAGCCACCCTCAACCTTAGCAACATGGAATGGATGAAGGACTAAGGGAAATCCAACTCCAAATAGGAAAACAAGTCATCCAGGAATACCTGGCCACTGTAAACAAATTCAAGTCCCCAGGGCCGGATCAACTACATCCAAGAGTATTGAAGGAACTAGTGGAAATCATGTCAGAACTTCTGGCAATCATCTTGGAGAGTTCTTGGAGAACGGGACAAGTCCCAGCAGACTGGAGGAGGGCAAAGGTGGTCCCTATCTTCAGGAAGGGGAAAAAGGATGACCCAAACAATTATCGTCTGGTCAGCCTCACATTGATACCAGTCAAGATTCTAAAAAAGATAATTATGGAAGTGGTCTGCAAACACTTAGAAACGAATGTGGTCATTGCTAATAGTTAACATGGATTCATCAATAACAAGTCATGCCAGACTAATCCGATCTCTTTCTTTGATAGAGTTACAAACTGGGTAGGTACAGGGAATGCTGTGGATGTCTCAGCATTACTTCGCGAATGAAGATTCTTAGGAAGGACTCATCCCACACTTTTTACAAGTGCGTTGATGACTAAAAAGGCCAATCTGAGATGGGCAAGTTTGGTTGCAGAAAGCACAGCGGAACATCACAGTGGGTGATGTTTCCAAGTTGTGGTTCTTTCTGCGTTGTCGTTTCTCTTCGAGACCCATTCGGCATGTCTTCTCGAAAGAGGCCGCAGCATTGTGGATAGTGCATCTCCATGCCTCCCAATGTGAGTCCAGGGAGAACCATTGTTGGTGATCAATCTGTCTGAGATGTTGTTTCAGGGAGTCCTGATATCTCTTTTTGGGGGCGCCTCTCTTGCGCTGACCTGTGGCGAGTTCACCATAGAGTAGTATCAGGGAATGCTGTGGATGTAGTGTATCTGGATTTCAATAAGGCCTTTGACAGGGTCCCTTATGACCTTCTGGCAAACAAACTAGTCAAATGTGGACTAGACAAAACTACAGTTAGGTGGATCTGTAATTGGTTAAGTGAATGAACTCACAGTGTGATTCTCCCCAATGCTTCCTCTTCATCTTGGAAAGAAGTGACGAGTGGAGTGCCAGAAGCAAGGTTCTGTCTTGGGCCCGATTCTGTTCAACGTCTTTATGAATGACTTAGATCAGGGCTGCCCAACTGGCGGCCCGGGGCCCGTATATGGCCCCCAGCCCCTTCCCTGCGGCCCCCTAAGCTTTTTAATAATAAAAAAAAAATTTAAATAATAATATTTTAAAAAATTACCCACTTCCGGGTTCCGGAGCAAGTATTGCGAGACTACGGAAGCCACACGGGATTTCGCTCTCAACGCGAGATCACGGCGGTGTTGAGAGCGAAATCCCGTGTGGCTTCCGTAGTCTCGCGATACTCCTGTTGCCGAAATCTTGGCTACTTAATCCCTGCAGCCCACGCAGACGCGATTTGGACCTTCTCGGCTGCTGCCTCGGTCGGTCGTTGCATCTGCTCGTGGTCCGGCTACTCCTGGATCCTGCGCGTTTGGGAAGGTAGGCTAACCTTTATGTTATTATTATGTAATTGTGTATGGATGCCCGTTATGTATTCCCACCCTGCATTTCCCTTAGTAAAAGATTATTTTCGATTGTATGGATGCCTCTTATGAATTGTAAATAATTGGAGCAGGGGGAGGGGCGGGGCGGAGCAGACCCTTCGCCCCCCCAGGTCATCAGTGACCGGAATTCAGGCCCCTGACTTAGATGAAGGGTTAGAAGGCATAATCATCAAGTTTGCAGATGACACCAAATTGGGAGGGAGAGCCAGTTTTCCAGAAGACAGGAGCAGAATTCCAACCAATCTTAACAAATTAGAGAGATGATTAGCCAAAATTAACAAAATGAAGTTCAACCGGGACAAATGCAAGAGACTCCACTTAGGCAGAAAAAAAGGAAATGCAAAGATACAGAATGGGGGACAATGCCCGGCTTAATAGCAGTATGTGTGAAAAAGATCTTGGGGTCCTTGTGGACAACAAGTTAAACATGAGGCAGCAATGTCTGGCAGCAGCTTAAAAAAAAACCTATGGGATTTTGGCCTGCATAAGTATAGTTTATAGATCCAGGGAAGTCATGCTAATCCTCTATTCTGCCTTGGTCAGATTACACATGGAATCACATTGTGTCCCCCCCACACAATGTTGTGGGGGGACACAATGGCTAAGAAATTACTCAGGAAAAGTGGAAGAAGAAATATGGAATATATTTTTTAAACAATTCACGAGGAAAGAAATTAGGGAAATTAGAAGTGTGGAATAAATACAGGAGAATGTTAATAACGGATGGATCAGTAATAACCCCAATCGTAATGGAAAAGAAATTTCCAAAGAATTTAAAACAAATAATGGATAAAAAGTTAAGGGGAAAAAATTAGATAAAATGGGGGATTGGATAAAAGTAGGAACGAAGAAGGAAATGATTATGGAAGAATTTAGAGAAATAAAATTGACATGGTTCCATTGTATACAATTAGAACAATGGTTTAAAAATTGGCTAAAAACAATAAAAAGGAAGTAAGGTCAACCAATTTGAACAAATAATACAAAATGGGAGGGATGTAGAAGAGCACGAAAACTTGAAAGGAATAACTAGTAAAATATATAAGATAATAATTGAAATAAAGGAAGGAAAACAAAAATAACACCCTTAAGGAGATCTGGGAAGAAGACTTAGGGATAAAAATAAAGGAAACAGAGTGGCAACAATTGTGGAGACAAAGACATCTTAAAAATTTATCAATAAGGATTAAAGGAAATTATTATAAATTAATATGGAAATGGTACCTTACACCAGTAAGAATGGCAAATATAAATAAAAACTACTCGAAAAACTGTTGGAGAGGATGCCAAGAAACAGGAACATACATACATATGTGGTGGCAATGTAAATATGTAAGCAAATTTTGGGCGAAAGTATTTAAAGAAATAGAAGATATAATGAATATTAAAATAGAAAGAAGTCCTAGTATAGCTTTATTATCATTATATAATAGTATACAATTGGAAAAAAAGGACAAAGATGCGATAACAAACCTATTAACAATAGCAAGACTGCTTGTAGCAAGGAATTGGAAAAAAAGAAATAAATATACAAATAGAGGAATGGTACAAGGAAGTATGGAAACTGGCAATAAATGACAAGTTAACATGTATATTAAAAGTAAAAAGAGGTATATGGAAACAAAGTGATTTTTATGAGGTATGGAGAAAATTTATTGAAAAAGGATTAGAAAAGGAAGAAGGAAGGTTACCTCCACAAGAAGAAATGAAATTTTGGACGAATGATATGTAAAAGCAATGGCTTGGGGAGGGGGAGGAGCACAGCGGTGAGGGATACAAAAATGTATAAGAAAAACATAATGGCAGATGCTAAAGATTGAAGTATTGTACCTAGAAATGAATAACATGAATCTGCTGTAAATAGACATTGTATAATATTGTGTTGATAATGATAAAACAATAAAAATATTTTTTTAAAAAATTATTTAAAAAAAAAAAGGAATCACATTGTGTCCAATTCTGGGCACCACAATTGAAGGGAGGTGTTCATTCTAAACTGGAATGTGTCCAGTCTGGACAGTCCAGAGGAGGGTAACTAAAATGATCAAGGGTCTGGAGAACAAGCCCTATGAGGAGCAGCTTAAAGAGCTGGGCATGTTTAGCCTGCAGAAGAGAAGGCAGAGAGGAGACATGATGAGGGCCATGGATCAAGATGTGAAGGGAAGTCAAAGGGAGGAGGGAGCAGGCTTGTTTTCCGTTGCCCTAGAGCAGGGGTGGGCAATTATTTTTTCCAAGGGGCCACACGAGAGCCAAAAATATTATGGAGGGCCACACCTAAAGGCTGAACTGCATTCTACATAATATCAATTGAATTTCTTTAATAATAATAAAGGCACTAAACTGCATTTTTTATATATTAATAAGCCTGATAAGAGTATGTGTTATGAGCAATGAAAAAGAGAGGTTGTCATAGGAAAAATGACATTTATTCACTAAAATTTAACAAAACAAAGGTTAACAAAATGTGAACATTTGTATCATTTGTGATTCATTAAAATAATGATCATTTTTAGTCACATTCACTTCAAAGCACATTTTGAGCTTCACTTATTCCTGGAAAGAATAAAAAAACATTGCCTACATTTTGGGTTTAACCACCTCATTTGGTGCTATTATTCAGTTATTTTTTTTCCTTATTCAGTGAGAGAAATCAAGTCTCTGTTGGTCTTTAACAAGTGCATCAAAGTCAGGTTGAATGTCAGAGGTGGAGATGTGAAGCACCCCTGACAGATGGCCATCCAGCCTCTGTTTAAAAGCCCCCAAAGAAGGAACCTCCACCACACTCCAGGGCAGAGAGTTCCACTGCTGAACCGCTCTCACAGTCAGGAAGTTCTCCCTAATGTTCAGATGGAATCTCCTTTCTTGTAGTTTGAAGCCATTGTTCTGCGTTCTAGTTTCCAGGGCAGCAGAAAACAAGCCTGCTCCCTCCTCCCTATGACTTCATCTCACATATTTATCCATGGCCATCATCATGCCTCCTCTCAGCCTTCTCTCTTCATGCCCAGCTCTTTAAGCCACTCCTCATAGGGCTTGTTCTCTTGAGACACTTGAGAACAATTTATACATTATATAAATGTAATGTTCATTTGTGAGATTAACATAACTCAAAAACCACTGGACTAATTGCTGCCACAAGACACCCACTAACACCCATGGAGTGACCATCACTCAAAAAATTGATTTTGTCATTTGGGAGATGTAGTTGCTGAGAATTATAGTTCATCTGCAATCAAAGAGCATTCTGAACTCCATCAATGATGGAACTAAACCAAACGTGGCACACAGGACTCCATGACCAATAGAAAACACTAGAAAGGTTTGGTGGGCATTGCCCTTGAGTTTGGGAGTTGTAGTTCACCAACATCCAGAGAGCACTGTGGACTGAAACAATGTTGGATCAGGACCAAACTTGGCACAAATACTGAATATGCCCAAATGAGAACTTGAGTTTGGGGAAAATAGAGCTTGACAATTGGGAATTGTAGTTGCTGGAATTTATAGTTAACTCACAATCAAAGATCATCCTGAAATCCAGCAACAATGGAATTGAACCAAACTTGGCACACTGAACTCTCAAGTACTGAAAGGGTTTGCTGGGCATTTACATTGAGTGTGGAAGTTGTAGTTCACCTACTACATCCAAAGAGCACTGTGGACTCAAACTTGGCACGTTTGGATCAAGGACCAAACTTGGCACAAATCCTCAATATGCCCAGAGGCAGAAGAGAAGGGGGGGGGGGGGGAGCGAGGCTTAGAAACCAAGAAGGAGGAAGATGAGGAGGGCGAAGTAAACTGAGGAATGGAAGCGCCCTCCGTGCGCGTGTGTGCTCCTGCCCCACTCCCTCCTCCAGCCTCGTCCCCGCTCTGGCCCCGCCCCCTCTCCCTTGCAGCACTCCTCCTTCCCTCTCGCGTTCATTCCTCCTTTCCCTTTGGCAAGGGAGGGGGATGTGGTGGAAGGGGGAAGGAATGAAACAGGGAAAGGGGGAACCAAGGAAAGAGAGGGAGGGAAAGAAGGAAGGAGATGCAAGGCAAGGGGGCGAGCGTGCGAGGCCTGAAGGGGAGGAGGGGGAGGCACTTGCTCCTGCTTGCTCTGCATCGGCACTTGCTCCTGGCCCCTCCTCCTCTTCTCCCCTCTCCGTTGGCCACTCTGCCTGCCTTCCAGGGCCCTTAGGCGGGCCGGATAGAATCAGCCGAAGGGCCGCATCCGGCCCCGGGCCGTAGGTTGACCACCCCTGCCCTAGAGACTAGGATGCGGAACAATGGCTACAAATTACCGGAAAGGAGAATCCACCTGAACTTGAGGAAGAACTTCCTGATTGTGAGAAGAGCTGTTCAGCAGTGGAACTCACTCTTTGCCCCCGCAGTATGGTGGAGGCTCCTTCTTTAGAGGCTTTTAAGCAGAGGCTGAATGGCCATCTGTCAGGGGTGCTTTGAATGTGATTTTTCCTGCAGGGGGTTGGACTGAATGGCCGACGGTGACGAGGTCTCTTCCAACTCTATGATTCTATGCATATGATAACCATGTTTAAATGTTTGACGTCATGGGTGGGCTTCAAGTGTTTAGTTTCTTATTATAAGCAAATTATATTTTAAACAAGCATCTTTTGGACAAATCTTGTCAAGAAAACCCCATGATAGGTTCTCCTTAAGGTCTCCATTAGTGGAAATGGCTTGAAGGCACCCAACAACAAAACCTATTGAATACCCATTGCAGGAATATCTCCAAAATGTCTGAGCAATGCCACCCACTTTCTGCTCACCTTTAGTTTGAGAGTTTTTGTGCATAGGAATCCAATGCCACGAAAGAGCATATCCTGAGGCAAGTCTATGCCCAGCAGACCCCCTCCCTCACAACCCTACAAAGTGTGAAATATTGGATTGTTTTCCAGAAGAGAGTGGAATTACAAAGAATCTCAAGAAAGCCATGTGTGCTTTTGACTTAGTAATAACTGTAGCAAATTTCCCCAAGAGATACAAACAAACACATGCTCAAACGGAATACAAATGAGGTGGGTTTTTTTAGAGGAAGGTGCATTAAAATGCAAAACGGAAGATAATGAGATAAACCAGCAAGTTACAGGTCCCAGCTTCTCCCCCACTCCATTCCTCCTTCAAAGTAACTGGAAATGGGAGAACTAAATGGACCCCAAGACAAGCCCGGATCAAGACCTTTTTGCACCCTAGGGCACAGTTTGGAATTACGCCCCCCCCCCTTCGTGCCGCCGCATTAGGACCCTGCAAAACCCCTCGGGTGGCAGGCAGGCAGGCAGTCCACCCACCCACCCACACACACACACACACCTCTTCCCGGGTGTTTCGGGGACTCCAGTGGAGGAGGCTCACCCTGCTCCTAAGAAGAGGGAGAAGAAAGAGAAGAGGAGGCGGGAGTCCCTGGGCGGTGGTGCCATCGTCGGGGCTTCGGTTTTGGTTTGGGAGGCTGGCTAGGTGGGTGTCCGGGCAGCCCTGCTTTTATGGCTTCTGGGGTCGAGCAAAGTGGGGCTGCCCATGGGGGGGGGGGCTGGCCCCGAGAACCAAGCCTCTTTCTCGGAAAGAAAGTAGGAAGGACGGAGCTGCCCGCCTCGCCCAACCCCGCGCCTCCTGGCCTGGAAGACCCACCCGGGGTTATCCCCGTGAGTGGAAACAACAACAACAACCCCACTCTGCCTCATGGGATGCTCATTGGTTCCTGGGTGGGGGGGGAGGGCCAGCTTCCGCCTCAGGAGCCAATCGCGGCCCGATTTTAAAAATTATTCTATAACATTTTTATTTTTTTTATTTATTTTGGGCTGTGATCTGGCGCCCCCTTTGGCTCGCGCCCCTAGGCCATGTCCTCGTTGCCCCTATGGGTAATCCGGGCCTGCCCCAAGAAGTGCTTGGGTATCCCAAAACAGTTTGCTATTTTTGGAAGAAGGAAGGGAAGCAATATCTCTTGCTATCCGTCAACATATCATGGGATTCACCTGATGCAACATTTTCAACTTCCTATTAATTTTTGCTTCCAAAGGTGACACATCCAAGCTTGAGATCAACCAAAACAGTACCAGACTACCTTTGGGGAGGAGATCAGAAAAAAATTTGGGGCCATTTTCCTACAATAATCCAGAATGTTGAAAACAAGGTATTCCATATTGGCCCCTTGAATGCAGATCAGTTGCATTGTTTGCAACTGAAGAAGGTAGAAGTTGAAAGGTCTGGTTCATTGTATATATTGTGGAGACCTCAGTGGCGCAATGGGTTAAACCCTTATGCCAGCAGGACTCCTGACCAACAGGTCAACACTTCGAATCCAGGGAGAGCGGGTGAGCTCCCTCTGTCAGCTCCAGATCCCCATGCGGGGACATGAGAGAAGCCTCTCACAGGATGGTAAAAACATCAAACATCCTGGGCAACGTCCTTGCAGATGACCAATTCTTTCACATCAGAAGCAACTTGTAGTTTCAGAAGTCATTCCTGACATGAAAAATATGTATATATGTTAGTTTTATTTGTCAATCACACACACACATATATATGTTGTGATCCTGCCTTATAAAGGTATAGGAAAATGGGTTTTGCTACCCCATAGTGACATGGCTCAACCATATGCTCACCAGACATTGATGTGTTTGGGTTTTGTGTGTGTTGTTTTTGGGTTTTTTTGGCATGTCAGGAACGACTTGAAAAACTGCAAGTCACTTCTGGTGTGAGAGAATTGGCTGTCTACAAGGGCATTGCTTGGATGTTTGATGTTTTACCATCCTTGTGGGAGGCTTCTCTCATGTCCCTGCATGGGAAGCTGGAGCTGACAGAGGGAGCTCACCTGCGCTCTCCCCGAATTCGAACCTGAGATCTGTCAGTCTTCAGTCCTGCCGGCGCAAAGGTCTGACCCATTGCACCACCAGGGGCTCCTGATGTGTCTGGTGCAACTGTGCAGTTTGCATGGATGCACGATGTACAAATCACAATAGTATGCAATGATGATATATGTGTTACTTCACCTTTGTAACCTTCAGCTCAATATGGATGTTGCATCCCTCCACCCGCATAGTCATGTACGTAAGGGAACTTATGCATGCATAAGACATCCACAGGATGCGAGCTGTAACGTTCCTTGTTTAACCACTCCTAGCCCGGGATGAAGGGATGGTTTTCCGTGCCTTTCAAGTGCCGTATGGGGTTGCCTGTAGGGAGAGAAAGCAAAGCGGCATTTCTCCGACTAAACTAATAATTCATATCAGTGTCAGGAGCCGGCTTTCGTGGTCTGTGGAGCTCTCCAGCTGTTCCTCGACTTTGGTCCAGACGTTCCCAGTGGGATTCGTTGTAGCAACACATCTTGCTTATAGGATCCGCATGCAGGGGAAAGGGAAGGTGGGGGTGATATTGGGGAAGAGGGGGGGGGGGCGACTGTAAATTAAAGCCATGTGTCTGTTATCCCAGTGTCTTGAAATTCAAAAGTCTTTGTGGCTTCTTAAAAAAATTGAAAAGCCTTTTTTTTCCTTCATTACTGTAAAGGGCAGCTGGGGAAAAGAAAAAAACCCACTCTTATCTCCCCCCACTTCCAACTAATTTAAAAGAAGCAAACCTTTTATGTTTACCTTCCTGTTTCACATAGGAGGTCTTGAAATAAAGGTAAGAATGCAGAGCCCTTTCATACTTTCCCAATAAAAATTCAGAGTGCTTGGTCTGGTTTGAGAAATGGAAGAAAGGGGATGCGTTTCCCCCCCAAACCCCAAGCAATTGAGAGAAAGCTGAGCGCAAAGGAGCACACAATGAGAGAAAACCACAGAACCTCTTGATGCATTCTCCTAGGAAATAGATCCTTAATCCAAGGAAGCATCCCGTTGTACCTTAAGAGTGGCAAATGCAGAATTCACATCATTTGGAAGGCATATACCAATGGTTCCCAACCATTTTTTGACCAGGGACCACTTGATCAGGGGCCACTTGACCAGAGACCACTTTGACCAGGGATCACTCTCCAACATTAGTACCAAAAGGGTTACAAATCAGTTTTTTGTCAACTTTAGATTCGGTTTTGTTTTTGTTTTATTTTAGATTCGGTTTTGTCATTTGGGGTGCTGATTCAGAAAATTGTGTTGGATAGACCAGTGTTTCCCAACCTTTTTTGAGCCGCGGCACACTTTTTACATTTACAAAACCTGGGGCACACCACCAACCAAAATGACACAAAATGACACTCTAACACAGTAATACATATAGTTAATATGTTTTAAATGTATTTATACAATCAGTGTGAAACCTGGGCCTATTTTGATGAACGCAACATAGATATCCTGGCAGGAATGGCAGAAAGAGACACACGAAGGTCTTGCTCAACAGCTGGGAGTTATAGTTCACCCGCAATCAAAGAGCATTCTGAACTCCACCAATGATGGAATGGAATCAAACTTCCCACACAGAACTATCATAACCAAGAAAAAATATTATAAGAGTTTGGTGGGCATTGACCTTGAGTTTTGGAGTTGTAGTTCACCTATATCCAGAGAGCACTGTGGACGGGAGGGAGGAAGACGTGGGGCGAGTCTGCGCAGCAGCGCCCGCATGGGTCACGTCTTCCTCCTTCCCCCCTCGTGCAGAAGCGGCAGCATGAGCAAAGCGAAGCAAAGTGAGCAGAGCGAGGCTGGGAAGAAGGGAGCCCGAGTGGAGAAGAAAAAGTGTTCGGCAGGAGAAGGAAGAAAGGGTATTGGAGGTTCCAATTTCCCACGGCACACCTGATGATCGCTCACGACACACTAGTGTGCCAAGGCATACTGGTTAGGAAACACTGGGATACACCACATCAGCTCTAGTTTCCAATACAAAACATATGCCATCCAGTAGTCGCCATCTCTTCAGCCACAGAAAACCATATTTGATAATCCAGAGCTGATGAGGTCTATCCAATGCAATTTTCTGAATCGGCAGGACTGTGTTATTATCCATAGTAGTAATGGTGAGGCCACAGACCGTATTTTAGTTCTTGTGGACCACTGGTGGTCCATGGACCACAGGTTGGGAACCACTGGCATATACAAACTCACTATCACTAGGCTACCACTTGAGGCCAAGTATGATTGTCTTCCAAAGGGTCCACAAGAGACCTATTCTGCATCCACACATTTTTTTCACAATTTCCAGAAGGAAGGTGGGCCCGACAAAGGTTTGCTTGATTCCTCTTCTTCCTCTTGGCCTATTTCTCCCTTTCACTCTATTCATGCCTCTTCAAAATCCACAGCACTGTTGGTGAGAGTTGACCTCCAGTTAGAATGCCCAAGGGCCAGGGCTTCCCAGTTTTTGGTGTTTATGCCACATATTTAAAGGTTAGCTTTAAGTCCATCATTAAATCTCCTTTTTTAAAAAATAAATAAATGATCTTTATTAAGATTTTTCAAATGTTAAAAAAAGGTAACATGAAATACATGACATAGCACATGGGATGGGGAAGGGGTTGCGGAAGGGGAGGGACATAGGGGGCTAACACGTAAGGCATGGTAAGGGGGGGGATAGGAAACAAATGGGTTACATGGGGGGTGCTCCAGACCAGACAATGAGGAGAGAAGAGTATTTGCTTTGTGTGATACACAGCTTGTGCCTATCTTCATTCTTCATTTCATTTCATTTTATATCTTAACCGTGCCTAAGAAAGGATATAAAACAAGATATCTATTAAACATCATACCTAGTATATAGTACTCTCACTACTAATATTCACGTCGACCTTAATTTTTCTGACTAAAAGTTCCAGTTCAGTAATATGTCTATTTTGTGTTCAGATCTATAGTAGTCTTTGACTTTTGACCAGTCCATCTTTGTCGTGGGATCCTCATTGGTTATCTTCAATGCCTCGGTGAGCCATTCCATCTGGATGGTTTCCATCACTTTGTGTAGCCATTCTTCTAGTGTTGGGGTTTTTGGGGATTTCCAGTACTGGGCGTACAGTAGTTTGGCCGCCGTAGTTAGTATTATGTATATACGCCTATCATTGGTGTTCAATTTTGGCTCTACTATGCCTAACAGGAGCGATTCCGGCTTCCCCTCTATAGGTTGTTTAAGAACTTTACACACTTCTTTGTTGATCATTTTCCAAAATTTTCTGCTTTGGGGCATAGCCACCATAAGTGGAAGAAAGTTCCATTTTTTTGGCCACAGTTCCAGCATTCGGTTTTGGTGTTCTTGTATATCTTAGCTAGTTTTGCTGGTGCAAGATACCACCTGTACATTATTTTTATCCAGTTCTCTCTGAATTTATAACATGCAGAAGAGTTTATATTTTTTCCCAAATAACTTTCCAGGTGTTCCAGTTAATGTTGAAACCAATATTTCTGGCCCACTTTTTCATATAATTCTCCGGCTTTCGTTCCGTTTGGCCAATTATTCTATATATTTTGCCTACCGAATTTTTGTCTGGGCCCAATAGAACTCCTTCCAACTCATTCTGGTCATCCTCAAACCCTCTTTTAGCGTCTATTTTGTATTTTTCCTTTATTTGATAGTAGGGGAGCCAGTTCATCTCCTTCCCCTCTCTCGTTAGTTGATCTTTGGACTTCATGGAGTACATTAGCCCATTCCAAATTAAATCTCCTTTTTTGTCCACTGACATTCTGTTTTTGTTCCTGAGCTGAGAGGAAAGTAACTACTTTTATTTATTTATTTATTATTTATTTATTATTGAGGCTTCTATGCCGCCGACTCCCAGGGGCTCGCGGCGGCTCACAAGAGCCAAGGGCACAATAAACAAGGAGTTAAAAACATAAAACCAATTAAAACAGTAGCAAACAGCAATAAAACAATAGAGCAGCAGCAGATGCAGCAGCGTGGTACTTAAAACGCGCGGACCTACTCTCCGAAGGCCTGCCTAAACAGATGGGTTTTGCAGGCCCGTCTGAACGGGAGTAGGTCCCTCAGGGCCCTGGTTTCGGCCGGGAGGGCGTTCCACAGCGTGGGGGCTATGACGGAGAACGCCCTCCGGCGGGTAGATGTGAGGTGTGCCAACTTCGTTGATGGTATTTCCAGGAGGTTGGCATCCTCAGACCTTAGTGATCTCGAAGGGCAATATGGAGTGAGGCGGTCCCTCAGGTACGCTGGCCCCAGGCCGTATAAGGCCTTAAAGGTAAGGACCAGCACTTTGAAGGCGATCCGGTGCTCAATAGGCAGCCAGTGCAGATCCTGCAAAACGGGTGTTATACGGCAACCTGCTGGGGTGCCAGACAGGAGCCGGGCGGCAGTGTTCTGCACCAGCTTGAGCTTCCGGATCGACGACAAAGGAAGGCCAACGTAGAGCGTTACAGTAGTCTAGCCTTGAGATGACCATGGCTTGGATCACCGTGGCCAGGTCGTTCCGGGAGAGGTAGGGGGCCAGCCTCCTTGCCTGGCGGAGGTGGAAAAAAGCAGCCTTGCTGACCCCAGAGACCTGGGCCTCCATGGTCAGCTGGGAGTCCAGATGGACCCCCAGGCACTTCACAGACGGCGCTGGGTGTAGCGCCGCACCGTCCAGGGTCAGAAGCCGGGCACCCACCCCACCCGGGCGACCCAGCCACAAGATCTCCGTCTTCGCCGGATTCACCCTCAACCTACTGGCTCGCAGCCATCTAGTAACGGCTTCGAGGCAATGCTGGAAATTATCGGACCCAGAATGAGCTGGGTGTCATCAGCGTACTGTTGACAAACCAGCCCATAACTCCGCACCAGCTGTGCAAGCGGCTGCATGTAGATGTTAAATAACAGAGGGGAGAGAATGGCCCCCTGTGGAACTCCACAAACTAATGGGGAGCCCTCAGAGACCACCTTGCCCCTCCTCACACGCTGAGACCGCTGGTGGAGGAAGGAGGTCAGCCATTTAAGGGCAGTCCCCCTCACTCCAGCCATGGCCAGGCGGTGGATCAAAAGATTGTGGTCGACCGTGTCAAACCTTTGAGAGAAGAAGCCTCGTAAACTGCCTTCTATCTATTTCAGAAGACATCCTCCTTGAATTCCAGAATGTATACAAACTAAAAGAGAGAGATCACAGCATGCCACAAACCACATGGCGACACAGTTGTGGTGAAGAACTGGAGATTGGTTGGACTGAAATACCACACACTCAGAGGTGCGTGTTTCCTCAGAACTGAAAAAATGTTTTTCCAGCATTGGGAAATGCTGACAAAGAGAATCCTGGACTGCTGAGAATGTTTACTTTGGACTAAAATCAAGAGTGGGTTCACCAGCTCATTGACAGCCCAAACTTTATAGGTGCTGTCCAAGGTGCTGGATATGCCCTCAAAGTAGATTCAACACTTTGGATTACTTCTTCAGGTTCGGATAATAAATTGGATTGAATTCATCATTGCAGCACCACGGAAGCCACTTGCTGCCACTAATGCAGTGTTTTTCAACCTTTTTTGAACCGAGGCACATTTTTTACATTTACAAAATCCTGGGGCACACCACCAACCAAACTGACACAAAATGACACTCTAACACAGTAATACATAGAGTTTTGGAGTTGTAGTTCACCTATATCCAGAGAGCACTGTGGACTCAAACAATGTTGGATCAGGACTAAACTTGGCATGAGTACTCAACATGCCAAAATGTGAACACAGATGGAGTTTGGGGAAAATAGACCTTGACATTTGGGAGTTACAGTTTCTGGGATTTATAGTTAACACATAAACAAAGAGCATCCTGAAATCTTGCAACAATGGAATTGAACCAAACTTGGCATATTGAACTCTCATTACCAACAGAAAGTACTGAAAGGGTTTGCTTGGGAATTGACCTTGAGTTTGGAAGTTGTAGTTCACCTACACCCAGAGAGCACTGTGGACTCAAACAATGTTATGTTATGTTGTTGTTTGTTTTCTATCCAGAATCACAATGTTGGAAGGAGGCTCACCAGTTTAAGGTCTCTAAAACAGGCATGGAAAAACTTTGGCCCTCTGGGTGCTTTGGACTTCAACTCCCACCATTCCTAACAGCCTGAGGCCCTTTCCTGCTTAAGTGGCTGAGGGGGGGGGAGGAAAAGGGCCTGAAGCTGCTAGGAATGGTGGGAGTTGGAGTCCAAAACACCTGGAAGGTCCACGTTTGCCAATGCCAGCTTTCGACAGAGACCTCTTTCTCCCCCTTCCCCTTTGCGCCCTTTCTTCCCCCTCCTGCCAAACACTTTTTTTTCTTCTCCACTTGGCCTCCCTTCTTCCCAGCCTCGCTCTGCTTGCTTTGCAGGCGCTACTGCGCAGACTCACTCCACGTCTTCCTACCTCCCCCTTCTGAACACGCTCACGCTGCTCCCTCGGATCAAAATGACGGCAGAAGCGGCAGCATGATCAAAAAGCGAGGCAAAGCAAGCAAAGCGAGGCTGGGAAGAAGGAATCCCGAGTGGAGAAGAAAAAGTGTTCAGCAGGAGGGGGAAGAAAGGGTATTGGAGGTTCCAATTTCCCACGGCACACCTGATGCTCACTGCACACTAGTGTGCTGCGGCACACTGGTTGGGAAACACTGCACTAATGAATGAAAGACTAATTCATCTGCTGATTTCAGTGGGAGTGAAGTTTATTTATTTTATTATTTATTTACTTTATTTCTATGCCGCCCCTCTCAGCCCGAAGGCGACTCGAGGCGGCGCACATGCGGCAACAATGCTACAATATAAAATACAACAAACAATTAGTACACAACTATATAAAAACAGTACAATTAACAGTTAAAATTATAAAATTGATTTTTTAAAAGTTCATCTGAGTTAGTGTTTACCTACACTGTAGAACAATGGTTCTCAACCTGTGGGTCCCCAGGTGTTTTATTTATTTATTTATTTATTGTTCAATTTTTTATACCGCCACTCCCCGAGGGCTCGGAGCGGTTTACAAAGATCAACACAATAATTAATAACAGTTAAAACTAAATTTAAAATCAAATTAAGACCAAATTACAATTCAAAGGCTTTCCGGAACAGATATGTTTTGCATGTTAGAAGTTTACTGTTAGAATTTCTGGTAGATGAAGGCCAAAACATCTGGGGTCCCACAGATTGAGAACCACTGCTGTAGAATAAATAGAGTTTGATGCAACTTTAACTGCAATGAGTCAATGCTATGGAATCCTGGAATTGTGGTTTGGTGAGGCACAAGCATTATTTATCAAAGACTAGCTGAGGACCCGGTGGTGCCCGGGTTATTTGAGGAAGGCATTGTGTGCCAAGGTTGGTTCCTATTAGATGTTTATGTGGCTTGCAGTGGTCTCAAGAACTTAGTGAAGGTACTGCGAGTCCCATTGGCCATGGACCATCCTCCTCCAAACAGCACCAGGATGTAGAGTGGGTCATGGGGGCTGTGTGTGTCACATTTGGTCTTGATTATTCACTGGATGAGGGTTGCAGCAGTCTCTGGAAGTGAGGGAAGGAAGTGGAAGTCCCATAATCCATGGTCCCCCGTTCTCCAAACTGCACCAGAATGTAGAGTGGGTCATGGGGGCTCTGTGTGCCAAGTTTGAGCCTGGTCTCTGATGTGTAGGGGCTGCAATGTTCTGTGTGGGGAATGAATTGGGTGAAGGTACTGCAAATCCCATCATTTGTGAACCATCGTGCCGTAAACCGCAGCAGGTTTGTAAAGTGGGCCATTGGGTCTCTGTGTGCCAAGTTTGGTGTGGGCCGCAGTGCTCTAAGGAAGTGAATTGAAGTACTGCAAGTCCCATCATCCATGTTCCATCCTCCCTTAAACTGCACCAGGATGTAGGGTGCACCTTGGGAGGTAAGTGTGCTAAGTTTGGTCTTGTTCTGTCAAGTTGAGGAAGCCTAACAATATCCCATGAGCTGAGGCCTAGTCAGGAAAATCAAGATAAGGAAGCCTTGCTGTCAATTGTGGGCCTGGTCTGTGATTTATAGGGGCTACAGTGTTGTTTGGGATGTGAAGGTACTGCAAATGCTATCATTCGTGGCCCATCCTGCCCTAAACCACACCAGGTTGTGAAGTGGGCCATTGGTCCCCTGTTAGCCAAGTTTTGTCCTGATCCGTCATTGCTGTGGGCCACAGTGGCTGACTGCCCAAGGCCTTTCCTTTTCCCTCATAGTCTGTGATTTGTAGGGGTTCCTGTGTTTTTTGTGAAGGGTATTGGGTGAAGGTACTGAACATTCCATTTCCAACAGAAAAAACTGTCAACTGGCTAACTTCAACTGCAGCTATTTATGTCTGCCTCAGGCCCTTCCCTTTCCTCTCTGTGCTGCCTAGGAGTGTTGGACAATCGGAGTCTTTTATGGAAATAATCCCAAAGGGGCGACCAATCGAAAAGCTGGCACATATTCCTCCCACCGCTCGCTCGGCCGCACCACCGCAAACACTGACTTTTATTATATGTATAGATATGTATAGATAGATAGGTAAAGATCTTTTAATACTACATTTCCCATGATTCCTTAGCATTAAGTCATGACTGATAAGGTGGAGTCAAACTACATTATTTCAACGGTATAGATCCAATCTTAATCTGGATAAATCCCATTCGTTGCCTCTTAAATTACATCATACACAGTGTTTGATGGAAGAACCCAACCAAATTAGTTTGTGACAGGGGAAATTTATTAGCACGACACAGACAAAAGACTTAAAGCTATGGATATCTTGCCTTCTTCCCAGCTTCACAAAAGTGTTGCTTTCTTTCTATTGGCAAATGAGAGCAGACAGAAAACTGCTTCTTCTTGAATTTTTCTGGCTGATATGTCATGTTGCAGTGCATGATGGATGAGCCTGGGTATGACAAGGCAAGGCAGTTACTAGGTCAGAGCTGGTCAATTCTGAAGGAAGATCCTATTTGTAGAGCATATGAAAGAAAGGAGACAGCCCCCGACATTACAGCTACTAATAATGGACCTTTTTTACGCATGCAACACAGTCCAAATAATGAGTGTGTGATACAAAAGCAATTCTATAGAATTGATTTTCAAGACATGTCACTAGATTGGCACCATAGTATGCCTTTATCATAGCTTGCATTGAAATGCCTAAGGTTTGTCTTGAAAATGGGCTGTCTAGACTCTAGAGCAGTGTTTCCCAACCAGTGTGCCGGGGCACACTAGTGTGCCGTGAGCGATCATCAGGTGTGCCGTGGGAAATTGGAACCTCCAGGGAGGGGGGGGGGGGAGTCTAGTGTGTTGAAGTATAAAAACCCTAAGAAACCTACCTCGATAAAGGCACAAAATTACAAACACCCCCTCCCCACCCGTTGTCTACTTGGTCTCTCCCTCTCCATGCATTGGGAAGGCCCGCCTCCCTTTCCCCAAGTAGAGACCTCCTCTTGCCTCCTGGGGGTTCTGTGTGGGAAGTTTGGCCCAGTTCTATCATTGGTGGGGTTCAGAATGCTCTTTGATTGTAGGGGAACTATAAATCCCAGCAACTACAACTCCCAAATGTCAAGGTCTATGGGCATATTGAGTATTCATGCCAAGTTTGGTCCTGATCCAACATTGTTTGAGTCCACAGTGCTCTCTGGATATAGGTGAACTACAACTCCAAAACTCAAGGTCAATGCCCACCAAACTCTTATAGCATTTTCTCTTGGTTATTACTGTGTTAGAGTGTCATTTTGTGTCCTTTTGGTTGGTAGTGTGCCCCAGGATTTTGCAAATGTAAAAAGTGTGCCGCAGCTCAAAAAAGGTTGGGAAACACTGCTCTAGAGGAATATGGAAAAAAATAATTTTGGATTTCTTTCACCTGCAAAATAAGAGAGAATACCCAAGTGAAGTCAAAGAGTTTCTGAAACAAAGAAGTAGGGAAAGGTACAAAAGTATATAATTATTCCCAAATGGGTATCTAAGTCTCAATTATTTGAAACATATATTATTCAAATACATAAGCAGTGTGGCAATTCCTCTAACATAAGTGTATTACTCACACAACCATGTATGCAGTCCAGAACAAAATAAAGAGTTCTTAAAGTGTAAATATCCCTCTAGAGTTCCAAGGTCCATATGAAGGTTGTAAATCAATTGTAATCCAAAGAGCATGAATCGCTCTAATATTAATTCACAGAATCACCAAAATAATACCCATGTTCCAGGTAAACCCAATGTTTCAATTGTAAATCCAAACATGTGAGTCGTCTCCAGTCTTAGCGCTAGTAATGTTTTAGATTAAATCATTGCTTATCTGCTTTTACACCGTTGTTGTATAATGTCAGTTCTACGCCTGTTTTTTCCACATCCACGTGCCACCCCTGTGTTGATGGAGGCAGGCAGGATCTTCCCCGGGTACTGGTTGTGGGGGGTCGGGAGCAGGTGAGGGTTTTGCCCTCCTTTCTGCTAGAGATCCCTGTGTACAACTAGTGGGCCACTGTGTGACACAGAATGCTGGACTAGATGGGCTGAGGCCCGATTCAGCATGGCTCTTCTTATGTTCTTTACCTGTTGTAAACTGCTCCGAGCTTCTAGAGGGAGCGGTCTAGAAGCCGAAAGAATAAATAAACAAACAAATAAATAAAAGAATGCATTGAGCAAATGAAATAAAATATGAGGATGTCCACATGGTTAAATCCGAGATAACAAGTGATCCGCCTACGGGGGAAAATACGCGGATCCGACCCGTTTCGTGTCCTTCTCCAGGGCGGCCACAATAGAGTAAATCTCCAATGATATCAATCTATAGCATAAAACATATAAACAACACAATATATGTATATAGAGGGGGTAACAAGAGGAACGGAGAGACCATATATACACTCACCAAAGTAAATGCGTAACAAAATATAAATCGCCCAAATGGCGAGACCGACAATACGGCAAGCAGTATTTCACCACGAATGGAGTATTGATTGATCATACGGTGCACATCTTACAGAGGGAAATGCTTAAATACACTTCTAATTAAGCTACTCATTAATCCAAACAAAATGCATCTGATCATGAATAATTTTGGATTTCTTTCACCCGCAAAATAAGGGAGAATTCCCAAGTGAAGTCAAAGAGTTTCAACAAAGCTGTTGAAAATTTTGCTGAGTTGTGGAGTAGAGGAGAGGGTCCTGAATATCTTAGATAGCACACTTTATACGTACTAGTTATCTAGAAAAAAACTATTGGTGTGGCTTATATGAAATGACCAGCGCTGAGGCCATGCTAGTGAGAACATAGCTGCGCTGGGCAGGGCACGTCTCTAGGATGGAGGACCACTGCCTCCCAAAGATACTACTCTACGGTGAACTCGCCATGGGTCAGCGCAAGAGCGGTGCCCCCAAAAAGAGATATAAGGACTCCCTGAAACAGTATCTCAGGCTCAGCCAGATTGATCACCAACAATGGTCCACCCTGGCCTCACATCGGGAGGCATGGAGATGCACTATCCACAATGCTGCGACCTCTTTCGAGAAGACATGCCGAATGGGTCTCGAAGAGAAACATCAACACAGAAAGAACCGCAACTTGGAAACAACATCACCCAAGGAGACATTCTGCTGTGCTTTCTGCAACCAAACTTGCCTATCTCAGATTGGACTATTAGTCATCAGCGCGCTTGTAAAAAGCGTGGGATGAGTCCTTCCTAAGAATCTTCGTTCACGAAGTAATGCCGAGAGACATACCCTAGATTTTAAAATGGTTGTTGAAGACTTTCTTCTTCTTTTCTTGAGCTGACCCTTTTTTGTCTATAGCAGTTGTTCCCAATTTGTGGCCTGTGGACCACCAGTGGCCCCAAAAACAAAATATGGTCTGTGGCCTCACCATTCCTACACCATAGCCTCGAAATCATGTGGCAACAAGAGTGACTGATCTCATGAAACCCTCTTATAGTGCTGAGACAACGGGGATGTCAGGAGGGGAGAGGCTGACTACCCACAAAAGATTACTACTACCACATCAGCTCTAGATTATTAAAAATTGTTTTCTGTGGGCGAGCAGATGGCAACTACTGAATGGTATATGTTCTGTATCAGAAACTAGAGCTGATGTGGTCTATCCAATGCAATTTTCTGAATCAGAACCCCAAATAACCAAAATGAATCTAAAGTTGACCAAAAACCAATTCAGAACCCTTTTGGTACTAATGTTGGAGAGTGGTCCCTGGTCAAAGTGGTCCCTTGTTAAAGTGGTCCCTGGCCAAAAAGGGGTTGGGAACTACTTGTCTGTAGCACGGATGGATGACTCCAGAGGTTTTGTGGACCTGTCTCCCTTTGGCACCATTTGTGGGTCACATGTACTGCTGAAAAAAAACAGAAGTAGACTTTCAGTTTCAAAAAAACAGGTCATATTTAATGCTTAACAAAACAAAGGACCTTCTAAATCCTATTTTAAATGTTGATGGCTTCTTCTAGGGGTTTGCATGAGAGGCAATTGGCCATGTTTTTTTAATCAAAAAAATATAGTTTCGTTTTGAAGGCCGCAGGATTCTACTTTGTCCATCTTGTTGTATTGTACTGCTGTTTCCATTTTGGTCAATGGTGCAAAGGTCAATGCAGCAAAAAGAAGTAGGAAGTCTCTTAGCCAGTTTTGGTCCCAATCGATAATCTGAAACATTCAGTCATTTGGGGCGATGGATTTATGTGCTTCTCTATTCTTGTGCAGCCTTTGTTATCGGGCTCAAAATCTCCAGCCATGTGTTGTTGACCTTGGGAGGGATACCGTTTGGGAGGGTTTGACATCTCCTCCCTCTTCAGGAATTTGAGGAATAAATCCCTGGTGAGAAGCTATTAAAAACAAATTCTCTTTCTTCATACAGTAAGCGATTTCCTTCTCAACCCTGGCGCCACACATGTTCTCGATCAAGTGGATCAGAGTAGGATTTTATCGGAGAAACGCCAGCATTGGTGGCTTATTGAGAGGATAGAAAAATTATACCTATATCTAAACCATCTATCTCTATATGTCTAGTATACACTATCCCTTCTGAATAAGGCAAATCTCCCCCCAGCTGGGAATAATGCTCTAATCTGGATTCGTCCAGTCTTAGTTTGCTGTGGTGTCCTGGAATGTCCACAAACATTCCAAGCAAAGTCTTAATCATGGGATATTGGGGATCAGTATCCATATCCTGGGAACTGAGACTAAAAAGCCTCAAAGGAAAGTGATCTCATGGCTTTCAGGGACATTTTACTATCCCTTCAGGGTGAACATTAAGTACTCTAATGTCTGAATTTGGTTAAAATTCATTTTGGTAAAGACCTGGTGCTAATGAAGAGTTATCTTTCCAAAGATTTACAAAAATTAGCAGATTTTTGCATTGTGCTCTTATAGTTATAGAAGTTCTCTACCAGCCCGCACCACAGGAAGAACACCATCAACATAGGCAAATCTTTGCTTAAGTCCATTCAGCAGTTCACTTACCTGGGAATCATCATCTCTTCAGATGCCAGGATTGATAAAGAGACAGATCACAGATTACCAAAGGCATATAGTGCATTTGGAAGGCTTCACAAAAGAGTCTGGAGTAACAAACACCTGAGACAGAGCACCAAAATCAGTGTGTACAGAGCTATCACACTGTCTATTCTCCTATATGGGTCTGAAACATGGATCACCTATTGCCAGCACCTACGACTCCTCAAACGCTTTCATCAGCGCTGTCTTCTCACAATCCTAAATATACACTGGACCGACTATGTGACGAATGTTGCTGTCCTTGAGCAAGCAGGGATCACCAGCATTGAGGCCATGCTATTGAAAACACAACTGCGCTGGGCAGGGCACATCTCTAGGATGGAGGACCACTGCCTCCCAAAGATACTACTCTATGGTGAACTCACCATGGGTCAGCGCAAAAGAGGTGCCCCAAAAAAGAGATATAAGGACTCCCTGAAACAACATCTCAGGTTCGGCCAGATTGATCACCAACAATGGTCCACCCTGGCCTCACATCGGGAGGCATGGAGATGCACTATCCACAATGCTGCGGCCTCTTTCGAGAAGACACGCCGAACGGGTCTTGAAGAGAAACGACAATGCAGAAAGAACCGCAACTTGAAAACAACATCACCCAATGAGACTTTCTGCTGTGCTTTCTGCAACCGGACTTGCCTATCTCAGATTGGCGTTTTTAGTCATCAACGCGCTTTTAAAAAGCATGGGATGAGTCCTTCCTAAAGAATCTTCGTTCATGAAGTAATGCCGAGAGAGAGGGTTCCCAACCATTTTTTGACCAGGGACCACTCTCCTATATTATTACCAAAAGGGTTACAGATCAGTTTTTGGTAAACTTTAGATTCGGTTTGGTCATTTGGGGTGCTGATTCAGAAAACTGCATTGGATAGACCATATCAGCCCTAGTTTCTGATACAGAACATATGCCATCCAGTAGTTGCCATCTGCTTGCCCATAGAAAACCATATTTAAACCATATTTAAAACCTTATTTTTGAATCAGCTCACCAAATAACCAAACCGAATCTAAAGTTGACCAAATCATCTGAGTCCCCTTCGGGGTGAGAAGGGTGGAATATAAATGCTTTAGGTAAAAAAAAATCGCCATCTAGAGCTGATGTGGTAGTTACATCCCTAATAGACTACTGCAACGCACTCTACGTGGGGCTGCCTTTGAAGGAAGTGGCATTATTCTGAGGAGGTATCTGGTGTATCTGGCTTATCCATGCACTTTGTCTTCGGCGTCGAGTATTTATGCCACAGCGGAATAGGCAACAGAAATATAGAAGTTTAATTCCCCATCGGCCCAATAAACTCCAGTCTCTGTTCGTGTGAATAATGACACTCTCATTCAATTCACAAGGTAAAAATATAACTTTGTATTGAATTGTATTTAACAATAACAAGCTAAGCATGGAAAAACAACAGCAATTACAGCTACTTTCCTAAACATCCTTTCCTCACAAATCTTTAATCCTAACTGTCCTCTTCAACGGACAATTCCCAACTGTCAGATCCCAACTGTCATTCCAAACTGTCATTTCTCAAGATTCCATTCATCAGTCTTGAGACAGCGCCATCTGGTGTCAAACATGTCACACTGCAGAAAATACATCTTGTGCTGACTCATGAATTGCCATTAAAAATGCAATAATCTGACACTCCTCCTTCATGAGCAACACAAGTACACACATTACTTATAATAACAATATCTTCTTACAAAATACATTTAATTTACAATTAGTCAATGATTTTGTAAACATATCAGCCATATTTTCATCTGACTGGACATACACAGGATTAATAAACCATCCTGTACTAACTTTCTAACATTTTGGTACCTTACCCCAATATATTTTGTTCTCTGCTTTAATCCTTCAGCATTTGATATTGCTATACAAGATTGAGAATCAGTAAATAAAGATATCTTATCTTCAAAACTTTGGAACTCGTTTACTAGAGCCTTTATCCACTCTAGTTCTGTACAACAGTCAGACAAAGCAGACAATTCGGCTTCTGCCGTGGATAAACAAACGTGTGACTGTTTACGAGATTTCCATGTCACTTGTATCCCATTAAAACTAATTAGATACCCAGAACATGACAAGTTTTGTTCGTTGTTACCAAAACTTGCGTCTGCAAACCCCTTCATACCGCTTTCTTTTGGACAAATTTTTAGCTTTTTGTCACATGTTCCTTTCAAATATCTTAACACTCGTTTACAGCTTGCCAATCAGTCAACGTTGGTTCATTCACTCTCCTGCTTAGTACATTAGTGGCATAGGCGATGTCAGGCCTAGTCCAATTTGCCAAATACAAGAGGCTCCCAACCACTGATCTCTACAATGTTTGATTGTCAAACATTTCACCTCTATCAAGCTTTAAAAAATCTGGTACCATTGGAGTTGCTACTGTTTTACACAGAGTCAATCTTGTTCTCTCAAGTAACTCAAAAATTTTGTCTTTTTGATCTAGACAAATATCTTTTTCAGTTCTAGTTACATTTACACCTAAGTATTTCCGGACTTCTCCAAGATCTTTTACAGTCATACTTGAGTTTAGTCCCTTAAAAACTTGTTCCACATCCCTTCGGATGGTGCTAGTACTAAGAGATCATCGACAAACACCAAAACAAATGTTTGCTATTTAGACTCTTTTCCTTTCTTATATCGACATGTATCTACACTGCTTCTTTCGACACCAAGACCCTTTCACTTTTCGTCTATACACTGGTTCCAGCATCTCGCTGCTTGCTTTAGCCCGTATAATGCTTTCAAGTAGTCGATACACACCAGTTGGAGTATCTTTTTCAAAACCAGGTATTGCTCTCATATATACATTGTCAGTCAGCTCTGCGTTTAAATAAGCTGTGGCAATGTCAAAGTGCCTTATAACATACTTTCTTTGCACACTGATGCCTAAAGCTGTCCTAATTGTTTCAGGTCTAATCGTTGGAGCATATACCTCATCATAATTTTGATTGTAAATTTGACCAAAACCTTGTGCAACCAATCTTGCTTTGTACAATAATGAACCATCAACTTGTGTTTGACGCTCCGCAATTCCATTTTCTTTTGATACACACGGATTTGTTTTCCATGCCAAATTCCTTTATCCTTAAAAATTCTTAAGTCTTTCATTCACAAATTCACCTCCTCTATCAGATTGAACTTGTTTAACAGTCAAATCAGGAAATTGGTTCTTCACAAAATTGTACCATTCAATAAATTTTTCATACACCTGAAATTTACTTTTCAGAGGATAATCGAAGCCAAATCGAGACCTATCATCTACTAATACTAGTAGAAATACATTCCCCTCAATACTCTTTGGAAAAGGTCCAGCTAGATCCATGTGCACTAACTGTAACTTAGTTGTTACTCTATCACTCCTTTTGGCAACAGGATAAGCCTTTAACTTTGTTTTGTTACAGACAGCACACTCTAAATAATTTCTGCATTCTGGTATTTGAATGCCTACTAGCTGTGCAGTCTTTCTAATCATATTATAGTTCATGTGGCCAAACTTCCTGTGTAGCATGTGCAGACATCTGTCACCATGCAGAGGTTTCCCTTCCAAACTCTGAATACTATTTGTAGACATTTTATTACTAGCATTCATTCTATAGAAACCATTTTGAAATTTTACTTCCTTATACATACCTGTATTTTTATTACTCATTTTACATAACTCCCTTCAAACACAATGGATAAACCATGGTCTGCAAGTTGTTTCACCCCTAGAACATTGTGTTCAGGAACTAAATAAACATTGTCTAACTTTAGACTAAGTTGACCAATTTCAACTTCTCCCTTTGTTAAAACCTTGCACCTTTGACCATTGGCTAGACTCACACAACTTTGCATAGAACCAGATAAAGGTTCCTTCTCTGCTAACAATTTACTATCCTTAACAAAACTTTTTGCACTCCCAGAGTCAATAATCCAGGGTACCTGAGGAATAAAATCATTGTTACATTGTAAACTCATCAACAGACAGCCTGAATCAGAGTCTTTTCTTGAATTGTTGATCTGTTCTTTCTTGCTCTGTGCTGATTCACTCTTCTTAAACTTGTTCTGATGACATTGTCTAGCTTTGTGTCCTCTTTTATTACAAATGTAACAGATGATGTCACACTGGATTGTCTCTTTCCTCTTCATATTGAAGCCTTTGTTGACCATCTTCGTTGAAAGTTGCTGGGCATTTCTTCTGTAACAAGCCCAGTTCTCCAATCTAGTCGAAACTAAGTCAAAGTTGATGTCCTCTTCTTTCACAGATTGCATGGAGTCAATGAATGAGTTGTAGCTCTGCCCCAAACTGCTTAGTAGAATTAAGCCTCTCTGATCTTCTGTAAAATTGGTGCCCCTTGCTGCTAAATCATTAAATAGGCTCAGCATTTTACTTAAATGAGTCTCTCTGGCACAATCTTCCATTGACAGAAGCTTCAGTGAAAACAGTTCTCTGCTCAATAAAACTTTTGAGCCTCCAGTAGCCTGCTGATACAGCTTTTCAAGCCTTTTCCAACAGTCAGCGGCTGTTTCTTCCAGAGCTAAATATGTGAGGTTCCTATCGTCAACTGACAGGATGATGGTAGCCCTTGCCTTGCCATCTTTCAACCTTTCTGCATCAGAAATCGGTCGATGTGTAAGGCAGGATAGCAGCTCCTCCTTTGCCAAAACTGCTCGCACTTTGGTAGCCCATATTAAATAATTTGAGCTGCCTCTGAGTTTCTCCAAATGATGCTGTGCTCCAAATAATGCCATCTTTCTTCACACTACAGATGCTCCTGGTAAATATTCACTTCAGCTTTTTTTTCTCTAACACTGAGGTAAACAGCGACTTCTGCTGCAATTTCTAGTGTTATTCAAAAACTTTTTCTATGAATTATGGGTTATGTAGTATCTCTGTGCCTCTGCAATTCTGGATTCTGTGTTCTGGGTTCTGGGATCTGGGCCCATAACCTTTTCGGCGTCGAGTATTTATGCCACAGCGGAATAGGAAACAGAAATATAGAAGTTTAATTCCCCATCGGCCCAATAAACTCCAGTCTCTGTTCATGTGAATAATGACACTCTCATTCAATTCACAAGGTAAAAATATAACTTTGTATTGAATTGTATTTAACAATAACAAGCTAAGCATGGAAAAACAACAGCAATTACAGCTACCTTCCTAAACATCCTTTCCTCACAAATATTTAATCCTAACTGTCCTCTTCAACGGACAATTCCCAACTGTCAGATCCCAACTGTCATTCCAAACTGTCATTTCTCAAGATTCCATTCATCAGTCTTGAGACAGCGCCATCTGGTGTCAAACATGTCACACTGCAGAAAATACATTTTGTGCTGACTCATGAATTGCCATTAAAAATGCAATAATCTGACACTTTGCACAGTGGGAAGGTATCCAAAGACCAAGAAGCTATTACTTGTGCATGTCTGGCTGGCTTACTGGTTTACGTTTACATCGTTCAAGCTGCTGTGCCAACTACACCCATTCCTAGAAGTCAGATGTAGCCAATGTAACACACGCCTTGGTTACATCCTGTTTGGATTATTGTGATGCATTCCATGTGGAGCTGCCTTTAAAAAGTGCTTAGAAATGTCAGTTGCCCCAAAGAGTTGCAACCAGATTGTTAAATGGGGCTGGCTACAGTGAGCACACAACTCCCTTGTTGAAACAAATCTATCAGCTGCTGATTCATTTCTGCACACAATTCAAAGTGCTGGGGATAACCTACAAAGGCCCATATGGCTTGGGTCCAGGTTCTTTGAATGTCCCTATTTCTTTTTATGATCCCATTAGAGCTCTGAGATCTTCTGGAGAGGTGGTGGTGGTGGTGATCATATTTCTTACCCGCTTCTCCTCGTGGCTCGAGGTGGGGCAGAACTCCTCAAACTCATTTGATGGGAACAAGGGAAATGGCTTTCTCGGTGGTTGATCCCAGATTTTGGACCTCCCTCCTTAGAGAAGGCATGATGGCCTTTCCTTGATCTCCTTCTGGCGAGTTCAAACATTCCTTGGCCATCAGACTTACAGAAAGGGATGAGTTGGGCTTTTAATATTGCACTGTATGGCTTGCACAGTCTATTAGTGAGTTTCAAAAATTGTGTAATTGTTTTCAAAATAAAGTTTATGTTTGGTATATAGTTTTAAAAATAATTTTGGATCATTATTATCTACATCATTATCTACATCATAAGCCACCCTGAGTCCCATTTTTGGGAGAAAAGTGGGATATAAATGAATAAAATGGCTAATGTTGACTATAGCTGACAGTATTTGACTATATGGCATCTTCCATAACAACAAGCTGAAGCTTAAGCCAGACAAGATAGAGGTTCTCCTGGTCAGTCATGAGGCCAATTGGGGTCTAGGGTGGCAACCTGTACTCGGTGGGGTTACTCTCCTCCTGAGAACACAGGTCCTCAGTCTGGGGGTCCTCCAGGATTCAGTACTGATGCTTGGTGCTCAGGTGTTGGCAGTGGCCAAGAGGGCTTTTACACAGTTAAAGCTTGTGCGCCAGCTGCGACCATACCTCAAGAAGCCTGACTTGGCCACAGTGGTCCATGCCTTGGTTACATCCACTGGATTACTGCAATACACTCTACGTGGGGCTGTATTTGAAGACGGCCAAGAAACTGCAACTGGTGCAAAGGTCAGCAGCCAGGCTTCTAACTGGAGCTAATTATAGGGAACGCACGACACCCCAATTAAAGCAGAACCCAAATCAAGGTCCCGATTCAAGGTCCAGGATCATGACCTACAAAGCCCTAAACGGTTTGGGCCCAGTCAATTCTGTGATCACATCTTCCCCTATGACCCAGCATGGGCCAGGGAGGCCCTCCTCTCTCTTCCGCCACTGTCACAAGCACGGTTCTTGGGGACAAGGGAGAGGGTCTTCTCGGTGGTGGCCCACCAACTTGGGAACTCACTCCCCAGAGAGATTAGGCAAGCCCTCACACTGTCCTCCTTCCACATGGATTTGAAAACCTGGATGTTCCAACAAGCATTTTGAAAATGACTAGTCCCTAGTTCATAAATGCCCAGTCCCCAGGTTGCCAGACAGTACTCTATTTTCTGCACTTCATCCATTTCCCTGGCCTAATGGTACACTGTTTTGCACTATCCCATGCCCAGTCCCTTTACAGCCTGGTCATGCCCATTTTAGAAAATTTTGGTCATTGGTTTTTGTAGACCATTGTCTGATGGAACTTCAATGCTGCTGTTTATACTCTTATGTTTAATTGTGTTTTTGTCTGTTAGTTGTATTTATGATCTTATTTGAATGGTGGTTTATTTTTGTTTTAATGGATTGTTCTGTTTTATGTCTAGTTGACATTCTGTCCCCTATGTAAGCCACCTCAAGTCCCTTCAGGGAGATGGTGGTGGGGTGTAAGAAAAAATATCATTATATTATTATTCCATCTCATTCCATTAATCTATGGTGCAGGCTGTCCTTCCATATCATCTTTCCTTCTTTGTTCAGTCACAAAGTGAATCTGTTCTCCATGGCTTCTCTAAGGTGGGATAATATTTAATTGGAATTAAGGGAAGGGCTTTCTCGGTAGCTGCCCCCAGTTTTAAAGAATATATGACTTTATCAAATGCAGTGGAAATGACACAAATACATACAGTTCCTAAAGTCTAACACCGATATGCAAATTAGCCATGACTGAATGTAGGTATGCTGCGATTGATGAGCTGCAGTGATCTTGATGTTGGATTTGTGACACTGGGTTCACATCCCCCTTGGTCATAGAAACCCATTGGATAACCTTGAGCACATAACATGCTCTTCACTGCAGAATGCCACAATGCCAGGGCTCTGCCGGTATGCAAGCAGGGGTGAATCAAACAAACACCCAGTTTGTATCGAAGTGTTTAATTAAAAGAGCACTTACTTTCTGGCTGTTTTAATAGTCCAAAATATAAAACATAAAGATAGCATTCAGCCACAGAATACAAAACAAAAACTGATAGCAAATGCTACACCGTAGTCAAAGGGTCCAGTCCAGTGGTCAAACACCGAGAGTTCAATAAGCAAAGTCCAGAAATCAAGAGTGTGGTGTTCCAGCCTAGTGGCCATAGACCAAGGGCAGATTGAGAATGAAGGGTGGCCAGATGGGTACGGGTCTGCAGATGAAGAACTAGCCTGGGATGATGGATGGTTACATGGGTATGGGCTTGAAGTTGAGGATAATGATGACTCCATGGAAGTTAGTTCTGAAGTAGACAGTGAGAGGCCCAGCGACCTTGATTCCCACGAGAACTTCTCCACTCCCTTGCCAGGTGAGCATTCCGAGGATAGGGAGGACTGAGTTTCCCAGCATGATAGCGCTGCACCTGGGGCCGCTAATGAGCAGGAATTTGACAGGAGGGCTAGCATCAGATCCTCCCGGAGAGATTGGAGTTTGAGGAAGGGGGTGCGTTGGTCGCATAGAAGCTAGTTCTCTTTATTAGATTGTGCCCAGGTCTTTCTAGTCAGACCTGAAGCTACGTTTGGGTCCTGGGTTTCAAGTTCTTGTCAACCGCAGGAGCAGTTTGCTTTGCCTTTGCAACTTTGTTTTTCATGGGATTTATGCCAGTTATCACTGCCACCATTTTGGAACTATTTTGAATTGCTGTTTACTTTGGATTTGAATTGCCTTACTTTTTTCTACCTTTGGACTATTCCTTATTCTAAATAAAGTACATTTATAGCATCTGCCTGGTGTGTGTGATCTAGGGAGGGACTGCCATGATCTGAGGTGCAACAAAGAGTCTATACCATAGTCAAAAGTCAGTCCAAAGATTCAAGGTTCCAGGATTCCAAGAGTACAGGAGACAGGTCAGGATACTAAAAATCCACAAACCTGGGGGAAAACCAGCAGCATCTACCACCAAAATAAGACAAATACTTTTCTCCCAAAGATCAGTCCCAAGGCTAGTTCCTTATATCCAGAAACACCCAGCTGCAACCTATCTCTCGCATACCTCCACCCTTAATTGCTTTCACCCATGAACTCTTACTTACAGATTACTCAACCTTTTAGAACTAAGACTTATATTGACCCTCCCATCACCAACTGCTAGGCCTACCACCACCAACCACCATCAACTGCAGAACATGATACATGACACAGAAGAAGGCAATAGCATTGCAAAATATAGTAGAAATTATAGTAACAAGTGTTGGAGATGCAAGAAAGAAGTGGGGATTTTTTTTCATATGTAGTGGGGATGTAGAAGAATAAAAAAATACTGGAAGAAAATACATAAATCCAACTGGCGTTAGATATCAAATTTGCATTAAAACCAGAGTATCTCTTATTGGGTCTAATAGATTTCAAGATAGAGAAGAATAAGGAAAATCTTTTTATATATTGTATTTCTGCAGCTGGAATAATATTAGCAAGAAGATGGAAAGAAGAACCCACACCGACCCTAGAAGAATGGAAGATTAAAATGATGGATATCTGTAGCACAGCAGTTCTCGTTTGTGCCTGGGGGCCAGGGAACAGCACCGGGGGTTCCATTAGCATTAGGGCCTGCACCGGCAGAGATAGATTCTGAAGAGGATTTGGAAGGGTTACCTGAAGGAGCGTTTCCCATCACTGGGCCTCTTTCACCCACGGAAAGCTTGGCTTGGGATGAAAGTTGGCTTGACCCCTATGCAGACATAGATGATAACCAGGTGCAAATGGAAAGCAGTGATAGCGAAAGTTATGAGCACCCGGGTGGGAGAGGCTCGCAGGAGTTGCTGAGTTAAAACATGGAAGAAAGCGGCTGGGAAGATTCTAGGGAGGAGAGCTCTCATGGAGATAGGGACACAGGTGCTGGGAGACAAGGCCGAACCTTTGATAGGAGAAGTAACATTGAGTCCAGGAGAAGGGGATGGTACCGCAGCCTAGACAGGCCGAGGTCCGTCAGCAAAGATTGGAGATGATGAAGCCTAGAGCGGCGGGGACCTCGGCCGAAGGATTAAGTATAGGATCCGTGGGAACAAATCCCCAGTGCTTCGGCCACGTCTCTTCTGAGCAGACGTGTAGCGAAGTTGGTCCACGGAGTTAAGTTGGCTAGTGGCCACCAAGTCCTGCCTTGTTTTTACCTTGCCTTGTTCCTGAATCCGCATTGCTGCGCGGAGCCCTGCTTAAGCCTTTGGATTACTTTACCAAGTTGTTTTGGACATTGTTTGCTTCAAGCCTTTGGATTGCATTGCTATTTTTATGGACAATTTACCTTTTGAGCTGTTTTATATTCAATAAAGTAATTAGCCTTCAGTCAGTCTCTGTGTGTGTGATTAAGGGGCCGGTCAAGTCCGTGCATTGTGACAATATCATAAACATGGACTGTCTCACCAGAGCTCTAGTAATAATAATAATAACTGTTTATTTATATTCTGCTCTTCTCACTCCGAAGGGGACTCAGTGCGGATTACATTACACATACGACAGACAGTCCCTGTCGGAAGACATAAAAATGACAGTACACAGTCCACAGTGCAATTTTAGAAGATTCCTTCTTCCTGTCTGCCTCATAGGGTGTGCGTCACTGGATGTGAATTGCTCCATTACGTCATTGTTGTTATGTCATTGTGTCGTTACGTCACAAGGGGGTGCTGTTGTTCCATCCTCATGACGGGAGCTTCTGTTCCGCATTCCATCTTCCAGACAACCAAATTTCAGGTGTTGTAAAGTCCCTCTGTAAAAATCTCCCCCGCTTCGTGGTTCCTGGTTTTATCTACTCACAGCTGGGCTGCTTTCGAACTGCTGGGTGAGCAGAAGGACAGGGCTGCAATAGCTGGTTGTCCAAGCCAGCTCGGGGAATCGAACCAGCAAGTTTCAGGTTGCAAGCACAGCTGTGTTACCACTGTGCTGCCTCCGCCGGCCAACAATAGAATGAAATAAACTGACTGGACACTATTTGTAGACTATTTGAAAAAAGATAATATTGAATGGACAATAACAATTCCATAAATAAGCGTCAGGATCGAACAAAAGAAACTCGATAATGTTGTGAATTATTGGGAGTCAATCTGTAGAATATTGAACCAGGGAGGAAGGTTAGGGAAGTACCAAGATATGTAAGGTTTATGTGTCAGTCAGTCACGTTTATTGAGTAACCGTCAGGTCATTTCAAATACAAGCTCCAACAGCAGTAGTAGTATACAAGATAAAAGATAAAATCAGGTTTATGTGAAAGTGTGTATAATGTGTATGTATGTATGTATGTATGTATGTATGTATGGTTTTGTTATTTTGTATGTTGTTTTATTTTTAAATTTGAAAATTCAATAAAACATTTTTTTAACAAAAGAAGAAGGCAATAGCAATGCTGCTCTGAACTAGACTTGCCAAAGGAATCCCATAATAGGTTCACTGTAAGTCAGAAATGACTTGAAGGCACATAACAACAACAATTGCCCATTGTTTGTTTTATTGAATTGTATTGTAAACCGCCACGAGTCGCTGGGAGTGGCGGTGTACAAGTCCTAAATAAATAAATAAATAAATAAATAAATAAATAAATAAATAAATAAATAAAGTTAATACCTCTAGTCATTGAACCTGCACCAAAATTCTACAGTTTTGAATCTCATATTTAGAAGGAATTATAAATTTTGACTGCAATAATTAATTTTGCTTTAGGGGTCTGTGAGCAAGACATTTGCATGACGGTGGCGGGGTGCACCAAAACGGGCACATCAGCCCAATCCATCCCAGCCACCAAAATGCTTGAGAAGGCTTTCTTATAGTCTCTGCTGCCACTACTCATGGCGTCACAGAAAATAGATAAAACTGCCAGGGAATAAGTGAAAAGATTATTTTTGCAAAAGGATGGATAATCTCAACAGCCTTCTCTCACCCCATGAGTGTGGGGTGGAGATTGTCTAGAGCAAAGGGATGGAGTGTGACAAATTTATTTGCAAACCACCAGATAAAAGCATGCTGGCAGGAAGACAAGAAAGTGCTGATGGACAAAATCCCAGGAATGAAAACAATGGGCCCAGAGATAACGGAAGAAGGATGGAAAATGTTCAGCCGCCAATGAATGTGTCTTACCCACAATCTGGTGTTTCAACATGGAACGCAAAAAGCAATTTCACATTTTCTTCACTTTTGAAAACAAGATTTCACAAACTATAAAAGGCATTAAAAAAGAAAAAAGGAGTTATTTTATTTGGTTTATTAGAATTGTATCCCCCTTTCCTCCCACAAATGGTACCCAAGGCAGCTTCCAACTGAATATAGACTAAATATCCTTTATCCGAAATTCTTGGGATCAGAAGTGTTTTAGATTTGAGACTGTTTTAAAATTTCAGAAAATCTGTATGTAGGTAAGTAGGTACACACACACACACACCAAATGAGATATCTTGGAGATGGGGCCCAAGTGTAATCATAAAGTGCAGTTACGTTTCATCTGCGTTGTAACCTGTGCATGAAACCAATTTTGTGTACATTGAATCATTGAAAGTTAAGATGTCACTATCTCAGTCATCCATGCAATTGCGCACAATTCTGAATTTTGGAGTAATTTGGATTTTGAATAAGGCATGCTCAACTTGAAATACAAATTCAGTGAAAATGAATAAGAGCATTAAAATAAAGATGATCTAAAGCAGTGGTTCCCAAAGTGGGCGGTACTACCCCTTGGTGGGCGGTGGGGTGATCTAGGGGGGCGCTGGAAGGCCCAGGAGAATTTGGGGGGTGCTGAAGCCCTGTAAAGGGGTGGTGGGGGCGGTGGTGTGAGCCAGGTGATAGGCTACTCTGTGTGTGTCTCTTTCTCTTCTTCCCTCCTCTTGCTCCCTCCTCCTCTTCTCGCCAAGCAAGGGATAATAATAATACCTTTGGGGTTCCCTTCCAACTGGTTGAGTCTAATAATAATAATAATAATAATAATGTCCTTCAACATATTTAGTGGAACATGGATTCAGTGCGGTAACCAATTTATTAACAAAAAAAAGAAACCGATTGCAAAATAGTCAATTGCGATGATTTGAGATTACTGCTGACGAAAATAGAGCCGAGATTGGTAGCAGCATGCCAGGTTCATCCTTCTCATTAAGATGGTTTCAAATGTTTTAAACTTCTTTTGTATTACCTTTCTATTCTAAGTTCAATAAATAGTTTCATAATTTCAAACCTCAATGTTTCTAATTTACAACTTTCTTTATTATATTTTACGAAAAAGGTAGAAATATTGATACATATATCCTTCTGTTTAATTGCTATTAAAAAAATTAAAAATAATTTCTAGGGGGGCCGTGAGTAAATTTTTTTCTGGAAAGGGGGCGGAAGCCAGAGGGGGTTTGGCAGAGTGGGTGAAGGTGGTGGTTAATGCCTCCTTACAGGAGGGCAAAATTCCAGCCAGCTTAAAGCAAGCTGTGATAAAACCGCTGTTGAAAAAACCATCACTGGACTCCACTCAATTAGTGAACTATCGGCCAGTTTCCAATCTCCCCTATTTGGGCAAAGTCATGGAACGTGTGGTGGCTTCGCAACTCCAGGGGTTCTTGGTAGACACTGATTATCTTGATCCGGCACAGTCTGGCTTTAGGCCGGGACATGGTACTGAAACAGCCTTGGTCGCCTTGGTAGATGATCTACGCCGGGAACTCGACAGGGGGAGTGTGTCCCTGTTGGTTCTGCTGGACCTCTCAGCGGCTTTCGATACCGTTGACCACGGTATCCTTCTGGGTCGCCTTGCAGACATGGGGCTTGGGGGTACTGCTCTGCAGTGGCTCCAGTCCTTCCTGGAAGGTCGTACCCAGAAGGTGTCATTGGGTGACACCTGTTCGGCTCCACAGCCGTTGTCCTGTGGAGTCCCTCAGGGTTCAGTTCTGTCCCCGATGTTATTCAACATCTACATGAAACCGCTGGGAGAGATCATTCGAGTTTCAGAGTAAGGTGTTATCTGTACGCAGATGACGTCCAGATCTGTCACTCCTTCCCACCTGTCACCAAGGAGGCTGTCCAGACCTTGAACCGGTGCCTGGCCGCTGTGTCGGACTGGATGAGGGCTAGCAAATTGAAACTAAATCCAAACAAGACAGAGGTCCTCCTGGTCAGTCGAAAGGCCGAACAGGGCATAGGGTTACAGCCTGTGTTGGATGGGGTTACACTCCCCCTGAAGACGCAGGTTCGCAGCTTGGGAGTGATCCTGGATTCATCGCTGAGCCTGGAACCCCAGGTCTCAGCGGTGGCCGGGGGAGCTTTTGCACAGTTAAGACTCGTGCGCCAGCTGCGCCCGTACCTTGGGAAGTCTGATCTGGCTACGGTCGTCCACGCTCTGGTCACATCCCGAATAGATTACTGCAACGCACTCTACGTGGGGCTGCCTTTGAAGACAGTTCGGAAATTGCAATTAGTCCAGCGGGCGGCAGCCAGATTGCTAACGGGAGCTACATACAGGGAGCATACCACCCCCCTGTTGTGTCAGCTCCACTGGCTGCCGGTCCAATTCCGGGCTCAATTCAAAGTGCTGGTTTTGACCTTTAAAGCTCTATACGGTTCTGGCCCAGCCTACTTGTCCGAACGCATCAGCCGCTATGTCCCACCTCGTAATCTAAGATCATCCGGGAGGCCCTGCTCTCGCTCCCGCCTACGTCTCAGATGAGGCTGGTGGGGATGAGGGATAGGGCCTTCGGTGGTGGCTCCCGCCTGTGGAATGCGCTTCCTATGGATGTACGATCCACCACATCCCTCCTGGCCTTCAGGAAAAAGTAAAATCCTGGCTGTGGGACCAGGCATTTGTACACCAGCACAAGGCAGCATTTTAGATTGGTTTTTAATGGAAGTGGGTGATTATGGCCAATGTTTTTATGGACTGAACATTGTTTTAATCCAGAGTGAATGTGTATGGTGCTAATGTAGTTGTATTTTAATGTATTTTTAATGTATTTTAATTGTTGAAGGGTTTTGGGGTTTTATATTGTGATTATGTGGGCATCGAATTGTGCCGTACTGTAAGCCGCTCTGAGTCCCCCCTTGGGGGTTGAGAAGAGCGGGGTAAAATCCCGAAATAAATAAATAAATAGGCCAAAAAAGTTTGGGAACCCCTGATCTAAAGAAAGCAAAGGAAAGAGCAATTGCGTAAACATTTTGAGGAACTTGTTGATGCTTAAAGCTTTTCAGAAGTAGAAAACAGAGTGATGGACTCCTTTCAGAGAAGCCTGACTTGGCCACGGTGATCCACACCTTAGTTACTTCCAGAATGGACTATTGTAAAGCACTCTACGTGAGAACTACAATCTTCAAACGGCCAGGGCTCCTGTGTGCCCCGGCCAATCCAGAGCTGCACGCACGCGGCCCGGCCTCCCTCTCCCCTCCTCCGGCCTCAAAAACAGGCCTCATAGTTAAGAACACAGCTGGATTGGATGGCTTTTAGGGGTTGCAGTTCATTTGATTGTGCTTTTCTAATACACACATACAAAATATACATATACACTTATACACACAAACATAAGCACACACATAAACACACATATACACAAATATATACATACATACACACACAAAACATACAGACTGGGCCACAGGAAAGAGAAAAACAAGGAAGAGGGAAGAACAGGAAATAAACAGTGAAAGAAGGAAGGAAACAGGGAGGGAAGAAAGGTAGGATGGATAGAAGGAAGGTAAGAAGGAAAGGAATGCTAATTCATTCCCTACTTCCTTCTTTGCCTCTTTCCTACTTAATTTTCCATACCACCACACAATGCCACAGCAGCACCTGGCCGGATACAACTTGTGTGTGTGTGTGTGTGTGTGTGTGTGTGTGTGTATATATATACTAGCTTGGGGACCCGGCCCTGCCCGGGTCATTTGAGAAGCGCAGCAGGATGTAGAGTGGGTCATGGGGGCTCTGTGTGCCAAGTTTAGTCTTGATCCATCATTATTGGGAGTTGCAGTGGTATCATGAAATTACTGAAGGTAGTGCAAGTCCCATCATCTCTGTGTGTCCCGTCCCCCCCAAAGTGTAGTAGGATGTAGATTGGGTCATGGGGGCTCTGTGTGCTAAGTTTGGTCTGTATTGGTGAATGGATGAGGGATGCATTGTTTTTCGGAAGTGAGTGAAGGTACTTCAAGTCCCATCATCCGTGGTCCGTCTCACAGTAAACTGCACCAGGCTGTAGAGTGGGTCATGAGGGCTCTGTGTGCCAGATTTGGTGTTGATCAGTCATTGGATTAGGTTTGTAGCAGGATTGGGAAGTGAGGGAAGGTACTTCAAGTCCCATCATCCATGTTCTGTCCCCTCCAAACTTCAGTAGGATGTAGAGTGGGTCACTGGGGCTCTGTGTGCCAAGTGTGGACTTTCTCGGTGTTTGTTGGGGGCCACAGTGGTCTGTGGGAACAGAGGGGTGTAAAAGTACTACAAATCCCATCATCCATTGTCAGTCCTCCCCAAACCTCACCAGGACGTGAAGGCAGTCATGGGGGTTATGTATGGCAAGTTTGGTCTCGATCAGTGATTGGATGAGGGTTGCAGCGGACTTTGGAAGTGAGTAGAGGCACTTCAAGTCCCATCATCCATGGCCCACCCTCCTCCGAACTGCACCAGGACGTAGAGTGGGTCATGGGGGCTGTGTGTGCTGAGTGTGGTCTGTATTGGTCCTTTTTGGTGGCCTCAGTGGTCTTGGAAAGTACTACAAATCCCATAATACGTGGGTCATGTCATAGGGGGGGGTTATGTGTACCAAGTTTGGTGCAGGTCCATCACCCGCGCTGGTCGCTGTGGCCTGTGAAAGTGGCTGCCACATATCCGCCCTGGCCTGTGAAAGTGGCTGCCACATATCCGCCCTGGCCTGTGAAACTATACCGGTGTAAAACAGAAAGGAGTAAAAAAAATGGAAAAGGCCTGCATGGAATGGATTCTGGGTTGCTGGCTTTTTTCCCTCAGTGGGAAGAAATCCTGTTGTTTGAATGTAGAGGCCTGGACTCTGGGTTGCTGGCTTTTTCCCTCAGTGGGAAGAAATCCTGTTGTTTGAATGGAGAGGCCTGGATTCTGGGTTGCTGGCTTTTTTCCCCTCAGTGGGAAGAAATCCTGTTGTTTGAATGTAAAGGGCTGGATTCTGGGTTGCTGGCTTTTTTCCCCTCAGTGGGAAGAAATCCTGTTGTTTGAATGTAAAGGCCTGGATTCTGGGTTGCTGGCTTTTTTCCCCTCAGTGGGAAGAAATCCTGTTGTTTGAATGTAAAGGGCTGGATTCTGGGTTGCTGGCTTTTTTCCCCTCAGTGGGAAGAAATCCTGTTGTTTGAATGTAAAGGCCTGGATTCTGGGTTGCTGGCTTCTTTCCCCTCAGTGGGAAGAAATCCTGTTGTTTGAATGTAAAGGCCTGGATTCTGGGTTGCTGGCTTTTTCCCCTCAGTGGGAAGAAATCCTGTTGTTTGAATGTAGAGGCCTGGACTCTGGGTTGCTGGCTTTTTCCCCCTCAGTGGGAAGAAATCCTGTTGTTTGAATGTAGAGGCCTGGATTCTGGGTTGCTGGCTAATCAGTGGCTATCAATGCCCTCTGTCTGGTGCCTTAGAATTTTGGAGTGGCGAGGCTGTCCAATCAAAGGACTTTATGCAAATAGATGCCACATATACGCCCTTCCGCCCTCCGCATACACACACACACACACACACACACACATACAAACATTCCGTTTTATAAAGGTATACAGATATATATATATATATATATATATATATATATATATATATATAGAGAGAGAGAGAGAGAGAGAGAGAGAGAGAGAGAGAGAGAGAGAGAGAGTCAGGCACTGTTTACTATTGGGATTAAATACTCTGAGCAAGTGGATCATGCATAATGGCAATTACTGAGGCTGTGCCTAGATCGCTACTTTTGGCCTTGAGATCTTTAGTGCTGGAACACTCCCAGATGGCAGACCTGCACAGGACTTTTCGCCATACGTTATTTCCACATATGTTGTGTCAGTACATCTCACAGTATAGAGACCTTGCCAAGGAAAGTCAGCCTGGTCACCCCGATGCAGATGGAGTGTTGAGGTTAAGCGTATAATGGCTTTATCACTTCCTTATGCTGTCTTTTCCCTACGGAGTTCACAGGGGCATATATGTTCTTCCCTCATTGTTTTATCATCAGTGGCAACCTTGAGAAGTAGGTTAGGCTAAGGACCTCATCACACTAGAGCAGTGTTTCTCAACCTTTCTAATACCATGACCCCATAATACAGTTCCTCTGGTTGTGGGCACCCCCAACCATAAAATTATTTTTGGTGCTAGTTCATAATTGTAATTGTGCTACTCTTATGAAGTGTAATGTCAACATCTGACATGCAGGATGTATTTTCATTCACTGGACCAAATTTGCCAGAAATACTCAATCTGCCCAAATGCGAACACAGGTGGAGTTTTGGGGAAATAGACCTTGATATTTGGGAGTTGTAGTTTCTGGGATTTATAGTTCACCTACAATCAAAGAGCATTCGGAACCCTGACAACGATAGAATTGGGCCAAACTTCCCACACAGAACCCCTATGCCGTGAAGGGATTCACTGGTGCAAGCCTCCCTCCAGTCTCGCAAGGTCTCCCTCCCCCCGCACATGTGCACATGCTGTCATGCACCAAGCACGCTTGCTCTTCCCTCCCCACTTGGAATCTCAGAAACAGCCCTCCCCTTGGCTGAGAGGCCAGCTGAGAGGCTGGCCAATCACAACAGCGGAGGGCTTTTTGTGGGAGGATTCACTCACCGTCAGTTTCCAAAAAGAAAGAGAAGGAGAGGTGGAGAGATCTTCAGCCTTCTCTGCCAAGGTAAAGGTTGTCCACTGACATTAAGTCCAGTCGTGTCTGACTCTGGGGGTTGGTGCTCATCTCAATTTCTAAGTCGAAGATCCGGCATTGTCCGTAGACATCTCCAAGGTCATATGGCTGGCATGACTGCATGGAGGACTGTTACCTCCCTGCCTGAGTGGTACCTATTGATCTACTCACATTTGCATGTTTTTGAACTTCCAGGCGACGGTCATCTTGAGGCTAGACTACTGTAACGGCCTCTACATTGGCCTTCCCTTGTCGACAATCCGGAAACTCAAGCTGGTGCAAAATGCTGCCGCTCGATTACTGGTGGGAGCACCGGTAAGAGAGCATATCACTCCCATCTTACAGCAGTTGCACTGGCTACCAATTGAGTACCGGATTGTCTTCAAGGTGCTGGTTCTAACCTTTAAGGCCTTGCATGGTCTAGGGCCAGTGTACCTGAGGGACCGCCTTATCCCGTATGTTCCCCTGAGATCACTTCGCTCAGTAGAACAAAATCTCCTGACAGTTCCACTACAAGACCACGAGCTTTCTCCACAGTGGCCCTGGCATTATGGAATGCATTGCCCGATGAGGCTCGTGCCATCACGGAGTTAGTTCCTTTCCGGAGGGCATGTAAAACAACTCTGTTTAAACTTTTCTTTAATTAAGCCTCCGGATCCCGGATGTCCTCATGTGATCAAATGTCTTAATTGCATTTTATGTACCCTGTGTATTTTAATGTGCTTTTATGTGTATTTTAACCAATTGTTGTGTAAACCGCCTCGAGCCTGCAGGGAGGAGCGGTATAAAAGATTGAATAAATAAATAAAATAAATAGGTTGGCAGAAGCTGGGGCTGACAGCGGAAGCTCATGCTGCTCCTCAGATTCGAACCTGTGACCTTTCTGACAACAAGTACAGCTGCTCAGTGCTTTAACCCACTGCGCCACCGGGGCTCCCTAAAACCATCTGAAATATATGTACTGTATCTGATGGTCTTTGGCGACCCTTCTGAAGCCCCCTCATGACCCCCCCCTGGGGTCCTGAGCCCCAGATTGAGAAATGCTGCACTAGAGGATGGGTCCACTTTAAATCCAGTTTCTGCCTCCTGCAGAATTCTGGAGCTGTTAGAGAAAGTTTCTGGCCTAAGAACATCCTTTTGATAATCATCATAGCTGAGCGAGGACATGAATTTCTATCTAATGATAGAGAGGGGGACAAAATGGAGCACTGGACACCCCAAATAGCAATTCTGCCCCACCTCCATGAATGTTTCTTTTCTTCTCCAAATTTCTAGTATTGAAATAACTTAAACCTTTCCTTCTGCATGTAGAAAAACCATACAACAACCCCCCTCCCCCCGGGACTTCGCCCAAGTTACCATTTGCCTTGTTTCTGAGCTGCCCTGTTTTTCTCCAGCTGATCCACCAACTCCCCTTCATGGAACACCAGACAATTAAATGGCATCCATTTCTATTTGTGGCATCCAATAAATCTAAATTTTCAAGCATGGGAAACCAGGCTAAACAGCTGGCATGGAGATAAATGATCTTTCCTCCCAAGACAAATGTATCGTTGCTCAAGGGTTTCCAATGTACCAAAGATTTTTTTTAAAAAAGGCAAGTCCTAGAAAAGCACATTTTTACCCCAAAGCTAGACATGCACATGCAGACTGAAATACCTGTTGGTGCATCACATTGGTATAATTTGTCTGGCATCGTTAGTGGCATGAAAAGTACAGCGGCCATCAAAGAAGGAGTGCATTGGACAAATAGGCTGTCTAGAGCTGGCTGATTTTGGTTGTATTCACATGGTGAAATTAATACCACTTCGAACCACTTTAACTGTCAAAGCCCCATCTTGTGGAATCACAATCCCATCCTATGGAATCTGGAGTTCTATTTAGCTATTTCCACTGTAACGGACTGGATGAGGGCGAACAAATTGAAACGAAATCCAGACAAGACAGAGGTACTCCTGGTCAGTCGCAAGGCCGAACAGGGCATAGGGTTACAGCCAGTGCTTGAAGGGGTTGCACTCCCCCTGAAGGCGCAGGTTCGCAGTCTGGGAGTGATCCTGAATTGATCGCCGCGCCTGGAGCCCCAGGTCTCGGCGGTGGCCGGGAGAGCTTATGCACAGTTAAAACTTGTGCGCCAGCCTCGCCCGTACCTTGGGAAGTCTGACTTGGACATGGTGGTCCACGCTCTGGTTACATCCTGAATAGACTCCTGCAACGCTCTCTACGTGGGGTTGCCTCTGAAGACTGCTTGGAAGCTGCAATTAGTCCAACGTTCGGCAGCCAGGTTACTAACAGGAGCAGGGCACAGGGAGCATACAACTCCTTTGCTGCGCCAGCTCCACTGGCTGCCAATTAGCTTCCGAGCACAATTCTAAGTGCTGGTTTTAACCTACCAAACCCTATATGGTTCTGGCCCAGTTTACCTGTCCGAATGGATTCTCCCCTACGAACCATCAAGAACATTAAGATCCTCCGGAGAGGCCCTGCTCTCGGTCCCGCCGTCTTTGCAAGCGCGGTTGGTGGGGACGAAAGACAGGGCCTTCTCTGTGGTGGCCCCTCAGCTGTGGAACTCTCTACCCAGTGATGCTAGATCTGCCCCCTCTCTGTTGTCCTTTAGGAGGCTGGTGAAGACCTGGATGTGGAACCAAGCCTTACCAGTATAGGCTGAGATTGGCTATTGTCTGAATGTATGACCACGTTTACAGATTGAGTGGAATTGTTTTAATGGCGATGTGGTTTTATGCTGGGTTTTTATATATTTTAATATGTTGTTGTAGTTGTTTTTAAAATTGTATAACATTGAATTTTTGCTGTTATGCCGGTCTGAGTCCCTCGATAGAGGTGAGAAGGTCGGGGTACAAAAGTTTTAAATAAATAATAAATAAATAAGATGAGAATAGAGTGTCACACAGAGATTCAACTCATCTCAGAAAATACTGGGTTAATTTAAACAGACCTGAGAAGTAGGAATGAAGAGTCTGTCCTACTTCCAATATTTCCCAGGAAACACTTCAGGATGAAGAAAGCATCCCATGGATCACAAAAACGATTGTGCAGGGAAACTCACCATGAGACTTTCAGAGACTTTTCTTCTCCTCTGGAGGGCACTCCATGTTTCTTTCAGTATATATTTAGAAGGATTAAAAAGATATCCAGGATTTGCAGAACAACATTTCTCACTGTTCTTCCCCCCAACAAGCCAATATTTTCTATGACGTTGGAGCAGTAAATCTATTAAAGGTTTGCTACAGATTTAAATCAGTTGTCCAAGGTGCCGAACCACTTTGGATGGCATGTTCAATGCTATCCTAACCCTAGAGTGAATTCACCAACCCACAGACATGGGACTTCCCCACTATCACTGGCATGAGCGCTTTAGTTTTGGAAGTACCATAGCCTAAATCTAGATTCCTCTCTGGATTGGAGCCTGTAAAGAAATCAGTTAATGTGTGTGTGACAAATAAGATGCACAAAGCTGATTGGCCAGGTCACACCCAGGGAGATAGCTGAGCCTGGGACTTTTGGATACTGTTACATTTTTCAGCTGTGCAGGTGCTTACAGAGAAGCAGAGACAAGAGTATGGAGTGTGTTCTTGGTTAATGAGCTGCTGGAGGAATTTATCTACATCAGTGGTTCTCAACCTGGGGTCCCCAGATGTTTTTTGGCCTACAACTCCCAGATATCCTAGCCAGTTTACCAGATGTTAGAAGTTCTGGGATTTGAAGGCCAAAAACATCTGGGGACCCCAGGCTGAGAACAACTGATCTACATGGACAAAGAAAGACCACTTTAAATCTCTCATAAAAGGACATTATGTGTGAGTCAATGCTACTGATCACATAATTGTAAATATGTTGTTGTGAACTATGAAGAGTAAACTACTTGTTCTTTACTGTTCATCTGCGTTTCATACTTTCTTTCTCTGGCAAGTCGGTGTGGACTGGTCAAATATGAGGTACGCATGATTTTCATGTTGTCACATTGTGTGCATAATAGGGGTGGATATCTCCAATTTAAATACTTTGAAACCCGTTAATATTTCGGATTTGAAATTATTTTGATCTTATATCGATCCTCGGCGTCCAACCAGGAAGTAAAGTTTCAAAACTGAACCCGGGATCGCCATTTCTTGTAAAGGTCACGTTATTAGGTCGTTTTTCCTCCTCCTCAGTTCTCAACTCGTGAGAGGAGACTGGAGGGCAGCATCACCCCCCTTTCTCCTCTCGCCAGCTGAGAGCTGAGGCGGGCGCTTTGGAAGCAGCCTGGCCGAGCTTTCCTCCTGTTCCCCAGGCTCTCCCTCACAAGTGGAGGGAGAGCCTGGAGAACAAGAGGAAATTCCTCCGAATCTCGGAGTTAGTTCTCAGCAGGGAAGGAGGACGTGAGGAGATGCCCTCCACACCTCCTTCCCTGCTAAGAACTAAAGCACGTCTAGCCTTGACGCGGTTTACGTCTTAGCAGGGAAGGAGGTGCGGACACTCTTCCTTCCCTGCTAAGACCTAAAGCGCGTCAAGCCTTGACGTGCGTTGGTTCTCAGCGCAGCAGGGAAGGAGTTGCGGAGGACATCCCCACCTCCTTCCCTGCTGAGAACTAACAGGAAATAATAACGAATTTTCGTTAATAATTACGTTTCCATAACAAAAATTTAAGGAAAATTTTCAGAACAATTTCTATATCGAACCACCGATGACAATTCCCCCCATGTGAGTTTAGAAAAAAAAAGGATTGTAAGCCGCCCCAAGCCACCCGGGAGTGGCGGCTAAGAAGTCGAACAAATAAATAAATAAAAATAAATTTTGATGGATCAACCACCCCTAGTGCATACCATATAGGGCATTATGGACTTTCTTTACAGTTGTGGTGATGGTAATTGTGTTCTTCTGGATGTTTTTGGACTGTAGTTCACATGTTGCCTTGTTCTTGAGGGTGCTCATTGGAATTGCCATTCTCTAACACCAAACAAAGTTTCTCTTTGCTTCTCTTTTGCTATGGCAAAATACACAATCAAGACTCAGTTATCTTTTCTTTTTCTTTGAGCAGACTTGAAGTGGCAATTTTTTTTAAAAAAAATCCAACCAGCCTTTGAAAAGAGATTTAATGCTCAGCACATGCTCCAGCAAGCTAACAAATGGCGCTCACCTCATCCTCTCCTGTCTTGTTTGAGGTGGCGGGTATGTCGGGGGGCGTGTGGGAGACAAAGGTCTCTTTAGCAGGGGATTAGATCATTTGAAATGATCATAACATCGGCTCTTAACTTCTGAGGGTGGGAACTGGTTTTGAACTTGGCGGGATGGTGTTTCAACACAAATATTAAGCTGCCGACTGCCTTCTCCACCATCCTTCCCTGCCCCCTTGATCCTCTTTCGGATTTTTTAAAAAAGAAGAGTGAAAGGGAGAGAGAAAAGGGATTGTAATGGATTAGCTATTAGGCATTTCTTAAAGTGGCAAGAGATATCAGACACAATCACACCCCAGATGGCTGTCAGATCAGGGGAATACAAAGAAAGAGGAAATGTGTCCCCCGTCAAGCTGAGGCTTTGAATTTGCACCTTGGAGGCCATAGGTTCAAATTCCAGTCTGGTCTTGTAGCCAGTGCAGTAGACTTGGCAGAGAAGTTTGCTCCAGGTGTTGTTGCTCCTTGGAAATGTGAACATGTGCACAAAGCAATTCAGAGTACACATGTGCCTTTATGGACACAAAGGGACGTACACAGTGGCCATAATATGACCTGCCACCTGGAAAACCTATTAGGGAAGCCATCCATATCTCCTCTTCAAATTCATCTTTGTTGTCACAGAGGGAACATTGTCACAGACGTGCCCACCTTATGATGAGATGGTAGACGTTCCCTACAACAGAGAGCCTTCAAAAGTTATAACCCTTGGTTTCCTATAAAAGAAGTCTTTCCTTCACTCCGTCAAGGATCAACTTCTCCTTTCCATCAACTTGGTCCTTAATCCTTCCCAAACAAAGCTTACACTCCCTTACCCCCCAGAGTCTACTCAAATTGACCCCGAGGGAAAAGAGATGTAGCAACTTAAAAGGTGATGTAGGTGTTGGTTGTTTGCTGGATTTTATGCATGTGTCCCGACTTGGGGCACATGCAAAGGGACAGATGACAGGTAGAAGTGGCTGGTGTTTCCCATGTTATTGGGGCAATGAATACACTTCTGGATTTGGTCTGAATGTGAAGGGAGCTACTCAAGGCTCTGAATCGAATCCCTCAAATAGGTTTGGCTTATTGAATAACCTTTCAAATTCAGAGTGGATTGACTAGAATCATAGAGAGGGAAGAGACCTCATGGGCCATCCAGTCCACCCCATTCTGCCAAGAAGCAGGACAATCACGTTCAAAGCACCCCCGAGCGATGGCCATTCAGCCTCTGCTTAAAAGCCTCTATAGAAGGAGCCTCCACCACACTCAGGGGTAGAGAGTTCCACTGCTGAACAGCTCCCTCACACAGTCAGGAAGTTCTTCCTCATGTTCAGGTGGAATCTTCTTTCCTATATTTTGACGCAATTGGTCCATTGCGTCCTAGTCTCCAGGTCAGCAGAAAACAAGCTTGCTCCCTCCTCCCTATACCTTCCCCTACATATTTATACATGGTCATCATGTCTCCTCACAGTCTTCTCTTCTGCAGGCTAAACATACCCAGCTCTTTAAGCTACTCCTCATAGGACTTGTTCTCTAGACTCTTGATCATTTTAATCACCCTACTCTGGACACTTTCCAGCTTGTCAATATCTCTCTTCAATTGTGGTGCCCAGAATTGGACACAGTATTCCAGATGGCAGAATAGAGGGGTAGCATGACTTCCCTGGATGTAGACACTATATTCATGCAGGCCAAAATCCCATTGGCTGTTTTTGCCGCTGCATGATATTGTTGGCTCATGTTTAACTTGTTGCCCATGAGGACTCCAATATCTTTTTCACACGTACTGCTCTCAAGCCAGGCATCCCCTATCCTGTATCTTTGCATTTCATTTTTTTCTGCCTAAGTGGAATATCTTGCTTTTGTCTCCATGGAACTTCATTTTGTTAGTTTTGGCCCATCTCTCTAATCCAGTGTTTCCCAACCAGTGTGCCGTGGCCACTAGTGTGCCTTGAGTGATCATCAGGTGTGCCGTGGGAAATTGGAACCTCCAATACCCTTTCTTCCTCCTCCTGCCAAACACTTTTTTCTCCACTCAGGCTCCCTTCTTCCCAGCCTCGCTCTTCTCACTTTGCCTCGCTTTGCTCTGGGGCGAGTCTGCGCAGTTGCACGTCTTCCTCCCTCCCCTCCTGAACATGTTCATGCTGCCCCCTTGGATCACAAACAGCAATGTAGAAGAAAAAGTAAGTGTTCGGCAGGAAGGGGAAGAAAGGGCGCGAAGGGGAAGGGGGAGGAAGAGGTCTCTGTCGAAAGCTGGCATGGGCAAACTTGGGCCTTCCAGGTGTTTTGGACTCCAACTCCCACCATTCCTAGCAGCCTTAGGCCCTTTTCCTTCCCCCCCCTCAGCCATTTAAGCAGGAAAGGGCCTCAGGCTGTTAGGAATGGTGGGAGTTGAAGTCCAAAGCACCCAGAGGGCCGAAGTTTTCCCATGCCTGTTTTAGGGACCTTAAAGTGGTGAGCCTCCTTCCAACATTGTGATTCTTGATAGAAAACAAACAACAACATAACATGACATAGTTTGAGTCCACAGTGCTCTCTGTGCTCTTTGGGTGTAGGTGAACTACAACTTCCAAACTCAAGGTCAATTCCCAAGCAAACCCTTTCAGTAATTTCTATTGGTAATGAGAGTTTAATATGCCAATTTGGTTCAATTCCATTGTTGCAAGAGTTCAGGATGCTCTTTGATTGTGTGTTTACTATAAATCCCAGAAACTGTCACTCCCAAATGTCAAGGTCTATTTTCCCCAAACTCCATCTGTGTTCACATTTGGACATATTGAGTATTCATGCCAAGTTTGGTCCTGATCCAACATTGTTTGAGTCCACAGTGCTCTCTGGATATAGGTGAACTACAACTCCAAAACCCAACGTCAATGCCTACCAAACTCTTATAGTATTTTCTCTTGGTTATGGGAGTTCTGTGTGGGAAGTTTGTGTCTTTCTGCCATTCCTGCCAGGATATCTATGTTGTGTTCATCGAAACAGCCCAGGTTTCACACTGAGTGTATAAATACATTTAAAAACATATTAACTATATGTATTACTGTGTTAGAGTGTCATTTTGTGGCATTTTGGTTGGTGGTGTGCCCCAGGATTTTGTAAATGTAAAAAATGTGCCATGGCTCAAAAAAGGTTGAAAAACACTGCTCTAAATCTGTTAAGATTGTTTTGACTACATGGGAGCTACCAACTGCCTTCATAAACAATTGAGTTTTTCTTTGGGTTAGTTGGGAGATGGCTAAACTGAGGGAAGTTACTTTTCTCATTTCAGATTCCCTGCTGCAGCCTGGTACTTGGAATCTTAGAGCTGCAGTCAACAAAGTAACTTATCAAAATTCTGCTCATTTGTCAACAGTTTCCATCCCCATTTCCTGCTGAATTACATAGTTAGCTTCTCAATTAGACTATTATGCAGTCCTATTTTTTCACAACTTTCTTTTCTGGCAGCCAGGACAAAAGTATATTCCTTTCTCAAATGGGGAACTGCAGAGACAATTAAAAAACAAATGCAATATATGCCAAGATTCTGCACCCGGAGGAGCTCTCTTGCAGAGATTCGTTCTTCATCTCTTTCAGCCTCATAAATGAGCAGAACACAGATAATGTGATTAAAGCACATTGCCTATAAAACAGGACTACAGAACAACACAATATTTTACAAGCCGGTGGCTATTAATTCAGAGATTCAGTGATTTCCCCAGAATGTAAATTATAGCTGCATGTTGTCTATGTAGCCTCTAACTACTTAAAGGATGTACACCTATCCCTGGATTACACCACATCAGCTGGGACTTACATAAGAAAATGGTGTTGGTATCTGATACATAAATAAAGCCCTCATTTGGATTTCATTAATTTTTAAAAGGAGAAGATGAATCAGTGAGTTCCCCAGAAAGTAAATTATTGTTCCATATTGTCTATATAGCCTCGAACTACTTAAATATATTATAAAGAATATATTAAAATATTTGGTAAAAAAAAACAGTCAAAAACATGTTTTTCAAGACCTGGAAACCTCAACTAGAAGAATCCTGGAATAATGAGAATTTTCACAAATTTTGCAAAATATTATTTCTGTGTAGAAATAATATTTCTCTGCAAAATGTATTTTTTTCTGCACAGCAAAAGTTGTAATTAGGGGTTTATCTGGTGTAAGGTTGATTTTTCCGCTTTTAGAGACTGACTAACCTCTTATATGATTTATGGCTTTCTTGAAGTGTGAATAGCATGACAAAATTACTCTTTTTTTAAAAAAAAGTGATTGAAGAATTCTATCGCTGCTCATTTTCTCTATACAGTATAGGAATATTTGCCGCAAGCTAAGAGATTCCACCTAATATGCTCCCATTGGTAGACTGAAATAGTACAAGCCAATAGATGTGGAATCAGATTGGAATTGGCTATATGGATTGGTGACTGTTGCACCTCAGACCTAGAATGTACCCCCCTAGATCACACGCACAAGCAAACTCTGTAAAATACTTTTATTTAGAATAAGAATAGTCCAAAGGATGAAAGAAGTAATGCAAAAAGTAAGTCCAAAGGTAAAACTTGTAAAGTCTCTAAACTGGAGTAGATCCCATAAAAAGCAAATCCAAAACCATGATAAGCCGCTCTGGCGGCCGAAACAGGAACTTAGAGTCCAAAACAAACCGTGGCAACGGTCAAACGGGAACGTAGCTCGGCTGGGCAAATCCGCTTCTGCAGCTAACTTGAACCTGGGAACTATGCAAGGACAATCCAATTCAAACGTAGCTTCAGCTCTGGTGAGATCTTCCCCGGGCCAGTCTCTTAAAGGAATCTATTTTCTGTGGTACCACTGAACCCCCCCGACGCAATTTCCAATCTTTTCGGGAGGATCTGATATTGGCCCTTCTATCAAAATCCAACAGCTCGTTAGCAGGCCCAGGTGGACTCATATCTTGCTGAGAAAGCTCTTCCTCCCTATTTCCCGGGAGCTCAGCTGGCAAGGGAGTATAGTTCCCGTGAGAGTCAAGGTTACTGGAGTTCTCGCTAGCTGTTTCGAAACTGACTTCCATAGAATCTTCATTAACCCCTTCCTCGGGCCAATACCAATGCAGCCAGTCATTATCCCAAGACAAATCCCCATTTGCAGAAATGTCCCCATCTGGCCATTCATCCTCTCCATCTGATCCATTGGCACCACTGGTGCCTGGCCCGGACCACTGGGTTGGGGCATCACACTGCTAGGCTGGAACACCACAGTGAGTATGTTTTTAATGTGTTTTAACTTAATGTTTTATTCACTGTTTTAAACTGTTGTTGTTTGTATTTGTATTATCTTGTGGCATTGAATTGTTGCTGGTGTAAGCCACCCTGAGTCCGTCCCCCCTGGGGGGGGGGGGTTGCGAAGGGTGGGTTGGAAATGCTGGAAATAATAAATACATAAATAAATATTGGATTGATAATTGTAGGATTTATCCCAGTGGTTCCCAACCTTTTTCTGACCAAGGAGCACTTGACCAGGGATCACTATGATCAGGGACCACTCTCCAACATTAGTACCAAAAGTATTGCAAACTTTAGATTTGGTTTGGTTATTTGGAGAGCTGATTCAGAAAATTGCATTGAGTAGACCACATCAGCTCTAGTTTCTGATACAGAACATATGCCATCCAGTAGTCACCATCTGCTCACCCACAGAAAACCATATTTAATAAACTAAAGCTACACACCTTATTTTTAGGTCTTGCAACCCACCATGGCCTACAAGTTGGTAACCACTGATTAATCCCAAGTTTTTTTACTCACTGAAGCAGTTTGGTGCACTCAGCCTTCCACATTTTCTGACTTAACTTTTGCAGATTTGACAAATATGTTCTCTCTAGGAATGTTTCGGTGCTCCTCTGCAACAGTATCAACTTCCAATGAAAATATAAACTGAATCAAGCAATGAGATATGACATCTAGGGGATGCAGATTTACCTCTAAATGTTGTTTTGGTTTTCTTCAACCTACAAATAGCTCTCTCAAGTTCCTTCCAGTCAGAGAAAATGGCAAGAATTGTTGCAAATAAAGCAATACTTAGTATTGAAGGATGTTGCATAGTGGGCAGTATATTAGGATTAGATCATTTAAGTGACCTGAAGTGCCCCCCTCTCTGTCTACCTATCCTGATTGATACTCCTACAGAGGCTTATCCACCTCCTCTCCTTCCCATGAGTATTCTGTTAAGTTTCTGAGATATACCTAGGCCAGGGGTGGGCAATTTTTTTTCTAAGGGGCCACACGAGAGCCAAAAATATTATGGAGGGCCGCACCTAAAGGCATTATCTATTTATTTATTTATTTATTTATTTACTATATATTACACATCATTAATATTAACATATTAATATATCAAGAAATATTCAAATATAATTAGTATTAATATCATAATTATTATATTATAGTATATATACTGTATAGACATAATATATTGAAATTATAATATAATATAACATTATATTATATTATTTATTATATTATTATATTATTATAATAAAATTATTATAAAATAATAATAAAAACCACTAAAATAAAATAAAATAAAATAAAATTCAAGAAGACAAGGTGCGAACCAAGATGGAATGGCCCAATGGATCCAGCCCAGAGGATGGCAAAGTGGACCCAGCTGCCGCCGCAGCAGAAAGGAGCAGAGCAACAGGCGATCGGAGGCTGCAGGCCTCCATCCGCTCTCGCCCCCAGCCGTTCCCCAGCTGATCGCCCTGCTATGGAGTGCCTGCCACCCCCGGCCTGCAGGGGGAGCAGTCGGCAATCTGAGGCGGCTTATTCGACCTGGCGACCCGGAAAACAATCAAGTCTTCCGGATCGCCAGGACGATCAGCCCCGCAGGTAGCCGAGTGCTCCCCTGCAGGCCCGGATCGCCAGACACTCCAAAGCTGCCACTCCAAAGGGATGTCAGGCACTTCAACGCCACCGCAATGGGATGGCGGCAGCAGCACCCCTTCTTCTTGGCCCCACCCCCAATGCCCTTCTCTCCGGGCTGGACAGAAACGGCTTCCATGAATTTCTCTGCTCCACCTATAATCTTTTGGGGAACCTGGAAACGTCTTTCCAGTCCCTTCCAAAAATTGTGCAAATTAGATTTTGGTTCAGTCAGTGAGTCTCCCAAATCAGTCCTCCTTAAGCATGGGTTTTCTCTCCAAGAAAGTGTTTATTCTCCACCTCCTGCCCTGTAGCATTCTGCCAGACAGGGCGTGTGTGTTAAATTTACAGTTTATTTGCACAGCGTTTCATCTTGCTTCTGCATCTCTCACCCAGTGACGAAAAAACTGGAAGGGAATGAGATTTATATCAGCTCCTTCTACTACCTTGTCTAAATAAAAGGGGAGGTATAAAATATTTCTCCTTGAAAGAAAGTGTGAAGGCTGCAGCTCATTGTTTAAACAGGCTTTTGAGAGATTGGATTGGTCATGTGAATATGTGTGCCTCTGGGCTACAGTTTTGGGGAGAATCTCTTCTTAATCAAAAGCCAAATTGAAAAATTGAGAGATAGGTTCAATTAGCATGACTTTTTAAGCGGGCTATAAAAGCCAATGGAATTAACTCTGAGAGAGTTCGCATTGGCTGGCAATGGAGAGATAGCGGGGCAAAATCAGAACATTGCCCCCTAATAAAAATTCTCTCCCAATTGCCATTTTTCTTCACATGTATTTATTTATTTATTATTTCAATTTATATACCACCCTTTCCCGAAGGCTCAAGGTGGTTTACAGCATATAAAACATACAATAGTAAAATAGCACTAAAACAGTAAAACATCAGGTCACTAAAACAATACATTATGCTATCGGCACACAGAGGGAGTGGCTAAGAGTTAAATGCCTGCCGAAAAAGAACTGGCTTGCAAGCCTTCCGAAAAGCAGGTAGTTCACTGATCGCTCGAACTTCAGCCGGCAAGGCATTCCACAAACTAGGCGCCACAACCGAAAAGGCCTGGTGGAAAATAAATGAATAGACCGCATAGAAGGGACTTTTAGCAAGTTTTGGTCCTCCAACCGAAGGGATCTCTGGGGAACATATGGGAATAGACGGTCCCTCAAGTACACTGGCCCCAGACTATACAAGGCCTTAAAGATCAAGACCAACACTTTGAAGGTGATCCGGTACTCAATTGGCAGCCAGTGCAGTTGCTGCAGAGTTGGAGTGATATGGCTCCTGGCCGGCACTCCAGCCAGGAGTCTAGCTGCAGCATTCTGCACCAGCCTAAGTTTCCGGATAACTGCCAAAAGTAGACCAATGTAGAGGGCGTTATAGTAGTCTAATCTTGAGATGACCGTTGCCTGGATCACCGTAGCTAGGTCATTCCCATTTAGGTAAGGCACCAGATGCCTAGCCTGTCGCAGGTGGGAAAAAGCAGATCTGCTGACGGCGGAGACCTGGGCCTCCATTGTCAGCAGTGGGTCCAATTGGACCCCCAGACTCTTTACTAAGGACTCTTTACATCTGTCCCAAAATGCATTGCTTCCAATTAGAATAGTTTCCAGATCGGACACTCTGATGAGAAGAATCATGGACTAACCAGAATTTCATATGTTACGTCTAATTTTGCACAGAATTCACAAATTGGATGTTTTTGTACACAAAACACAATTTTCTGTGCTGAAAATGCAAATTTCTGTGCATAAATATGATTTTCTGTGCTGAAAATGTGGTTTTTTCTGAGCAAATGGTATGCACATTTTTATGAATTTTATGGAATTTTTGGATATTTTTCTCATGGTAGGAAAATTGGTAAAATTACTTGTTTCTTCATTTGAAGATGTCATTAGCAAGGGCAGTAGAAATCAGGCCCAGGTGATATTTTTCTATATATGAAATTACAACAGTGCCGGAACTATCTTAGCCTTCCTTTCTATTAGATTAAGCTTCTTGGTCAGCCCAGAGCACGGCCGACACAAAAATAATAAATCTGGCCTTTTCTTTCCTTTCCTTTCCTTTTTTGTCATCTCGAAATGTCCTTTAATCTTTAATCGTTCTGCCCTGTAACCTTTAATAACAGCTTCCTTTTCTTATGATGTTTGTGAGGAGGAAATACAGAGTGTGCATCATGCAGGAGATCAAACTGAATCTTTAATTTAATCAGTTGTTAATAAGTGTTAAAAACAGCAGGGCCTGGTGGGCCTTTCATTTGTTTCACATTCACATGGAAAATCAATACAGCAAAAAGCCAGGGGGGTCCGCTCTTTTGAAAAGTTATAATTAATATTTTCTTCTTCTTCCCTTTGAAAAATCTCCAAATATTGAGTACAGCGGGCCTTTTGTGTCCATTAGGTTTAGTTCCAGGAGCCCTATGGATACCAAAATCCAAGAATGCTCAAGTCTTGTAATATACAACTGCTTATACAATATACAACAATGGCAAAAGTAAGGTTTGCTTCAAGCTTCAAATTTTCAATCCGTTTCATCTTTGGATGTGGACTCCATGGGTATGGAGGGTCAAATGTATGCTGTGCCTGATCCCTACAGTCCTTCATTCTTTCTTCCTGTGTCTAAAGCCCCACTTACATTGACCATATAATTTGGAACTGCAGGATTTGGTCAGTGTAGACCAGTGGTTCCCAACATTTTTTGACCAGGGACCACTCTGTGACCCCCTGACTATGGAACTCATTGCCCAGTGAGATTAGGCAAGCCCTCACCTTAGCAACCTTAAAAAAAACCTGGCTTTTTCGTTGCGCTTTTGTAGAGTAACTATACCTCTCCTTTTGTTGCCCCCCCCAATGCCTGTCCCTATAGTACACTTTCCCCTGCCAGTCTGAATGCCTGTCTCTATGACTTTGTCTTTATGACCTGCTCCCCCACAAATAAATAGCTCCACTCCAATCTCACTCCTGAGTTTTTAGCATTTATTTTGTGCATGCAGCCGGCTGATTGTCATTGTGATTGTGAATATTTATTCTATATTGTTTACTGTATTTTTATATTTTATTTATTTTAATGTATTGTTTTTTCATGTTTTAGTTTCTACTTTATTGTAATGCACTGTTGGGCTTGGCCCCATGTAAGCCGCCCTGAGTCCCCGTTGGGGAGATGGTGGCAGGGTATAAATAAAGTTTATTGTTATTATTGTTATTAACCAGGGATCACTTGGATCAGGGATCACTTGGACCAAGGAGCATCTGACCAGGGACCACTTTGACCAGAGACCACTCTCCAACATTAGTACCAAAAGGGTTACGAATGAGTTTTTGGTCAACTTTAGATTCAGTTTTGTTATTTGGGTTGCTGATTCAGAAAATTGCATTGGATAATAATAATAATACACTTTATTTATATTCCACTCTTCTCACCCCGAAGGGGACTCGGAGTGGATTACATCACACATACGACAGACAGTCCCTGCCGGTTCCACATACAATTAAATACAACATACAACATATTACAAGTACAATTTTAGAAGGATTTTTCTTCAGGCTGCGTCACAGGGTGCGTCACAGGGTGTGATTGCATCATTATGTCACAAGAGTGTGCTATTGCTTTCATCCTCATGACGGAGAGCCTTTGTTTTTCCGTATTCCACCTTCTGGCAGCCGATCTTTACTTTTTGTTTAGGCGTTGTAAGTCCTTGAAAAAATCCTTCCCCGCTTGGCGGTTCCCAGTTTTATCTAATCACAGCTGAGCTGTTTTCAAACTGTTGGGTGAACAGTGGACAGGGCTCACAGCTGGATGGACCACATCACCTCAAATTTCTGATACATAACATATGCCACCCAGTAGTCGCCATCTGCTTGCCCATCCAAAACTATATTTAATAATCTAGAGGTGATGTGGTAGTAGTAATCTTTTGTGGATAGTCAGCATCTTCTGTCTCGACATCCCCTTTGCCTTGGCACTATAAGAGGGTTTTGTGAGACCAGTCGCTCTCATTGCTGCATGGTTTCGAGGCAACGGTGTAGTAATGGTAAGGCTGTGGACCATATTATCATTCTTGGGGACCTCTGGTGGTCCATGGACCACAGGTTGAGAACCACTGGTGTAGACCCATCTAATGAACTTCAATACAGTTAGACTGCATTATATGAGTCTACACTCACCATAGTGTAGTTCCAAATGGCATTTTATGGCACTGTAGGTGGGACTGAAGCTCTGTAACATAACAAGCTTGCAGACCATATTGGACAAGTCACTGATGTTTGCCATTTGGGAGCAATCTATACCTGTTGCTCCTGAGAAAAATCTACTTTACTTTTGAATGGCTATTTCTTCAACTCTGCTCATACAAGACACAGTGGGGCTATTAGAAAAGAACCAGAAGAAGGGTAAACCAAGTACATCATAGAGGGTGGCATTCTGGCGCCATTCGGACATGTACTGGGTGGAAGCGGTAATAATAATTTTGAGCAATCTCAGCACGCTTGCCACCCTCTGATCCTTTAATGGCTTTGTTTGGTTGTATGAAAGCTATAGCAGAGAAGGATTGCCAAGAATGGGCTATTAATTGGATCACCCGTGTGTGTAAATGGAAAGACCTCACAAGCCTGTTAATTGACAACAGAGCAGAAAGAATGTAGCGTATCCTTTAAAAAATGACTAAATCATTTAATTAGATTTTGGAAGGCAGACAAAATAAGAAGAAGGTGGAGAGTTTTATCATTGATCAACACAACTGCAGGGTTTTTGTTTTCTTTTTTGGTTTTCAGAAACATATTTGAAAGCTACTTCTGAAGGCCTGCAATGTGTTGCTAGTCCCAACTGGCTTGGACCTGTTGAATTGGTGGCCTACATGTTGACTCCCTTTTCCACCATTGATTCAGTAGGTCTGCTCTTGTTGAGATCAACCAACTGGATTTCAGGCCATCAAACGGTATGCCACCAGGTTTATTTATTTATTGTGTCAGAAGTGAATTGAGGATACAGTTATAATGTATAAGAAATCACAAACAAAGTTAAACACTTGGCATTCTGCTAGATTTCCTTGGACCAGAAGCTGGCCACTTGGAGTGCCTCTGGTGTCCCTGTAAGAAGATCCTCCATTGTGTATGTGGCAGGGCCCAGATTGCATTTTAATTAATAATTTTAATACATTTTCTTAAGTACATTCATTCTCTTAAGTTGCATACATACATCAATACATTCCATACTTTTGTATTTCACACTTAACTCGTTACATCAACTTTATATCAGGCCCGGATCAGGCCCTTTTGGCACCCTAGGCCAAAGGTTCTGCCCCCGCCCCTGGCTCCGCCCTGCCCCCGGCTCCTCCCCTGGCTCTGCCCCGCCCCGGCTCCTCCCGGCTCTGCCCCTGCTCCATCCCCACCCCAGCTCTGCCCCCCGACTCCTCACCGGCTCCTTCCTCCTCCCTCCCTCCTAAAGCCACTATGCCGGCCTGAGAAGCGGCTGAAATCGCGGCTTTAGGAGGGAGGGAGGAGCCATGGGGAGGCCCCGCATCGGCTCCGGGGGTGGGGCTTTCCTTCCTTCTCCTCGCGCCGGCGAGGAGGCGGGGGTGGAGCTAGGGGTGGGGCGGAGCCGAGGGTGGGGGCAGAGCCGAGGGGAGCAGAGCAAAGTAGGGGGGGCAGCCGTGGATAGTGCTTATGCCACCGTGTGCATGCGCCCTTTCAAAAAATGAATTTTTTGGGAATTTTTTTGGACTGTTTTTGGAATTTTTAAAAACTTTTTTGGGGGGATCTGGACCTGCTGCCCCCCCCCCCCAAAGGTGCCACCCTAGGCCTTATGGGTAATCTGGGCCTGCTATATATGCATATATATATTATATCTTATCATATTCACCTTTGTGTCCCCACCCCCTTCCAAGCCACTTCAATTAGCATTCTCCTTCCAAAATCTCATTTCTTTTTGTGGAGGTAACTTCCCATCTACTTCTTTTAAACCATTCTCGATAAATTTACCCCAGACTTCATCAAAGTCATTTACTTTCCATACCCCCTTTCTAACTTTTAACCTACATGCCAATTTATCATTTATTGCTAATTTCCATAGTTCTTTATGCTATTCTTCAACGTGTATATTTATCTTGTCTTTCCAGTTCCTTGCTATCAACAATCTTGCTGCAGTTAACATATTATTTATTGCATCCTTCTCTGTTTTCCCTAAATTCTTCACATTATATAATGACAAGGCAATACTTGCACTTTTTTCCATCTTCATATCCATTATTACTTCTATTTCTCTAAATATCTTCCCCCCAGAATTCATTTACATATTTACATTCCCACCACATATGTATATATGTACCCACCTCTTGGCAACCTCTCCAACAGTTTTTATAATTTTTTATTAATATTTGCTATTTTTACTGGTGTTATGTACCATTTCCATACCAATTTATAAAAGTTTTCTTTAACCCTTATTGATAAGTTCCTTAAATGTCTTTGATTCCATAACTGTATCCAATCCACTTCCCTTATCTTAATCCCTAAATCTTCCTCCCATGTTTTTCTTAATATTGCATTTTTTATTTTTCCTTCCTTAATCTCTATTATTATCTTATATATTTTACTAGTTATTCCTTTCATCTTATGGTACTATTCTCCCGTGGCTCCTTCCTTTTGTATCATTTGTTCAAATTGTCTAGGTTTGTCTCCTTCCCCATTTTTTCTTATCCAGGTCTTAAACCATTGCTCTAACTGTAAGCAATGGAACCATGAGAGTTTAATATCTCTAAACTCTTTTTGTATATTTTCTTTCTTCATATCTGCTTTTATCCAATCTCCAATTTTATCTATATTCTTTTCCTTTAGTTTCTTGTCCAACATATTTTTTTTAAAATTTTGGAAAATTCTTATCCATTATTATTGGTTGAACTTTCTGATAATACTTTCCTGTATCTATTCCAAATTTCTAATACATTTCTTAACCTTGGGTTTTTTACTTCTTTAATTTCTTTCCTTTTAAAATCCTTAAAAATATATTCCAATTTTTCCCCTCAGATTGCTATTGTAATAAGTGGTCTGTGGTTTGCTCTTCTCCACACTCACATGTCGTGGACTCCACTTTGTAGCCCCATTTCTTAAGATTGACTCTGCAACTTGTGGTGCCAGAGCACTGTCTGTTCAGTGCCTTCAAGGTCACCCAGCCTTATGTATGCCCAGGGGGAGTCTCTCATCCAGTCTCAGGCACTTGTTGAGGTGCCGGGTTTTAGCCTGCCACTTTTGGACTCTTGCTTGCTGAGGTGTTCCTGTGATTATCTCCGTAGATCTTAGGAAGCTATTTCTTAATTTAAGACATTGTCTTGCTGGCTGATATCTGTACAGAGGATGGGCCCAAGATATCAATGCCTTGGTCCTTTCATTGCTGACTGCTACTTCCTGGCAGATGTCAGGTGGTGCAATACTGGCTAAACAGTATAATTTCTCCAGGGGTGTAGGGCGTAGACATCCTGAGCAACATCCAGTCTTTTAACTGGATGAGATGTATTCAACATTGGGAATGCATATTCAGCAGCAGAGTAGCAAAGCACATGAGCAGATGTCTTAATTGTCTCTGGTTGTGCCACCCGGTAGCACAGTGTTTCCCAACCAGTGTGCCGTGGCACACTAGTGTGCCGTGAGCGATCATCAGGTGTACCGTGGGAAATTGGCACTCTCCCCTATCCTAGCAGCCCCCTCACAGGTTTCCAAGAAACAAATGGAGCCTCTCCGCTTGGAAATGTTTTTTTTTTTTTTACTATTTTACTGGATTTTTCGAGAGTTGCCCCCCAAGGAACCTTTTATGACAGCTTCATGACATCCATAGTTAACTGGAAGCAAGTTTCACTCAGGGTGAAATTTCACAAAGGTCTGGAGAACAAGCTCTATGAGGAGCGGCTTGAAGAGCTGGGCATGTTTAGCCTGAAGAAGAGAAGGCTGAGAGAAGACATGATAGCCATGTATAAATATGTGAGAGGAAGTCATATATATGTTGTGTTCATTGAAACAGGCTCAGGTTTCACACTGAATGTATAAATACATTTAAAAACATATTAACTATATGTATTACTGTGTTAGAGTGTCATTTTGTGTCATTTTGGTTGGTGGTGTGCCCCAGGATTTTGTAAATCTAAAAAATGTGCCGCGGCTCAAAAAAGGTTGAAAAACACTGCTCTAAGTGACTGGCTTCAACTTGACCTTGGGACAGTAGCTGGAGGTGGCCACTACTGACATGGAGCTCTAATTCAGCACTGCATTATATGGCAGTCAGGGCCAATAATTTTGTTTCGGTAGCCACTGAACAAATAAACTACAATATAAAAGAATATAAAATATCAAAATATAAATAAAATAAATGGCAACTAGTAACACTGGGACAGTATGGAGTAGTTCAAGGTCCCATCTTCACTACTGTATCATTTAACTTCATAATTCAGTTGAACTGCATTATATGGCAGTGTAGATGGGGCCCCATGTACCACCAGTGGCTTGACTCTCTTCTCTAGCAGAATCGTGAATCTTCAAAGTATTCAAGATATTCCACAACTCTGAGAAATCAAATTGTCTATTTGCCATATTATTATTTTGCGCATCTTCTATTTATATCAATTTTATACTAACTTATGCAATGCTTTTGATACAAAATCATAATAATTTTGTCAATCGAAATAAAACAGTTCAATACATCTGCTTTTGTGATGTATGAGCAACGTATCTGAGCAAATGTATATTCAAAACCAAGACCATGCACAATGTCCAATAAAAAAAAGTAAAGACAAATATTGCAAACCTTTGGAAGGGATGGACTTTACAACACCCTCAGCTTTCTCTTCCAAAGAGTACTAACTACAAATCCCAGGATCCCATAGTATTGATGCATGGTAATTAAAGTGGTGTCAAACTTAATTCTACAGTGTAGATGCAACCATGATTCATGATAGCCTTAAGAAAAAAAATACAGATTTAAATATTGTGTTGTGGGGAGGGGATATGACCTTTAAGATGTGTATTTTTAAGATAATATATTTCAAATAAAATACATATTTTGAGATAAAGTATCCACTGAAGTGAGTATTTTTGAGAGGATGGAAAATCAACATTCACAGGTTGATAAAGGAAAGGAATGGAATGAAAACCGGAAGCACACAGAAGGGATGCGGTATGAACATAGACGTTATTTGTTCACCCCACAGCAAAAATCCCTCGTTGTGCCTAACATCCGGTCGAAAGGACTCCTGGCGATTTGAGGAGCGAGGTAGGGGGGCATGTCAAATATGTTTTGAGAAATAATATTCAACAGCTGTATTCCTAGACCTCCTAGAATCCTTTCAAACAGGTTCAGGGAGGAGGAGATGGCAACCTGCCAATCAAAAGCCAATCAGTCATAAAGGAACATTAAGGAAAAAAAAATCAAAATCAGAGACTGACATGACCCCCTCCCCCCCAACACCCGCCTTTGCTCATTTTCTTTTTAAAATATATATTTATTGGTGTTTTCTGGGAGGGTATGATATGCATGCTATGCATTACCAACTAATTGAATAAATATAATTGAGACCAGGTGGGGCCATTCAAGAGCCTGCTCTTGGTCTCCCTTGTCCACATGAACTTATTTACCTGGGAAAGGAAAGCTACATGAATCTAGATGGATATATAATTATGTGAAGCCCACGGCTCAAGGGGACAGGCGTTAAATATAGTAGGCATTGTTAGAATCATAGAGTTGGAAGAGACCTCATGGGTCATCCAGTCCAACCCCATTCTGCCATCAAGCCTCTGCTTAAAAGCCTCCAAAGAAGGAGCCTCTACCACACTCCGGGGCAGAGAGTTCCACTGCTGAATTGCTCTCACAGTCAGAAAGTTCTTCCTAATGTTCAGGTGGAATCCTCAAAAAGTCCATAAATTATGAGTGAACACTCATGCAGCAAGAACTTCAATGACTCCCATGACTTCCCTGGATCTAGAGTCTGACACTATACTTCTATTTATGCAAGTGAAAATCCCATTGGCTTTTTTTAGCCGTTGCATCACATTGTTGGCTCAATAAATGAATCAGTTTTCATCACATCCCATTGGTCTGCATAAATAGGAGTATAATTTATTTATTTATTTCCAATGTTTCTACCCCGCTCTTTTCTACCCCCGAGGGGGGATTCAGAGCAGCCTAACAAAAGGTACAATTTGATGCCAACATAATAAATACAATATAAAACCAAAAACATACAGCATTAAAACACATTAAAATACAATTAACATTAACACATTGTACACATTCTCTTAAGTTAAAAACAGTATTTTGTCCATAACAGGAGCATTGAGCCGTATCCATCAACTTGCTGTTACAAATCCAGTCCAAAGTACTTTATTGTGCTAATGTGCAAACGCTTGGTCCCACAGCCAAGATTTCATTTTTTTTCCTGAACGCCAGGAGGGATGGTGTTGAGTGTATGTCGCTTGGGAGCGCATTCCACAGTCGGGGTGCCACCACCGAGAAGGCCCTCTCTCTCGTCCTCACCAACCGGGTTTGAGAAGTTGGCGGGAGTGAGAGCAGGGCCTCCCCGGATGATCTTAAATTACGAGGTGGGACGTAGAGGCTGATGCATTTGGACAAGTAAGCTGGGCCAGAACCGTATAATGTTTAGATCCAGCAAAGTCATGGGAGTCATGGAAGTTATTGCTGCATGAGTGTTCACTCATAATTTATGGACTTTTTGAGCAATAAGAAATCTAACAATGTAATAGTCTGTGGTTTTTGGAAATTAATAATTCTAGTAAAATTATTGAGTTGGATCTGACACTCCAAATGCCAATCGAATGACTGCTGGGGAGTCCAGGATAGAGCTTGATGTATATTAGGACACTCTTGTAGAAGCTCTGATATTACTGCTCTTAGCAAGATTTGTTTGGAAGTATTGCCTTTAATTCCTTTGAGACTGAGAGGGAGTATGACTTACCTACAGTCACCCAGTGGGTTTCCATGGCTGAATAGGGATGCAAACCCTGGTTCTCCAGAGTTTTAGTAGAATTATTGCAGTTGGACACTGCTTGAACTGCTATTGCTCAATGCAATGGAATCCTGGGAGTTGTTGTTCGTTTAGTGAGCACCAGCTCTCTTTGGCAGAGAAGGCTGAATGCCTTGTAAAACTACATCATCTTCATAGAGCTGTGCTGGCTAGAAGTTTCTAGGAGTTATTGTATAATCCATTTCCCAAATAACTTTTCCCTAGTCCTGCATTTAGAATAGGCATTTTCAATATTTGAAATACAGATGGAGTATCTTTTATCCAAAAGACAGAACAGAAGTGATTTGAATTATTTTGGATTTAGGGAGACCCCGGTGACACAATGAGCAGGACTGCTGGCCAAAAGGTCAGCTGTTCAAATGCGGGGAATGGGGTGAGCTTCCATCTGTCAGTTCCAGCTTCTCATGTGGGGGACATGAGCGATGTCTCCCACAGGATGGTAACACATCTGGGCACACCCAGGGCAATGCCCTTGCAGACGGCCAATTCTCTTACACCAGAAGTGACTTGCAATTTCTCAAGTAGCTCCTGACACGAAAAATTAAAATACCAGATAGAGCAGTGTTTCCCAACCAGTGTGCCGTGAGCCATCATCAGGTGTGCCATGGGAAATTGGCACTCTCCCCTCCTAGCAGCCCCCTCACAGGTTTCCAAGAAACAAATTGAGCCTCTCCACTTGGAAATGTTTTTTAAAAAAACTGTTTTACTGGATTTTTTGAGAGTTGTCTCCGCCCCCAGGAACTGTTTGTAACAACTTCATGACATCCATAGTTAACTGGAAGCAAGTTTCACTCAGGGTGAAATTTCACAAAGGTCTGGAGAACAAGCTCTATGAGGAGTGGCTTGAAGAGCTGGGCATGTTTAGCCTGAAAAAAAGAAGGCTGAGAGAAGACATAACAGCCATGTATAAACATGTGAGAGTTAACTGGAAGCAAGTTTCACTCAGGGTGAAATTTCACAAAGGTCTGGAGAACAAGCTCTATGAGGAGTATATATGTTGTGTTCATTGAAACAGGCCCAGGTTTCACACTGAGTGTACAAATACATTTTAAAACATATTAACTATATGTATTACTGTGTTAGAGTGTCATTTTGTGTCATTTTGGTTGGTGGTGTGCCCCAGGATTTTGTAAATGTAAAAACTGTGCTGCGGCTCAAAAAAGGTTGAAAAACACTGAGATAGAGAATGCACAAGCTGTGTCGTATACACATAACCTGAAGGTAATGTTATCAATATTTTAAGTAGTTTTGTGCATATTGTGTACAGTGAACTATCAGAAAGCAAAGGAGTCAATATCTCAGAGACCAATTTTGGAGTCTTTCAGATTTGGAAATTCCAGATAAGGGATGCACAACCTGTATTTCTAATGGCTAAGGTTGTGCAAAGGGATGAATAACAAAGTTGTAATCCCTGGAGTATGTTTTTTTAAAAAGAAGAAAATAACCTTCTGGGAAATATTTGATTGTGAGTACATGAAGAACCCAAGAGAGGAAAGCTTAGATTTTATATTATGTTTATTTGCTTTATTTATTTTATTGTTATTGTCTGTATTTTATTCTAATGTAATTTTGGTGTCTGTATTTTGTATTTTATTCAGTTGTATTGTACCTTGGGCTTGGCCTCATGTTAGTCGCCCCGAGTCCCCTTCAGGGAGATGGTGGTGAGGTATAAATAAAGATTATTATTATTATTATTATTAGTTTTGACCAGGGGTGGGCAATTATATTTTTCCATGGGGCCACACAAGAGCCAAAAAAGACTATGGAGGGCCGCACCTAATGGACTACATTCTAATCTACTTTATTTATTTATTTATTTACTATATTTACTATATATTACACATCATTAATATTAACATATTAATATATCAAGAAATATTCATAGATTATTAGTATTAATATCATAATTATTATATTATCGTATATATATAGACATTATAATATATTGAAATTATAATATAACATAACATTATATTATATTACTTATTATATTATTATATTATTATTATAACAATATTATAAAATAATAATAAAAACCAATAAAATAAAATAAAATGAAATTCAAGAAGACAAGGTGCGAACCAAGGTGGAAGCTGACATCCTCAAGAGAGGAAGGATCCCAAGATGGAATGGCCCAATGGACCCAGCTCAGATGGATGCAAGGAATAATCACCCCCCCTCTCAAACAAAAAGGCCAAGAGGAAGAGGGCACCCAGTTCCTGACTTCTACCCACCTCTGGTTCCGGTTCCCCCTTGGAGTTTCCACTCCGAAACAATAAGAATCTGAATTAGGAAGGCAAGGGGAAAAGCAGAGGCAGGCACACTCAAGCTCTTTGGGAAGCCCCACACGTTCCTGGGAAAAGCTGGCTGCGTTTTCTCGTGGGGAGGGCTTGGTTGATTATTCCTTGCATCCAAAAGGCCACAGAGCCCTCCCCACGAGAAAACGCAGCCAGCCTCTGCTTTTCCCCCTGCCTCCTTCCCAAGGAAACTCTTCGCCAGGCAGGCTCCCTCCTTCCCTCGCTCTCTCGCCTCTGGACTTCGGGTGCTGCTCGCCGTTTGGATGCAAGGAATAATCAACCAAGGCGAGGGAGGAAGTGGCGGTGGGGCTTACTTTGTGCTAGAAATGGGGGAGCAGCACCCGAAGTCCAGAAGAGAGAGAGAGCGAGGGAGGGAAGGAGCCTGCCTAGTGGAGGGTTTCCTTGGGAAGGAGGCTGAGGCAGTCCTGCTCCACCGCTGCCTGGCTCCAGCGGGCGAGGATCGACTCGGGAGAACTAACTCTCAGGCGGTGGAGGGGGATTCCGCCATGTTAGTCACAGGCGGCATCGAGCAGGAAGTTCTTCGGGAGCCGCAGCGAGGAACAGGAGGAGGCACTCTGCTCCCTCCCTCCCCTCTCTTCCGGAAGGAAGCCGCGGGCCGGATGGCATCGCCCAAAGGACCGCATTTGGCCCGCGGGCCGTGGTTTGCCCACCCCTGGTTTAGACTCAAGGGCAGGAATTTCTATGGATGTATAGGGAATGTATGGCTGTAAAGAGGCAGTCCTTCTTGGTCAATGCTGATGCTGAGGCTGATTATTTGTATTCCAGTTAACGTTAAACAAAATTCAAAGAAGCTCACAACATTAAAAATTAAACATTTTCCTTAACGTGCAAAGCAAAAGTAAGAGTGGAGAAGGAAGCCTTCTTGGGAAATAAGAAGAAAGGGTGAAAACGAAACCTCGCCTCACTTTAGTTTTTCATTTCAAGAGTAAACAACTGATACAGCGGAAAGGGAAGGGAAAAAAATACCCATGACCAAAGGGCAAAACTTTAATCCTATCTGAAATATTAACTTAAAATAGAGACAACCCTGCAACTGAACTGAAATGCTCCATTTCTATGTGAGAGAGGCATTTCTGTGGAGCTGGAAGGCATGCAGCTGCGGACAGCTGTGGAGCTGGTACAGAAACAAAATCTGGCAAACAGATGGAAGGAGGCCTAGGAAGGGTCGAGCGCTCAAGTAAAAGTACAGTTTTGCTTCTGTCTTCGCCAGTATACGGTCACCTTCTTCAAACGCTCGATGTAACAAAAGGAAGCTTAAATACAAATTAGGCAGAGAACTGTAGTCATCTCATTTCATCCTTTTAACTCTACTTTTTTTCGTCTTTTCATTTTTTGGAAAATGGAAAGAATTTCTCTTGATGGGCTCCTCGCCCTGGACAGCTTCCAAGATATTCTAACAATTCTCTTGATTTATTAGCCTCGGCCGGAAGATATGGCGTTTGTAACTGCATCTCCAAAAGGGCACGGAGGGAAAAAGGCTTCCTAGTTTGGAACTGGGCTCTGTAAGAATTGGGTTTTTCTCCACCTTCTTTCTTTTGTTATTATTTTTCTTGACAAAAAATAGTGTTTATTTATTTATTTATTTATTTATTTCTTCGGTTTTATACCGCCACTCCCAAAGGCTCGGGGCGGTTTACAAGGAAGAACAAGCAATACAGAATGAAACAGTGGATTAAAACTCAGCAATTGTCAAAAGCCTGCCTGAAGAGGTGGGTTTCGCATGCTCTATGAAAAGATCTCAGATCTCGGAGGGGCCGAGTCTGGGGCGGCAGGGAGTTCCATAGGACTGGACCTATGATAGAGAATGCCCTCCACCGGGTTGCTGTTAAATGGAAGGATCGAACACTAGGAATAGCAAGAAGGTTCAAATCTTCCGACCGTAGTAACCTCGGGGGATTGTAAGGGAACAGGTGATCCCTTAGATCAAGGGGTGCTCATTAGGTGGCTCACGATCGACTGGTCAATCCCGGGACCTTAGGAGGTCGATCCCAGTTGGATGGGGCGCTTCTGAGGGGGCAGAGCCATGCCGCGCCAGGCCCCTCCCCCAGCTACAGCGTTACCACAGCTTCTTCAGCCTTGAGAAGGGTATGCCAAGTGAGTGGTGGCTAGCTATGCCACTACTGGCTTGGAATACCCTCCTCTACCCTGGAGAAGCTGTGGCAGCGCTGTAGCCAGAGCAGGGAGGGGGTGGAGCCAGACTGTGCCAGGCCCCGCCCCTTCCCCAGCTACAGCATTAAAACAGCTTCTTCAGCCTTGAAGAGGGTATGCCAAGTGAGTAGTGGCTAGCTATGCCACTACTGGCTTGGCATACCCTCCTCTACCCTGGAGAAGCTGTGGCAGCGCTGTAGCCAGAGCGGAGAGGGGGCGGAGACAGGCTGCACTAGGCCCCGCCCCCGCCCCCAGCGACAGCATTACCACAGCTTCTTCAGCCTTGAGGAGGGTATGCCAAGTGAGTAGTGGCTAGCTATGCCACTCCTGGCTTGGCATACCCTCCTCTACCCTGGAGAAGCTGTGGCAGTGCTGTAGCCAGAGCAGAGAGGGGGCGGAGACAGGCCGCACTAGGCCCCGCCCCCGCCCCAGCGACAGCATTACCACAGCTTCTTCAGCCTTGAGGAGGGTATGCCTAGTGAGTAGTGACTAGCTATGCCACTCCTGGCTTGGCATACCCTCCTCTACCCTGGAGAAGCTGTGGGCAGGCCACACTGGCCCCGCCCCGCCCCAGCGACAGCATTAGCCAGAGCCTTGAGGAGGGGCCAAGTGAGTAGTGGGGCCACACCAGGACCCGCTCCTCCTCCCCAGCCAGAGCTAGCCAGGCCACACCAGGACCCGCTCCCTCCCCCGGCTACAGTGTTACCACAGCTTCTTCAGCCTTGAGGAGGGTATGTTAAGTGAGTAGTGGCTAGTAGGCATGAGAAAAAAGTTATGAAAATGAAAAGAAATCGGAAGGGATTCGTATGTATGGGACTTTCAAGTTTATACGGATCGCAAGGCCAATCCCAGAAGTGGACTTTCTTTTTCCCCCTGGGCCCAAAATTTCGTTAGATTATTAAATATTTCGGATGCCCACCCAACAGGAAAATTTCCCCCCTCCAAAATAGCTTTGCAGACATAACTCACAGTCAAATCGGGGCCTTTCCATGCTTGAAGCCTAATTAGAGTGAAAGGCCTCCTCCAGGAAGTGAAAAAGGAGCCGGAAACGATAGAGAGATCCAGATCGGGACTCCTAGAGGGGCTGGAGGACTGACGAAAGCGATTTAAACACCCAGGAAGGGGTTTAGATAGAAGGACAGAGTAGAAGGACATAAGAACTGCTGAGAGAAGGGCAGCAGGAGTGAAAAGAGCACGGAGAGGAGAAGGAAGAGTTCAGAATCAAGAAAAGCCATAGAGTTCAAACGGAGGTCCTAGACTGCTATGGTAAAACTGAATGGGAAAAAGCTGGAGTGAGGAGAACTCTAGCAAGGCCTGCACCAGAGGTATTTAATAATATTAATAATAATATATTAATGCATTATATCTCCCTGCAAGGAAACCAAGGGAAATGTTGCCCCTTGATTTGCCTGTGCTTAAAACAGTATCAGTCCCGTTTCCCTGCTTTGCCTACTTTCGTTAGTAATTTGGTTACATTTAAGAATTTTTTGGAATTTTTTTGGTAAGTCTTTCTATTACTAATCAAACACCCCCCCCCCCCCCCATTAGATTTTCGATACCCTATTTTTGGGTTCGAAACCATGCCTAGTTGCTAGCTATGCCACTATTGGCTTGGCATACCCTCCTCTACCCTGGAGAAGCTGTGGCAGCGCTGTAGCCAGAGCATGGAGGGGGCAGAGCCAGGCTGCGCCAGGCCCCGCCCCCTCCCCTGGCTCTGCCCTGCTTTTCTCTCAGGTAGATCTTTTTGACTTGGTTTTATCATAAGTAGCTCACATGCAGAAAAAGTGTGGGCACCCCTGCCTTAGATACACTGGCCCCACACCATGTAAGGCCTTAAAAGTAAGAACTAGCACCTTGAAAGTGATACAGAATTCAATAGGCAGCCAGTGCAGGTCCCGCAAAATAGGTGTTACATGACAGCTCGCAGGCATCCCTGCGAGGAGCCGAGCTGCGGCATTCTGCACTAGCTTGAGTCTCCGGGTCGCAGTCAAGGGTTATATCATCTGAGTAGTTTACCCTCAAATTAAAAGGTATGACTGCTAAAATATAAAATAATATATGACTGATTGATAACTGGCAAATAGAGGGAGAAAATGTGAAGGCAGTGACAGTCTTTGTATTTCTAGGCACAAAGATTACTGCAGATGCAGACTGCAGCCAGGAAATCCGAAGACGTTTCCTTCTTGGGAGGAGAGCAATGGCCAATCTTGAAAAATTAGTGAAGAGTAGAGACATCACACAGGCAACAAAGATACGCATAGTTAAAGAAATGGTATTCCCCATAGTAACCTATGGATGTGAGAGCTGGACCATAAAGAAGCCTGAGCGAAGGAAGATAGATGCTTTTGAACTGTGGTGCTGGAGGAAAGTTATGAGAGTGGCTTGGACTGCAAGAAGGTCCAACCGGTCCATACTTCAGGAAATAATTCCCGACTGTGTACTGGAGGGAATGATTTCAGAGACAAAGATGAAGTACTTTGGCCACATAATGAGAAGGCAGGAAAGTTTAGAGAAGACAATTATGCTAGGGAAAATGGAAGGAAAAAGGAAGAGGGGCCAACCAAGGACAAGGTGGATGGATGGTATTCTCTAAGTCAGTGTTTCCCAACCTGTGTGCCATGGCAGCACACTAGTGTGTCGTGAGCGATCATCAGGTGTGCCATGGGAAAACCTCCAATATACCCTTTCTCCCCCCTCCTGCCGAACTCCTGCTGCTGCTGCTTGTGGGGGGAGGAGGAAGGGCTGGGTGGCGACAAAGAAGAAGGGGATTGGGCGCCACCTCCTTCGGCCATTTCCCCTCCACGCGTACTGATGACACTTCAGACCGAAGCTACGTACCAGTCGGGCCAGTGGACGTACTGTATATAGATGTTAAATAATAGAGGGGAGAGAATGGCCCCTCTATTATGGGAGTTCTGTATGGGAAGTTTGATTCCATTCTATCATTGGTGGAGTTCAGAATGCTCTTTGATTGGGGGTGAACTATAACTCCCAGCAACTACAACTCCCAAATGACAAAATCAATTTTTGACTGATGGTCCCTCCTTGGATTAGTATTAGTATGTTTTGTGGCCAAATTTGACAGCAATTTGTCCAGTGGTTTTTGAGTTATGTTAATCCCACAAATGAACATTACATTTATATATATATATATATGTGTGTGTGTGTGTGTGTGTAGAGAGAGAGAGAGAGAGAGAGAGAGAGAGAGAGAGAGAGCACAACAGCGCAGGCAGAAAAGCAAACATCACAGGGAAGCATGTCTGTATAGGAGGGTGAACATTAGGAAGAACTTCCTGACTGTGAGAGCTATTCAGCAGTGGAACTCTCTGCCTCAGAGTGTGCTTCCGTCTGGCTGCTCTCTTTCCAGCCGGCTTCCCTGAGGACCGGGTACGTTTTCCCTGAGGACCGGGTGACTGCGATAAAAACTAAACACAGAGAGAGACTGACAACTGTTGAGCAAGACCTTCGTGTGCGTCTTTCTGCCATTCCTGCCAGGATATCTATGTTGTGTTCATCGAAACAGGTCCAGGTTTCAAACTGAGTGTATAAATACATTTAAAAACATATTAACTATATGTATTACTGTGTTAGAGTGTCATTTTGTGTCATTTTGGTTGGTGGTGTGCCCCAGGATTTTGTAAATGTAAAAAATGTGCCGCGACTCAAAAAAGGTTGAAAAACACTGCTCTAAGTGACTGGCTTGACCTTGAAGGAGCTGGGGGTGGCCACGGCTGACAGGGAGCTCTGGCATGCACTGGTACATGAGGTCACCAATAGCCGGAAGCCACTGAACAAATAAACTACAATATAAAAGAATATAAAATATCAAAATATAAATAAAATAAAGACCATGTGTAAGCATAAAAATATAATTATTTGAACAACCTTTCAAGGCTTAAACTCCATATCAAATAATAATTTTCCATAAATGATGGGTAACACCTCACTTGAAAAAAGTACACCTGAAAGGGATCTAGGAATATTCATAGATCACAAACTGATGTGACTCAACAGTTGGATGTATCAGCTAAAAATGCCAATGTGATTCTAGGCTGCATCAATAGGAGTATGGTGTCTAGATCGAAGGAAGTCGTAATCCCATTCTATTCTGCTTTGGTTAAACCTCACCTGGAATAATCCTGTGTCCAGTTCTGGGTAAAGAAATTCAAGAAGGAGATGGAGAAGATGGAATGTACCCAGAGAAGGTCAACCCAGATGATGAAAGATCTAGAAATCAAGCCTTTTGATGAATGAATTCATGAGCCGGTCATGTGTAGCTCGCAGAAGAGAAGGTTAAGAGGTGACATAGCATGCTTCCCTGTGATGTTACCATAGACTTGCCCTGGAGCACCTAGCAAATTTCTAAAGAGGATCATTCTCTAAGAATTTTCTAGATCATCCAAAATGATTCTAATAATATAATAATAAACTTTATAATAAACTTTTTTGTACCCTGCCACCATCTCCCCAATGGGGACTCGGGGCAGTTTACATGAGGCGAAGCCCAACAACGCAATACAATAAATGAAATCCACATCATGATAATTTACATAAAACATAAAACATAAAAATACAGAAAACAATATAAAATTACTATAAAATCAGTCATAACACAGAACAGGCAGCGGGCCGCATGTATAGAATAAAATATTAAGGCTAAAAACATGGGGTGAGGCAGTGATGGAGCAGATTATTTGTGAGGCGAAAACTATTCTGAAATGGGGTTGAAATGGACCTTCATACAGAGGGGGAGGAGATGTGTGCACTAAGGACAAATGTTGAGGGATAATAGCAGTATGAGATTATATGGTTAATCTCCAAAAGTGCAGCGGAAGAGCCAGGTTTTGAGATTCTTTTAAAAACTTTCCAAAGTGGGGGCATGTCTAATCTCACCGGGCAGTGTATTCCATAGTTGGGGAGCCACTGCGGAAAAGGCTCTTTCCCTTGTTCCCACAAGGCAGGCCTGAGATAACGGTGGGGTGAAAGGAGAGCCTCCCCCAAGGATCGGAGGGATCGGGCAGGTTCATGGAGGGAGATACGGTCACGAAGGTAGGTGGGTCCCAAACTGTTTAGGGCTTTATAGGTGATGACCTGTACCTGGAATTGGGACCAGAAAATAAACAGTAGCTAATGGAGTTCCTTAAACAGGGGGGTTGACCGCTCCCTGTAATTCGCCCCTATTATTAATCTGGCCACCGAGCGTTGGACAAGTTGTATTTTCCGGGCTGTCTTCAAGGGTAGCCCCATGTAGAGCGTATTGCAGTAATCCAATCTAGAGGCAACCAAGGCATGGACCACCGTGGTCAAGTCTGACTTCAAAAAGTATGGTTGCAGTTGGCGCACAAGTTTTAATTGTGCGAAGACCCTCCCGGCCACCGCCGATACCTGTGCATCAAGCATCAGTGCTGAGTCCAGGAGCATCCCCAACCTGTGGATCTGTGATTTCAGGGGGAGTGTCACTCCGTCCAGCACAGATTGCCACCCAATACCCTGGTCAGGCAAGTGACTGACCTGGAGGACCTCTGTGTTGTCAGGATTAATCTTCAGTTTGTTCAACTCTATGGTACCTTCCAGTGGAAAAATGCTATATAATCACTAGAGGACCTAGACATTTTCTAGTCAGGACATATTTTGTCTGATAGGGGTAAGTGAAAATGCAAGTAGTGTTTCCATGAACACAGGGTTCATATTTTATCCATCTTTGATGAAATCTCACAGCGTTTCTCATAAAACTCTCACATTAGCATCTTTAGGGCGATTTTTGCCATTTTTATTATTTTATGGGCCAATCATGATCCATCAAGCAAAGAACATCAACAAGAATAGTAGAAAGGGAACATCCTTAAAAGCACTGCCAGCGTTCTTGGGTCTCACTGGAGGAAATGTGGTATACAAATGCAATAAATCACCAACATCATCACTACTACTACTACTACTACTACTACTACTATCATCATTTTGCATGAAAGTGATGTTCTTGGAGAACATAGAAGAGAGAAGGTATTGGGTTCAAAAAGAAGCCAATCAGAAAGCAGCTTCTTGAGGAAGTACAAAAGCAAAACAAACCTGGAAAATGAACAAGGCAACAAAAAGATTTGGGCTGGAGCCTCGTCATTGTTAGAGGCAGCGCTGAAAAGGTTTACGTCTGGAAATTAATCCATTTGTCCTGGGTTCTCGGAGGCCCCGTGCTTTCATCTTTCCACAGAACACGCTGGAAACCTCACTTAGGGCATGTTCAACATTTTGTTTGCTAGTAAAACAAAGTAATTTGGCCTCTGTTAACACAACGTTTTAAGTGGAACCTCCAGGGAATTCTTTAAAGCAGTCCATAAAAGCATTGTGTCACTTTAATTCCAGTCTCTCCCTGCAGCCCTGACTCTCTCTCTGAAAGAAGGTTGTTTAAAAAAGGCACTTTTTATTGGGCGCCTGTTTTTTTTTTAAAAAAAACCAAAGATCAATAGTGCAACATTAAATATGTCTCCACCCTTCCATATTTAAGGACCACGGGTGCAATCCAGAACCACTGCAATCAATGCATGGTGTTGGGGTGGGGCAAGGTTGTGAGGGGCAGAGAAATCCCCCCGTCATGTATCAATACGTGACGGGGAACTCATAGGGAGGAGGGAACAGGCTTGCTTTCTGCTGCCTTGGAGACTAGGATGCAATGGAACAATGGCTTCAAACTACAGGAAAGGAGATTCCACCTGAACATTAGGAATAACTTCCTAACTGTGTGAGAGAGCTGATCAGCAGTGGAACTCTCTGCCCCGGAATGTGGTGGAGGATCCTTCTTTGGAGGCTTTTAAGCAGAAGACGGATGGCCATCTGTTAGGGATGCTTTGAATGCGCTTATCCTGCTTCTTGGCAGAATGGGTTTGGACTGGATGGCCCACAAGGTCTCTTCTAACTCTATGAATCTATTATTATTATTCAAATTTGTGTCTTTTGGGCATCTGGTCCACACACCAGGACTGGAAGTTGGTAGCTTTCGTGCGGTGGTAAAACCAGGCCCGGATTAACCCCTTTTGGCGCCCTAGGCCACACTTTGGAATTACGCCCCCAAACCAACCTCTACCGCACCCCCACCTCCTCCTCCTTGTGGTGCCACGCGCCCTCCTTCCATGAGTCAAGGAAGGAGGGCGTGAGGAGAAGGAGGCGGAGGGAAGCCCCGCCCCCAGGGCTGCTGCTGGGCATGTGCAGCAGGAGGGCACGAGCACCTCTGCCTCCTCCGCCATGTTCCTGGTGCCGCACATGCCCGGCAGCAGCCCCGAGGGCTTCCCTCTGCCTCCTCCTCCTCGCGCCCTCCTTCCTTGACAAGGGGGTGGGGGCGAAGGTGAGGGGGGGCTGTTCCCTCCTCCCCGCCCCCTCGCAGCACTCTCCCCCCGCCCTCCCCTGAGAGAGAGAGTCATCTCCATGCCACGCGTTGCGGTTTTGCTTCAACATTTTTTTGGGTCCGTGTGAACTGCACCCCCCTTGGTTTGCGCACCTAGATTATGGCCTAGGGTGGCCTTATGGGTAATCCGGGCCTGGGTAAAACATATACATGTTAACATTTCCTGGAGGAAGCAAGAGATACAGGAGACCAAGCTTCCCATCCCATCCCTACTCTTCCCTTTCTCTCCTCCTTCATCATCTTCATCCTCCTCTTTATCTTTTTCTTCTTCTTTCATCATTGTATATGGCACTTTACAAATAAAATACCAACAAAACCATTTTCTGCACTCAGGCTTCAAGTCTAATTAAGACAGGATATGAAAGGAAAAAGAAATGGTAGTATCAGAAGGCGTAAAGTCCTGCAGATACTGTCTCTTCTCCATTCCCCACAAGGCCAGGGCTGTGGCAGTTGAGATAGATGGAGAGTCTTTCATCTGCTTCTAGGTTTAGACATGTGGAAGCTATACTGTTTCTTCTTCTCTTCCTCCAAGGCCAGGGCACTGGTAGTTGGGATGGCCAACGCATGATGAAGGCAACTGCTGATGGTCTTATTTTATTTATTTTTTTATTTGCCATGGTTCTATCCAGAGGAAGGCGACTCGAGGCGGTGAACAAGCGGCAACAAGTGCCCACATACAATACATCACAAGATAAAAACAGTCATATAAAAACATACAAAATTAACAAAACTACAAAATACAAATCTCAGTTCCACAATCTTAAACTTGGTTTCCGTTTCGTCGTCATAGTAATCCTTGATCTCGATTAAAGTTCGTCTGCGAATGCTTGCTCGAAAAGCCAAGTTTTGACTTTCTTACGAAATGTCAGGAGGGAGGGGGCCAATCTGATGTCACTAGGAAGGGAGTTCCAAAGCCGAGGAGCCACTACTGAGAAGGCCCTGTCTTTTGTCCCCGTCAGGCGCGCCTGCAAAGCAGGCAGGACCGAAAGCAGGGCCTCTCTGGATGATCTTAAGCATCTTGATGGTTCATAGGGAGAGATGCATTCGGACAGGTAAGTTGGACCAGAACCGTTTAGAGCTTTAAAGGCTGAAGCCAGCACTTTGAATTGTGGCCGATAGCAAACTGGTAGCCAGTGGAGCTGGCACAACAGGGGAGTTGTACGCTCCCTGAGTGCCGCTCCTGTTATCAACCTGGCTGCTGTCCGTTGAACCAATTGAAGCTTCCAATCAGTCTTCAAAGGCAGCCCCATGTAGAGAGCGTTGCAGTAATCTATATGGGATGTAACCAGAGCATGGACTACCATGACCAAGCCAGACTTCCCAAGGTACTTGGCATGATGTAGCTATGCTTACCTCTTATCCCCCTTTTGCAGCCAGGGCAATCACGGTTAGGATGAAAGGAGGGACTTTCCTGTTTTCTGGACTTGCCATGATGGACATGTGTCTGTATTTTTCTCTCCCTCTGAGATCAAGGCAGTCACAGTTGGGATGGATGGAGGAAATTTAGTCTTCTTCTGGGCCTAGGCAGCTGGGGCAATCCTTCTTCCCCTTTCTGCATTCTGTATCATGAAATGGATCTGCAATTCTTGACCTCACACATAATAACCCTGGTTGTACTAGGAAGAAGGTTGAGAAGGAAAACTTCACAAACCTTTTCATGTAAATCCCGCAAGGTAATTAGCAGACCATCTGTTTCATACTCCAGCATAAATTTTAACTAGAGAGATCATTCAGGTGATAGGCAGAACTGTGTTGAGGTGCCTCGCAGGTGCCTTCTTCGAAATGGCCAAGATCCAGAAAAGCACTTAAGATAGTCTTCTACTTTGAGCACCTGTGTTTATTTCCACTCACTTTTATGGCTCTGCACATGCTTCTAAGTGGTTTGGGGCTTAAAAGGGGATTTGAGACACTTGTATCCTCGCTTGGGTTTCCCCTTCTTCTTTCACACTTTTATTTCGGAAGACTTTATCGCATGTCAAAAGCATTGCACACATAAGTATAAAACTAATAAAAAAAATAGAAGGACCACAAGTGACTAAATAATCCTCCTGATCATTACTGTCCGGGCGTTTGGATAGGCTGGTGGCTGCGTCCACCATATACAGGAATATGTGATTTATGATTTATGATTGAATATTGGTATGTATCCCTTTTATAGCCTGGTGTACTTTTGGGTTTTGTTCTCCATTTGGAACGAATACATGTAATGTACAGTATATGATCATACTGCTATACTTATGCTTTGTATACTATACATTTATTTACTAGACCTCCCGGACCAGTGGAATTGTTGTTATATGTGGATACTTTTACCTCCCGGGTCCAGACGAAGCCTATACAGGCGAAACAGCAAGGCCTTATTCTGACTGTCGACCCGCACCCTTCCCTTCTATCCCGGAGTATATATCTATTATCGGATGTTCCGCATTTATTTACTTCATTGCCTTGGGATGTTTTGATCGGAAGTTGGATTCATCTCCACTTGCAACATTATTTACCTTGATTCCACTTTTACCTTGATGATTTTGAATCAATTTATGTTGATGAAACACAGAATAAAAAAATTAATCTGAAGACAAAGACGTTCCCTGCTCTATTCTACTTACTTTCGAGGAGAACACCCCACTCTTTCTCTCTGCAAACTGTCCACATTGTCTGTAGCTCTAAGCAATTTTACCTCTGTGCATGAGGCAGGGAATTGTGGATGTGCAAATAGGTGCGGAGTTGTCTGTTTTGCTCCACAGTCTCACAAGTTGGAGGATTCTTCTAGGTAGTGCCATTTTGCCAGGTTGTCTTTTGATCTGCCCTCTCCGCTTATGAGTCTGCTCAGGGACTTCCAAGTTGCCCATTTTTGGTTTGCCCCTAGAGGAAGACCCTCGTGGGGGACCATCTATTTGGGATCATAGAATCATAGAGTTGGAAGAGATCTCATGGGCCATCCAGTCCAACCCCCTGCCAAGAAACAGGACAATCACGTTGAAAGCACTCCCAAAAGATGGCCATCCAGCCTCCATAGAAGGAGCCTCCACCACACTTCAGGGTAGAGCGTTCCACTGCTGAACAGCTCTCAGAGTCAGAAAGTTTTTCCTAATGTTCAGGTGGAATCTCTTTTCCTGTAGTTTGAAGCCATTGCTCCGTGTCCTAGTCTCCAGGGCAGCAGAAAACAAGCCTGCTCCCTCCTTCCTATGACTTCCCCTCACATATTTATACATGCTATTGTATCCTCTCAGTCTTTTCTTCTGCAGGCTGAACATGTCCAGCTCTTTAAGCCACTCCTCACAGGGCTTGTCCTCCTTGATCCTTTTAGTCGCCCTCCTCTGGACACATTCCAGCTTGTCAATATCTCTCTTCAATTGTGGTGCCCAAAATTGGACACAGTGTGATTCCAGGTGTGGTCTAACCAAGGCAGAATAAAGGGGTAGCATGACTTCCTTGGATCTAGACACTATACTCCTATTTATGCAGGCCAAAATCCCATTGACTTTTTTAAAGCTGCGGCATCTCATTGTTGGCTCATGTTTAACTTGTCCACAAGGATTCAAAGATATTTGGATTTCCGGGTTTAGCTGCTCAGAGAGATGCTCTTTCTGTTGCTGGGGGAACATTAAGAGGAGTGGTGGTTCTCATGAAGCTTTTCCTTGATTTGAGTCTACTGGGAGGAGGCTGATAGCCATACAGTGGGTGTCTTTCACAGTGAAGGCGAGCCCCAGAAAGAGCCCATCTGCATCCTAATTGGTTTGACCTGCAGCAGGGAGTTCCAATGTTCCTGCACATGTGGTCTGGCATCTCTAGCACAAAAGGCTGGGATTTGGCATCAAAAGACCTCCAGCCATTTCTGCTTCTCTGTTTTCTTGCCTCACTTAACCTGAAGCCATGGACTCTTTGTGCACGGAGTTGCATGTGGACAGGCCAACAGGGGCAAGCCTTGAGCGGTTTGAGAGACATAGTTTTCTAAGGATTCTCATGTATTTGGACTCTCCTCGGGCTATTAGCAAAAAGGACACATCTCTTATAGTTTTCCCAAGGACATAGATGGACTTTTATATTATGGACTTCCCCAAAGCATATGGATTTGATGCTTTTAAAATCATATGGAGTTTCTTTCTACTTCTTGCACATGAAATAATTATGAGATATTGGTAGTGGTATTTCCCTGAAACCCTCCCGTGTAAACCATTCCCTGCATGTTTCCCCCCCTCCCCATGTGTAAAATATTATGAGGAAGGTTAGGTGACTCAGCTGTTTTTTTTTTCAAGATCACATTCCTGGCTGCACCCTTAATCCAATCATTGGTACAATTTGCATGACAGATGACTCTTTTTGGTTTTGGAGAAGTTCTTCTTTCTCTTCTCCCCATTTTTTGAAAGACTCCTTTTGTTCCATAAACGCTGGACCCTCTGAGTTTAGTCTTGTCCCTCGTTTATAGAATGTATGGCATAACTATATTTCATATTTCACAATTGGCTGTCACTACTGGCCTCAGAAACCAGCACATGGCTACAGTTATTTCCTTTGTTTACCATCCAGAAGGCTGAAACTTCTCATGGATCGAATCTGCATGTGGCCCTTTGTCAACAAGGAGGGTCGTTAAGGACAAATTCCTGTTTCTCACCAAGAACAAAATAATTCCTTTGGCCCAAAAGGTCAAAGCCTTGGATCTTCATTAACATATGGACATGATCTAATCAAGAAAACTCCAGCTGCTCTTTGTTTTGAACACATTGCTGTCCCTCGCTTCCCATTCGCCAGGGCAAAAGCGACGCTGTTTCACGATTGGTTCCCGCTACAGTTGGCTTCCAAGGTTCCAACCAATCATCATGAAGTCTACAGCATGCAGGGGCGGGAAAGTTTGAATTTGACAGTTCTGTAAAATGTATAAAAATGGCATATGTTTTCAATGTAACTTTATGACTGCTTTGCGACAAGGAATCTGCAGTGGTCATCCTTCTCAGCTGACAAGAATAAAAGCTTCAGTCGGGGCCGTAGCCAGGATTTTGGTTCGGGGGCTGAGTTTGGTTCGGGGCTGAGACTGGGTGGAAGAGGGTTTACCCTAGCAAACCTTTTGTATTGTTATCCCAATAACCCCATGAAGGTGGGATATAATGAGCATGGTGATCAGATCATGATATGAATAAATATAACAGTTTAAATAATGTACCAGTAAGGCCTTCTCGTGGACCATCCTGAGAATTTCGGGGGCTGAAGCCCCCTTAGCCCCCCCCCCCTGGCTACATGCCTGGCTTCAGTGGCATCTTCTTCCAGACTTCTTTTGTGAGATCATTTGGGAAAGGGATTTTTAGGTTGTTTTTTTTGAAAATCTCACCTGAGGTTTTTGGTGAAATCCTCGCTTTAGAGGTACTTCTGGGCCTCTGCCCCCTATGGGCCAGGCTATTCTAAATTATTCGGTAACAACAGTGTTCAACCTGTGAAAGTTTGGAAGACCATTGCAGATGAAAAGTGGAGGTGGAGGGGGAAAGGAACCAAATTTTAAGCTAAGACTATAACTAAAACTAAAAATCTAAAAGAGTTGATTTTGGAGCGTTGGGCCTTTTGTCCAACACCTGTGTCTTCCCTTCTTTGCAATCTTCCTCCTTTTCTCATAATCTCCAACTGTTGTAATTTGCAGCAACCATCTGGATCAATCCCCGCTCCATCTACTTTTCCAATTGCTTTTAAAATGCAAGTGGAAGGGAAAAAAGAAGAATGGAGAAGCAAAGAAGTAACCTCCTGGAATGCCGCAAATACAGATTGGTTGACATCCCCAAATAGTTGCCATCGCTCCAGGATTCCAGCAAAAATTAGCATTGATCCCCAACAAAATTAGTTCTTTATCCTATCGCTCTGCACCTTCAATAACTTTCCTTTTTTGTTTTGCCTTAGTACCAATGGGAGGGATTTGCCATGCTAGACAACACAGCTTTTCTTGCATGAATAAATATCTGCCAGCCTTGTGTTTACAAGCAAGTGAAAACGATTTCATGTCTCTGCCTCACACACTTTGCCTCCCTATCCAGGAAATGAGCCATACCAAAGGTAATATCATTGCTAATAGTGTTATGCGGCACAGGGTCACAGCCGGGCCTTCTTAACAATACTCAATATTGTTTGGGTGTGATTTATGGTTTCCTAGAAAGCTGAAAGAGAAAAATGTATTGCAGGCAGAAAAAAGGAAACCAAAAATGTTGGTCTCTGACTTGGTTTTGGATTATTAGTTTGCAAAATCAGTGGCGTGTTTCTCCAGTCTCTTCTCAAACTGTGCTGGAACAAAATAGTTTTCCAACATGACCTCTACATTGAACTTTTGTATTGCCGGATATCCAAAGATGCTTGCTTATTTATACATTTAATTACATTTTTATTCCAAATTAATCCTACATTGACACTGTAGAATGAATACACGTTGACACCACTTTAACCCTGAGGTTTGTAGCATGATGAGGCACCAGTGCTCCTTGCAGAGAAGACTAAAGCCCTTGTAAAATGACATCTCCAAGGATTCCATAGCTTATAAGAAGCACTTGTTGACTATCAAACAAAACGTGATCGCTAGAAATAATATCATAAGAAAGTTGACTGGCACAACTGGGGATCACAACCAGACACAGTGAAGACATCTGCCCTTCTGCTTTGCTCCTCTGCTGCTGAATACGCATGCCCAGTGTGGAACACATCTCAGCATGTCAAAACAGTGGATGTGGCTCTTACTGAGACATGCCTCATTATCACAGGACATGCCCGGATTACCCATAAGGCCAAACTAGGCCATGGCCTAGGGGCGAAAGCCAAGGGGGGGGGGCGCAGATCACGGACCAATTTTTTTTTAAAAAACTGGTCCGCGCCCCTCTTTCCCCCTTTCTCATGCCCCTCCTCGCTCCTTCTCTTGGCAAAGTCTCTGCTCTCTCCCCTCCGTCTCTCGCTCTCTGGGCTGCGGCAGGGCCCTTGCATTGATCCATTGATTTGCCCCGGGTCTCTGGCTGGCCTGACCTCCTGGCTCCCGGGGAAGCAGTCTCCATGGTGACTCGCCCAGCTCCCCCGGTGGGAGACTGTTAATTCCTGCAGCCAAAGCCGAGCGGCAGAGTCCGGGAGAGGGCGGTGGGAGGGAGGGGAGAAGGAGGAGTAAGAGGCAACTAGGAGGAAAGAAAGAAAGAAAGTAAAGAAGGAAGAGAGGGAGGGAGGGAGAGGGGAGAGAAAGGGCATTGCTTGGGTGGACCTCTCCCAGGTCCCCAGCACGAGACCACACCAACCCAGGCTCGCTCCTGCGCGCTCGGACCAAATCGGGGTGGCCTGCTTGGCCAAAGGGAGCTGCGGGAGGGAGGGAAGGATCAAGGCTAGGGTCTGGCTCTCCTGCCTTTGGGAGCAGCCGAACAAAAGCTGCACAAACCCCAACCTGAATCCTCCCTCGGTCTGTGGGAGCGCACGCCAAGCGGACATCTCTCTCAATCTCTCTCTCTCACCTTTGGAGCGAGTTTGCACCCGCTGCGCTCTCCCCAAGCCTCCCAAGGAGATCTTCAGAGCACAGCAGAGCTTTCCAGCCAGTGGGAATTGGGACCTTGGAGGTGGCGGGATGGTGCCTACTCACCTTTCTCTTCTGCTCCAGAGGCACCATGGCGAAAGCCACCCAAGTGTGGGTCTGAGTGGTGTGTGTGTGGGGCAGTAGAGGTTGGCTTAAAGGGGGCGTAATTCCTAAGTGTGGCCTAGGGCACAAAAAGGTGTTAATCCGGGCCTGTCACAGGATGTCTACACCCTACCACACTGGTGAAATTGTACTGTTTATCCGGTATTGCATCATCTGACATCCACCGGGAAGTAGCAGCCAACAATGAAAGGACCCAGGCAGTGACATATTTTGCCCATCCCCTGTTCAAATATCAGCCAGTACGCCAATGCCTTAAATCAAGAAATAGTTGTCTATGATCTACAGAGATATTCACAGGAACACCTCAGCAAGTGAGAGTCCAAAAGTGGCAGGCTAAAACCCAGACCCTCAAGCCATAGCTGTCCCTCCTGGGCACACAGAAGACTGGGTGACTTGGAAGGCACTGAACAGACTTCACTCTGGGACCACGAGATGCAGAGCCATCCTTAAGAAATGGGGCCACAACGTGGAGTCCATGACAGGGTAGTGTGGAAAAGTGCAAACCGCAGACCACCTACTACAATGCAACCTGAGCCCTGTCACATGCACAATGGAGGACCTTCTTATAGCAACACCAGAGGCACTCCAAGTGGCCAGCTACTTGTGAAAGGACATTTAGTATAATGCCAAGTTTTTATACTTTGTGTTTTGAAATACATTAAAACTGTACCCTCAGTTCACTTCTGACGTGATAAATATAAATAGCATCTGGCATCCCAGGTTAGGCTTAAGGGAGGCTGAGCCCCTTTGTCCCCCAACAATTCTGTGGGGCACAAGTTGTGTAGCGTGAAATGACTCCTGATCATAGGCGTCCTACCTAATGTGTGGTTCAACTCTCAGCTGGAATCATTGAGAAAGGAATCCTATCTTTGCTACCTCCTTCTCAATTGCATTTCTTGGTTAACACCTAACAAGTGTGACAGAGTGTTGGAAAGTGCTTTTCAATGTGTAACGCACTGTGCGTGCCTGTTATTATCAGATGCATTACTTCATTGCTCAAAAGTTCTTCAGCTATCCCAGCCAGTGACCATTTCTGCGGCAGCTCAAGGAAACCTGAGTTCTTGGACGTATGTTTTCCTTTGGATAGGTGAAGTAGCTCTAATTAATCTTCATTATGTGGGGAGAGACTTTTAAAAGGGGTCTATAGACAGTGCGTTTCCTGTGTAGGTCTGCTCCAGATGGGTTAACTTAGATCATTCTGTAGAACCTTGGAGTTTTTTTTCTCACATGGGGAGCTGCTTGGTATTTGATGAGGAAATTATTATAATTCTTGTCCCAAGGCTTCCACTTAACTCACTCTGCAGCTGTTATCCATCTAAATATTTAAGGCAGCTTTGGATTGGTTGCGATGGGGGCTCCTTCATGAATTTTCAATAGCAAGAAAGCAACAAGGGGAGAGGAAAAGTAGACTTTTCAAGGCTAGAGCAGTTCTACAAGGCTACCCAAATGAACACCAAATTTTAGTATCAGGATAAGCACGGCATACATTGGGTAGTGAGTTTTCCAGGCTGTATGACCATGTTCCAGAAGCATTCTCTCCTGACATTTCACCCACATCACTGCTCATGAGAATCTTCTCTATGTTCCCGGCCCTAGAGAGGTCTGTTTGGAGTCCACAAGACATAGATCCTTCTCAATCGCAGCCCCAATCTTGTGGAACTCCCTACCGCCAGACCAAAGAGCCACTCCTGATCTACAGGTACATTTTTAGGGGCACTTAAGACATGGCTCTTCAAAAGAGCCTATGATTGTTAAGTAACAAGCGGTGACTATGTAACCTGTTTATTTTAATTGTGTAAGTCGCCCAGAGCACCTTTGGTGGAGGGCGACTCATAAGAAATAAAGTTGAGTTGAGTTGAGTGATCTATGGCAGGCATCCTCAGAGGTTGAGGGATCTTTTGGAAACTAGGCAAGTTAAGTTCATATATAAATAAATGCAGGGGGGCATTTTTCCATCTCCGACAGGCGAGGAAACTGGCCCCCTATTTGTCTCGGCGCGACCTGGCCACAGTGGTTCAAGCCACGGTCATCTCGAGGCTTGACTACTGTAACGCTCTATACATTGACCTTCCTTTGTCCATGAACCGGAAGCTTCAGCTGGTGCAAAACGCGGTAGCTCGACTCCTGGTAGGGGTCCCGGTTGGCAGTCACATTATGCCAATTCTGCGTGAACTGCACTGGCTCCCGATAGTATGCTGGATCACCTTCAAAGTGTTAGTCTTGACTTTTAAGGCCTTACATGGTCTGGGGCCAGTGTACCTGCGGGACTGTCTCATCCCATACTATCCCACTAGACCGCTGTGTTCTGAGGAGCAAAATCTCCTGGTCACCCCTAAGATCTACTGGCTGACCGCAACCCATCGGCGGGCTTTCTCTATCGTGGCGCCGACCCTTTGGAACTCATTGCCTGCCGACGTTTACGCCATCCAGGACCTTCTTCCTTTCAGGAAGGCCTGTAAGACCTTCCGGTTCCGGCAGGCCTACGGATCGGGATAACTTGTTGTGTCCCTAGCCATCTGTTGTGTCTTAGCCACCTGTAACATTGTCTGCTGTTGAGGTGCCCAGTGCACAGCTATTGTTCTCTTGAATGCTGTTTTTAATCACGTTTTTATCCTTGAAGTGTTGAACTGTGTTTTATATGCTTGTTTTATTGTGTGACGATTGATCTGCTGTTAGCCGCCCCGAGCTTTGGGGGGGGGGGGGTAGATAAATTCGAAGAAATAAATAAATATATCTGTGCAATGTGCCGGGTGGGAGTGAGGTTTACATATATCTGGACATTATTCCACAGATATCTAAACCTCACTTGCCTAGATTCCAAGAGACCCCTCAACCTCTGAGGATGCCGCCCATAGATGTGGGTGAAACGTCAGGAGAGAATGCTTCTGGAACATGGCCAGACAGCCCGAAAAAGTCACAGCAACCCAGTGATTCCAGCCATGAAGGCCTTTGACAATGAACTGCATATATTTTTGCTACATGTACATCCAGTGCTTGCTAGGACTTCAGTAAAGAATGGGGCATGATACTTAGAATATTACGAATAGGCACTAGTCACTAGGCATGAGAAAAAAGTTATGAAAATTAAAAGAAATCGGAAGGGATTCGTATGTATGGGACTTTCAAGTTTATACGCATCGCAGGGCCAATCCCGGAAGTGGACTTTCTTTTCCGCACTCTCTGGGCCCAAATTTTTGTTAGATTAGTAAATATTTCGGATGCCCACCCAACAGGAAAATTTCCCCCTCCAAAATAGCTTTGCAGACATAACTCACAGTCAAATTGGGGCCTTTCCATGCTTGGAGCCTAATTAGAGTGAAAGGCCTCCTCCAGGAAGTGAAAAAGGAGCCGGAAACGATAGAGAGATCCAGATCGGGACTCCTAGAGGGGCTGGAGGACTGATGAAAAAAGCGATTTAAACACCCAGGAAGGGGGTTTAGATAGAAGGACAGAGCAGAAGTACATAAGAACTGCTGAGAGAAGGACAGCAGGAGTGAAAAGAGCATGGAGAGGAGAAGGAAGAGTTCAGAATCAAGAAAAGCCATAGAGTTCAAACGGAGATCCTAGAGTGCTATGGTAAAACAGAATGGGGAAAAGCTGGAGTGAGGAGAACTCTACAGATTAGCAAGGCCTGCACCAGAGGTGGGCAACTATTTTATTTATTAATATTAATAATAATATATTAATGCATTATATGTCCCTGCAAAGAAACCCTGTCCTTTTATAATATTAATAATAATAATATATTAATGCATGATATGTCCCTGCAAAGAAACCCTGTCCTTTAATAATATTAATAATAATATTAATAATAATATATTAATGCATTATATCTCCCTGCAAGGAATCCAAGGGAAATGTTGCCCCTTGATTTGCCTGTGCTTAAAACAGTGTCAGTCCTGTTTCCCTGCTTTGCCTACTTTAGAACTACTAACGAATTTCGTTAGTAATTACGTTACATTTTAGAAATTTTTGGAATTTTTTTTGTAAGTCTTTCTATTACTAATAAAAAAAAATCCCCCCCATTAGATTTTCGATTTTCTATTTTTGGGTTCTAAACCATCCCTGCTAGTCACTAGAAAAAGTAGATGGATGTATTCCAGGTGGATGGACTCAAAAAGGGGAGCAACAGCCCTGAATCTACAAAACTTGAACTGGGCTGTTGATTATAGAATTTAGAAGTCCCTCTTTCATAAAGTAGCCACAAGTCAAAGCCTTTAATATGGTGGTTATCTGACCTGCGAGCAGTGGCTCCACCAAAGGCAATTCACATTAGGTTCATTAACACTCACCTCTCAAAGAGAAATAAATGCAATTGATTTGGCATCAGGAGGGCGCGTTGTCAAGAGAAGAGCGCTGTGGAGAGGGAAGGCTCCCTTGTAGTTGATCCCTTCCAAGAAAGGTCCCACATATTAACTAGTGCTTGTTTCATACTCTGGATGTAACTTAATACGCAACCAAGGAAACCCCGTTGAGTGTGTTTGTGGTCTGGAGGGAGTGTGTGGCTGTGCAGAGAGGTGCTTTACGATCACATTCCTGCTTGGTTTAATTTCATTTAGCATTTTTGCCGGGACCGAGGAGGAGGAGAAGTTAACTTTCTATGGCCTCCCTGCTCAGTTAATCTTCAGTCTATCAAAAGAATTATGAAATCTTTTAAGATCAAATGTTAAGACTCTTCACAAAGGTTGTCAGAATGAATTCATTTGCGGGCCTTTCATCCTGCCTTCCCCCGCTGTGCCAAAATAATGTCGGTGAGCTTTCCCATTTCTCACTCTGCCCCACGTTCCTGCAAGCTTCTCCCCCTAATATATAACAGCATGGATATAGATGTGCATGAAAGTGGGTGTAAACACACATCCATCCTATTTGTGTCCCAACAGCTTCTAATAAAGCGGCAGAAAACCCAAACATTGGTATTGAAAACTTGTTTCTCCATCACCTTATGGCACGATGAGATACAGAGAAAGGCAAATGTCTCATTCTCGTATTATTAGCTCAGTTTCACAGTCTACCAGGTGTCAATGACTAGACCGTCAAAGATTGGAATAGTACCCAAGAATCAATGACATATGAGAGCACAATGTGGCAGATTCCACTTTTTGTGACTGTGCTGTTATGATCCTATCACTGGTGATTACATTCAGATGTTCTGTCAGTCCAATTTGAATTATTATTGCCTTCATTATCATTGACATCAAAATCTAACAGATGTTACTGACTAGTTTTGGAACAGCAACAAATTTGGATTCTATCCAAGAATTTAGAAAACAGTCAGGCATTTCTGGATGATGCAGCACCTTCCAATTGATCTCAGTACACCTCTCGTTCTTGGGAGCAGGATTGTTTTTGTCCCCCCAAAATGCTGAAACTCAGTTCGGAGCTCTTGATATTTTATAACCTTTCCCCCATTTATATTTGTCTTTGATACTAATCTCCCCTGGAAATGCCATTTCTGTAAATCAACCTTCCATTTGCTCAACCACTAGTACATTATTTTTATTTATTTATTTCGATTTTATAAACCGCCCCTCCCAAAAGTCTCGGGGCGGTGTACAATTGATAAAAACATACTAAAAACAGTCACATATCTTAATACAACAATACAAAATACAAGTTCAACAACAGGCAGTAACTTAGGGTGGCAATATATGTCGAGCATTTGATGGTTTACTGAGAGCTGCTGAGACCGAACGCCTGCCGGAAGAGGACAGTTTTACACATTTTCCCGAAAGGAATAAGCTCATTGAGAGCACGTGCCTCATCCGGTAGAGCATTCCACAATGCTGGAGCCACCACTGTAAAGGCCCTCTGTCTGGTTACTGATAGATGATATGTCCGAACTGAAGGGACCACTAGTAGGTTTGAATCCTCCGAACATAGGGATCTCTGGGGAATGTACGGGGAGAGACAGTCCCTCAAGTACACAGGCTCTAGACCATGTAAGGCCTTAAAGGTCAGAACCAACACCTTTAACATGATCCGGTATTCTATAGGAAGCCAGTGTAATTGCAGCAGGATGGGAGTAATATGCGCTCTTGTTGGCGCACCGACGAGCAGTCGTGCTGCGGCATTCTGCACTAGCTTAAGTTTCCAGATCACAGACAAAGGAAGGCCAATGTAGAGGCCCTCATTGTCATTGTGAATGCCCTCATTGTCATTGGGAATCCTAAACCATTTCAGGATAATGTTGGCAATGAGGAGGATAAAGATTATGATCTTCTTCCTCCCACTTCTTTTTGATCCGTTAAGTATCAAGTCCTCAAGAAATACTATCCAAACACCCTTCTTTAACAACATATTATAATATGAGTATTTCTTATTTGGAAATCCAAAATCCTCCATAAGTCAGTTGCTGAGAGAGCAACACATAGAATCATAGAGTTGGAAGAGACCTCGTGGGCCATCCGGTCTAACCCCATTCTGCCAAGAAGCAGGAACATTGCATTCAAAGTGCCCCCGACAGGTGGGCATTCAGCTTCTGTTTAAAAGCCTCCAAAGAAGATCCTCCACCACACTTTGGGACTGAGAATTCCACTGCTGAACAGCTCTCACAGTCAGGAAGTTCTTCCTAATGTTCACGTAGAATCTCCTTTTCTGTAGTTTGAAGCCATTGCTCCATTGTGTCCCAAGTCTCCAGGACAGCAGAAAGCAAGCTTGCTCCCTCCTCCCTATGAGTTCCCCTCACATATTTATACATGGCCCTCATCAGGTCTCCTCTCTGCCTTCTCTTCTGTAGGTTAAACATGCCTAGCTCTTTAATCTGCTCCTCATAGGGCATTGTTGCACCTCAGATCGCGGACAGTCCCCCCGCCCCCGATCACACACACCAGGCAGATGCAATAAATGTATTTTTATTTAGAATAAGTAATAGTCCAAAAGTTGAAAGATGTAAAGAAAATCAAACAAATCCAAAAATAGTCCCAAGAGTTCAAAAGCTGACGAGCCAAACTGGCTTAAGTCCCATGGAGTGCAAGCGTGAATAACAAGGCAAACCGCTCCTGCGGTAAACATGAACTTAGAGTCCTGAACAAAAATCTTTCCATGAACTTGGAGTCCTGAACAAGAGTCCTTCCAAACTGAACGTAGCTTCAGGTCTGACTAGAACAACCCCGGCACAATCTAATAAAGGAAATTACTTTCTATGTGACCAACGCACCCCCCTTCTCAAACCCCAATCTTTTCGGGAGGATCTAATACTGGCTCTCCTGTCAAATTCCTCCTCATTAGCGGCCCCAGGTGCAGAGCTCTCGTCCTGAGAAATCCGGTCCTCCCTAACTTCCATATCCTCGGAATGCTCATCTGGCAAGAGAGTAAAAAAAGCCTTCGTGAGAATCAAGGTCACTAGGCCTCTCACAGTCTAGCTCAGAACTGACTTCCATGGAGTCATCAAAATTCTCCTCTGCAGTATCGTATCTATGTAGCCAGCCATCATCCAAGGCTAAGTCCTCATCTGCAGACCCATCCCCATTCGGCCACCCACCATCCCCTTGATCCGGGGCAGCTGGGACCCCCGGAGTCTGTCTCTGACTACTAGGCTGGAACACCACAGGCTTGTTCTCCAGACCCTTAATCATTTTAGTCACCCTCCTCTGGACACATTCCATCTTGGAGTCAACATCTCCCTTCAATTGCTGTGCCCAGAATTGGACACAGTATTCCAGGTGTGGTCTGACCAAGGCAGAATAGAGGGGCAACATGGCTTCCCTGGATCTAGACACTATACTCCTATTTATGCAGGTCAAAATCCCATTGGCTTTTTTATCTGCCACATCACATTGTTGGCTCACATTCATCTTCATGTTCACGAGGACTCCAAGATCTTTTTTCACATGTACTGCTGTTGAGCAAGACCTTCCCCATTCTGTATCATTCCATTTCATTTGTAATGCCTGAGTGGAGTATCTTGCATTTACCCCCATTGAACTTCATTTCATTAGTTTTGGCCCATCTCTATAACATTTTCTTTCTGGTAGTTCAATGTACTGTATACCAACTTTGTCTCAGCCTCAAAATTATTATAAATATTGTGTATAAAATTGCCTTTAGGCTATAGGTATAATAAGGCATCTATGAAACTTAAATGAAGATTATGTTTACTTGGGTGCCACCTCCAAGCCATCTCATTCCGTACATACCAATTTTCCCAAATCGGAAAGGAGTTCAAATGGGTGCATATATGTGTCTTCAAGTTGACATGTGATGACCCCATGGATTTCATAAGGCTTTCTTGAGCGAGTAATACTCTGATGGGGCTGCCATTGTCTTCCTCTGAAATACAGCCAACAGCACCTGGTATTGTTTGACAGTCCCCTATCCAAGTGCTATAGGATCTGGTGTCTTCAGGACAGAAGCTATAGAAGCATAGATAGATGCTAGAGATCATAAGAGAAAGTGTCTTCAAGATCTTAGAGACCTTATCATTTCCTATTCGGACTTTGCATTTATTTACAGCCGCTCTCCAACCCAAACAATGTTGACTGTTTTCCCAACGTTTGACATTTGTCTCGACCAAGGTAATTTCAGCTCTGCTAACATAGGACATGGGTCCAATGATCTCTAAGGCAGTGTTTCTCAACCTTTTTTGAGCCGCGGCACATTTTTTACATTTACAAAATCCTGGGGCACACCACCAACCAAAATGACACAAAATGACACTCTAACACAGTAATACATATAGTTAATATGTTTTTAAATGTATTTATACACTCAGTGTGAAACCTGGGCCTATTTCGATGAACACAACATAGATATCCTGGCAGGAATGGCAGAAAGACACAAACTTCCCACACAGAACTCCCATAACCAAGAGAAAATACTATAAGAGTTTGGTGGGCATTGACCTTGGGTTTTGGAGTTGTAGTTCACCTATATCCAGAGAGCACTGTGGACTCAAACAATGTTGGATCAGGACCAAACTTGGCATGAATACTCAATATGCCCAAATGTGAACACAGATGGAGTTTGGGGAAAATAGACCTTGACATCTGGGAGTTACAGTTTCTTGGGATTTATAGTTAACACACAATCAAAGAGCATCCTGAACTCTTGCAACAATGGAATTGAACCAAACTTGGCATATTGAACTCTCATTACCAACAGAAAGTACTGAAAGGGTTTGCTTGGGAATTGACCTTGAGTTTGGAAGTTGTAGTTCACCTACACCCAGAGAGCACTGTGGACTCAAACAATGTTATGTTATGTTGTTTGTTTTCTATCCAGAATCACAATGTTGGAAGGAGGCTCACCACTTTAAGGTCCCTAAAACAGGCATGGGAAAACTTCAGCCCTCTGAGTGCTTTAGACTTCAACTCCCACTATTCCTAACAGCCTGAGGCCCTTTCCTGCTTAAACGGCTTGGGGGGGGGGGGAGGAAGAGAACCTGAGGCTGCTAAGAATGGTGGGAGTTGGAGTCAAAAAACCTGGAAGGTCCAAGTTTGCCCATGCCAGCTTTCGACAGAGACCTCTTCCTCTTCCTTCCCCTTTGCACCCTTTCTTCCCCCTCCTGCCAAACACATACTTTTTCTTCTACACTGCCACTTCTGCTGCCATTTTGATCCGAGGGGGAAGCGTGAGCGTGTTCAGAAGGGGAGGAGGGAGGGAGGAAGACGTGACCCGTGCGGGCGCTACTGCGCAGAATCGCCCCAGAGCAAAGCGAGGCAAAGCGAGCAGAGCGAGGCTGGGAAGAAGGGAGCCCGAATGCAGAAGAAAAAGTGTTCGGCAGGAGGGGGAAGAAAGGGTATTGAAGGTTCCAATTTCCCACGGCACACCTGATGATCGCTCACGGCACACTGGTTGGGAAACACTGCTCTAAGGGATCATCACAAATCTCACATTTCCCAATCATGGGAAGTTTGGTTGCGTTAACTCCTGGGCCTAATTAGGCCCCCTTGTTAATTTGATGCAATGTATACCTTCCCAATTAGATTGCCATTTAACGGCTGATTTGCTTAACCAATCAATAATTTAAAAAGTTCCCAGAATTACAGCATTCTTCTCCCCAATCGTTTGCAGCGTCTCGTTGAAGTCATTGCCTCCATTCCTTGTTCAGATTAGGAGCTTCGTTGTCAGCAATCAAACGTATTGCACTTAACCTTTTCTAAAATTTATCTGCACTCAGAATAGCTCTGCATTACCGTGCACTCAATTTTTAATGGACTTATAACAGACGACTCTAATCTATTCATAGCATATAAGGCCGAGGTGCCCTCACATCCTTTTCCCCTCAGCCTCTCTCCCATACATAATGTATAATTAGATGGTGCTCCACGTCCAATTTATCAGAAAATACTGCAGCACTTAGAAACTTGTGTAAGTTTCTTTTTCACTTAATCAGATCAGGGAGGCACCCCATGAATCATGCCACCCAAATGTCCAGCCTAAGAAACACTTGTGCCGTTGGTTTTTTTTTCTTGGCTACAGGAAAATTCAAAGACAATTTGGTGGCTTTTTTCCAAGTAGAATGTCAGAGGATCATAGAGTTGGAAGAGACCTCGTGGGCCATCCAGTCCAACCCGTTTCTGCCAAGAAGCAGGAAAATTGCATTCAAAGCACTCCCAACAGATAGCCACCCGGTCTCTGTTAAAAAGCCTCCAAAGAAGGAGCCTCCACCACACTCTGCGGCAGAGAGTTCCACTGCTGAATACCTCTCACAGTCATGAAGTTCTTCCTCATGTTCAGGTGGAATCTCCTTTCCTGTAGATCAGGGCTGTCCAACTGGCGGCCCAGGGGCCGTATACAGCCCCCCCAGCCCCTTCCCTCCGGCCCTCTAAGCTTTTAATAAAAATAAAAATTGAAAATAAAATAAATAATAAAAATTAAAAACCACCTACTTCCGGTTCGGAGCAAAAGTATCGCGAGAATACGCAATCCACACGGGATTTCGCTGTCAACGCGAGATCACGCCGTTGACAGCAAAATCCCGTGTGGATTGCGTATTCTCGTGATACTCTTCGGCTACTCTACTACTGGATCGCTGAGGCCCACAGACGCGATTAGGACCTTCTTCGACTCAGTTGGTCGTCGCCTCTCTCATCGTCCGGGTACTCCTGGATCCTGCGCATTTGGAAAAGGTAGGCCAAAGCAGGGGCCTCAGGGGCCCCTCATTCCCTCCCCATCTCCCCTCATGTATTAAATATAAAATTAAATATATTTAAAGATGAAATAAGGGGAGATGGGATACATTAAAATAAGGGGAGGGGAGGGTGGAATTAAATATATTTAAAGATGAAATAAATGGAGATGGGATACATTAAGAGGGGAGGGGAGGATGGAATTAAATATATTTAATACTAAATTAAAATAAGGGGAGAGGGGAGTATGGAATTAAATATATTTAATATTAAATTAAAATAAGGGGGAGGGGAGGATGGAATTAAATATATTTAATATTAAACTAAAATAAGGGGGAGGGGAGGATGGATGCCTATTTTGAATGCCCACCCTTAGAAGTTGGACAGCCCTGCTGTAGATTGAATCAATTGCTCTGCGTCCTAGTCTCCAGGGCAGCAGAAAACAAGCCTGCTCCCACCTCCCTATGAGTTCCCCTCACATATTTATAAATGGCTATGACATCTCCTCCTAGCCTTCTCTTCTGCAGGAGGAAAAAGTCTCAAGGAGGGAAGATGCCTGTTGCAGTACGGAAAGCCTGAAAGAGCCAGACTAACAAGCAAAGGAAAAGGGTTTATTGAAACAGCACAGTCAACTGGGGGTTGGGCTTCGGGAGCTGAGCCAGATCAGGTTCCCATAGGCTCCCATAGACCCTCAATGAAAACCAATAAGACTCAAAACACCCTGAGATCACTGAAACTAAGGAAAGAAATTCCCCTAGCTTTGACTGAACCCTCCCTTAGACCTTGTGGTTGGAAGACCTGTTAGAGTTGATTGGGAAGGGCATAGTCCGGTTACCGTGTATTATTACTATGTTTAATGGTAATTTATTGTTAGTTGAATTTGTATTGTCATTTTGTTGTTGTTTTATCTGTTCTCATACTGTGTTTATTCTTCAATTCTGTAAACCGTTCCGAGCCCTCAAGGAGTGGCGGTCTAAAAGTTTGACGTATAAATAAATAAAACTCAAAAATGGCCAAAATTAAGCCAAAAACACTTGAACTTCAGTGTGAGAATCAAAATAAATAAATAAATAAATAAATAAATAAATAAAATAAAATAAAGGAAAACTATGACCAAATGGTCAAAAAGAGTACATATAAACAAAACCCAGATTATATCTCTCTATAATCTGGACTGTATCTCTCTATAATCCAGATTAAACCCCAAAACGAAATAATACACAGGAAAAAGTACTCGTCATAAAATGGGAGGAGAAACTGAAACACGAAGAAGCGTCAAAGCAAGCCAAACCGTGTCGTCATCAGGGAGAGAGAGAAGCCACAGCGAAATAGCAATCCGGGTCACAGCGAGGGAGAAGACATCAGCAACGAATCAGCAGTCCAGGTTGAAACAGGAGTGAAGACAGCAATACGAAGCAGCCAGCAGCAACTAGCACACAGGAAGCAATACAAAGTGTAACCAAAAGGGGAAACATGATGCAGACCTCATCCCTTACTATACCAAGTTCTTCGGCGGCAGCACGGGATCCAATTTACGTCCAAAAGGTCATTCACAGGAATACCAGAACCAGGAAACACGAAACAAACCCAAAAACACCTTGCCAACTGCAAGGAGCCCCAGATCCAAACCCTTCCTTTAGTCACAAATCCTCATCGGAACTGGAATGAGCCAACACCCCATCATTAGCCCCATCAGCTGCACTTACAGCTTCATGTGTAGAACTATGTCTCTCCACCCATGCCAGGACTTAGATTTCCCCATGATGTAGACTGATAAACTGACTGTACTCCAAGTCCCATCCCCAGCAAAACCCCCAAATGTATCACTACTAGTTGTTTCAGCACAAATGTTTAGAATTGTGTAAAACTGGTTCTGCCTCAAAAAACAGCTTCGTTTTCTCTTGGCACCAGAAGGACAACAACATTGGATAATGACTTGACATGGAGACACTTATGATAATGTTTTTAGGCTTTGTACGGTTTTTATATTTTTATATTGTTGGTAGTGTTTTAATAGTATTTTACGATTGCCTTAATTGTTGTAATTGTTCTGGCATCAAATTGTTGCCGATTGTTAACCGCTCCGAGTTGCCCCTGGGCTGAGAGGGGCTGTATATAAATGTAGTAAATAAATAAATAAATATATCCAGACAAGACAGAGGCACTCCTGGTCAGTCAAAAGGCCGAACAGGGCATAGGGGTACAGCCTGTGTTGGACGGGGTTACACTCCCCCTGAAGACACAGGTTCGCAGTTTGGGTGTGATCCTGGACTCATCACTGAGCCTGGAACCCCAGGTTTCAGCGGTGACCAGGGGAGCATTCGCACTGCGCCCATACCTTGGGAAGTCTGACTTGGCCACGGTAGTCCACGCTCTGGTTACATCCCGTATAGATTACTGCAACACCCTCTACGTGGGACTGCCTTTGAAGACTGTTCGGATGCTTCAACTGGTCCAACGGACAGCAGCCAGGATCATAACAGGAGCGGCACTCAGGGAGCGCACAACTCCTTTGTTGTGCCAGCTCCACTGGCTACCAGTTTGCTACCAGGCACAATTCAAAGTGCTGGCTTTAGCTTTTATGGCCCTTAACGGTTCTCTTCCAAATTACATGTCTGAACACATCAAGATGAACTATCAAGATGTTTAAGATCATCCGGAGAGGCTCTGCTCTCAGTCCCGCCTGCATTGCAGGCGCGATTGGTGGGGACGAGAGACAGGGCCTTTTCAGTGGTGGCTCCTCAGCTTTGGAACGCCATTCCTAGTGACATCAAATCAGCCCCCTCCCTCCTGACATTTCGCAAGAATGTCAAGACCTGGCTGTTTGAACGGGCATTTGCAGATGTATTATGATTATTAATTGAGACCTAAGGAATAACGACACAATTGGAAATCGATTTAATAACGAGACGCTGATATTGTGTTTAATTTTAATTGTTAATTTGTATATGATGTGATTGTGTTGGTAACTGTTGATGTGTTTATCTTGGGCAGTCCTTGCCATATGTACACCGCCTCAAGTCGCCTTCGGGTTGAGAGGGGTGGTATAGAAGCAAAGTAAATAAATAAATGTCCAGCTCTTTAAGCCACTCCTGATAGGGCTTGTTCTCCAGAACCTTAATCATTTTCGTCACCCTCCTCTGGACACATTCCAGCTTGTCAATATCTCTCTTCAATTGTGTATTCCAGGTGTGGTCTAACCAAGGCAGAATAGAGCATGGGTAACATGACTTCCCTGGATCCAGATACTATTTTCCTATTTATTCAGGCCAAAATCTCATGGGCTTTTTTAGCTGCTGCATCACATTGTTGGCTCATGTTTAACTTGTTGTCTACAAGGCCTCCAAGATCTTTTTCACATGTACTGCTGTAAACATCCTCAAGACAATGCATATAATCTTATTGAAACTAGGAATGGAAAGAATATTCAAAATACAAAAACTGCTTTGATTGTGTATTTCTGTATGGTAGAGTGGGGTTGGATTGGATGGCCCCTGGAGTGTTTTCCAACTCTGCAACTCTGTTTTTGAGCATCGAGGAACTGCGGTTCTAAGGATCATTGCGATTCAAGACTAATTCTGTGCAAAATGTTTTTGTAAGTGATCCTTCTGTGCAGAAAACAGCATTTTTTGTGCAGGGAATATCTCCATGGGATGTACATGTGTGTATGATACCCGCAGGACTGTGGTCATTGACCTTGGGTGTCAGGCCCAGCCAGAGCAGTTCAATAAACAGCTTGGCTTTGGGCTGCCATAGCGACAAGGAGCCAGCAGAGGGGGGTGGGCCTAAGTCTGGGAGGAGGGAGGGAGTTTACCAGAAGGGTTTTTCTCTCAGCGTTTTTGCGGAAAGCTCAGATTCCTCTTGCTCTGCCTGGAGTAAGGCTGAATAAAGCTCAATTCCTCTTGTTAACTACTTGAGTGAGTGTGCCATTATTCACAGACCTACCGGGCCTGACATAAAAGAGGAATCTCAACAACATTGGGTTTATCCCAGTCTCAGTGCTGGTGAGAACCCAACCCGACTATGGAGAAGGTCTGTGCTCCCAAGGCGGAGAGGCACGACCTCCCTCTCAGAGGAGAGGGTTTTGGTCGCGAAGAAGCAAGCGGCGACAGAGGCCTGCGGCTAAAAGGCCCCCACCCGGGAGAATGGAGTCGGCATTCCCCATGGCCTCAGGATGGAAACTGTGGGTGTCTGGTTGGAACCAGAGGAAGATCGGAGTCCATGCCGTACTGGATGGGAGACCCCTGGTAAGGTGGATGTAGCCGAGGCTATGCGGCAAGCTTTTGAAAACCTCCAGAGGCGGTTCCCGGATTTGGTGCGGCGGATGCAGGCGGAAGAATGGGATACTGACTCATTCCCTGAGGATGAAGGAGAAGAGCCCTTCATTCCCCCTATCCCCTGTGAGGAATCCACAGCTTGGTTGGAGCCAGCAGCCCTGAGGAGGAGTGAAAGTTCCGGCCCTTCCCCGGAGCCTTCACGTAAGCTCAAGCGCCCGGCGGGGCAGGAGGGGACGGAAAAAGCGAATGCAGCCTTCAGAGGTGCTGACGGGCAGTTTGCCTGACCCCAGCCGGTGTGGCGACCTGAGCAAGGAGGAGGATGAAGGAGATCTGTGGTACCCCTCGAGTGACGACGAGGAAGAGGATGAGGACCCCGTGCGAGGAGACCCCCTCGAAGCAATCCCAGCCACCTACGGCTGCGATGTGTGTAGATTGGGGACGGCGCATCTATTGCGGCCTGCGCAAAGCTTGGCCTGTTTATATTGAATTTGTATGTTTAATTTATGTGCTCGTGTTTAATTACAGGCCTCATGTTTGTTATAAAGGTCTATTCACTGTTTGGGGGCTGGGGTTAGTGTTTTTATTATGGGTGGGAGGGATTCCTCTCTTTAGACTTTCCCGCCTAAATTTACCTCAGACCTTTCCCATTTAATTAGAACTTAGTTTTTTCCTCCAAAAGTCACCTCAGAGTCCCAGCCAATCAGGGTCTCAGGTTTTCCCGCCCATTCTGAAGTCTATAAAAGGGGGATACCTTTCTGAGTTTACCTCAGTGGCTACCAGGGACGTGTGACTGAGCCACGGAGTTGCTAGCTCCGGCCTGTCACCTCCTTTAGTGAAAAATACCGCCTTCAACCAGCCCTGGACTTAACAGAGGAAGGACGTTCGACCTTCGATTTAAAAGAAGTTCAGCGGCTGGGGTCTGTCCACCACCCGTGGCGGCGGACCAGAGAGAGGAAGGAGAGGCGTTGATCATTTACCCCATACAGACCAAAGAAGAAAGGACCAAAGTAAGAAGCTCAAGATTCTACGAGCCTGTCATCAGTTGTAAAAGTTTTGGAGCCAGACACTTCCATCTTTGTGTCTCGTGTTAATAAACTTTGTTACTTTGTACCAGAAGCTTGGTTCTGTCAAGTCTTTGGGGCCCTCTCCCTCACAGGAAGGCAAGCCGCATCCCTGGGCATAGGGTGCTTAGAGCTGTTAACGTAGTCACTCCAGCCAAGCCCAGGCGGACCGCCATACTAAAAGGGCCAAAAGCAAAGAAAAAAAAAAGCCTAAAGAAAAAGCCTAAAGCAACTTAAAGTAAAGAGAAACTAAAAGGAGCTCAGGTTAAAGCCTAAAGCAACTTAAAGGAGAAACTAAAAGGAGCTCAGGTTGCGGCCTTAACCATCCAGCAGGGTAAAGAAAAGCAAAGCCATTTCAAGTTGTCCCAAAGAAAAAGGCCTCTTGGCCTAAAGAAACTTACAGTAAAGAAAGGCCTCTTGGCTTCAAGCAAGTTAAAGAGAACTAAAAGGTACAGCCATTTCGTCCCAAAGTAAAGTAAAGAAAGGCTCCCCGGCCCTGGGAGGAAGAAAAAGCCTCTTGGCCTAAAGCAAAGAAAAAGCCTCAGGCCTAAAGAAGAGCAACATAAGAGAAACCACAGTAAAGAAAAAAGGGCCTCTCTGCCTGCAGCAAAAGTCCATCCAGGACACAGAGAAGGAAGGCAGCCAGATCTGTTCCTGTAGCCCGATCCAGGAAGCAAGCTTGAGGCCTACCTCACAAGCAAGGCCTCCAAAGCAAAGAAAGAAGGCCCAAAAGCCAGGGACCCTTATAGAACAAGCCTGCCGGCTCAAGCAAGAATAAAGCAAGCTTCTCCTGCCCTCTTTTTACTCAGCAGAAGCAAGCCATCGAGAAGGCCCAAAAGCCTGGGGTTCGCCTAGAATTCCAACCCCAGGGAGAAGAAGGCACCCTACCAGCTTTCAGTTTCTTCAGGAGGCAGCAGCAAGAGTGAGCCTTGCAGGCTGAAGTCTTCCAGCCCAGGCAAGGTTCTCCAGCCCATGTTAAAGGCCCTGAAGTGAATCAAAATTTCCAGAAGCAGCCATCTTGGAAAAAAGGGCCCTCCCATTTCTCCGATTGGCTCTCTGGTGTTGGGAGCCGCCTCCTTCAGTTTTCTGCTCCTTGAATGATGCTCCGCCCTCAAATGGGTTTGGCCACAAGCCTGATTCCAGAGGGAGGAGTTGGGGCTTGATTAAAGTCTCAAAAGCAGTTTCGGTTTGGCTTTTAATTGTTCAAATTCAATGCCAGACCTTATTGTAAAGTATCTTAATGGCATTTCAAGCTTTCAAATTTACATTGTAACATCTGCATTGCCTGTGTTATGCTTTGATGTATTGCATTTAACTTGCTATAGGCATCTCTCATAGCATTTTGTTGATTACTGTCTGTACTGACATAGTCTTTCATTGCATGCCTCCGCATTGATTATTGTATGTCCTATGCAGATTTACTGTATTTTACTGTACAGCCATAGAATTTATTGCTCTAGAATATCACTGCAGGTATTTTTCGCTTTGATTTCTAAATGCTATAGATTTACTTATAGAACATTGCTGAATGTGTTTCATTGTATCTTTTGCAATATTCCCATAGGCATCAGTACATTTACTGTATTGTTGTGTTTCATTACATTTTTGTTGTGTACCACAGAGTCTTTGCTGTATTGCTAGAGCCCTCTTGTTGCATTATCTTAGATTCTGTTGTGTACATTCACTCTATAGAGCTATGGAGAGCGCTAAGGGTTCAGAGGTGACTAGTTCATACTACCTACGCAGCCCCAAATCTAGGCATCCAACACAGAAAGGTCTAGAACAGCTCTTGTATAGGGAGGATGCTTTAAAGGCCAAATTGAAGTACGCATGGCAGCGCATTACAGGCCTCCTCCAGGGATATGAAGCAGCAAGCAACCCCACAGAGGCCCAGGTGTGTGGGGCCGAGATTAGAGATGCTCATCGTTGTTGGAGAGCATTAATAGATAGGATCTCTGCACTACTCCACGAGATCAATAGCCCAGAAGCTGACCTTAGAAATAACCAGCTGTGGGAGAATGTTGATTCTAAAGAAGCTGAAATCAAGGCCGTGTTGGACATTTTGGAATTTAGTCCATCCCCTAGGCAAGATAGGAGGCCGCTGACAGATGCCAACAGTCAAGCCAGTCTGATTGAGTGGTCACCACAGCCCGTCAGTTGCAGATCTCATCATTCAAGTAAAGCTTCCACAAAGAGAGAACGGGCAACGCCTAGTCACAAGAGTTCCAGCTCCGCGTCCTTCAAAGGAAGTGTTACCTCAGAGAGAGCAGCCTTTTATTTGAAAGAGACAAAACGCTTAGAGTTGAGAGCTGCTATTCTAGCCGCGGAAGCAGACGCCGAGATTGCAAGTCAAGAGGTGGATCTCAAAAACGAAGAAATTCGCCTCAAAACTGAACAAACAGCTCTAGCCAGTAGTCAGGCCCAAAAACAGAATGACTTGGAGCTGCTCCGAGTAAGAGGGGAAGCCGCGAAAAGGTTTACCAGGGCCAGATTCCTGACTAGAACTTTACAGAAAGAAATATTGGATCAGAACATTGGGCTCCCCCGAAATGGATGCAACTTCCAGAGTCTCCGGGCATCTAAACAAATTCAGTGCCCAGCCTCCAGTTAGCCCCACCCCTGACAAGCCAGAGTTTACGTGGTGCCATCAAAGATTAGTACTCTCAGCACTGCAGAGTACCCAGAGACGGGAAAAAGCAAGGCCGGGAGTCAAGCCATCAACTTGGGCTTTCAACTTGAGCCTACATCGAGCGTCCCGGTCATCGCAAGTCCAATCCAGGATGTTCCACCCAGCATCAAAGAAGGGCCAGGTTTCTTTCAGTTTGGCCCCCTGCAAACAGAAAGCCTACACCACGCTTTCAAGAGATCTTCACAGCCACAAAGTTCGGTCTCTCTGACGCCGGAAGCTGAGCGCGAGGACGGTGAGCCAGAGATGGGCTTGTTCGGGAAGACCCCAGAGAAGCCGCCCAAGGAGCTGATCAATGAATGGTCATTGAAGATCCAAAAAGAAATGAGAGTGATTGATAGGCAGATCAGAGATATTCAGCAAGAAGAGAAAGTAAAAAGATCAATCAAAGATGCTGCAAAAGAGGGCCAAGAAGATGTGTGTGTGGTTCTGACCAAGGAGATGATCCATTCACGAAAGGCTGTCAGCAAACTGTATGCCTCCAAAGCCCACATGAATTCAGTGCTGGCTGTCCTGAGGGTAGCTGGCTCATTGCAGAAGAGCACAGAAGTCATGAGAACCATGCAGAATTTAGTAAAAATCCCTGAAATTCAGGCTACAATGAGGGATTTATCCAAAGAAATGATGAAGGCCGGGATCATAGAAGACATGCTGGAGGATACCTTTGAAAGTATGGAAGACCAGATAAGTGGTCCATCGGGAGCTCCTCTGGCGCAGAAACTGCCTCTCGGCAGGACGGTGCTAGGTCCTGCTTGTTTGAACAAGTTGCGTCCTCCACCTTCATCCAGCTCCCTTGGAAATAGCGAACTCTCTAACAGAAGTCCCACACAGATGCAAAATTGCCTGAGTCACGACTCTGTTTTCGGCCAGAGCTTGGCATCTGAGTATAGTTCCATCTTCAACACCTCAGAAGAGAGCGAGTGTCTGGCCTTTTCTAAAGAGCAGCTGACTGATCCCAGATCACCAGCCCAGAAAACCAGTCTTGAAGTGAAGTCTACAGACTGCTTGAACCAAGTTGTCCTTCAGGCTGAAACAACTCGGTCAGAAGAGGAAGATAAAATATTTGAGTCTTCACAGGACAATAGGCCTGTCCTACAAATTGATTTGGGGTCTGAGAGTGAGAAACTGCCAGGAGTGACAGCAGAACCACTACTGGTTCCAGAAGTTTCCCTAAAGACATCAGTCATTGTAAAGAGATCTCATCGACACCAGAAAATGGACATTTTCCCGGTGCCCTGTGAATCCAAAGAAACTGCTCTGTCTTCTCCAACTGAAGAAGACTCCGCTGAAAGAAACCAATCTGTGGCCCATTTGCTGGGAGATGTTAAGAGTGAAATCGAAACTCAGCTACATGCCCCAGGACCACCAGTCCACAGCCCTCCTGCAGCTGAGCTCCAGGTGGAAGAAGAAATCTTAACTTCTCCAGAGGTGGAAAAGGTCAAGCAAGAAGCTTTCCCTTTGGCCAGCGAGTTAAAGATCCAAGCTGGAAAAAGAAAGAAACCCTCCTTAGAGGTAACAACTCTGAACCTGCTGCAACCCGAGAGTGCGATGGAGCAAGGTGGAACAGAGGCCAAATCCCAAAGTAAGAACTTTGTGTTTTCTTTAAAGAACTATTTGCCTTTCTTCTTAAAGATGACAAAGGAAGAAGGACATAATTTGCTTAAAGAACTCTGCCTGCTACCAGATCAGAGGTTTGATGAGGAAAACGCACCTGTTCCAAGCTCACTCCGCTGTGAGCTCTCATTGGCTTTAAAATCTCATGCGCCATTTGACCCAGAAAAACAAGTTTCTGAGTCAGAAGATGACCTGAGTTGTAGTGTGATGTCATTCAATGAGACTGGACAGTTAAATGGTCTCTCAAGTGACTGTAAAGAAGGCAGACTTAAAGGCAAAGATCGGCCAAAAATGAGAGTAAGGCCCAAAAGGCCAACTGGCTCTTCAGGGAGTTACCAGCGATGGCGTCAGTACAAGTTTTGTTGTTCCCCTGAAGAAAATCAGCCTTTGCAAATAATGCCACGTAAAAGGCCTCAAGACTATACCGCATTCAGCAAGCTAGAAGGCTGCTACCTGCGGGACAGAGATGTCTACCCACGTCCAGGCATGGACATTTCCAGAGTTTTTAAGCAGTTCAAGTGCTTAAGTGTTCATTTAAAAACTGAACACCAAAACAATGATGAAAATGCAGTGCATTACTTGGGCCTGGTAACCGGCATGAGAGGTGGTCGTATTGCAGACAACATTTCATATTAGCAGTCCATCTGCGGGAGCATGGGCAGGAGCACATTGGACCTAAGCCTCACATGCGTGCATCTGTGGGTTGCTATGCTAGGTTTAGCTCTGCCAAAAGCAAAGCAGCAGTGAAGATCTGCATTATAGATGTGTGCTTAATGACCATAGTAGTGCTTTTAGTGACTTAGGTCAGCCTTACCACCATGTAGCACAGGTTTTAGAGATGCATTACACACTTGTAATCTCCATAGCTGAAAGGGGTCTTACTATCCCAAAAGTGAGTTTAGAGAGTGTCTAACACTATGTCACCCTATTGATTATGTCTGTTTTCATGCATTGTGATTACTGCTATTGCAATATTTGTTTATGTGTTATAGTTTGAAATTCTCGCAGCCGAGAATTTGGCCGGGAGTATTGCGGCCTGCGCAAAGCTTGGCCTGTTTATATTGAATTTGTATGTTTAATTTATGTGCTCGTGTTTAATTACAGGCCTCATGTTTGTTATAAAGGTCTATTCACTGTTTGGGGGCTGGGGTTAGTGTTTTTATTATGGGTGGGAGGGATTCCTCTCTTTAGACTTTCCCGCCTAAATTTACCTCAGACCTTTCCCATTTAATTAGAACTTAGTTTTTTCCTCCAAAAGTCACCTCAGAGTCCCAGCCAATCAGGGTCTCAGGTTTTCCCGCCCATTCTGAAGTCTATAAAAGGGGGATACCTTTCTGAGTTTACCTCAGTGGCTACCAGGGACGTGTGACTGAGCCACGGAGTTGCTAGCTCCGGCCTGTCACCTCCTTTTAGTGAAAAATACCGCCTTCAACCAGCCCTGGACTTAACAGAGGAAGGACGTTCGACCTTCGATTTAAAGAAGTTCAGCGGCTGGGGTCTGTCCACCACCCGTGGCGGCGGACCAGAGAGAGGAAGGAGAGGCGTTGATCATTTACCCCATACAGACCAAAGAAGAAAGGACCAAAGTAAGAAGCTCAAGATTCTACGAGCCTGTCATCAGTTGTAAAAGTTTTGGAGCCAGACACTTCCATCTTTGTGTCTCGTGTTAATAAACTTTGTTACTTTGTACCAGAAGCTTGGTTCTGTCAAGTCTTTGGGGCCCTCTCCCTCACAGGAAGGCAAGCCGCATCCCCTGGGCATAGGGTGCTTAGAGCTGTTAACGTAGTCACTCCAGCCAAGCCCAGGCGGACCGCCATAGAGGGGTGCCCTGCCAAGCAGTGTAGCTGTGAGTGAGAATCCCCAGCGAGAGATGGCTGGGGTGAGCAAAGCCGAGCCTGAGCCCCCCTGCGACGAGGTGGCCATCCAAACGGAAGCAACTGAGGCGGAGAAGGTTTTGCCCAAGCAAAAGGAGTCTGCCCACGTATTGCCTGACGCTGAGGAGGGAGAGCATGAGAGTGTGGCCAGACCCTTGCCAGATGAGAGGTCAGTTGAGTTGGCCGGTGAAACGAAGGAAAGCCAACTGCCTGATGTCTCCAAGGAAGAACCTGTTGCGATTGGGGAGGTTGCAGGAGGTCCTGGTGTGGAGCAGAGAGATGTTGCAGCGCCAGCCCAGGTCGTCCCCAAGGTAGAGCCTGTTGCGGTTGGGGAGGTTGCAGAAGGTCCTGGTGCGGAGCAGAGAGATGTCGCAGCACCAGCCCGAGTCATGAGTTCGAGCGAGTTCCAGTTGCAGCTTTGGCTGACCGATGCTGTGTTTTGGCTTGGAGCCGCCTGGGAGTGGGCTTCCTTTGACCAACAACTGCAGTTGTGGGGGAGAGGGTCCCACTGCAACGAACAGCTCAGTTGAGCGATGGGGATCCTCCCATGTTCGGGGGGGCCTCTCCGCCGAGAACCACAGTCACTGAACTCTGTGTGAATCCTGGGAGAGAGCTTTTCGTTGGGGATCTGCCAGCAGCGAAGTTTGGACTATCAAAGGCTTCGAGTGAGGTGCTGCACCTACAGAGAACATTCCGCAGAGGCTCTCTTGCCTGCTTGTCCGAACGATGCCTTTGGGCAATGCATGTTAATTCCATTGAGCGGATAGAACCTGTAATAATGCTGAGATATTATAGTTCTGAAAGGTTGGGGAGGTTTGGCCTGTGGGTGCACACTCCGTTGGATGGGGCAAGGCCGCTTTGTGGGTGGCCCTCTAATAAACCTCTACATGCGGTTGGCATAACATGAGAGAACCCAGGGGTTCATATGGGATGGTCTAAGAGGGTTATTGGAACTAGGACTGGATCAGCGTTTACTGCTTTGAATTGGGTTTTCCTGTATGGTTGACAGATGACTTGATCTGGTTGCAAGTGTGTATTATGTGTAACCAAGTTCAGGGGGGTTTATTGCATAAGCTTAAGTTTGTTTAAGATAAATTATACAATGCTTAATGCTAGAATTGCTGACTGTAGTTTAAGTTGATGTTATAGATTATTGAATTATATAACATGCCATTGCATTACCTATTTGTATAAGTTGCCTGTAGGATTGTGTGGGTTTTCTCTCTCTCTCTCTCCTCTCCCATTCGTTCTTCTCTCCTGTGGGGCAGGTGTTCGGGGGCGTAATGTCAGGCCCAGCCAGAGCAGTTCAATAAACAGCTTGGCTTTGGGCTGCCATAGCGACAAGGAGCCAGCAGAGGGGGTGGGCCTAAGTCTGGGAGGAGGGAGGGAGTTTACCAGAAGGGTTTTTCTCTCAGCGTTTTGGCGGGAAAGCTCAGATTCCTCTTTGCTCTGCCTGGAGTAAGGCTGAATAAAGCTCAATTCCTCTTGTTAACTACTTGAGTGAGTGTGCCATTATTCACAGACCTACCGGGCCTGACATTGGGTTTTGGAGTTGTAGTTCACCTATATCCAGAGAGCACTGTGGACTCAAACAATGTTGGATCAGGACCAAACTTGGCATGAATACTCAATATGCCCAAATGTGAACACAGATGGAGTTTGGGGAAAGTAGATATTGACATTTGGGAATTACAGTCTCTGGGATTTATAGTTAACACAAAATCAAAGAGCATCCTGAACTCTTGCAACAATGGAATCGAACCAAACTTGGCATATTGAACTCTCATTACCAACAGAAAGTACTGAAAGGGTTTGCTTGGGAATTGACCTTAGAACATAAGAACATAAGAAGAGCCATGCTGAATCGGACCTCAGCCCATCTAGTCCAGCATTCTGTATCACACAGTGGCCCACCAGTTGTACACGGGGATCTCGAGCAGAAGGGAGGGCAAAACCCTGAACTGCTCCCGACCCCCCACAACCAGTACCCGGGGACATCCTGCCTACCTCAACCAACTCCGAGGTGGCACTTGAATGTCCTTTTCAGTAACTACCGATACACTTGGTATCCAAACTTCCTTGAGTTTGGAAGTTGTAGTTCACCTACACCCAGAGAGCACTATGGATTCAAACAATGTTATGTTATGCTGTTGTTTGTTTTCTATCCAGAATCACAATGTTGGAAGGAGGCTCACCACTTTAAGGTCCCTAAAACAGGCATGGGAAAACTTTGGCCCTCTGGGTGCTTTGGACTTCAACTCCCACCATTCCTAACAGCCTGAGGCCATTTCCTGCTTAAATGGCTGAGGGGGGAGCGGTGAGGAAAAGAGCCTGAGGCTGCTAGGAATGGTGGAAGTTGGAGTCCAAAACACCTGGAAGGTCCAAGTTTGCCCATGCCAGCTTTCGACAGAGACCTCTTCCTCCCTCTTCCCCTTTGCACCCTTTCTTCCCCCTCCTGCTGAACACTTACTTTTTCTTCTACACTGCTGCTTCTGCTGGCATTTTGATCCAAAGGGACAGCATGAGCGTGTTCAGGAGGGGAGGGGGGAGGGAGGAAGACGTGACCCGTGTGGGCGCTACTGCGCAGACTCGCCCCAGAGCAAAGCAAGCAGAGCGAGGCTGGAAAGATGGGAGCCCGAGTGGAGAAGAAAAAGTGTTTGGCAGGAGGTGGAAGAAAGGGTATTGGAGGTTCCAATTTCCCACGGCACACCTGATGATCACTCACGGCACAGTAGTGTGCCATGGCACACTGGTTGGGAAACACTGCCTTAACAGCTCTGAAGTGCATTATATGAGTCTACACTAGCCATAAATTTAAATTATTACATGGAAGTATAAATGGGGTTTGCGATAGAGGAATACTCTGAATGATCTCTCCAGGATTCGGGGGAAAGCAGGTCTTGGATGAGATGGCTTTTTGGTCTGTTCTATCACAACTAGCCATTAATTTCCCATCTTTCTCCCAACATGGGACCTTTTGTAAACTCTTTCCGTGTTCTTCTAATTCCTCTTGAAAGCAGCCCTCTGACTTCCAGCTATACTTAGCAAGTTTACCGCTTTTCCTGTCTCCCAGCCCCTAGCTTGCATTGTCGAATTTGCTCAGCAAGAGCGGGAACTCTTCCCAGAGGTCCCCTCCAGCACAGCTCACTGGCCGATATAACACTATAACCTATTTAAAGGGTTATAAAGCCAGCGAGCATTTACACCTGCTGTTGATTTAAAGCTCCCTTTAAAGCCTTGTAAAGTGTTTTCACTCTGGGCCACCTCCCAAGATGGTCCAGAGTAAAAGCACCTTTTAATGTAGAGTGCTATTGTGTGAATGAATAAAAGGCTGGGAAACTGATAATTTGAAAGATCGCACATCCAAGCGAGGTTGCCTCCGCTTTCTTTTGGGGGGTACTGTGTGCCACCGCAGATTGCCGGGCATACATTAAGAAGCAAAAACTGTTCTCATCATTTTAGGTCCTTTGCAAAAAAAAAAAAATCTAAAGGCAGGATTTCTCTGTCTTGAGTTTCACATGAAGGGAACAGAAGTCCTGGCTTCATTTTCAGAACCATAGCTGTCTGTGAAAGTTTTCGAAGCCTAACTTATTTACTAGGCTTGGTTGATCCATTAAAAAAATGGTTCTAAAATATAATGGGGGGGGGGGATTTTTTTATTAGTAATAAAAATACTTACAAAAAAAATTCCAAAAAATTCTTAATTGATGTGTAATTAATAACAAAATTCGTTATTAGTTCTTATTCCAGCGTATGCGCACAGCAGGAAAACAGGGCTGACATCACAGGCAAATCAAGGGGGAAACATTTGCCTTCACTTCTGGAGTGCAATTGACTGGAGCTGATTTATAACATATAGAAATGGTACCACCAACTTATACAGTATGAGGTTTTTGTAACAGGAATATCAAACTTTTCCAAAATTGCTTTTCAGGGTGACTTATAGACGGAGATCTTGTGGTCGGGCCGCTCGGGTGGTATAGATGTCCAGCTTCCGACCCTGGACGGTGTGGCGCTATGCCCATCGCCTTCCGTTAAGAGCCTGGGGGTCCATCTGGACTCCCAGCTGACCATGGAGGCCCAGGTCTCCGCGGTCAGCAAGGTTGCTTTTTTCATCTGCGACAGGCTCGGAGGCTGGCCCCCTATATCTCCCGGAATGACCTGGCCACGGTTATCCAAGCTACGGTCATCTCAAGGCTGGATTACTGTAACGCACTTTACATTGGCCTTCCTTTGTCGGCGACCCGGAAGCTCAAGCTGGTGCAGAACACTGCCGCCCGGCTCCTGTCTGGAACCCCAGCAGGCCGCCACATCACACCTGTTTTGCAGGATCTGCACTGGCTCCCAATCGAGCACCGGATCTCCTTCAAGGTGTTGGTTCTTACCTTTAAGGCCTTGCATGGCCTGGGGCCCGCGTACTTGAGGGACCGACTCACCCCACACTGTCCCCCGAGATCACTACGCTCCGAGGATGCTAATTTGTTAGAGATACCCTCGGCGAAATCGGCTAAACTGACATCTACTCGCCGGAGGGCGTTCTCCGTTATAGCTCCTATGCTGTGGAACGCCCTCCCGGCTGGAACGCGGGCTATAAAGGACCTGCTCCCGTTTAGACGCGCCTGCAAAACTTATTTCTTTAAGCAGGCCTTCGGTGAGTAGGTCCTGCCCATGTTCTGCTTTAGCCACTGTCATGGGGTGTCATGCTATCTAATTTCTGAACTGTACCTGGGGGTTTTGTATTTTGCTGTTTTAACTGTTTAATTGTGTTAGATGTTTTATCGCATTGCTTGTGTGTAGTTGTACCTTCGGTTCCTGTGAGCCGCCGCGAGCCTCAGGGAGTCGGCGGCATAGAAACCCGAATAATAAATAAATAATAAATAAATAAATATCACAGTGCTGTGCGGACAGCCCTTCTGCTTGGTCGGAGGAAAAGCTCGCGAAGGAGGCCTTTTTCCCTTCAGTCCTCCAAGGCGCTCTAGGAGCCCCTGCTTTTTCTCTATGGTTCTTCTTGCTTCTGTAGTTTTTTCTTCTTCTCTCCGTGGTCTTCTCACTCCCTCCTCCTCTTATTTCAGCCTTTGTTCTCTCCTTCTTCTCTTTCCTTCTATCTACCCTGATTTTCTGGGTGTTTAAAAAGTGCTTTTTTCCCTTCCGTCCTCCAAGGCGCTCTAGGAGCCCCCATTTTTTCTCTATGGTTCCCCTTGCTGCTTCACTTCCTCCAGGAGGCCTTTTACTTTAATTATCCTCCGACCAGGCAAAGGGCCGTGCTATGTCTGTAAGTACCCTGAAAAGCTATTTTGGAAAAGATAAATATTCCTGTTAGAAGAACTGAGAGGGAAGATATGATCTAATTACAATAATTAAGAAAATTGGCGACCCCCAGGTTTGGTAAAGAAATTATATTTCCGGGTTGGAGCACATGGTTCAAAAAACAATTAAATTAACTTTTTATACGAATTTAATCTGATTTCAAATTATTTTTAAACCGCAGAGACCAACCCTATTATTTACTTCAAAATGTCCATGGGCATCAGTGGTTCTCAACCTTCCTAATGCTGCGATCCTTTAATACAGTTCCTCATGAATACTGGTGGGGCTGGGGGCAGATTGATTTTGTCATTTGGGAATTGTAGTTGCTGGGATTTATAGCTCACCTATAATCAAAGAGCATTTTGAACTCCACCAACGATGGATTTGAACTAATCCTGGCACACAGAACTCCCATGACCAACAGAAAATACTAGAAGTGTTTGGTAAGCATTGACCTTGAGTTTTGGAGTTGTAGTTCACCTACATCTAGCACTGTGGACTCAAACAATGATGGGTATGGGCCAATATAAACTTGGCACAAATACTCAATATGCCCAAATATGAACACTGGTGGAGTTTGGGGAAAACAGACTTGACATTTAGGAGATGTAGTTGCTAGGATTTATAGTTCACGTACAAACAAAGAGCATTCTGAACTCCACCACCGATGGAATTGAACACAGAACTCCCATGACTAACAGAAAATACTAGAAGGGTTTGGTGAGCATTGACCTTGAGTTTTGGAGTTGTAGTTCACCTACATCCAGAGAGCACTGTGGACTCAAACAATGATGGGTCTGGGCCAGTATAAACTTGGCACAAATACTCAATATGTCCAAATATGAAAACTGGCGGAGTTTGGGGAAAACAGACTTGACATTTGGGAGTTGTAATTGCTGGGATTTATAGTTCACGTACAATCAAAGAGCATTCTGAAGCCTACCAATGACAGAACTGGGTTGAACTTCCCACACAGAATCCCCATGACCAACAGAAAATACTGTTTTTTCTGATGGTCTTTGGTGACCCCTCTGACACCCCCTCGCAACCCCTCCAGGGGTCCCAACCCCCAGGTTGAGAAACATTGATGTATGTGGTCTAGTATTGTGCTAGGCCTTTATGCTGTTGTAAATTAATGGCACAGTTTCATAAAAGTGAATTGGAATGTTGCACAATGCTCATATTCTCAAGAGCGGAGATGCAGCTTTATCTCCAGGACCACTGAAGAAACAGATCCCAATGTGCAACAAGACTGCATTGGACAACCACACGTCTTGTACTCTGTTTTGCAGAGTTTCTCCATCATCTCAAAGTTATGCATTGGAATCTCTGATGCAGGATCTTGGGCATGTTTTTAAAACTGTTCCAAGCTTTCCAATCCTGTTTTAGCCTGTTACGTTGCTTAATATGCTTTCCATTTGTTTAGATTATTCTGATAGTTTTAATTTGCCTAAATCTATTTTACCTTCAGGCTTCCCTGAAATTATGTGATATAATTGTTTTATTAAATGGAAAGATAGCTTACATTAACCTATCTGTGCAATTCTTCCATGTGTATATAGTCTGCCCTAGAACCTTGTTCGTGCATTGCATCGGTATAACAATTGTGCCATGAGAATGGTAGCTTAAGACAAAAGCAAAACGCAATGTGGCTGCAAAGGAACCAAGGTGCTGGAAAAACAGACTGTTTGGAAGTAGCAGCGATACATGAGCCTGGAAAACCTGATACTTTTTGCATAGTACACCATTAGGAGTCTGAATTTCAGGGGCAAAAGCAAAAAGTAAACTGGCATGCATGTGCAAGAGAGAAGGTGCACCGAATGGGGTTGCCATTATCTTAGTACATGGCTTGAAATCCCATTGTCTAGATCAGAGTTTCCCAACCTTTTTTTGAGCCGTGGCACATTTTTTACATTTACAAAATCCTGGGGCACACCACCAACCAAAATGACACAAAATGACACTCTAACACAGTAATACATATAGTTAATATGTTTTAAAATGTATTTATACACCCAAACTACAAATCCCGGGATTCCCCAGCCTTGAGCCCTGGAAGACCAAGGGGTTCCACACTGCATGAATGCTACGGTGTACTGTAGATCCGCCCCCAGGCAGCCGGGGGACCCGGAGAAGTCCCATCCCAGGATCTTTTCTCTCTCCGCGCCTCTCTTTCTGCCTGACGCAGTCCCCACCTTTCAGCTCAAACCCTTCCGAGGCCGAGGATGGAGCGGAGGGGAGGAGGAAACCCAAGAAGGCAAGTTGTGAGTAGAGGCTGTGTTTGTGTTGCACCTCAGAACTCGGCCAGCCCCTCCTAGATCACATACACACAGGCAGATGCAGTAAATGTTCTTTTATTTCGAATAAAGGATGAAGAATAGTCCAAGGAAGTAAAAAGAAAGCAATCAAAAATAGTCCAATGAAATTATGTAGCTGCAAGCCCAAATGGCTTAAGTCCCAAGGAAAACAAGGTTCTAAAACAAGGCAGACTGCTCCAGCAGTCAAACGTGGTACTTGAAACAAACCGCAATGGCGGCCACCTTGAGCTGGAATCCAGACCACTCCAACGGTCCCACTTGAACTTGGAGACTTGGCTATGAGATGTGATCAAGCTAAACGTGGCTTCAGATCTGACTAAAAGTCCGGGAGCCAAGACTAATAAGGAAGCTAGTCGCGAGGTACCCATCTCACCCCCTTCCATAAATTCCACGATCTCCTAGAATCTCTGATGCTTCCCCTTCTATCAAACACCGGCTCGTTAGCGGGCCCAGCTGCCTCACTATCAGAGTGAGAAGCCGGAAACTCCCTTTCTTCGGAATGCTGATCTGGGAAGGGAGTGGAAACTCTCTCTTGGGAAGCAAGGCCACCTGGTCTTTCATAATCTGATTCAGAATCATCTTCCATAGAATCCTCATTAAACTCATCTGCGGTCCCATATCCCTCCAACCATTCATCGTCCCATTGCAAACTCTCATTTGGAGACCCATACCCACCTGGCCATTTGTCATCTTCAAGCTGCCCCATATCACTTGGGACCCCTGGTGCCTGGCTCTGACCACTGGGCTGACCAGGCTGGAAGGATATAACTGGAAAAGGTACAGAAAAGTAGGACAGGAGGGCTCTCTCTCTCTCTCTCTCCTATCTCCAATTTCCCATGGCATACCTGATGATTGCTCACGGCACACTAGTGTGACACGGCACACTGGTTGGGAAACACTGGTCTAGATCACTGCTTCTTAAATTGTGGGTCCCCAATGGAGTCCCCTGAGCTCAATGTTGGGTGGTCACAAAAAAATTGGCAACAGCTTGGGAGTTCTGGATTCATCACTGAACCTGGAACCTCAGGTTTCAGTGATGGCCAGGGGACTAATAAAATCTGTACACCAGCTATGCCCGTACCTTGGGTACCTTGGGAAGTCAGACTTGGCCACGGTGGTCTATGCTCTTGTTACATCCCAAATAGACTACTGTAACACACTCTATGTGGGGTTGTCTTTGAAGACTGTTTGGAAGCTTCAAGTGGTCCAATGGGCAGCTGCCAGCTTGCTCATCAGAGTGGCGTACGGGGAGCACACAACCCTCCTGTTGTGTCATCTCTTCTGGCTGCCAGTCTGCTACCAAGCACAATTCAAAGTGCCAGTTTTAGCCTATAAATCCTTAAATGGTTTCGATCCAGCTTACCTATCTGAACACATCTCCCTTTATGAGCCGATTAGAGCATTAAGAACAGCTGGGGAGGTCCTGCTTTTGGTCCCACTGCTGTCGCAAGTGTGGTTGGTGGGGATGAGAGACAGGGCCATCTCGGTGGTGGCTCCCTGTCTGTGGAATGCGCTCCCAAGCGACATACGAACAACCACATCCCTCCTGGCATTCAGGAAAGGAGTGAAGTCCTGGCTGTAGGACCAGGCGTTTGCGCCTTAGCACAATGCAGCACTTTGGACTGGATTTGTAAGGGCAAGTTGATGGAGATGGCTCTATGCCCCTGGGAAACACTGCTATAGAGAACTACATGGGGAGATACTTGTTGCAGGAAAAACTGACCTCGCGTCTTGTGGGGCTTCCATAGATCATGGATTTTCCTAGTATCATTTGCAATATATTAAATCTCACCTTTTAAATGCCACAGATCAAAATAACATGACGGTCCATAGAGAAAACTGAGTTTGGACAAAGAATTATCAGACTTGCAAAGCCCATCTTTCTTTCATGAGCATCCAACTATTCTTTTCTTTTTTTTCTGTTTAGTTTTTTCCCTCTCTCCATGCACTTTAACTCAAACTCTCCCATGGCGGCAGGAGTGATTAATTCTGCCGATTTTTTCAAAAGCTTCAGCTCTATATACTACAAGCTTTAAGAACCTCTGTCTGTGTCTTTCATTCTCAGCTCAGGCACCCAGATGTCTGTCAATAGCTTGAGTTTTTAATGGCGAAACTTGCCACTGTTACAGCGCTGGGCCATTGTCTGCCCATTCACAGGAAGCAATTAGGAGTAGTTGGCCGAGAGCCCAAACCTGCTTTGTCAAGGAGGAGGGGGAAAAAACCCCAGACATTGAAGATCCCTGTAGTCTCTTCCTAAGCAACCAGAATTCCTACAGAAGGTTCTTATAGATTACAAAAGGATGATCAAAGCCATGGTGCCTTCCACCCATTGCTTCTCAGGCAGCCAATTTTCCAGCCTCTTGGAGTGGCAGAGCTACTATCCAGCCACTCTTTGGCTCTAAGGCACTGACTAGCTGATGGATTCTTGTTATCAGGGTGATACGGGCACAAGGGTCTTGACGTAGCCTTTTATGAAAATTACTATACTGGAAATTGTTCCATTTCACTCAATGGTAGACACATGTTTTCTATATTTGGCATTGCTGCATCACAGGTCAACACAGATTGCAATTGGCAACCTTAAATAGCATTTAATGAACCTGTAGCTTCAAAGTCCAGCTTTTTGCTGCCTGGGGGATCCTTTTTTGGGAGTTGTTAACTGGTACTGATTGATTTTTTGTCTACCAGCCAGACTTTGAAGCTACAGAGCCATTAAATTCTAATCAAGGTGTGTTATGCTAATAATATAGTATAATATATTGTACATACATATAATATTTATAATATTATAGTGTAAGGCAATGTAATGCTACTAATAATAATACAATATTATAATTATATATTTTATATTACGTGTAATATTTATAATAATATTACAGTATAATGGTATAGTACAATATAGTACAATATGGAGACCCCAGTGGCACAGTGGGTTAAAGCGCTGAGCTGCTGATCAAAAGGTTGCAGGTTCGATTTCAGGGAGCAGCATGAACTTCTGCTATCAGCCCCAGTTTCTGCCAACCTAGCACTTCGAAAACATGCAAATGTGAGTAGATAAAGAGATAATGCTCTGGCGGGAAGGTAACAGTGCTCCATGCAGTCATGCTGGCCACATGACCTTGGAGGTGTCTACGGACAACACTGGCTCTTTGGCTTAGAAATTGAGATGAGCACCAACCCCCAGAGTTGGACATGACTGGATTTAATGTCAGAGGAAAACTTTTACCTTTACTACAATATAGTAATATATAATACTGACATTGTGCTATGCTAATAATATAATATTTGTGTGTGTGTGTGTGTGTGTGTATAAAGGAGTCCCCTTCGGTGTGAGAAGGGTGGCATATACATACAAATATCATAAATAAATCTCTATACATAAAAAAGAGAAAAAGTTGTATGTATGCATGTATGTATGTATGTATGTGGAGGAAGTGTCCACTTACACAGCCAGCCTCCAGCCTCCACAAGCAGGCTATAATTCCAAGTGCTGAGAAACCTCCAAAGCCACTCCCTCATCTGACATTACAGTCAGGTTACAGTGAGCGCCATTCACATGTAGACCAAACACTACCAATGTCCTCCCCAAACACTACGGCGCACCACCCAAGTAATGCTTTCATTTGGGGAGACTTCCATCCTACATTTGATGTGTTCCCTCTACCCCAGGCAGGCATCCCAGCGTTCCTTGTGTGGAATTTGCATGGGTCCTCCTACTGCCTCTCCCTTAACCCTTTGCTATGGCACACAGTACTTCCACACCCCTCTGTTCCCACAGACCACTGCGGCCCCCAACAAACACCGATAAAGACCACATTTGTCATGCAGAGCCCCAGTGACCCACTCAACACCCTACTGCAGTTTGGAGGAGGGCAGACCATGGATGATGGGACTTGCAGTACCTTCCCTCACTTTCCAAAACTGCTGCAAACACTTCCTAAAAACAATGCAACCCTCATACTTTCCCCAATACAGACCAAACTTGGCACACAGAGCCCCCATGACCCAATCTACAGTCTACTGCAATTTTGAGGAGGGCGGACCACAGATGATGGGACTGGCAGTACCTTCAGTTATTTCATGATACCACTGCAACTCCCAATAATGATGGATCAAGACAAAACTTGGCACACAGAGCCCCCATGACCCACTCTACATCCTACTGCAGTTTGGAGGAGGGTGGACTACAGATGATGGGACTTGCAGTACCTTCAGTAATTTCAGTATACCACTGCAACTCCCAATAATGATGGATCAAGGCCAACCTTGGCACACAGAGCCCCCATGACCCACTCTACATCCTGCTGCAGTTTGCAGGAAGGCAGACCATGGATGATGGGACTTCCAGTACCTTCCCTCACTTTCCAAGACTGCTACAAACCTAATCCAATGACTGATCAACACCAAACCTGCCACACAGAGCCCTCATGACCCACTCTACATCCTGGTGCAGTTTGGTGTGAGACGGACCACGGGTGATGGGACTTGAAGTACCTTCACTCACTTCTGGAAAACAATGCAACCCTCATTCATTCGCCAACACAGACCACACTTGGCACACAGAGCCCCCATGACCCAATCTACATCCTACTGCAATTTGGGGGAGGGTGGACCACAGATGATGGGACTTGCAGTACCTTCAATAATTTTATGATACCACTGCAACTCCCAATAATGATCGATCAAGGCCAACCTTGCAAGACTGAGCCTCCATAACCCACTCTACATCCTACTGCACTTTGGAGGAGGGTACACCATGGATAATGGGACTCACACTACCTTCACTAACTTCCTGAAACCACTACGAGCCACGTACACTTATGATAAGGACCAACCTTGACACACAAGGCCTTTCTCAAATGACCCGGGCACCGCCAGGTCCCCAAGCTAGTAAATAAATAAAGGTGGCCAATTGCAACATTGATACCTGCCTCAAGCAGACAAGAACTCTTTTTCCCATCCCAGATATCATTCCACAGATATATAAACCTCACTTGCCTAGTTTCCAACAGACCTCACAACCTCTGAAGATGTCTGCCATAGATGTGGGAGAAATGTCAGGAGAGAATACTTCTGAAACATGGCCATGCGGTCCAGAAAACTCACAACAACCCAAAATCAGCCCATTGACTTCTGCCTGGAATGGGCATGGCCGACTTACCGGCCAACCCCTTTTGCGGGGTAGGGCTGTCCTCGTCGCCATCTTGGGGAGGTCAGGGGGCTTCTCCTTCCCAGAGACCCCTGGGCGGCACTCCAGATTCCCGCCGCCAGGGCCTGCTCGCCAATGAGGGGGCCAGCCACGCCTCTCCCCTCCACATGGCTAGCTGGCCCTTCTCTCTGCCCAGGCAGCATATATAAGGATGCCTGGGACTGCCCCCAGCACTGCAGGGGCCAATTCGGTTTTTCCTCCCTCCCTCCCTACATGGTACATGGCTTATTCATGTTCATATTATGCATTTACTCTAGTTGTTTGTTACTTGGTTGAAGTATGTGTTACCATATTCCTTGTCGCAACTCCGTGTTGGCAGGTGGCAGGGCCCTGGATCAGGATGGCTTATCGCCCCTTGGTTGGTAGGGGGATAACGCCCTGGCCCCCCTGGGGTGCAGAGTTCCGTGGAGAGGCATTGGGCCGCTCGCACCCAGGCTTGCAAGTGCCTTTGGACATTCGCGGGGGCCTGTACTACCCTGATCCTGGACCCTTGCGTGGCCGCCAACCCTTTGTTCTGTTTAATAAATGAGTTGTGGCCATTTTCATCCAACCTTTGTGTCAGGGTCATCATTGGGCGCGAGGTGTATCACCCTTGCACACGCAAATGAACCAGTAACCGGTGTAGCTCTTTCAAAAAGGCTGTTGTAATTGAACATTGTTCTCCGGCTGATGCTTTGCTTTATTGCCTGTGGCTATTGACCAATGCATTCCCACTTCAGACCTGTCCTCCCTATCCATCCCAGACTATTTAGGGCCTAGACGTTGCTCGGCTGATGCGTCCCAGCTGCAGTTGCGCACTGCCGTGGCCCTTTAATCTTGAACATAACCAGTGGGATGGAGGTGTTTGGCTGCAACGGGGCAGATTCAAGGGGGAATCTTGAAATAAAACACCACATAAACCACCCAGGTTTCACCTGATTTCATGCCAAAAGAATGTAAAACTTCCCAGTGAGAAAATGGAAACCAGCCCCGAAAAGGCTCAGAAAGGGCCTTGATCTTTTCAGGGAAGCTGTTCTGAATTTTGGGGATGTAATGAACCCTCTCCCTTTCTTTCTCTCTCTCCCTCTCTTTCAAACCAAGAAAGGAAATCACCTTGTCTTGGGATTTCTTGTGAAGGTATACATGAAGCCCTGTGCTGGCACATTGGGAAAAGGTTTGGCAAGACGGGGAAAAAATGTGCAGTTAAATTTGGACACACAAAAGCTGGACCCATTAGAACATCATGAGATAGCCGCACTTAGGACCATAAGCAGAAGGTGCTCATCCCTCCACGTTTTTCACAATCTTCACTTTCATAGACTTCATGATATTTGGCAGACAGTAATGACACCACTTCAGTTGCAATGATTGCTTGCTATGGCATCAAGAGAGCTGTAGTTTTACAAGGTCTTTGGCCATCTCTGCCAAATAGCGCTAGTGCCTCAACAAACTACAACTCCACAATACTGAGCCACAACAGTCAAAGTGGCGTCAAACTGCAATAATTCAACAGTGCAGGTGCACCCAGAGGGAGGCTCGTAGCAGGTAACACTTCGTCCTGATGCTAGTTAGCTGTTCATTGTTGCATCAAAAGTCACACATTGCCAGGAACGGATCTTACATTACGCAAACTATGCGGCCGTGTAGGGCGCCACATGTTCAGGGGTGCATCCGCCTGCCAGGTTCCTCGCATGCGCATTTGGTGAGGCACAAGCAGGCCGGAGCGGAGCCGCAACTCGCCATACACGAGGCTGAAGAGGAGGAGCGTTTGGCCTCCGGCTGTCAACCGCTCCTCCTTTTCGGCCTCGTGTACGGCGAGTGCGGCTCCGCTCTGGCCTCCTCGCGCTGCACCAAATGCACTTGCGCGGAACTTTTGCGCATATACATTTGGTGTGGGGCGAGCAGGCCGGAGGGGAGCCGCAACTCGCCGTACATGAGGCCGAAGAGGAGGAGCATTAATGGCAGGTGGAGTCTCCGGCAACAGGCCCCTCCTCCTCAGTCTCCAGCCTTGTGTATGGTTCCGCGCATGCGCATTTGGTGCGGCGCAAGCAGGCCGGAGCGGAGCCGCAACTCGCCGTACACAAGGCTGAAGAGGAGGAGCGTTTGGCCTCCGGCTGCCAAATGCTCCTTCTTTTCGGCCTCGTGTATGGCGAGTTGTGGCTCCGCTCTGGCCTGCTCGCCTTGCACCAAATGCGCATGCGCGGAACTTCTACACATGCACATTTGGTGTTGGGCGAGCAGTCCGGAGGGGAGCCGCAACTCACCGTACACGAGGCCGAAGAGGAGGAGCGTTAATGGCAGGCTAAGCCTTCGGCAAAATGAGCCTCCTCCCCAGTCTCCAGCCTCGTGTATGACTCTGCGCATGCGCATTTGGTGCGGCGCGAGGAGGCAAGAGCAGCAGCGCAAAAAGGCTCACCACACGAGGCTGGAGAGGAGGAGGGGGTAGGCATTGTTGTTGGGGGGGGGGATTTTTTTTTGCTTACCATTCAAAATTACCTTAGTCTGGTCCTGCACATTGCACAGCATATCTTCCAGGATCCGCATGTGGGGAAGGTGTGGGAGAGATGTAGTATTGTGCATAATAAAAAGAGTAAGGTTTCAGACTGCATCTCTCCAGTTCCCACTGTGGTTCTCTGTTTTGGGGAGTGAGCGTTTTGAAAGCAAATGGAAAATGCCACGTGGCACCTGGCGCATTCCACCGGAAAATAGCTCTCAAACCCACCGGTGTCTCCCGCTTGCAAACACTCTGGGCTTGTTCTAGAAAGAAGAGGCCTTATTAACACTAGCTGACACATTAAGAGGAGAACAGCGTGAACCTAATGCCAGGATGCGGGGAAAAACATGCTGCTGGCTTAATCTTTGTTTTCATTCCATCACCTGCCTTTTGGGCTGGGCTTTTCCCAAACATGCCAGCATGTATGTGCTTGGCTTTGTCTAGTGCCTGTCTTCTGTGCCCACCCAGAGGTTTCTGCATTCTCGGCTGGTACCCAGCAGCACCCTCTTCCTCTTCCTCCTCCTTTTACATTCCAACGCTCCAGAGCTCAGCCGCTGCATTCTCCACCATCATCCCCCGCCCTCTGCATTTCAGAGTATTCCTTAGATCACACGGCTTCTGCTGATATCACCCACTGTGTGTCTCAGCACATATTCTTTAAGGTCTAATAATCCTTTCAAGTAATGGCACTTGCGCCTATGATGTCGCCTTGCTTCTGGTGGGGAGAGAAAAATGTCGGAGATCTGCTCAGGAAGATGACAAATGGCGCACCGTTTCTGGTTGTTGACTGTCACCCTTAGACAGTCAACAAAAAAAGGAGGGTTCTGTGGTTCTTTATCACAGCAAATCCTATCTATATATATAAAATGTTAACATACGTGCAATGACGGATATAGGCAAAGCAACTACACATCGCAGAAAAAACACAACTCGACAACCTTCCACAACATACCATGAGGTACCTATAGCGCCGAAAAACAAGGCCCTAGGTACCTTGCAACACCCCCAAAAACGACCCCGGGCAAAATGGAGCAACGCCATTCGCTAAGCCCTCCGGAACGTCTCCCAAAGCACTCTCCCAAAGCACTCCCACTCCCCCCCACTGTCTCTAAACAAACACACACACTCACCCCAAAACAACAGCTCAAAACCACCCCCCTTCCCGCGCACATGGCGCCCACACCCCACCGGAACACGCCTCCCTTCCGCTGCCTGGGGATGGGGCCGGGGGACCCAAGTCTCCCCAAAGCACTTCCCCTGCAGCCCCCTCTTCAGCCAGCAGACACACTCACCCCAAAACAACAGCTCAAAACACTTCTTCCCACAAGCATTGGGCGGGCCCCACGAACGATCGAGAGCCGGGCTCTGCCCGCCTCCCACCGCCTCCTTCCGCTGCCTGGGATGGGGGAGGGGAGGGAGGCCGCAGCGGGAGGCGGGGGCAGCGTGGCCCTCTGCCGCCTCTCCTCTTCCGAGGAGGAGGCGGGTAGAGGAGGCCCGGTTCCTCGGCCTCTCTCCTCCGGGCAGCGGAAGAGAGGCGGCCTCCCTTCCGCTGCCCGGGGACCGCTGCCCGGGACGGGCCGAGGGGGAGCCGTCTCTCTCCCCTGCAGCCTCCTCTTCGAGCAGCGGAAGGGAGGCGGCGGGCGGGAGGAGGAGCCCTCTGCCGCCTCCCTTCCACTGCCCGAGGAGAGGGCCGCGGGGAGGGAGATCGTGCGGTTCCCCTTCGGCCTCCTCTTCGGCCTCCTCCTCTACACATATACACAACAACATATAAACACAAACATACAAACACATATAAATACACAACCACATACAAACACATATATATACACACCTATACATACACATCCACACTAATACATACACACATATACACACACATATCAGCACGTCTCTATATACACACATACACACACACACATATACATACACAAACACACATATATATAAACGTATTCATACACAAAAAACCCACAGATAAATACACACACATATATACACACATACCAAGAACTATATATACACACACAAATACACACACACACATATATACACACACAAATATACACATACAAATACATGCACACACACATACCAAAACACAAACACACATACCCCCCAAATATCAACACACACATACACATACAACTATAAACACACATACACACACATATATACACACACAACACACATGCTCACATCATTTCCACAACTTACATACCCAGACTTTCTCGCATCACCTACAAAGGGCACAGCAACGCGTGCCGAGTTCAGCTAGTATATATATATATATATATAGAGAGAGAGAGAGAGAGAGAGAGAGAGAGAGAGAGAGAGGATATCTCTCGGCATTACTTCATTCAGGAAAGACTCATCCCACGCTTTTTACAAGCCCGTTGATGACTAAAAAAGCCAATCTGAGATAGGCAAGTTCGGTTGCAGAAAGCACAGCAGAAAGTCTCCTTGGGTGATGTTGTTTCCAAGTTGCGGTTCTTTCTGCGTTGTGGTTTCTCTTCGAGATTCATTCAGCGTGTCTTCTCGAAAGAGGCCGCAGCATTGTGGATAGTGCATCTCCATGCCTCCCAATGTGAGGCCAGGGTGGACCATTGTTGGTGATCAATCTGGCCGAGCCTGAGATGTTGTTTCAGGGAGTCCTTATATCTCTTTTTGGGGGCGCCTCTCTTGCGCTGACCCGTGGCGAGTTCACCATAGAGTAGTATCTTTGGGAGGCGGTGGTCCTCCATCCTAGAGATGTGTCCTGCCCAGCGCAGCTGTGTTCTCAATAGCATGGCCTCAATGCTGGTGATCCCTGCTTGCTCAAGGACAGCAACATTCGTCACATAGTCGGTCCAGTGTATATTTAGGATTGTGCAAAGACAGTGTTGATGAAAGCGCTCGAGGAGTCGTAGGGGTTGGCGATAGGTGACCCATGTTTCAGACCCATAGAGGAGGATAGACAGTATGATAGCTCTGTACACACTGATTTTGGTACTTTGCCTCGGGCTCTTGTTGCTCCAGACTCTTTTGTGAAGCCTTCCAAATGCACTCTATGCCTTTGATAATCTGTGATCTATCTGTTTGTCAATCTTTGCACCTGAAGAGATGATGCTTCCCAGGTAGGTGAACTGCTGAACGGATTTAAGCACAGATGTGCCTATGCTGACGTGGGGATGATGGTGTTCTTCCTGTGGTGCGGGCTGGTAGAGGACTTCCGTTTTCTTCAGGCTGACTTCCAACCCAAACATCTCCAGCTGCTGCAAAGCAGGATATAGGATATATATATGTATCCTATATATATATATATATATATATATATATATATATATATATATATATATATTCTACACACACACACACACATATCACAATAGGCACTGCTCTGGTGGGCAGAGAACAGTGATCCATGCAGTCATGCTGGCCACATGACCTTGGAGGTGTCTACTGACAACACCGGCTCTTTGGCTTAGAAATGGAGATGAACACCAACCCTCAGAGTCAGACACGACTGGACTTAATATCAAGGGGAAACCTTTACCTATATATACATACATACACACACATGCACACGTGCACACACATGCACATATACATATACATGCACATACACATAGTAGACTCTCATTTAATTGGAACTTGAATAACCCAAATTCTCGAGCAACCAGCCAACCCCCCCGAAAAGATGATATTAAATAAAATAATTTTAAGTGGAAATAAAAAACTGTGTTACATTAAGTTAAGTTTGTTTCTATTTGATTTTGGTTCCTATATTTCAATATTAATATCAGATCAGTATCAGGTTAATATCACGGGTGGGAGAAAGAACTCTTGACTGCTTGAGGCAAGTATGAATGTTGCAACTGGCCACCTTAATTAGCATTTAATGGGCTTGCAACTTCAAAGCCAGGCTACTTGTTGCCTGGGGGAATCCTTTGTTAGGAGGTGTTAGCTGGCACTGATTGATTCTTGTCTGGAATTCCTCTGTTTTCTGAGTGTTGCTCTTTATTTACTGTCCTGATTTTAGAGTGTTTTAAACACTGTTTATCAGATCAGTTTATGGTATGGTATAATATGGGGTATAGTATTAGTTAGGTCTATTTTTAATAGTAACTCACAAGCAACCAGAAAGTACATTTATTCAGCATCATCTAATCCCCATGCAGTCCCTTCCACACAGCCTTATAACCCAGAATATCAAGACAGATAATCCACAATGTCTGCTTTGAACTGGGTTGCCTGAGTCCACACTGCCATATAACCCACTTCAATGTGGATTTTGTACAGCTGTGTGGAAGGGGCCATCAATGCCATCACAAAGCTAAGAGTCTACTCTAAACTAGACTCTCAGTTAATCCATGCATGTTTTTGCAAGAAGGATAATGCTTTGGAGACAAAGTTATGACTAAAGAAATGATCAAAGATGACTTAATGAAGTGTTTCTCAACCTGGAGGTCAGGACTCCTTGAGGTGTAACGAGGGGGTGTCAGAGGGGTTGCCAAAGACTGTCAGAAAACACAGTATTTTCTGTTGGTCATGGGGGTTCTATGTGGGAAGTTTAGCTCAATTCTATCGTTAGTGGGATTCAGAATGCTCTTTGATTGTAGGTGAACTATAAATCCCAGGAACTACAACTCCCAAAGGTCAAGGTCTATTTTCCCCAAGCTCCAACAGTGTTCACATTCGGGCATACTGAGTATTTGTGCCAAGTTTGGCCCAGATCCATCATTGTTTGAGTCCACAGTGCTCCATGGATGTAGGTGAACTACAACTCCAAAACTCAAGGTCAATGCTCACCAAACCCTTCTAGTACTTTCTAGGCATGGTTTCGAACCCAAAAATCGCGATTCTAAAATCAAATGGGGGATTTTTTTGATTAATAAAAAAGACTTACAAAAAAATTTCCAAAAAGTTCTAAAATGTAACTTAATTACTAACGAAATTCGTTAGTAGTTCGTATGCCAGCGCATGCGCATTCAGATGGTTTTGGCCTACAACTCCCAGAAATCCTAACAGCTGGTAAATTGGCTGGGATTTCTGGGAGTTGTAGGCCAAAACTTGAATAAATCACACTGAATTCTAGTTGGGACTCTCCAAATAGGAAGGAGGGAGGAGGGAGAGGGGTATTCTATTCTTGGAAGCGGCAAAAAAGGAGGAGGAGCCCCCTCGCTCCTTGCTGCCTCTCTCTCACCCCGATCCTGAGGGAGCGAGGGCCCAAGTTTGCCCAGGCTGAGAGGAAAAGGAAGAGGCCTGAGGCTGTGAGGAATGGTGGGAGTTGAAGTCCAAAACACCTGGAGGGCTGAAGTTGGCCCCTCATGAAGCCTCTTCAAGGCTTTAGATCCTGGCAGGCAGAAGGGGCAGGGAGAGCCGTCCACTCCTCCTGCCCTGCCAGGATCTAAAGCATCAAAGAGTATTGGGGTGAGAAACCAACCTAATGTATAATAGAGTGAATGCTACTGTAAGTGCCTAATATTATAAGTAATCCAACTGGTCATATACCTACATTCCATGCACATGCAATAATACAGCAGTAATAACAATGGGTATAAGAAGAGATAAAATTCAAACCAGTATTCTGACTGTGGTCCCTCCTCAAGCGGTGCAAATTGCAAAAGGCTCTTCTCTCTGAGCCGGGAAAGGCAAAACCCGGGCACAGCATTTGCTGCCTGGGTGCACACATACATATTCTTGGGGATTGCTGCAGAATCTTCTCTATGAGCCCGGGTTCTGCAGCAAATCCCCCCCAAAGAATATGTATGTGTGTGCACCCAGGCAGCAAACGCTGTGCCCGGGGTTTTGCCTTTTCCCGGCTCAGAGAAGAGCCTTTGCAGTTTGAGGAGGGACCACAGTCAGAATACTTCGGGTTTGAATTTTACCTCTTCTTATACCCATTGTTATTACTGCTGCTGTATTATTGCATGTGCATGGAATGTAGGTATGACCAGTTGGATTACTTATAATATTAGGCACTTACAGTAGCATTCACTCTATTATACATTAGGTTGGTTTCTCACCCCAATACTCTTTGATGCTTTAGATCCTGGCAGGCAGGAGAGGCAGGGAGCCTGGAAAATGTAAACAGAGAGGTTTCCTCAGAAGTAAATCCACAAAGGAGGGCCCTTCATCCAAAGTGCCCTCCTTTGCAGATTTACTTCTGAGTAAACCTCTCTGTTTACATTTTTTCCAGGCTTCAGCCATAAAGAAGGAGCGAGTTTAGGGCTTGCCTTGCCATAATACTTATTGGCAAGGGAGGCGGGAGGGTGGCTAGTACTTTCTGTTGGTCATGGCAGTTCTGTGTGCCAAATTTGGTTCAATTCCATCGTTGGTAGAGTTCAGAATTCTCTTTGATTGTAGATGAACTATAAATCCCAGCAACTCCAACTCCCAAATTGACAAACCCAACCCCCCCGCCCCCAAACCACACCAGTATTCAAATTTGGGTGTATCAGGCATTTGTGCCAAATTTGGTCCAGTTAATTAAAATACATCCTTCCTGCATATCAAATATTTACAGGACGATTAATAAAAATAGCAAAATTACATTGTGAAGTAGCAACAAAAATAATCTTATGGTCGGGGTCAGCAAAACATGAGGAACTGTATTAAGGGGTCGGGGCATTAGGAAGGTTGAGAAACAGTGACTTAATGCAACTTTCACTATATTCAGATATTTAGTCTGCTGCTATAGACATTTATGCACCATGATTTCTCTTCTTAGATCCCTCCCCACTCTTATTCCTATGATTCCAGAACATGACAGTATATAACTGAGAACATCAGTTCCCAACATATATATAGACGGCATATAGATATTTCTCTTTTTTTTCTGTGTTAAAATTTCTTTATTAAGTTTCCATAAAATTGACAAAAGATAAAAGACACTGTCAAGGTGTACAAACCAGGCCCGGATTACCCATAAGGCCACCCTAGGCCATGGCCTAGGGCGGCACCTTTGGGGGGGGGGCAGCAGGTCCGGACCCCCCCAAAAAGTAAAAAAATATCAAAAATAAATTAAAAAAATAAAAATAAAAAAGGTGCATGCGTGCGGCAACGTAAGTGCCATCCACGGCCGCCCCTCCCTTTGCTCTGCTCCCCTCAGCTCTGCCCCCGCCCTTGGCTCTGCCCCGCCCCCGGCTCTGCCCCCACCTCCTCGCTGGCGCAAGGAAGAGGAAGGAAAGCCCCATCCCCAGAGCCGATGCGGGGCCTCCCCACGGCGCCTCCCGCCCTCCTAAAGCCGCAATTTCAGCTGCTTCTCAGGCCGGCATGGTGGCTTTAGGAGGGAGGGCGGGAGGGAGGGAAGAGCCGTGGAGAGGCCCCGCATCGGCTCCGGGGTGGGGCTTTCCTTCCGAGGAGGCGGGGGTGGAGCCGGGGGCAGGGCGGGGCGGAGCCGGGGGCGGAGCGGAGCCAGGGGCGGGAACAGAGCCTTTGGCCTAGGGCGCCAAAAGGGCCTGATCCGGGCCTGGTACAAACATGTAACGATGTAACAGTAGACATCATATTACAATTTTATTTCCTCCGTTGCGGTCAAGTTTACCTTTACTTTTACTTCTCTATTCACCTTGAGAAGTGACAATAACACGTAACACAAAAGAGAAGGTGAAAGAGGAAGGGATCAGAGGACAGGAGGAGGGACAGAGGGGAGGAAAAGGGGAAAGAGATGAGGGCAAAGAGTGCCAAAGTAAAGATATGAATGTAAAAAAAAAAGTAAAAGGAGTAGGGTCTTTTGATTCTGTCTTGTCTTTGAAAGAAGAAAGATGTCTAACACATTCTCTTCTAATCTTCTAAGCCAGTCTTTCTCAACCAGTGTGCCATGGCACACTAGTGTGCCGTGACGGACCTCCTGCTGTGCCGCGAGAAAAGCTCTCTGCCCCCCTTCCTCCCCCCCCCTCCTGCCAAACTCCTGCTGCTTGGGGGAGGAGGAAGGGCCGGGCAGTGGCAAAGAAAAAGAAGAAGGGGAAACGGCCTCCTTCGGCCGTTTCCCCAGCCAGCCTCCAATCCGCCATGACTCCCACCATGACTCTCGCCCCTTGCTCGCTGAAGCCGCGTGGAGGAGGAGCCCCGCCCACTGAAGCCCATCCACCACTCATGCTCCTCCTCTGTAGGAGAGCTGAAGCTGGGGGGAGGGGGCGAGCATGGCGCTGGCCTGGCTCTGCCCCCTCCCGTCTTGCACACCCAACAGCTGCTCCAGCCTTGAGGGACAGTGCCAAGCCAACATTGTGCTGGCTCTGGCACGGCTGGCTTGGCACTGCCCCCTCAAGGCTGGAGCAGCTGCTGGGAGAGGTGAAGCCGGGGGTAGGGGTCGGGGCATGGCTCAGCCTGGCTCCGCCCCCTCCCCGGCTTCGGCACTCCCAGCAGGCCACCAACCCCCCGCCGTTCTTTACTGTGTTAGAGTGTCATTTTGTGTCATTTTGGTTGGTGGTGTGCCCCTGGATTTTTTTAATGTTAAAAGTGTGCCGTGGCTCAAAAAAAGGTTGGGAAACACTGTTCTAAGCAAAAGAAAAGAAAACCAAGTTTTCAGCAATAGTATTTTCTTCTTATTTAATGTTGGTCATCACTTCACCTATAAGATAAGGAAGGCTTGTTAATATTTCTAACCTAATATTTCGAACCTATTATATTTATGTATATTGGTTTTTTATATCAGAAATCATAACATTTCTTCTCTCTGATTCATTACCATTTAAAGTTGATCTCTATATTATATTCGGTTTTGCAATATATTTTAATTAAATTCCATCTATCCAAATTTGTCTCTGTGTTCTTTTCTTTATCTCTTAATCTCTCTGTCAACTCCTCCATTCGCACCGTCTCCATAATCTTTATTAGCCATTCCTCTTTTGTTGGGCTGTTTTTTTTACTTCCACTATTTTGCCAATAACATTTTTGCCGCTGTTGTAGTTATTAAGAATGTATCTTTTTCTTCCTTGCTTAAGTCCGGGTCCATTATTCCCAAAAGGAATTCCTCTGGTTTCCCCACAATTTCCTTATTCAAAATTTTCTCAACTTCTTTGTGAATTAGTTTCCAAAATTTTGCAACTTCGGGGCATAACCACCAAAGGTGGAAGAAAGTTCCATTTTTTCCATTGCAGTTCCAGCCAAGGGCAGTCCTACAGGTAGGCCAAGGAAGCGGCCACATGGGGCACCATCTGGGAAGGGGCAAATTCCCCCCCCCGCCGGGCGCCGGCGCCAGACAGCGTCCTGGCCCTGCCAATGTTCCTCAGGCAGCGCCGCGGCTACCTGCTTTTGGGCCCCGGCCTTGAGTGCCCCAATACCGCTTCTGGGCATGAGCGGTTGCTCTGGAGCTGAAGTTGAGCGCAGGAGCAACCTCCGCGCATGCCCAGTAGCTCCTGTATGCAGAAGCCTGTAAGCAAAGCACTCCCTATCGGACAGGCAGCGAGTGCTTCCCCTCTCCATTTGTCTTCGCCGTGCCGCCGAATACAGTGACCCAATTGGGCAGGAAGGGGGTGGAGACAAAGGGAGAGGGGAGGGGAGCCAAAGGGGTATTGGCAACGTATTACCTCCTGACAGCCACTACCGGAAGTAGCCGCCACGCGCTGATGCAAACTCCCTCGCCAGGTCCAATCACGTGTGAACCCTACCACACCCGCCCACCTCCCCGCGCGCGCCGGCCGGGAGCATCAAGGAGAGACAGGCGCAACTGCGCAGGCAAATAGTAATATATAATATTTTATTTTACTTTATTTTGGGTTATTTGAGTTTTATAGGAGTAATGAAAATATTTAGTAGAGGATAATTTTATTTATTTTTTATAATAATAATATAATAGAATGTTATATTATATTATAATGTCAATATATTATAATATAACTATATTGTAATGTAGTATAATATAATTATGATATAATATAGTATGAGTATGTACTATAATATATTGTATATATATTGATACAATATAATACTACTAATGGTATTGTGATATTATAATTGTATATTTGTTTTACATGGGGGCAAAATAATGTTTGGGGGGGCACCAAAGTAATGTTCACTTACCATATAAAATTACCTTAGACCGCCCCTGGTTCCAGCAGTTGGGTCTTGTGTTAGGATAGATTTTTGCAAGTCTCTCAGGTGCTAAGTACCGCCTATAGATGAGCTTCATCCAATTTTCTTTGTAATGTTGACAGTATGAGATATTTATATTATTTTTCCAGATTGATTTCCAGATCTCTTGATTTATTTTATAGCCAATATTTCTGGACCACTTTCTCATAAAGTCTTTATTTTGATCTTTTTCGTTTTCCCATCTAAGTAGTATTTTGTATATTTTCCCAACTAATTTTTGATTTTTGCCCAATAATGATTCATCTAATTCATTATTTTGGTTTTCAAATCCAATTTCTTTGTCTTTGGCATATAGATATTTCTGAGGTCCACATTGCACACTCCATGTTCCCAACATGCAGTTTGGTGGTGTATGTGTACCAAAAGATATAGATATTTTGAGGTCCCGGAACTTCAATGAATGTTCTTCACCTGAGCTTGCAGTGCTGGGTTTTTGAAACTTGACCAATCAGCTCTGATTTCCAACCAGTTCAGTTTGCCTCAAGATTAACATTTTTACAAATCTAGAACATACAATGGTATCCTGTATTAAAGAGCAAGGCAATAGTAGCAAAGTTGTAGGAATAAATGGAAAGAGGGAACAGTTATCTATTGAAATGGAGCTTCAAGAACTATCTTTCTGGTTCTGAGGACTGATGCTGGGGAAAGGAGGAGAATGCCTGGCTATGTTACGAAGGAGGATCAATAAGTCCGTGACTTTTTGAATTTCCCGCCTCTTAACCGAAAGGGCAACACTGCTCCTGTCAACAGGCATCTGTCAGTTGACTGGTGTCAAAATTTGAACAAGCAGCATCATTTAGTTTGTGTTTGACAGCCATTGATAGCAGACTACCACGTGATTTGAGGAGAAAATGGAAAAAAGTGAATTTTGTGTGCTCATGAAGCATTATTTTTTGTGGAAAAAGCCATCACTCAAACCAAGGCTAAGCTTGATAAATACTATGGGGACTCTGCACCATCAATTTAAATGGTAAAAAAGTGGTTTACTGAATTTCGTTGTAGCCGTACAAGCACGGAAGATGCCGAACATTCTGGGCACCCAGTTGAGGTCTCTACACCTGAAACAATTGAAAAAAATCACGATATGGTGTTGGCAGATCGGAGATTGAAAGTGCTAGAGATTGTGGAAGCCATAGGCATCTCACATGGCTCAGTGGTTTCAATTTTAAATGATCGCCTGGGTAGGAGAAAGCTTTCTGCAAGATGGGTGCCATGTTTGCTCACAATCGACCACAAACGCAATCGTGTGACAATTTTGCAGGAGTGTTTGGCGTTGTTCACCCGCAATATGGATGAGTTTTTGCACCATTTCGTAACCGTGGACGAAATGTGGATCCACTACAACACACCAGAGACCAACAGCAGTCAAAACAGTGGGTTTCTCAGGGTGAATCGGCACCAAAGAAGGCCAAGGTGGGTTTGTCAGCCAATAAAGTCATGGCGACCGTTTTTTGGGATGCACGCGGTATAATCCACATTGACTAGCTTCAGAAAGGTAAAACAATCAATGTTGAATATTATGCCAACTTATTGGCTCGATTTAATGAGGATTTGGAAGGAAAAAAACCCCGACCACATTTGGCCAAGAAAAAACTTCTTTCGCACCAGGGCAATGAAAGGGTGCACACATGTGCAGTTGTCATGTCAACAATCCATGAATTGGGATACGAATTGCTCCCTCATCCACCCTATTCTCCGGATTTAGCCCCGAGCGACTATTTCTTGCTTCCAAACCTGAAGAAATGGCTCGGCGGAAAGAGATTTGACTCCAACAATGAAATCATCTCACAAACAAATACCTATTTTGATGACAAATCTTATTTTTGGAAGGGATAAAATAATTGGAGAAACGTTGGACAAAGTGTATAGAGCTCAAAGGAGACTACGTTGAAAAATAAAAAGATTTTTTAAAATCCAAAAACCTGTGTTTCATTCAAAAGTCACGGATTTATTGACCTGCCCTCGTAAAGCAGTCTTTCAATGGACGGACATGTTCATTTTCTGACTTCCTGGCCATTTGGTAATGTGATATGAAATGCACACTTGAAGGAGGGGAGGGGGGCAATACGGGGGAAAAGACTATGAAAGACACAAGATTTACTCCAGAGAAGGAATCTCATCATCTGAAGCCTTTGCCTTGATATATTGTTGCTTTGATAAGTTCAAACAAGTGTGACTCACTAGACAACCATTCCATCAGTTCAGGACAAAAACCGGCATGGGATTATTACGCTTTTAATCCCAAGAGCTGGTGTGTTTGGAGTTCCTCGGCCCTTTTGTGGTGTCATATTAGCCCAGCCAGCCTCTTGTGAAAAGAATGCATTGTTGTGCGAAGTTGAGTCCGGATGTCTGCTCCACTGACTTGATAAAATGGCAGTTGATTTAAAAAGAACCAGTTTGTCTGGAGAAAGGATTAGCAGATTAAGGGGCTGCATGTAATTTCCCCCCTCTATGTAATGTAAAGTTACATTTCATAACTAAAAGGGATTAATTAAAACACTAATGGAAGAAGAGATGTTATGCTCTTCCTCCCCATTCCCAAGACAAATGACTTGGGACAGATATGAGGGTGCTGCCTTTGATTCCATTGCCTTGATGGTGATGGAGGAATGGGCAGAAATCTCATCGCTCGTGGTTAGCAAAAGTGTGGGTTTCCTATTGCGTCCATGATTTCAGAGTCAAACTTATTCCTATTGGAGCGAGGAAGAAGGTTCTAATTTGGGAATGATTAAAATGCGCCACAAGTAGTGTCTTCTTCTTTAACTTTTAGTCTCGCATATAGATGAATCTACATTATAGAATTGATGCAGTCTGATACTGCTGTAACTGCCATGCAATCGTGGCATTTACAGTTTTACAAGGTCTTTAGCCTTCCCTGCCAAAGAATGTGAGTGCCTCACCAAACTACAACTCCCATGCAGGCCCGGATTACCCATGAGGCCACTCTAGGCCATGGCCTAGGGCGGCAGCCATGGGGGGAGCAGCAGATCTGGACCCTCCCCAAAAAAGTTTACAAAAAATTCAAAAAAATTCCCCCCCAAAATTCCAAAAGAGTGCGCATGCGCGTGGCGGCAGAAGCGCCATCCACAGCCGCCCCGCCGCCCCCCCCTTTGCTCTCCTTGGCTAACAGGGTCTGCCCCCACCCCCTGGCTCCACCCCGCCCCCAGCTCCACCCCCGCCTCCTCACCGGTGCGAGGAGGAGGAAGGAAAGCCCCACCCCCGGAGCCGATCCCGCGGGGAGCCGTCATGCCATCCTCAGAAGCGGCCGAAATCGCCCTTTTCAGCACCCCACAGCTCCTCCCTCCCTCCTAAAGCCGTCATGACGGCCTGTAAAGGGCGATTTCGGCCGCTCGGAGGCCGGCATGGTGGCTTTAGGAGGGAGGGAGGAGCCGTGGGGAGGCCCCGCCCTTTCCTTCCTCCTCCTCCTCATGCTGGCGAGGAGGTGAGGGCGGAGCTGGGGGCAGGGCGAGGGCGGAGCCGGGGGTGGGGGCAGAGGCTTTGGCCTAGGGCGCCAAAAGGCCATGATCCGGGCCTGCTCCCATGACTCAATAGCATTGAACCATGGCAGTTTTTTTTTTCATGTCAGGAGCAACTTGAGAAACTGCAAGTCACTTTTGGTGTGAGAGAATTGGCTGCCTGCAGGGACGTTGCCCAGGGGACGCCCAGATATTTTATCATCCTGTGGATTTCTCATGTCTTCACATGGGAAGCTGGAGCTGACAGACAGGAGCTCACCCTGTCTTGCAGAATCGAACTGCTGACCTTCAGATTAGAAGTTCAGTTGACACAAGGATTTAACCCATTGCATCACTGTGGCGCCATCTAACTATAGCAGTTAGAGTGGTGTCAGATTGCATTCATTCAGGAGTTTAGGTTCCATGATCTGCAAGAACTTGATGTACTAGCTTGCCTTCAATCTCTCTTCCAAGGCTCCCTATAGAAGAAGCTCAATGGATTCACAGAGTTCTGGCCATTGGATGTGGGAGCCAAGGTCTTTTCTTAGCTTGTTTTCCATATAAGCTCTAGGGCGGATTTTCTGCTGCATCATTAAGTGCTTAAATGCAGTCAGCTCTTCTCCCTCCCTCCCTGTGTTTCTCGACAGTGCGGAAATTGGACTGAACATTAATTCATTATTGAGTCACCACTGGTGGCTGAAGCAACTCCGAGGAAGTATATATTGATTAGGCAAAGAAACAAATTGGCTCTTCAAAGAGGGCAGTTTGGAGCAGACACTTTGGGTTGGCCACTGTTTTTGGTTGACTGTTTTTCACTAGTGAAAGCCCTCCCTCCATCCAACTGCCACTGCCCGGGCCTCGAATGGAAAGAAGAAAAGGCCGGCACAGCTCTATCCTGCCCAAGTCCAGAAGCAGATGAAAGGCCTTATCGCCATCCAAACTGCCACTGCCCTAGTCATGGAGGGGGGGAAGGGAGGGAAGAGGCAGGTACAGCTCTATCCTGTGTAGATCCAGAAGCGGATGAAAGGCAAGGGCCCTCTCTCCATCTCGACTGTCATTGCCCTGCTTCGACTGGAAAGAAGAAGAGGCAGGCACAGCTGCATCTTAACTAGGCCCAAAACAGATGAAAGGCCTTATCGCCATCCCAACTGCCACTGCCCTAGTCATGGAGAGAGAGAGAGAGAGAGAGAGAGAGAGAGAGAGAGAGAGAAGAGGCAGGTACAGCTCTATCCTGTGTAGATCCAGAAGCGGATGAAAGGCAAAGGCCGTCTCTCCATCTCAACTGTCATTGCCCTGCCTTCGACTGGAAAGAAGAGGCAGGCACAGCTCCACCTCATCTAGGCCCAAAATAGATGAAAGGCGTTGTCTCCGTGTCAACTGCCGCTGCCCTAGTCATGGAAGGAGAGATGAAAAGGCAGGCACAGCTCTATCCTGTGTAGATCCAGAAGCGGATGAAAGGCAAAGGCCCTCTCTCCATCTCAACTGTCATTGCCCTGGCCTCGACTGGATAGAAGAAGAGGCAGGCACAGCTCCATCTTATCTAAGCCCAAAACAGATGAAAGGCCTTATCTCCATCCCAACTGCCACTGCCCTAGTCATGGAGAGAGAGAATAAGATGCAGGCACAGCTCTATCCTGTGTAGATCCAGAAGCAGATGAAAGGCAAAGGCCCTCTCTCCATCCCAACTGTCACTGCCCTGGCCTTGACTGGAAAGAAGAAGAGGCAGACACAGCTCCATCTTGTCTAGGCCCAAAACAGATGAAAGTCCCTATCTCCATCTCAACTGCACTGCCCTAGTCATGGAGGGAGAGATGAACTTGAAGGCACAGTTCCATCCTACCTGGGTACAAAAGTAAACAAAGGCCCCTCTCATTCTATCCCAACTGCCACTGCTCTAAAGTGAAGGTTGAGTTGAGTTAGAATAAACAAAGGTGGACTTGCTCAAGAGGAGAGTGCAAGGTCATTCCTTAGCATTTGCCAGGGAAAGGAAGGTTGGAGAAAGCTCTCACAATACCTTGTTACAGTAGTGGATAGAGTCCCCCCTGGCTGTGAACTTCAAATAAATCATCTAAGGCAGGGGTGCTCATTAGGTAGATCGCAATCTACTGGTAGATTGCGTAGGGCATCCTGGTAGATCGCAGGCAGGGCGGGAGGAAGGCTCAGTCCCGCCCTGCAGGCTCCCACCGCTGCCCAGGTGCAGAAGGAGGTTGGACTGGATGGCCCTTGGAGGTCTCCTCCTATTCTAGGAACCCATTGTTGTTGTTGTTGTTATTATTATTATCAGAGGCTGAATGGCCATCTGTGAGGAATGCTTTGATTGTGTTTTTCCCTTATGGCAGGAGGAGGTTGGACTGGATGGTCCTTGGATGTCTCCTTCTACTCTAGGAACCTATTGTTGTTGTTGTTACTATTATTATTGTTATTATTATTATTAGTAGTAGTAGCAGCAACAGCAGCAGAGGCTGAATGAATATTATCATCATCATTGAATAAATTCAGGGGCTTGTTATACTCACATTTAGTTGAATTCAGTCTTAAAATATATTATATGGCTCTCAATGAAATAAATTTCCAAATATTTTGCTTTTATGGCTCTCTGAGCAGTGGGTAGGTAGATCATTTTGACTTGGTTGTTTTATAAGTAGTTCGCATGCTGAAAAAGTGTGAGCACCCCTCATCTAAGGTGTTCATTCTTACCTCAAAATGGGCTTAGTACCTTGGACAGTTCTTCCACCATTTGGACTAAAACATGAGCCAATTCACCACTAATGGCAGGTCTCCGGTTAACTTTGGGCAGATACTTTGGGCAGACACTTCCTGGCGCAGTAGGGAAGACGGATATGAACTTGTAGTCAAGAAAAAAAAATCTGCTTTTATTACACAAAGTGGGAGTACCATTTATGGAAAGAGATCTTAGAACCCCCCCCCCCCCCAATTCCTTGTACCAAGCTGATATTCTCCCTTTTTTAAATTTAATTGTTTTGAGAGTTCGTCTTTTAGAAATGGAAATGTATAGGGTATCTCTTTGTATGCAAGTTTTACTTTTCCTCATGGAGATATATGTTGTAGTGTAGGGAGCTTTCCATGGTGATGGAGGTCCAGCACACTGGATAGAATTAAAGTACAGACTAAAAACCAGAGTGGTTCCACCAGCCCACCACACGAATGCCTATATTCCTGGATGCAACACCAATTTATTATTCTTCCAGGCCGAAAACCATGAAAGAAAAGGTACCACAAATGTGGTGGCCCCAAGATTTCAATATTTTGTTTCAAATGTAACTCATCCTATGTAGTCCAAAGTTTCATAGTTCTTTGCTACCACTGGACCTCTCTCCTCCCTTCCTATGTTCAAGACTCCTTTAAGTGTTTGAAAAGGCACAAGAACTCCCACGTACAAGCATTCCTCCCTGCCTTTGATTTATACTGGAGTTATGCTGCTGTTATAAATAAGACTTCACACATCTCAAGTACAGTGGCAGCAGAGGAGGAGAAGGAGGGGCAAAGATGCCCCAGTTCTAGACTCTTAAAATAATCAGGAGAGAGCGCAAGGTGGAGCATTTGTGAACCATATAGCTCATCATAACCATCTCTTTTGGACCACAGAATTAAAATACAGCCAGCTCTCCATATTTGCTGGGTTAGGGGTGCAAGAGTGGCAAAATCACACACAAAAAGTGGCAAAATCACACACAAAAATCCTTCTTTTTTAAAAAATGTAGCAAACATCTCTCTAGGAATCTCTAGTCCTCCAATGTAATTCTATGGTCAGCTTCTATTGGAGGTTGGTAATAGAATTGTGACAGATAATCAAATAATCAAGAATCAAGGGCTGATTGTACTTTGAGAACTGTCACATGTATGGCCAAGCAATATCTGAGTGTGGTCAGTAACAATGATAACAATGACAACAACAGCACCAACATTATTATTATTATTTGGACTTGTATGCTGCCACTCCCCGGGGGCTCGGAGATGGGTCTTGCAGATCTTGCGAAAAGATGGTAGATCTTGTAAGGCCCACACTTCACTTGGAAGAGTATTCCAAATTGAAGGCGCTACCACAGAGAAGGCTCTGCGCCGGGTAGATGTTAAGCAGATGGATTTGAAGCCAGGCACTTCGAGGAGGTTCAGTTGTTCAGAGGCTATCACTGGCACCTGAGTATGATTGCCTTCCAAGTGTAGGGTCTTGGCAGTGGGTCCATAGGTGACCGTAGAGCCCTATTTTTCACCCACATGTTATTTTGCAATGAGGACATTGATTTCCAGATGGAAGGAGGTCCCAACAAGGCTTGGCATGAGGTGCATTCTTCTTGAAATGTTTCTCCCTTTCTCCCTCCATTCATGCTTCTTCTCATTCCACAACACTCTTTGCTACAACTGACCTCCAGTTCCAACATTCAAGGGCCACAGCTTCCCAGTTCTCTCTCGGTGTCGATGCCAGTTTTTAAGGTTTGCTTTAAGCCCAACTTTAAATCTCTTTTTCTGTCTACCAACATTCCATTTTCCTGAGTTGAGAGACAGTGACTGGGCATTCGGACAATATGGCCAGTTCAGTCCAGTCTGGACAACAGCAATAAACTGTGACATTTTAAAAGTGTCTGGAAGAAATGTCACGACAGAGGATGAGTCAGGACTGTCCCTGTCAAATGGCACAGTAAAGGTGTATATTTGTTTACCATATGTGTATCCCACCTTTCTCAAGCCCAAAGGGCACTCAAGGAGGTCTTACAAGTGCAACAATTCAATGCCGCAGTGAATAAACAAAACATTAAAACCAACCAATTAAAACATAACATTAAAACAAAAAAAAATAAAATCACATAATCCAGGCCATATTCTTGGGCCAGTCGGGGTTGTCCTTATGTTAATTTATAGTCTCTTATTGCACTGCTCCCATTTTTACCAAAAGCTTGATAACAGTGCCATGTTTTTTTTTGGTTTTTTTTTCTGAGGGCCAAGAGGGAGGGGGCCAATCTAATTTCACTTGGGAGGGAGTTCCATAGACAAGGGGCCACCACTGAGAACGCCCACTCTCATCCCAACCAGTCGCGCTTGCGAAGAGGGTGGGACCAAGAGCAGGGCCTCTCCTGATGATCTTAGCCTCCAAGGTGGGTCATAGAGGGAGATACGTTTGGATAAGTAAGCTGAGCCAGAACCATTTAGTAGGGGTGGATATCTCCGGTCGTAATACTTTGATTTCCGTTAATTTTTCGTATATGAAATTATTTTGACCCTATATTGACCCTCGTCGTCCAACCCGGAAATGACCTTTCTAAATTGAAACTGGGTCAGCCATTTACGTAAAGGGTACGTTATTAGGTCGTTTCTGCCCTTTCTTATGTTTAACCTGCCTTTGGTTGTCAGCTGGAGAGAGGGGAGTGGAAGGCAGCATCTCCTCTCGCCAAATGACACCCAAACACGGGCTAAAGATAACCCCCGTTTAGGCATCAGCAGGCAAGAGGAGGGTGCCAGGCTGCCCCCTCCACCCTCCTGTCGCCATCTGACACGCGGATTAAAGGGAACACACGTTGGTTTCTGGGCTGACAGAGGGGAAGGGTGGCATAGCCTCCCTTCACCCCTGCTATCTTAGAATCCAACCCGGGTTAAATATATCGTGGGTTGGTTTCTGGGCTGGCAGAGGGGAAGGGAGGCGCCTCCCTTCGCCCCTGCGAGCTCAGAATCCAAACCGGGTTAAATGGATCGCGGGTTGGTTTCTGGGCTGGCAGAGGGGAAGGGTGGCGCCCAGCCAGCCAGCGTGTATTCCCTTTAACCTGTGTGTCAGATGGCGACAGGAGGGTGGAGGGGGCAGCCTGCTCCTCTCGCCAGCCGAGACCCAAACGGGGATTATCTTTAACCCGTGTTTGGGTGTCATCTGGCGAGAGGAGATGCTGCCTGCCACTCCTCTCTCGCCAGCGAGCTCAGAATCCAGCCCGCGTTCCTTTTAACCCAGGTTGGTTACTGGGCTGGCAGAGGGGGCAGGGAGGTGGGCATCCCCTGCGCACTGGCCCCACTAACGAAATAGTAACGAATTTCGTTATTAATTATGTTTCAATTACGAAATTTATTTTAAAAAATTCAGATTAATTTCTATAATGACCCAGCAACGGAAATTCCCCCCCCCCCATGAGTTTAGAATCAAAAAATTTATGGATTAACCGCCCCTACCATTTAGGCCTTTATAGGTTAAAGCCTGCACTTTGAATTGTGCTCGGTAGCAGACTGGCAGCTAGTGGAGTTGACACAGCAGGGCATGATTGTCATAAAACAACAGGGCAATTTTATTGATTGTCAAATAAAAGAACAGACATTCAATGATTCTAAAAACAATCTGATCAAGCATGAGAATTAAACCCCTGTTTAGGAATCATATTTTCACCTCATCTCCAACACAAAATTGCAACCTTTCAATACCCATCAAAAACATTTCCTTCCAAGCATATTTACTCTCCAAAAGAACCTTTCAAACAACATTTCCCCCTCCCCAAACGAAAATCATTTGCCATTTTAAATGTAATTTAAGGGACACTCTCTGCCAAGACAGTTTGAAGTCATCCTTGGCTAAAGATCTAGTGCTCTCCATATGATTTCGATTTCACCTCCCATCTGCCTCAACCAACAAGTCCAATGATAAAGAATGCTGGGATCTGGAATCCAAAGCCTTTGGGGAGCACATCTTTGCAGGTTATATACTGTACATCAATGTTTTTCAACCTTTTTTGAGCCACGGCACATTTTTTACATTTACAAAATCCTGGGGCACACCACCAACCAAAATGACACAAAATGACACTCTAACACAGTAATACATATAGTTAATATGCTTTTTAATGTATTTATACACTCAGTGTGAAACCTGGGCCTGTTTCGATGAACAAAACATATATATGACTTCCTCTCAGATACTTATACATGGCTATCATGTCATTACTCCTGATTTGCAGTTCATTTGGCTATGGCCCCTTACAACAAATTGCAAAGTAAATTAGTAGAGTCCTGGAAAGAAAGGTGAAACTCAAATAAGGCTAAGAAGCCCATGCATTTTGAAGACATTTTATGCAATTGGACACTGTGGAGCAATCACCATGAATGCTAAAAAGAAGTAATTTGGCATGCATGCATAACAGAATATGTTGCTTTGGTGGTGAAGGGATTCCTTTGACCACAACTGGACTATACCAGGTATGTAATGAAAAGCAAATGAGAGGGAAACGTAATGCAGGGGGGACCTTTGCGTAACTGTAGTTTGATGCCGGGGGACAGGGACACCTTGGTAGCCTGGAAAGTAGTGAAAAAAGCCACATTGTGTCCAGGATTAGCCGGATGGCAGGATTTCATTAATGACTGACTAGCTTTTTGAGCAAAACAAAGATAGTTAGGCGGTAAAAGAGAACCTGACTAGAATGTGTATGGCTAATTGGAAATGTATATTATCTCCACTTGGTAGGCAAGTGGAGGCGCTGGGTGTTCTCGCATTGTCGCTTGAAAAATGTCAAAGCGCCCAAAGCTTTTCCCAGGCTGGGATGTCAAGCTACAAAGCAGCAACAGTTGGGAGGGCTTTGGCTTACTTCCTACCTTTTGAAAAGAAAGGAAGGCCTATTTAAATCCCAGCGTTCCAGGACGCTCTCAGACTGTACCTCTCCAGACTGCAGATGGAGGAATTGCAGATATGGGGGAAGGGTATTGTGTGTGCAGCGGGGCTTCCCTGCAAATGGCAATCCAACCTATCAAGGAAAAGAGTTTCACTGCAGTTTTCTCCTTGATGTACCAATGTTCCACCTGCAGGGATGTGTAACAATGAAAGTGACCATACAGATATGACTCTCTGAGAGTCAAGGAATTTTCACCAAACATCTGTTCTCAGTGAAACAGGCACCACAAGGAAGGAAAGCTGATGTTCTACTATAACGATTCAGATGTCGTTCATATATCACATGAACAAGGAGTCAACAAATTAAAGGCAATATGCATGAGAACATTTCTGGAGGGTTTTGGTGTCTCTAAAACAATGGTTCCCAACCTTTCCAAACCAGGGACCACTTTGGTGAGGGACCATTCTCCAATGTTGGTACCAAAAGGGTTACAAATTAGTTTTTGGTCAACTTTAGATTTGGTTTTGTCATTTGGGGTGCTGATTCATAAAATTGCATTGGATAGACCACATCAGCCCTAGTTTCTGATACAGAACATATGCCATCCAGTAGTCACCATCTGCTTACCTGAAGAAAACCATATTTAATTACCCAGAGCTGGTGTGGTAGTACTAAGCTGTTGTGAATAGTCAGCCTCTCTCCTCCTGACATCCCTGTTGCTTCGGCACTATAAGGTTTCACGAGACAAGTCACTCTCATTGCCGCGTGGTTTCAAGGCAACGTTGTAGTAACGGTGAGGCTGCAGACCATATTTACATTATTGTGGACCACTGTCTATTCTCCTATATGGGTCTGAAACATGGGTCCCCTATCGCCAACACCTACGACTCCTCGAACACTTTCACCAGTGCTGTCTTCGCACAATCCTAAATATACACTGGACTGACTATGTGACTAATGTTGCTGTCCTTGAGCAAGCAGGGATCACCAGCATTGAGGCCATGCTATTGAGAACACAGCTGTGCTGGACAGGGCACATCTCTAGGATGGAGGACCACCGCCTCCCAAAGATACTACTCTATGGTGAACTCGCCACGGGTCAGCGCAAGAGAGGCACCCCAAAAAAGACAAGACTCCCTGAAACAACATCTCAGGCTTGGCCAGATTGATCACCAACAATGGTCCACCCTGGCCTCACATTGGGAGGCATGGAGATGCACTATCCACAATGATGCGGCCTCTTTCGAGAAGACACGCCGAACGAATCTCGAAGAGAAACAACAATGCAGAAAGAACCACAACTTGGAAACAACATCACCCAAGGAGACTTTCTGCTGTGCTTTCTGCAACTGAACTTGCCTATCTCAGATTGGCCTTTTTAGTCATCAACGCACTTGTAGAAAGCGTGGGATGAGTCCTTCCTAAGAATCTTCATTTGCGAAGTAATGCTGAGAGAGAGGGGGCACTGGTAGTCCATAGACCACAGGTTGGGAACCATTGCTCTAAAATGATTGTTGATATCTCTGGTCTCTTGCAGCAAGAAGTCAGGAGGGCTCCAGGATTTAAGATTTGAGATCATAGAAGAATGTGGTGGAGCACCAAGGCTTTCTCACTACACAATTGTAGCCCTTGGGGCCCATTTCAGTGGCTGTGGGTCTATTCTATGGAACCCGGGGTGCAGGGCCGTAGCCAGGATTTTGATTCCGGGGCTGAGTTTGGTTCGGGGCTGAGACTGGGTGGAAGAGGGTCTACCCTAGCAAATCTTTTGTATTGTTATCCGAATAACCCCATTAATGTGGGATATAATGAGCATGGTGATCAGATCATGATTTAAATGCACGTAACAGTTTAAATAATGTACCAGTAAGGCCTTTTCGCGGACCACCCTGAGAATTTCGGGGGGGGGGGGGCTGAAGCCCCCTTAGCCCCCCCCCCCGGCTACATGCCTGCCGGGGTGTATAGCTTTGTGACATATTCAACAGAGCTGTTGTAGTGGCTCCCCAATGACAAATCCCAGGATCCCACAGAAGGTAGCCATGGAGTTAAAGTGGGATCCAAGGGCAACCACTGTGTTGTGTGAAAAAGGCTCAAAGTTCTGCGAGAAAGAATTCCACACCTTCTTCTTCTCCAGTCACTAAGCTCCAGTTAGGGACCCCATGCTCAACCATTTAGTGGTTGGGATTGGCAAAGGTGTCCACACAATATCTTGGAGGCTGACTTTTTCATGGTATAGAAAGAAACGTAGTCAAATGCTATCTGGTCATCCAATGTCTTCCTCCTGTCAATAAATAAACTTGGGGTTGGAGTCCTGATTATTTTTGCACAAGGAAAAGGAGCAAAATCTTGTTGTTGAATTCCCATAGACTGAACAACCTTTTTTAATCTTAACCATAATTTGATGTGTCCTGTTCTTCAAAGGCTTGGATGCTGTTTCGGACTGGATGAGGGCTAGCAAATTGAAACTTAATCCAGACAAGACAGAGGTCCTCCGGGTCAGTCGAAAGGCTGAACAGGGCATAGGGTTACAGCCTGTGTTGGATGGGGTTACACTCCCCCTGAAGACACAGGTTCGCAGCTTGGGAGTGATCCTGGACTCATCGCTGAGCCTGGGACCCCAGTTAAGACTCATGCGCCAGCTGCGCCGGTACCTTGGGAAGTCTGATCTGGCTACGGTCGTCCACTCTCTGGTATCCTCCCGAATAGATTACTACAATGCACTCTACGTGGGGCTGCCTTTGAAGACAGTTCAGAAATTACAATTAGTCCAACGGGCGGCAGCCAGATTATAACTGGAGCTACATACAGGGAGCATACCACCCCCTGTTGTGTCAGCTCCACTGGTTGCCTGTCCATTTCCGAGCTCAATTCAAAGTGCTGGTTTTGACCTTTAAAGCTCTATACGGTTCTGGCCCAGCTTACTTGTCCGAACGCATCAGCCTCTATGTCCCACCTCGTAATTTAAGCTCATCCGGGGAGACCCTGCTCTCGCTCCCGCCAACTTCTCAAACGCGGTTGGTGGGGATGAGAGAGAGGGCCTTCTCGGTGGTGGCCTCCCATCTGTGGAACGCGCTTCCAAGCGACATACGATCAACCCCATCCCTCCTGGAATTCAGGAAAAAGGTGAAATCTTGGCTGTGGGACCAGGCGTTTGCACATTAGCACAATGCAAAACTTTGGACTGGATTTGTATTGGCAAGTTGATGGATATGGCTCAATGCTCCTGTTATGGACAGAACACTGTTTTTAACTTAAGTGAATGTGTATGATGTGTTGATTTTAATTGTATTTTAATGTATTTTAATACTGAATGTTTTTGGTTTTATATTGTATGTATAGTATGCCTGGCATCGAATTGTGCCTTTTGTTAGGCCGCTCTGAGTCCCCCCTCGGGGGTTGAAAAGAGCGGGGTAGAAATGTTGGAAATAAATAAATAAATAAAATCATTGAAATGATGGAGAATGTAACAGAGGTACGATTGTGTAACTCCCATTCATGTGCCAAAATATAATGGATGGCTTTTGACATTAAGTATCTTGACCTGGTGGATTACATGGAAGTGAGAACATAAGAACATAAGAACATAAGAAGAGCCATGCTGAATCGGGCCTCAGCCCATCTAGTCCAGCATTCTGTGTCACACAGTGGCCCACTAGTTGTACACGGGGATCTCTAGCAGAAAGGAGGGCAAAACCTCACCTGCTCCCGACCCCACAACCAGTACCCGGGGAAAATCCTGCCTGCCTCCATCAACACAGAGGTGGCACTTGGATGTCCGTTTCAGTAGCTACTGATTCCCTTGGTATCCATGAATCTGTCTAATCCTGCCTTGAAGCTGTAGGGATTTGCTTTTCTATTTCAGGTAGCAAAATGTCTTGAGATGGTCTCAAAATCACCATACCCATAGAGCAGTGGTTCCCAATCTGTGGTCTGTGGTCCAGCAATGGTCCACAAGAAATAGCATATGGTCAGCAGCCTCACCATTATTACACCATTGCAACAAGAGTGACTGGTCTCATAAAACCCTCTTATAGTGCCAAGGATTATTAAATATGGTTTTCTGTGGGTGAGCAGATGGTGACTACTGGATGGCATATGTTTTGTATCAGAAACTAGAGCTGATGTGATCTATCCAATGCAATTTTATGAATCAGCACCCCAAATAACCAAACCAAATCTAAAATTGACTGAAAACTGATTCATAACCCTTTTGAACTAATGTTGGAGAGTGGTCCCTGGTCAAAAAAAGGTTGGGAACCACTGCCATAGAACCAATGTGGCACAGTTTTGTCCAGCCTGACTGACACATAAATCCCATTGTGATCAGTGGAATTCACTCTCTGAAAAGTATGCCTCAGGTTGCAATCTGAATTCCATTATTAGCTCTTGTAGACGGGATGAAGGGGGTAAATGGGGGAGATGGGGAAAGATTGCCTAAAGCAGTTTTGATATTTCTCAGCATTTGGGGAAATGGTCACTTTTTACGAAGCTGAAATCTGGAGTGCCGGAGATATAATTGCAGAAGCAATATAATTTCCTTGGGCGACGGGAAAGAATTAGTTTCCAGAAAAAGTTAGGTGCCATACGAGGGCTCGGGGAGCTCCCCATTCTTATGAACGTCACGCTGGCCAAGAAATCAACTTTGATCTCCAATTGAAGAATAAAATGCTAATGTCGTTCACCGATGCACACTGCTGCACTTCCTCTAGGCTTTCAATCGTGGAAATCTTTTCTCTCTCCTTGCCTCTTTCCCCGCTCCATTTTATTTCATGCAAGAAGGTGGATTTCATTGGGGCTGGGTGGGGAGGGGAGACGGCTCCGTTCCCCAAAATCACAGGGCTATCAATGTTTCGCTGGAATTCTGATCATGGCTTCCCCCCACCTCTCTTTTTTTAATATTCCATGCAGCTCTGCTCCCTCTGATTTCACGCTGAAACATTAACAAGAGCTGACACTGGAGATTAGAAGCAGACAGCTGGAATGCCAAGTCTTTGTTGCAACATGGCTATGAGCCAACACCGTTCAACCGCAGCCAAAAAATGAAAAAAGGACCTGGGAAAGTCTTCTTAAGAAAGAGGAGGTGGGGGACGAGAGCCCAGGATAAAGGAAATGGGGGCATGGCATGTGTATTTTTTTTGGGGGGGGAGGGCAAGGTAGACTGCTAAAGGGCATTTTATTTATTTATTTATTCGGCCCATAGCCAACTGCCACTTATTGTACCTGCTGGTCCGCTGCTAGCATGCCACTGTTACTGCAGTTGGCCTGCAACATGTTTTTAATTCGGGGGTTTTAAATTGTTTTTATTGCATTTTATGTGTTTTTACTTGTACCAATTCTTGTGAACCGCTCTGGGCGCCAGAGAGAGCGGTATATTAAGTCGAACTTAATAAATAAATAAATAAATAAATAATAAATAATAAATTTGTCACGTTTCTATACCGCCCCTCTCAGCCCGAAGGCGACTCGGGACGGTTTACACAGGCAGTCTCTGCCCTCAATACAACACAAGCAACAAGGCAAAACCCCTCCAAAAAAACCATATAATAACAAATGAACAATTAAAAACATACAATTACAGCCTCAGCGTCATGTTGAAAACAGTTACCATCGCATCGTCGTCATTCATATATCTCACTAAGCCTTATATTTCATCAGCAAATGCCTGCTCAAATAGCCAGGTCTTGACTTTCTTGCGAAATGTCAGGAGGGAGGGGGCCGATTTGATGTCTTTAGGGAGGGCGTTCCAAAGCCGAGGAGCCACCACTGAAAAGGCCCTGTCTCTCGTCTTCGCCAGTCGCGCCTGCGAAGAAGGCGGGACCGAGAGCAGGGCCTCTCCAGATGATTTTAAACATCTCGATGGTTCATAGGGAGAGATGTGTTCGGACAGGTAAGTTGGACCCGATCCGTTTAGGGCTTTAAAGGCTAAAGCCAGCACTTTGAATTGTGCCCGGTAGCAAACTGGCAGCCAGTGGAGCTGGCACAACAGGGGAGTTGTACGCTCTCTGAATGCCGCTCCTGTTATCAACCTGGCTGCTGTTCGTTGGACTAGTTGCAGCTTCCGAACAGTCTTCAAAGGCAACCCCACGTAGAGAGCGTTGCAGTAATCTATACGGGATGTAACCAGAGCATGGACCACCGTGGCCAAGTCAGACTTTCCAAGGTACGGGTGCAGCTGGCGCACAAGTTTTAACTGTGCAAATGCTCCCCTGGTCACCGTCGAAACCTGGGGTTCCAGGCTCAGCGATGAGTCCAGGATCACACCCAAACTGCGAACCATATTTACCAAAATACTAGGTTTCATATAGAGTGATAAAAATCTAAATTCTCAAAGAGTTGAGAAAGGTAACCCATCGCCTCTCTCTCTCTATTTGTCTACCTGCCTAGTCTTTTCCCAGATGAAAATAATTATATAACTTTATTAAGAAGCTACAACACAAACGTGCATATAAAACGTATCTGAGTTGCCTTTCACCCCAGAAAAAAAAAGTCTCAGTGAGTCATAATTTAAAACAATGTTTTAAAGCAAGCATGACTCTTGCTGGATCCTGGCCAAAGAATGTATCAGTAATTCATATTTGTAAAATGGCTTTGGGGCAGATTTCATTAAGACTGCAACTAAAACAGCCTGGCTTAGGTCTTGGAAGAACTTAGTCATGCTTTGTAATACAACTGTATGCATATTTTGTCAGATATAAATCCCGCCGTGAATGGTTGGGTTGACTTCTAAATAGTCGTGTTTACAATTAAAATCTCAGTCAATGTTGGCATGATTAGTTTAAGTCACACATTCATATCAAGGATACTTGCAGGAACACCTCAGCAAGCAAGAGTCCAAAAGTGGCAGGTGAAAGCCCAGAACCCCAATCAATGGCCAGCGTATCTGAGGGACCGTCTCACCCCATATTACCCTTCAAGATCACTTCGCTTGGAGGATTCCAATCTTCTAGCTGTCCTCTCCGCTAAAGTGGCCAAAAGAACTGCCACTCGCCGAAGGGCCTTCTCGGTCATAGCGCCGATATTGTGGAATGCCCTTCCGGCAGCTACACGGGCTATTAATGACTTACTCCCGTTTAGGCGGGCATGTAAGACTCACCTCTTTCGGCTGGCTTTCCAGGTATAGGCCCAGCGGGACCCCCAAGTCATGCCAATGTTGCCAGACCGTCTGAACTATTCTAACTGTGTTTTAATGATATTTTATTGTGTATTTTTAATCTTGCATTTTGTATTGCATTTTAGAGTGTATATGTTTACTGTACATTGTTCTGCTTCCTGGCTGTAAGCCGCCCCGAGCCTATTTGGGAGTGGCGGCATAAAAGCCGAGTAAATAAATAAATAAATAAAAATAAATACCAGATGAGAGACTGGGTGACATGCAGGGGCGGTCTAAGGTAATTTTAAATGGTAAGCGAACATTATTTTGCCACCCATCCTCGCAGCCTCAGGCCCCTTCCGAAACACCTGAAAGGCCCAAGTTTGCCCAGGCCTGGTTTAAAGCCACAGACAATGCGGTCGCTGTTGCCCGTTTTTAGCTGCTTGTGCTGCCTTTCTTTGATCAGTGTTGTACTTATTGATTTATGTGATGCTTTTGACACAAAATAAATAAATAAATAAACAAGCCCCATTCTTAACTGGGAGTCAGTGGTTTGCAAGGGGCTGCTTGGGACTCGGGGGCTGCCTTCCTGTCATGGGAAGCGGTGCCCGCCACGTCCCTCTGCTCTGCTCTGCTCCCTCCTGCTGGACCTCCTCACCCGCGGTGCCTGGCCCGCTGCTCCCGCACCAGCTCCAGCAAGTAGGCCACTGCTCCGCTGCCGGAGGTCCACCCATGGCCCGTGCGACTCGCCCAGGTAGACCTGCCGCACATCGTACTTTTTGCGCGACTCGAGGCGGCGGCGCACCCAGTCTGACTCCTTCAGCCGCAGCCTCCCCCTCTCCTTACGCCTGCCACGGCCCGGCTTCTTCCATTCGTCGGGCACCACCGGCTCCCCGTCGTCCTCATCCCCTCCGACGGCAGCTGAGGCGGCCTCTTCCTCCTCCTCCTTGTCCTCTTCTTCCTCCTCATCCTCTCCTCCTCCTCCTTCTTCTTCCTCGGCCTCGCTGCACGCCGAGTCCCCCATTCCCTGCCCGGTAACCAGGCAGCGCTCTCTCTGCGGTGGAGGAGGCCCGTCGAGGGAGGAAGTAATTGGCGGCAAGAGGTGGTGACGTCAGGCGCGGCGTCACCTCGGTGATGCTCCCCTGCGCCCCCCACTTCCGGGTCTCTCTCTGCTGACGCGTCATAGGCAGGGCCAGGATGCTGTCTGGCACCGGCGCCTGGCGGGCGGGGGAATTCGCCCCTTCCCAGATGGCGCTCCACGTGGCCGCGTACCTGGCCTACCTATAGGACCGCCCCTGGTGACATGGAAGGTACTGGACAGACTGTGCTCTGGCACCACAAGATGCAGAGCTAACCTTAAGAAACAGGCTACAAAGTGGAGTCCACGACATGCGAGTGCAGAGAAGGGCAAACCACAGACCACCTACTACAATGCAACCTGAGCACATGCACAATGGAGGACTTTCTCACAGTGCCACCAGAGGCATTCGAAGTGGACAGCTTTAGGTCAAAGGACATTTAGCATAATGCTAAGTTTTTAACTTTGTTTGTGTTTTTAAATACATTATAGTTGTACCCTCAATTCGCTTCCGAAATGATAAATAAATCAATGGTATTAAACCACACTTAACTAAGGTGCATCTACACTGTAAAATGAATGCAGTCTGACACCACTTTGACAGACATGGCTTCATGCTATGGAATCGTGGAAGTTGCAGTTTGGTGAGCTACCAGCACTCTTTGGCAGATAAGGCTGAAGACCTTCTAAAGCTACAACTTCCAGAATCACGTAGCATTGAGCCATTGCAGTTAAGGTAGAGTCTGCATTACATTGTATAGTGTAGAGCAGTGTTTCCCAACCAGTGTGCCATGGCACACTAGTGTGCCGTAAGAGATCATCAGGTGTGCTGTGGGAAATTGGATTCTTATCTGTCTGATGTCATGTATAAAGTTTGCTACTCTGTCTTCGGAACCTCAGCCCACGGGTCCCTGTTTCCGGGAGGGCCGCGCAGTAGGGCGGACCTGTTTGGGCCCATTCCCTTCCATTCCACTCCGGCGGGGAGCACTTCCAGTCCAGCCCAGCCCAGCCCAGCCCTGTTGGTGCTGTGCGAGGTGTGAGTCAGAGAGCAGCTGAGCCCGAGCACTGAAAGCAGGCAGGCAGGAAAGCAGCCGGAGGGGCAGGTAGGCAGGCAGGCAGGCAAGGAGTCAGCCAGCTAATGGGAGAAAGGAGGGAAGGGAACTCGTGGGAAAAAATATGGGTCCCTCAAAGGCCATCCAGCCTGACCCCCTTCAGCCAAGCAGGAAGGCACCACCCAAGCCCTCCCGAAAGATGGGCATGGGCACTCTGGCTATACATTAAGGCAGACAGCATCTTTATTAAGGGCTTGGAAAAAGGTTTAGACGAGATATGGTCAAACTTGGGACTTCCTCCAGGTGTTTTGGACTTCAACTAATATTGCGATATAATTGTTATAATACAATGTGGTATGTAATTGTTGTACTGTGACAATGACATAGTATGTTGTATTTGATATTATAATAATATACATGTATTGTGTATACATATAATATTGATAATGTTGTAATTAATGCAATATAATAATAATATACTATAAAACTATATATTTTGTGTTCATCGAAACACTCCCAGGTTTCACACTAAGTGAGTGTATAAATACATTTATAAACATATTAACTATATGTATTACTGTGTTAGAGTGTCATTTTCTGTCATTTTGGTTGGTGGTGTGCCCCAGGATTTTGTAAATGTAAAAAATGTGCTGCGGCTCAAAAAAGGTTGAAAAACACTGGATCTAATTGATAATACCAATTAGGGTAGTCCCATTGAATCTATGAACTGTGCATTGATAAATAAGTGTTATTAAGTTTTCATTGATTGTAGCTGGACTCCGAACTGGATTTGAGGCCAAAGTCTACAGGCTTGAAATACAACAATGCAAACCGATCAATCATTGCAGCTAAGCTGAATGAATTTTCTTAATACTCCATGGCAAAACAGCCTGTTTCTTATCAAAAAGGATGCCATAGATGTCTGACAGGTTCTGTTCTGAGCTGCCATTTCGCAGACTTATAAGCTAAGTCAAAAGGAGGGAAATGTGGATCTCGCAAGACATTATCGCTTTGCACGAGCTCCATGATGGATTTTATCTGTATCCGAAACAGTGAGGATGTCATAGTTCCTCGAGCTTGAGATTCATTTTCTAAAGATAATGTTGGAAACTGCCAATGAATGAACTAGCAGTTCTTAAAGGCAAGGAAGAACCTCCACCCGAGGGCAAACTCCGAACAGAACATTTAGATACAGCCATGGGTGGAAATGAAATGGCCATCAATGAGCCTGCTAATACTTATTGACCTTTCCCACATTTGCATCATTAGCCCAAGTTAACGAGAGATCTTCTATGCTTGTTATCATTATCCTTCATTAGAAGTCACTCTCAAAGCATTAGACAAGCATTTCAGAGGCTCGTTAATTGGTTTCGCACAGCCGTGTCGATATCAACCAATGGTTCCTGGGATGAGATCTGTAAAATGGCCTTCGGGGCAAAGCTTGACGAAGATTCATGCTCAATGTATCAGAGCATGAGACAAGAGCGGCCTTCTGTTGGACCTGAATGCAACTAGTCCGAAGTTAGATCAACAGAAGTATTGGTTCCAATGCTGGCAATACTCTAATTATGGAAACACTGGTCTGGGGATGGTGTGTTTCCATAATTATACTACTGTAGTATTGCAGGTTATAATGTCAATTGTCTTCACACACTATTCTGAGCTTCTTTTCAGTTTTCAAATTGCCTTGAACTAATGAGGATACCTGAATATGGGATCATGGCACCAGGCCTGGCCTACTTATTTCAAGTATCTGAATCATGGGCTGGATTCATAAAATCTTAAGAGTTGGAGGTGATCGCAAGAACCATCTAATTCCATGGTTCTCAACCTTCCTAATGCCGTGGCCCTAGGGTTGCCACATGAATAAGGGACAGGTACCTAAAAATAGGGATTTTTTCACAAAAATAAGGGACATTTCATAAAAACTTGAAAATCATCAATTGATTTTTTTTGCAAAAAAATTTCCCTATTTTTAGGTACTTGACCTGTCTCTTATTCTTTTATCAAAAAGTGGCAACCCTACATGGCCCCTTAATACAGTTCCTCATGTTGTGGTGACCACCCCAAGCATAAAATTATTTTCATTACTACTTCATAACTGTAGTTTTGGTACTGATATTAATCGTATATGCAGGATGTATTTTCATTCACTTGAGCAAATTTGGCACAAATTTGAGAGTTGCTCAGCAGTGGAACTCTCTGCCTCGGAGTGTGGTGGAGGCACCTTCTTTGGAAGCTTTTAAACAGAGGCTGGGTAGCCATCTGTTGGGGGTGCTTTGAATGCGATTTTCCTGCTTCTTGGCAGGGGGTTGGACTGGATGGCCCATGAGGTCTCTTCCAACTCAAAGCTTCTATGATCTAGAACAGGGGTGCTCATTAGGTAGATCGCGATCTACTGGTAGATCGTGTAGGGTGTCCTGGTATATCGCAGGCAGGGCGGGAGGAAGGCTCAGTCCCGCCCCGCAGGCTCCCAACGCCACCCAAGTGCTACCGGCCCTGGGTTATCTGAGGTCCTTTCCACACAGTTGAATAAAATCCAATTTTATCTGCTTTGAATCAGATTATATGGCAGTGTGGACTCAGAAAACCCAGTTCAAAGCAGATATTGTGTTATATGTTTCACATTTTTGTAGTGGGTAGGTAGATAATTTTGACTTGGTTGTTTTATAAGTAGCTCGCATACTGAAAAAGTCGGAGCACCCCTGATCTAGGAAATACCTGATATCCCCAAATTTGAATACTGGTGGGGTTGGGGGTTGATTTTGTCATTTGGGAGTTATAGTTGTTGGGATTTATAGTTTAGAGCATTCTAAACTCCACCAATGATGGAATTGTACCCAACTTTGGCACACAGAACTCCCACAACCAACAGAAAATATTGGAAAGGATTGGTGAGCATTGACCTTGGTTTTTGGAGTTGTAGTTCACCTACATCCAGAGAGCACTATGGACTCAAACAATGATGGATCTGGACCAAACTTGGCATAAATACTCAATATGCCCAAATCTGAACACTGGAGAAGTTTGGGAAAAATAGACTTTGACATTTGAGAGTTGTGGTTGCTGGGTTTTATAGTGCACCTACAATCAAAGTGCATTGTGAACCTCACCAATGATAGAATTGGGCCAAACTTCCCACACAGAACCCTGGTGACCAACAGAAAATGCTGTGTTTTCTGATGGTCTTTGGTACCCCCTCTGACACCCCCTTCGCGATCCCCAGGCTGAGAAACACTGATTTAATTCCAGCCCCTGTCATGCAGGAATACATAATTAAATCATTCCTGAAAGATAACCGATCCAAAGACCTACAAAGAAGGAAGGGACACCATTTTTCAATGCACTGTCTAACAGCTTTTACATTCAGTATTTTTCCCTAATGTTGAGGAATCATGTTCCTAAAATCTGGATCATGTTCTGGTCTCTGGAGTAGCAGATAACAAAATTGTTCCATCTTTTACATGATAGCTCTTAGATATTTAAAGATATTTTTTAAAAAGATCCAAGTCTTCCCCTCCCCCCCCCCCCCTCCAGGCTAAATATAGCCAGCTTTCAAAGTTGGCCTGTTGAGGTGAAACCTTGGAAATATTTGAAAAATGGTCAAACATGTGTTTCCCGAGGGCTAGAAAACTCTCCAACGAGAAGAATCATGGACTGATGAGAATATTCACAGTTCAGCATATAATTCCTACAAAATACACATTGGGTTTTTTAAAATATCTACAAAACCCAGATTTTCTGTTCAGGATATAGCAAGTTTCTGTGATGAACATGTTATTTGTGCAGAAAATGCTTGTTATGTGTGAAAAAAATAGAATATGTTATTTTTGTGCAGGGCAAATCCTAAACTGTGAATTTTCTGTCCAAAATTAATGCTGTTCAAAAATGTTTTCTTGAAATGGATTGATATTGAAACCAATCATTTCTGGACCATTGCAAAATTCTTTTTGTGTTTTTGGTTATCCATGGCCCCTCCACACCTCTGGACCTCCCTCCTGAAAGAACTAAAAATGGCCCCCTTTTCTCTCCTCCTTTAAAAATCTTCTAAAGGCCTACTTGTGTAAGTTAGCTTATGGAGAGGAGAAAGATCAACATGTTTGATACATACTCCCACCCTGACAATGGATATTTACTAGGCATGGGAAAAATGAAACGGAAATTAAATGGATTCGTTAGAGATTCGTATGTAATGGGACTTTTGATGTTTTACGTATCGCTGTCGCGAACCAGGAAGTAGACTTTCTTTTACGGCACTTCGGGCGCCATTTTTGTATCTGGGTCGTAAAGCATTCGTATGGTTTCTTTGCCCTTAGTAAGCGTGTTTTGTCATTGGCTGATGGATACCAGGTGGACATACCCTCCCCTTCACTCCACCTTTCCTTTAGCCAATCAGAGGCAAAGAAACATGGATGGGGTGAGCGAGGGCCTCCTCCTCCTCTCTCGCCAATGACAGGCCTGTGAGAGAGGAGGAGAAAGGCCCCCCGCGCCCCCCTCGCCTCTCTCTAGCCCCGATGCATGGATCGGGGCTAGAGAGAGGCAGAGAGGCGCGCGGGGGCCCCTTTCCCGCTAAAATATAAGCCGACCCAAGCCTGGGTCGGAAAGAAGAGGGTAGAGAAGGAAGAAAGGAGGGAAGGGAAATAATAAGGGGGAGAACCGTACTTCACTTTCACAATTGTCCTGAGAGCTAGTAGCTACTACCTGTTATATTTATGTTATACATCTACAGCTCCACTTAATTGCACTGCAGAGGTGAAGGGGAATGTTCCCCCCTTGATTTTTAACTGTTTCCCTGCTTTTCCTACTTTAGAAGCACTTTAGAATTTCGTTAGTACTTAAGTTACATTTTAGCACTTTTTGCAAATTTTTTTGTAAGTCTTTAATATACTAATAAAAAAATCCCCCATTTGATTTTAGAATTGCGATTTTAGGATTCTAACCCAAGCCTATTTACCTCTGCTCGCTGATATGTTAAACTATATGTTATATTAGCTTGGGGACCCGGTCCTGCCCGGGTTATTTGAGAAAGGCATTGTGTGCCAAGTTTGGTCCTTATCAGTTGTTTACATGGCTTGCAGTGGTCTCAGGAAGTTAGTGAAGGTACTGCAAGTCCCATCGGCCATGGTCCATCCCCGCCCCAACAGCACCAGGATGTAGAGTGGGTCATGTGGGCTCTGTGTGCCAAGTTTGGCCTGTATTGGTCATTGGATGAAGGTCACAGTGCTTTCAGGAAGTGAGTGAAGGTACTTCAAGTCCCATCATCCGTGGTGCGTCCCACACAAAACTGCACCATGATGTAGAGTGGGTCATGAGGGCTCTGTGTGTCAGTTTTGGTCTTGATCAGTCATTGGATTAGGTTTGCAGCAGTTTCGGGAAGTGAGTGAAGGTACTTCAAGTCCCATCATGCATGGTCTGCCCTCCTCCAAACTGCACCAGGATGTACCAGGTCATGGAGGCTCTGTGTGCCAAGTTTGGTCTTGATTATTCACTGGATGAGGGTTGCAGTGGTCTGGGGAAGTGATTGGAGGTACTTCAAGTCCCATCATCCATGGTCTGCCCTCCTTCAAACTGCACCAGGATGTAGAATGGGTCTTGGGGGTTTTGTGTGCCAAGTTTGGTCTTTTGCTGTCATTGTTGAAAGCCACAAAGTGTTTTGGTCTGAAACTCCCTCCACGGCTGACTGCCTCAGGCCTTTGCCTTGCCTTGCCCCCCCCCTGGCAGTTTAGAGTGTCGGAATGTTCGTGTTGGCTGGCCAATTAGAGGTTTTATGCAAATACACCCTCACTGGTAACCAATCATGTTGTCAGAATGTAGAGGCCGGGAGCCAATCAGAACGCTGCCACATACATATATACATACATACATACAAACATACAAACATTCCGCTTTATATATATATATATATATATATATATATATATATATATATATATATAGCTTTATTGTATTGTATATTAATTGGTATGATTTTTTGTGTTTTATGTTCATTGAGTCAATTCTTGTTATAAGTTATATTGAGTTTATTTCACTTTATGTTCTGCTTTGATTGTCTACTTGTTTTTGTCATTGAAAGTTTGCCATTTTGTTATTCCTGTAAACTTTCCTGAGTCTCTTTGGGGAGAGATGGCGGGTTATAAATAAAGTGTTGTTGTTGTTTGATACACAAAAAGATTAGTACACAGCAAAAAAAGATCACTACGCTGGCTTTTGTATTTGATCACACGTCAGACACTTCCCAAGTGTTTAGGACTGTGTGATGATGAATCGGCAAATAAGAATAAGAAGAATAATAAGAATGCAAAGGCTCTGGCACAAGCCCGTAAAGGTGGTCCCAGTGGTGTTTGGCACACTGAGTGCAGTGCCTAAAGAAGTTGGCCTGCACTTAAACACAATTGGCGCTGACAAAATTACCATCTGCCAGCTGCAAAAGGACACCTTACTGGGATCTGCACACATTATACACCGATACATCACATAGTCCTAGACACTTGGGAAGTGTCCAATGTGTGATCCAATACAACAGCCAGCATACTGACCTTGTTTGCTGTGTACTAATCTTGTTATGTTTCTAATAATAATAATAATAATAATAATAATAATAATCGAGGGCAGACAACTGGCCTCCATACATATCACAGTTGTTTAGCTCCACTCTAAGATGAAAACTTTGCACTAGAAGTTGGCAGATACATGGGTGCAGAGGCAACTTCTCCTTTGACTGATCCATGGGCCACAACAGGTTCAAGACTATCTCAAAATGATGACAGGAAGTAAAGAGGTTCTCTTCCTGTCATGATTTTGAGAGAAACTGAAAGAGAAAATGGAGGTAGAATGAGATTTCAGGGTGCTCATGAAGCTATTTTAATACCGTATTCTTCCATTGGAAGATGCTATTGATTGTAAGATGCACCCCAATTTCAGTACCACCACCACCACTAACAAAAATACAAAAGTTGCACCTGCAAATCTAAGATGCACCCTTTTTAAAGATTTTTTTTCTGTGTCAGGAGCAACTTGAGAAATTGCTTCTGGTGTGAGATAATTGGCCGTCTTCAAGGACATTCCCCAGGGGACGCCTGGATGTTTTGATATATTACTATTCTTGTGGGAGGCTTCTCTCATGTCCCCACATGGGGAGCTAGAGCTGACAGAGGGAGCTCATCTGCGCTCTCCTCAGATTTGAACCTCCGAACTGTTGGACTTCAGTCCTGCTGGCAGAATGGTTTAACCCAGGGGCGGGAAACCTACGGCCCGTGGGCCGAATCCGGCCCGGCAGTCGATTCTGTCCGGCCTGGGGAGACTGCTCCCCCTGCAGGCCCGGATTGCCTCCAGGGATGGCAGGCACTCCATAGCAGGGCGATCAGCTGGGGAACGGCTGGGGGTGAGAGCAGGCGGAGGCCTGCAGTCTCCAATCACCCGCTGCTCTGCTCTCCTCTGCTGCTGTTGCCATCCTCTGGGCTGGGGCCATTGGGCCAATCCATCTTGGTTCGCACCTTGTCTTCTTGAATTTTATTTTATTTTATTTCAGTGGTTTTTATTATTATTTTATAATAATTTTATAATAATAATATAATAATATAATATAATAATGTTATATTATATTATAATTTCAATGTATTATAATGTCTATATATATACTATATACTATAATATAATAATTATGATATTAATACTAATAATATATGAATATTTCTTGATATATTAATATGTTAATATTAATGATGTGTTATATATAGTAAATATAGTAAATAAATAAATAAATAAATAAATAAATAATGTAGATTAGAATGTAGTTCAGCCTTTAGGTGCGGCCCTCCATAATTTTTTTTGGCTCTCGTGTGGCCCCTTGGAAAAAATAATTGCCCACCCCTGGCTTAACCCATTGCACCACTGGGGGTTCTATTTTTAGAGATGTTTGTATATGAAAAAAGGAGCATTTTAGAATTGAAAAAATTCTGTATGTTTTCAAGTATCACTTTTTATAAAGTATCTTTAGGGTAATATTGCATGAAAACCACAGCAAAACTTGGAGCCCTTTGGGGGATAATGAGGGTGCGGAAGGGCTACCAAAGGGCATTGCATGCAGCCAGGCTGATGCATTTCGTTCAATCTGTCCTATATGCTTGCAGGTGAGTCTGTTGGATATGCCCTAATGCTGTCTTCCTTTTCACTCTTTTACATATCTCTCGCTCTCACACACACACTCTCTCTCTCTCGCTCTCACACACATCGCTACCACTCCCTACCCCATGCTGGTTTCATTATTCCGTCTTTCCTGCAAGAACAAAGAGGAAAGTGAATCCCAGGAAGTGGCGAATTATCATCAATTGTCAGCAAGATGCCTCCTCATCAGCAGGACTCTGGGCTGATTTGCATTCAACCCACACGTTTCAGAATGACTTGGAGAAATAATCAGGAGAGGCGGAGGAAGGAAAGGGAAAGACGAGACCTCCCCCAAACAACCAATATATATTTAGTGGGGTTCATTGACTCATACATTCATTGGCATTGACCCCTGAAGGAAACACCTGATTATTCTAAAATAAATGTACCTGCAAGTTCTCAAATAGACGTACCTTATATACTCATGTATAAGTCTAGGAATTTTTTTAAACTGGGTAGACTTATACATGGTTCAATGTAAATAGTATACAGTACCTTCTCTCTCTCTCTCTCTCTCTCTCTCTCTCTCTCTCTCTCTCTCTCTCTCTCTCTCTCTCTTAATGACCACTCGCTTGTCTGAGTAGATTGGGCAAAATCAAGAGCTTAGTCCATCCTAAAAGAAGCATTGAATCCCTCTACTCTTAATACTTTTTTCAATGACTGGAAGAGGAAATGGTGGCCAGGGCAGCATTGGTGTTTTCTCCTCTCAATGGAATAACCACTGATTGATCTATAGGTAACTTCAAAACCCATAAATTTGACCTCCAAACCTTCCCTTGACTCAGGCACAGATAACCCATGAGGCCACCCTAGGCCATGGCCTAGGGGCACAAGCCGAAAGGGGCGCAGTTCAGGGACAAAAAAATGTTGCAACAAAACCAAAACACGTGGCATGGAGAGGACTCTCTCACTCTCTCTCTCTCGAGGGAGGGCGGGGGCAGAATGCTGTGAGGGGGCGGGGAGGAGGGAATAGCACCCCCTCTCACCATCGCCCTGCCCCCTTGTCAAGGAAGGAGGGTGTGAGAAGAAGGAGGCGGAGGGAAGTCCCCGGGGCCGCTGGCGGGCATGCGCAACACCCAGGTACATGGCGGAGGAGGTGAGCCCGCGTCGCTCACGCCCTCCCTCTTGCCACGCACGCCCAGCAGCAGCCCCAGGGGCAGGGCTTCCCTCCGCCTCTTCCTCCTCCTCACCACACCCTCCTTCCTTGAGTGAAGGAGGAGGAGGAAGGAAGGGAAGCCCCACCTCCAGGGCCACTTCCGGGCATGCGCGGTAGGAGGGAGGGTGCAAACACCACGGCCTCTGCCTCCTCCACCATGTTCCTGGGTATCGCAGTGGGCCTGGAGGCTTCCCTTCCTCGGAGGAGGACGGAAGGGAGGGTACCCCGGGGGGCGGGGCTTTCAAAGTGTGGAGTAGGGTGCCAAAACGGCTTAATCCGGGCCTGCCTTGACTTATATATGAGACCAACTTATATATAAGTATACACAGTAAATGAACAGGAAAAATGTTAGACTGATAGCTCGTCCATATTCAGTAGAAGGGTGATAGCGCAAGGGATTCATAACCTGGTGGCTACCAAACGTCTTGGGAGACATGTTCCATCATCTGGATCCGTTCAAATGATGCTAAATTGGGACAGTTGGAGGGTATATCATAATCAAAAGGATTGCAATTCAACTAGATTCAAATGTGGACTAATCGGAAACCCTGAAAGTGAGGACCAGGTGACAGCAGCTTTCCCTCTGCTAGGCCTTGATGATGTGGAAGGAATAGTGCAGCAAGCAGAAAGGACACAGATCTGTGAGGAGAAGGCACACGTATTTTTATTTATTGTGTCAGAAGCGAATTGAGAATACAGTTATAATGTATAGAAAAACCAGAAAGTTAAAAACTTGGCATTATACTAAATGTCCTTTGACCAGAAGTTGGCCATTTGGAGTGCCTCTGGTGTCGCTCTGAGAAGATCCTCCATTGTGCACATGGCAGGGCTCAGGTTGCATTGTAGTAAGTGGTCTGTGGTTTGTTCTCCTCCACTCTCGCATGTCATGGACTCCACTTTGTAACTCCATTTCTGCATTTCGCGGTGCCAGAACGCAGTCTGTTCAGTGCCTTCCAAGTCATCCAGTCTTCTGTGTGCCCATGAGGGAATCTCTCACCCTGTTTCAGCCACTGATTGAGGTTCCGAGTTTTAGCCTGCCACTTTTGGTTTCTCGCTTGCTGGGGTGCTCCTGTGAGTATCTTTGTTCTTCTTAGGAAGCTATTTCTTGATTTAAGGCATTGGCTTGCTGGTTGAAATCAGAACAGAGGATGGGCCAGAGAGGTCAATGCCTTGGTCTTTTCATTACAGGCTGTTACTTCCCGATAGATGTCAGGTGGAAATTATGCTAAACAGCATAATTTCTCCAGTGGTGTAGGGTGTAGACATCCTGTGATAATGCGGCATGTCTCATTAAAAGCGACATCCATTGTTTTAATGTAGTGAGATGTATTCCACCATTTAGGATAGGGTTAGAAGAACCAAACATCTGGTTCTTCTTTTATCAAATTTCCATCAAGCAAGAGCAAAGAGAAGGGTGGCATCAAGCCTTCATGATGAGTTCCTCAAACACACACTGTAGGGTTCCAGCCTGGTGGACTTGGGCAGACCCTGGGGGCTCCGGGCCAGGTACCAGTTGACCTGCTGAGATAGGGGATGATGGGTGGCCTGATGCCTTTGACACTTCAGAAGAGAGCCTTCAATGGGATAATACATGGCTGGAGGGTTATGGGTCCGCAGATGAATTTAGTGAAGATTCCATGGAATTAGATTCTGATGAATATGAAAGGCCAGGTGGCCTTGGGTCTCAGGAAAGAGTGGTGACTCCCTTCCCAGATGGTGAGATGGGAGACGGGGAGTTTTCTGATTCCCATTCTGATAGCGATGCAGCTGGGCGCGCTACTGAGAAGGAATTCAACAGGAGGGATTTTATCTTGGCTTCCAGGAGAGATTGGAGAAAGGGAGTGCAGTGGACGTGCAAGAGTTAGTTTCTATCTACCCGGCCTGGGAAAACTTTCGTCAGATTTGAAGCCACATTTAGCTTGATTCACGTCTCTTGTTCCTGTCTCCAAGTTCTGGATAACCGCTGGGGCGGTTTGGACTGTTTCTGGCGGCCGCAGTTGCAGCCGAATTCAATTGCCTCGTTTGGTTGTTTTTCCCTTGGAACTTTGTTTGGGATTCTATCCGCTTGGACATTACTCTGGGACTAAGTGAACTCTTTTTGGATTGCTTTCTTTTTACCTCTTTGGACTATTTTATCTTTTATTCTAAATAAAGAACATTTATTACATTGGCCTGTGTGGGTGTGATCTAGGGAGGGGGGGGGGCCTGGGTTCTGAGGTGCAACAGACACACATTCACAAAATATGGAGTCATCAAGTTAATATATTCAATTAAACCAATTAAGGCATCTTACATAAGCACACTGTAATTTAATAATTATATTTAATTATATCGTATGTAGATAGGAACACTTTGTTTCTTTTTAAAGTGCAGACACAGTCGCCATCAAATAATTAAAATCCTATGATATAATGTGATTATTACTAATGTATGAAAATATAGATGTATATACACAACATTATACACTGGGCAAAAATAGTGTTCACTCAGTTGACCCATCAGGGGAAAGGAAAATAAGGGATGCAGTCTTTCCCTTCCCAGTAGACTCCGGCAAGTCCAAACTACTGCAACATCACCTAGCTGGACCACTCATCGTTGTTGCCATCTTGAACATTATCTACCAATGTAGCTTGGCCCTGGTTTTCGTGTGTGAAATGTTGGAGGACATGGAATAACTCTTCAGTCTCCAGTTGTTCTTGGACTACAATTCTGACTTGTGTAAAAGAGCGGAGCTATTGATTCCCATGACTTGGGAACAGTGGCTGTATTGGTTCAGGCTATTATTTTATTTGCTGTTTCTGCAACCTCATCATGATGCTGACTCATGCCAACGTGTTGGTTTTGAATGTGCAGAGAACTTTCTGCATGAAAACACACCATATCTTCCCCAATTCCCACAGTGGTATGATTAGAGCCAGAAACAAATGACACGAGGCTACTGATCATGTTTCCTAATAGCATCCATTTTTCACATGCATCTAGACAGTCAAAAACCCCAGAAATAAAGACAAGTTTAGCCGCAACTTTGTTTTGTGCACAAAATTGTTTAAAAAATGTATAAAATTGACTTCAGGCTATATGTTGTATATGAAATATACGTGAATTTTGTGCAAATTAAGGATCGAATTGCCTTGATGGCACCAGGTCCTTGTTTGATCTTGAAAGTTAAGCATGGTCAGTTCTATTTAGTACTTGAATGGGAAACTCAATGAATATCAGGTGCTGTTGGCTACATTATGGCAGAAGGAGCTGGCACAACCGTTTCTGAGCATTCCTTGCTTATGAAAACCCTGTGAAGTTCATGAGCTCACCATACATTGATAGGCAACTTGAAGGCACATCTGTAATTTGAATTCCCTCTTCTTTTATTGCCTTCTACTTTACTGAAGTTTATTTATTTATTTATTTATTACTTCATTTATATTCTGCTCTTCTCACCCCGAAGGGGACTCAGAGTGGATTACAGGTACACATACTTAGCAGACAATCCCTGCCGTTTCCAAATACACACATATAGATGAACAGAGGCAAACTCTGGCCACCAGGGGGAGCTGACACAGTCCTCATCTCTCAGCATTCCAGCGTCCCTTGATGTTCCTTCCGCATTCCTCAGCGTTCCTGGAGTTCTTTAATGGCCTCATAATTCAGTCAAAATTTGCCTCCCCGCTTAATGTGGTACCTTTATCTCCTACTTGACAGATGCAACTGTCTTTCAGGCTGCAAAGGTCAAAAGCAGGCTACACTTAAAGGTCAAGCACCCACCTCAACCCAGGCAGACCTCGAACTCATGACCTATTGGTCAGAGAGATCTTATGCAGATGACACTTAGCCAGCTGCACCACATTATCTTCTTTGCCAAGCAGTAATGTCAGTTTGTGATGTGTCAAATGTTCAATAGCCTCCATTGATCATTTTGTCTGTGGTAGCTTGTCCTAAGTTGAATTTATAGAAATCCTAATATGTGTTATAGAGCTGCTGGTGGTGCAGTGGGCTAAAGCGCTGAGCTGCTGAACTTGCTGACCAAAAGGTCACAGGTTTGAATCCGGGGAGCACGGTGAGCTCCCACTGTTAGTCCCAGCTTCTGCCAACCTAGAAGTTTGAACACACGCAAATGTGAGTAGATCAATACGTACTGCTCCAGTGAGAAGGAAATGGCACTTCATGCTGGCCACATGACCTTGGAGGTGTCTACGGACAACACTGGCTCTTCGGCTTAGAAATGGAGATGAGCACCAACCACCAGAGCTGGACATGACTGGACTTAATGTCAGGGGAAAACCCTTACTTTTACTAATATGTGTTACGAATGGCAAGTGGCTGTACAGTGAGGACCATCAGCATGAGATTCCTGTGCACAATTGCTTCCACCTAGGTACAACCTTACACAAATTCATGGAGATCCACTGACACCAGATTAGATAGGGAAGACCAAGACTTGTTTAGCCTTGAAAGCTGGAGACAAGCTCAGCTTTCATCTACAGCGAGAAGTGGCTGGAATTAAGTTGGTGATACATACAAGTGTAGTTTGACACTCCCCTTAAGCATGTCCTTCTATGGACATTAAAACAGAAGGTATGTAACCTGCTCTACCTACTTGGCTGCAGCTAGGACATCACTCCATAACTATGAAAAAATCATAGAATAAATGAAGATTAAAGATGTGCATGATGGCGAACTGACTGGAAATAGTCATCTTCTAGGACTAGCCACTTGCTGCTTGGTGTCTACTAGATAGCCTTAGATGTATTTACACCAACAATGGATTGGTAGGTTTATTTATTTATTTATTTATTTATATTATTCCGCTCTTCTCACCCTGAAGGGGACTCAGAGCAGATTACAGTACACATACTTGCAGACAATCCCTGCAGTTCAACATATATAGACAACATATATGACATATTTAGACATATTTAGACATATATAGACGAACAGAGGAAAACTTCTGGCCACCAGGGGGAGCTGATGTTCCCCTCATCTCTCTCAGCGTTTCCCAGCGTCCCTTTGTTGTTCTTCCGCATTCCTCAGTGATTCCTGGAGTTCTTTATGGCAGTGTTTTTCAACCTTTTTTGAGCCGCGGCACGTTTTTTACATTTACAAAATCCTGGGGCACACCACCAACCAAAATGACACAAAATGACACTCTAACACAGTAATACATATAGTTAATATGTTTTTTAATGTATTTATACACTCAGTGTGAAATCTGGGCCTGTTTCGATGAACAAAACATATATATGACTTCCTCTCACATATTTATACATGGCTATCATGTCTTCCCTCAGCCTTCTCTTCTTCAGGCTAAACATGCCCAGCTCTTCAAGCCGCTCCTCATAGAGCTTGTTCTCCAGACCTTTGTGAAATTTCAACCTGAGTGAAACTTGCTTCCAGTTAATTATGGATGTCATGAAGCTGTTATAAACAGTTCCTTTGAGAGGGGGGGGGGGGGACTTTCGAAAAATCCAGTAAAATAGTATATAAAAAAACCATTTCCAAGTGGAGAGGCTCAATTTGTTTCTTGGAAACCTGTGAGGGGGCTGCTAGGAGGGGGGAGAGTGCCAATTTCTCACAGCACACCTGATGATCACTCATGCCACACTGGTTGGGAAACACTGCTTTATGGCCTCATAAATCAGTCAAAATTTGCCTCCCCATTTAATGTGGTACCTTTATCTCCTACTTGACAAATGAACTGTTTTTCGGGCTGCAAAGGTCGACAGCAGGCTACAGTTAAGGTCGAGCACCCACCTCGACTCGGGCAGGCCTCGAACTCATGACCTACTGGTCAGAGAGATCTTATGCAGCTGACACTTAGCCAGCTGCACCTCATTCCCGGTGTGGGAATAACAAGAAGAGAGGAGAAAGCTATACATTCTGAATCTTGGGCATAGTCTAATTGTTCCAAACGAATAAAGAGAAGACAATACATACTGATTTAAGAGTTGCCAAGTAGCATCGTCTTGCCACCCCTTCTGCTTGTATTTGAACAGCATCATCTCATCCAGGTCATAATTGTGAACATCAACATTCAAATCACATCATGTTTCATTATTTCTGAGAGCAGTTGTGTCTAGTAAACATTGGCGATACCGTGTTGCTTTCTCCTGGAACTGATATAGTTATGAAATGCCAAAAGTAGGAGGAGACAAAAAGGATTAAAAAAAATGTTCCAGTGTTTTTGTTCATCAATAATGATTAAAATTTTAATTTCACGGTACAATGAACCCATATGCAGCTATATCTATTAAGGTCACCTATTTCAGAAAGCTTGGACGCAAAGCTCTTTAGAAGATAAGTATCACACCTTCAGACTTTCCATCTCTTGAGACTCTTTTTTTTTCTCAGCTGCCCCCCTCCAATGCCCAAGACAATGTTTTCCTGCAGGAAAAAAAGCATATCCTGTCTTCCTTTCATCACTGAATGCATTATTATGAATACCTGGAATGTGGCAGCTCATAGAGATTTGAGATGAATAAAAAGGCAGGACTAGGTCAAACGAACCAAAATAACTCAGGCTTTTTCTGTGATCAGTTTTGACAAGTTACCTCTTTTTTTCCTGACAGTACATGATCATTTACTGCAAAAATTAAGTTTCCCCCCCTTCATTTAAATTGTCCTTGTTTGTGCTCAGTGACTTTGTCACAGGGCCAATTTTGATTGGCTATGTGGTATTATGACATCATCCTGCAGCCGCATCATGAACTAAGAATGTAAAACTTTGATTCATTGTATTTTCAGAATCCTTCTCATAGTCTTGTCCTGATTCTCTTCTTCTCATACAGATCTTCATGACAACAATGCAGGCATCCTTCTCCATTCTTTACCTGTTCTAAATTGAGATGTCAAAGAAAATCGAAACCAGGCCCTTTTTTGCGCAAAGTGATGATCATCAAGTAGTAATAAAATCCTGATTTTATTACTGGTATATAACAGTAGATGAATCTTATAAATTCTTGGGTGAATGACCACAGTTGAGTGGCAGAGCACATGGTTTTGCACACCCAAAATCCTAATGTGAATTCCTGGCATCTTCACTTTGACCTGAAATAGGCTACTTGAGATTAATATGTCCAAAATGGGAACACCAGGAAGTACTTCTGAGCAAAGGTGTTTAGGATCAACTGAAAAGTCAGCTTCCTATGTGAAGGACTTACTAGTCTACATGAATCTCAAAGGCGCTGTTTATTTAGAAGGTATGCATACGCAACAGGCAAGTAGATGACATACAATTCACCCAACCCTAAAATATTTGGAAAAATTATTTTTAATTATTGTGTCAGAAACAAATTGAGGGTACAGTTATAATGTATTTAAAAATACAAACAAATTAAGAACTTGGCATTATAATAAATGTACTTTGACCACTTGGTCAAAATACATTTGGAGTGTCTCTGGTCACTTGGAGTGCCTCTGGTGCTGCTATAAGGAGGTCCTCCATTGTGCATGTGGCAGGGCTCGGGTTGTATTGGAGTAGGTGGTCAGTGGTTTACTCTTCTCCACACTCGCATGTCACAGACTCCACTTTATGGCCCCATTTCTGAAGATTGGCTCTGCATCTCGTGGTGCCAGAGCATAATCTGTTCAGCGCCTTCCAAGTTGCCCAGTCTTCTGTGTGCCCAGGAGAGAGTCTCTCATTTGGTATCAACCATGGATTAAGGTTCTGGGTTTTAGCCTGCCACTTTTGGACTCCTGCTTACTGAGTATCTCTGTATATCTTAGAAAGCTATTTCTTGATTTAAGGCAGTGTTTCCCAACCAGTGTGCCGTGAGCTATCATCAGGTGTGCCATGGGAAATTGGCACTCTTCCCCCTCCTAGCAGCCTCCTCACAGGTTTCCAAGAAACAAATTGAGCCTCTCCGCTTGGAAATGTTTTTATTTTTTTACTATTTTACTGGATTTTTCAAGAGTTGCCTCCCCCCCCCCCCCCCAAGGAACTGTTTATAATAGCTTCATGACATCCATAGTTAACTGGAAGTAAGTTTCACTCAGGGTGAAATTTCACAAAGGTCTGGAGAACAAGCTCTATGAGGAGCGGCTTGAAGAGCTGGGCATGTTTAGCCTGAAGAAGAGAAGGCTGAGAGAAGACATGATAGCCATGTATAAGTATGTGAGAGGAAGTCATATATATGTTTTGTTCATCGAAACAGGCCCAGGTTTCACACTGAGTGTATAAATACATTAAAAAACATATTAACTATATGTATCACTGTGTTAGAGTGTCATTTTGTGTCATTTTGGTTGGTGGTGTGCCCCAGGAGTTTGTAAATGTAAAAAACGTGCCGCGGCTCAAAAAAGGTTGAAAAACACTGATTTAAGGCATTAGCATGCTGGGTGATATCCCAACAGAGGATGGGCCAGAGATGTCTATGCCTTGGTCCTTTCATTACAGGAGGCTATTTGGAAATGGCATGAAGGCATATAAAAACAATGGAGAGTTTTGTGGCATAAATATATCTTCAAATAAAATCTTGCACAATTGTTATGCTTCTGACTTGGCTAGAAGGTGCCCCTGGGAAACTTTTATCATCCTGGCACCAATTACCCTTTTGAAATGGAACATTTAAGGGCACTGGTAGAATGTAATGCTTCACTATAGGATCTCAGTCTTGGACCATAATGCCCAGGATACCGGGGGCATCCTGGGAGTTACAGCCCAATAAGTTCCACTTCCAGGATCAGACAACCCCAAAGCATTGCCCAAAGACAGAGTTAGGAAGCATATGAGACTGGAATAGGTTGCAGCCTGTGACAGGTGTACCAAGAGGCTAGCTGTCTTGTATAATTCAGTAAGAATTTGCCATGCTAGAAATCCCATGTTTGTCTGGGCTCTTTTTGCTACTTCCCATGCAGTCTGAGTACCCTCTGGAGTTTTGTGTCTTTTTGTAGTGGACTCTGATGCGTTGTCTCAGTTACACCTTGCTCTTGTGGGGAACACAAAAGGATTTCATTTTAGATCAAGCATTCGCTTCCAGAGCTCTTAAACCTTCAGTTCACTGCATTGTAATTGGTTTCTCAGACAGAACTCCAGCAATGACAAAGGAGCGGTGACCTTCACTCTGGCTCTCTTCAAGAATATATTTTGACTCTAATTCTTCCAAGAAAGCATATGTGAAAGCTAAGCTTCAATGGGGTATTTAATGAGCTGCTGCATTCAACACTTCAGGAATATGCCTGTTACTTACATTTTATTCAGCCTTATTTATAGGGAGATGAGACATAATGGCAAGAAAGAGGGGGATATTATTCATGTAGGAATGGGGATCTACCATTCAATAGTAATAAAAATGGTCACTTCTGTACTATTCACCCTATTTTATATTCCCTGCCAGAAGATAGATGGGTTTGGGCTGCTTGTAGAGTTGCTAGAACAGGGTTTCTCAACCTCAAGAAGGATATAACGGAACTGGAAAAGATACAAAGAAGGGCAACAAAAATGATCCAAGGGATGGAGCAGCTCCCTTACGAAATCAGGTTGCAACGCCTTGGTCTTTTCAGCCTTGAAAGACGGCGTTTAAGAGGTGACTTGATCGAAGTGTATAAAATCATGCATGGGATAGAAAAGGTGAATAAAGAAAAATATTTTCTCTGTCACCCAACACTAGGACTAGGGGGCACTCCCTAAAGCTCCAAGGTAGGAAAGTTAGGACTAATAAAGGGAAATATTTCTTCACCCAGAGGGTCATTGGGTTATGGAACTCACTTCCAGAGGAGGTTTGTGACAGCTGTCAGCCTGGACAGCTTCAAGGCAGGATTAGACAGATTCATGGATACCAAGGAATCAGTAGTTACTGAAATGGACATCCAAGTGCCAACTAGTGGGCCACTGTGTGACACAGAATGCTGGACTAGATGGGCTGAGGCCCGATTCAGCTTGGCTCTTCTTATGTTCTTATGTTCTTATGTTCTTATGTTTAACCTTCTAATGCTGCAACCCCTTAATACAGTTCCTCATATTGTGGTGACCCCCCCCCCCAACCATATCATTATTTTCATTGCTACTTCATAACTATAATTTTGCTACTGTTATGAAACATAATGTAAATATCTGTGATGCAGGATGCATTTTCATTCACTGGACCAAATTTGACACAATTACCCGATACATCGAATTTGAATACTGTTGGGGTTGTGGGGAGGTTGATTTTGTCATTTGGAAGTTGTAATTGATGGGATTAATAGTTCACCTACAGTCAAAGAGCATTCTGTTGCACTCTAGACCTGAAGGATCCCTCAGTAAACCACTTGAGACCAGCCGTGATTAAATGCTTTATTTAGAATAAATGAAAAGAATAAAAGATGTAGAAAGATAGTCCTTTGATGCCCTTAGCACCTGAGTATTGCAAGGCAATAGTCTTTAAAGAGTTCAAGGTCCAATAAATGAGGAAATAGTCTTAATGCCCCAACGGGCTAAATCCAGGATAAGTTCTTGGTAGCAAGGACTTGGCAAACACTTGAGTCCGAGGACTGGAAGGCCCAAGGGACCAAGCAGGTTCCATGAAGCTTGGCAAGGTAGCTGAACGTTGGCACAAGATGCAGAACTTAAGCAGGGCCCAACTTAAATAGGCCCTCCACTGCTTTGATCTTGAAGACGCACACTGTGCCGTAACTTTTGCCCATGGATGCTCTGAAGGCCTGTCTTTCCCATCCCTCCCCGGGAAGGCTGGAATGTAAGCTCGTTAGTGAATCCACCTGGCACACAGGGAGGAACCCAGTCTCTGCGTTCCCAGCACCGCTTATCAGACCGAGCAGTCTTTGGCCTTGACTGCTGGTTGACCGAAAGGCTTCTGCAGCTTCTGCTTTGGAGCTCTTTCAGGCCTGATCTGTACTTTGGATTTAGCATGGCTGTCTGGCTTGTCCATGGGTCTATGCTGGGGCATGACACATTCTGAACTCCACCAATGATGGAATTGAACTAAACTTGGTACACAGAACCAAGGGGGGTCGGGAGCAGGTCAGGGTTTTGCCCTCCCTTCTGCTCGAGATCCCCGTGTACAACTGGTGGGCCACTGTGTGATACAGAATGCTGGACTAGATGGGCTGAGGTCCGATTCAGCATGGCTCTTCTTATGTTCTTAACTCCCACAAGCAACAGAAAATACTGGAAGGGTTCGCTGGTGATTGACCTTGAGTTTTGGAGTTGTAGTTCACCTACATCCAGAGAGCACTGTGGACTCAACAATGATGGATTGGGACCAAACTTGGCACGAATATTCAATATGCCCAAATGTGAAAGCTGGTGGAGTTTGGGGAAAATAGACCTTGACATTTGGGAGTTGTAGTTGCTGGGATTCATAGTTCACCTACAATCAATGAGCACTCTGAACACCACCAATGATAGAATTAGGCCAAACTTCCCACATAGAACCTCCAGGACCAACAGAAAATACTATGTTTTCTGATGATCTTTGGCAACCCCTCTGACACCCCCTTGTGACCTTCCCAGGGGTCCCGACCCCCAGGTTGAGAAACGCTGATCTAAGTTGATGAATTATATCCTCCAAAGAGATCATGTACTTTGGATACTTCCTTTAAAAATGGAGCAAAAACAAGGAACAGGTTCACCATCTCACTGAAATGGAAGCTACAAGGCACTACGGATTTCTCAGTGGAAGATGACTGATACTAATTTTACTCGTGATAACAAGGTGGAAATATTGGATATCATTGAAGCCAATGTAACTCTTTGGGGCAATTAAAATGTTTACTGATGTTGCCAAAGGAAATTATATTTCATGAAAAGGTTCAGTCTCGTCAATCATGACATTTGCCAAGTGGTGAGGTCGTATTTTGTTGAATAACAATGGTGGACACCTTCATCTCAGAAGCTCCCTTCATTTTCACCAGTGAGGTGGTTGCAACTCCCATCAGGGTGACCTATGGCTTCCGTATGCGCTGACTTTTACTCTCAATCTCCAAGTTGCTGAACCTTAACCTGAAAGCAAGTTTGGCACTTTCAAGAGCTCCCTTAAAGTTTGCTGCAAAATGTAGAACGGATTCATTGTCCCTCTGAGATGGGAGCCATTAGCTGGCACCATTTTGTGTGGCAATGAAGAGTAAAGAGGGAACGACGGCTGTCCACACCACCTTCAAGAAAATGTCCTCCAAACAAGGTCTACAAGTAGGGCAGGAGCTCTCGTTTCAGCTCCTCGACATAAATGCAAGTATTCCAACCTTGCGAATGTCCTCAGGAACGTTTGTTGGGGTCAGTCCTCAATTACCAAGAGGAATTGAAAATCCTTCATTTTTTTCAATAGATGGGGATGTAAAATACAGGGTGGAAGGAGAAACAGATATGCAGAGTGGTCTTAATAATCTTTCAGAGAAAGAAAGGGAGAGAATGAGATGATTTGGGGGGAGGGAGGGAGAGAATATGTTATTAGTGCTGTCAATTTAGCCCTGAATGTTATGGTATGCGTGTCACTAAAAGAGACAGAAGCTATTATTGAAATGAGATTAGAATCATTTTGAAACATCAACAGCAGCATTACCGTTGCTAACATTTCCATCTGAAATAGGTGACATTGATGCTATACAATCAACAATGCCATTGGGGATAGGATATGGAATAGAAAGCGCGGATTGTTTTAGCATGCATTGACTTTCCCTCCGCGGATTCTGATCAAGCCTTGAACTAAGCTTTCTGCAGTCAAACAGCTCTTGATTTTCTATCTGTCTGCCTGTCCATCTTCTGTGAGCCTACACCAAGCAGAGACCTAAAGGCCAGAGCTTAAAAATCACAAGTTACAAGTAACTCATGCAAGTTCCATGGCTGAAGTTACCTGATGAGAGTTATTTTCCTCGGTAACCAGGGCATAATGAAGTTACGATTCAAAACACATATAATGAATGGGAAGGAAGTTACTCTGTGAACTTTATGAGTCATTGCTTTCGCTCAAGGACAATATGGTTACTATGTATTGTCGAAGATTTTCACAGCTGGAATCACTGGTTTGTTGTGTGTCTTCCCAGCTGTATGGCCATGTTCCAGAAGCATTCTCTCCTGACGTTTTGCCTGCATATATGTTAGGCGTCCTGCCATAGATGCAGGCGAATGCATCTATGGATGCCTGTCATAGATCAGTGTTTCCCAACCAGTGTGCCGCAGCACACTAGTTGCCATGAGCGATCATGAGGTGTGCCATGGGAAATTACAGTGTAGAGAGAGAGAGAGAGAGAGCCTAGCAGGAAACTTCAGGCAGCGGAAATGAGGCTTTCCTGGCCGAAGCAGCAATGCCAGCCAGCCTGGCTGCAGTCAGGGAGAGCCCTCGGCGTCCAGAACTTTCCTCCCTCCCTCCTCTCTCTCTCTCTCTCCTTCCCTTCCTTCCTTCCCTCCCTCTGTGTGCCAAGGGCTACCTGGCCGGGCTGCAGCTCCTCCTGCTTCCTGGCTCCTGGGCACTCTTCTGCCCTCCTCCCCTCTGGCAGCAAGGAGGAGGAGAGGGAGGAGGAGTCTGTGGGAGCTGCCCCCGTCCGACCCCGCTCCGGGAGGCTCAAGGCGAGGCTTTCTGCCCTCTAGCTCCTCCGCGCTGGGGAAGGGGAGCAACCCCTCATCTCCTGGCCTCTCCTGGCTGGGCTCCAGATTTGCTGTAGAGCAGAGCCCGGGATGCACAGCTCCACAGCCCATCTTGGTTCCTTCCCGATCTGGCCCCAAGGTGACAGCAGGGAAGCCGAAGAGACGTGCGCATGGGGGGGAGGCACTCTTGGAGGGGCTGAACCCCTTTGGGAAGGAGAGCTGGGGGTGGCGACAGCTGCGAGCCTCCGCCACAGTTTGTTCCGAGGCTCGGAGCCACCCTGTGTGCTCAATTCCTATTCGTCCTGCTCAGCCGAGCCCGCGTGCGCTTCGGCTACTCAGTGCAGCCCTCCCCCGCTGGACGGGGACGGGGACGGGCCTCCTGCATGTGGGCCTCCCGGGGGTGGGGTGTGAGGGGGGTTTGGTGGAGGCTGCGGTGTCACGAGGGGGGAGGGCGACAGTTAGTAAAATGACAGTTAAGGGTGTCATTTTGTGTCATTTTGGTTGGCCGTGTGCCCCAGGATTTTCTAAATGCAAAAAATATGTTGCGGATCAAAAAAGGTTGAAAATCACTGAAGATGAAGGTGAAACGTCAGGAAAGAATGCTTCTGGAACATGGCCATACAGCCCGGAAAACACACAACAACCCATATGGTTACTTATGGTTCTCAGGAAATCCAGGCCAACTGATGATGTGTGCCAGCATAAACCTGGTTACACTACCAGGTGTACTTTCTGGAATGTTGCGGAAGCAGGTTTCCTGTACCTTCTTGTACCACGTTCCTTTTCCAAAATGCACACCAACCAGGGAAGCTTCATCTCCTAGGCATGGCTAAACTGCAGATTTGTATCCTGGTGCGTTCACGTTTTCCCATTGCACCATTGATGCCAGCTCCATGAATGCATGAGGACAACCAAAATGCATACTGACACAATCTTATGGCGATCCATGAGATGGGAAATGGAGCAGCAGTTTCACAAAAGGGATGAAGGAACAGCCCTGAGTCCCTACATTGAAAGAAAAATGGGGTAAAAATAAGTAAATAATATACATACCCAGATTAGCATTTTTAGATTTCAGGGCTTAGATCTTCTCCAGTCCACGGATAAAGCAAGACATCTCAGGGTGAGAGCACCATCTTTATAAGTGTGCATGTATATTCAAGTTTGTTAAACTTTGGAAGAACCCAACAAATTAGTCAAATGACATAATCTGAGCAGATGTGGATACTATAGTGCAGTGGTTCTCAACCTTCCTAATGCCACGACCCCTTACTACAGTTCCTCATGTTGTGGTGACCCCCAACCATAAAATTATTTTCATTGCTACTTCATATCTGTAATTTTGCTACTGTTATGAATCATAATGTAAATATCTGATATGCAGGATGTATTTTCATTCACTGGACTAAATTTGCCACAAACACCCAATATGCCCAAATTTGAATACTGGTGGAGTTGGTGGTGGGGATTGATTTTGTCATTTGGGAGTTGTAGTTGCTGGGATTTATAGTTCACCTACAATCAAAGAGCATTTTGTACTTCACCAATGATTGAATTGAACCAATCTTGGCACACAAAACTCCCATGAACAACAGAAAATACTGGAAGGGTTTGGTGCACATTGACCTTGAGTTTGGGAGTTGTAGTTGTGGGATTTATAGTACACCTACAATCAAAGAGCATTCTGTACTTCACCAATGATGGATTTGAACCAATCTTGGCACACAAAACTCCCATGACCAACAGAAAATACTGGAAGGGTTTGGTGCACATTGACCTTGAGTTTGGGAGTTGTAGTTGTGGGATTTATAGTACACCTACAATCAAAGCGTATTCTGTGCTTCACCAATGATGGAATTGAACCAATCTTGGCACACAAAACTCCCATGGCCAACAGAAAATACTGGAAGGGTTTGGTGCACATTGACCTAGAGTTTGGGAGTTGTAGTTGTGGGATTTATAGTTCACCTACAATCAAAGAGCATTCTGTACTTCACCAATGATGGAATTGAACCAATCTTGGCACACAAAACTCCCATGACCAACAGAAAATACTGGATGAGTTTGGTGCACATTGAAAAAACACAGAGGGGGGCTTCGGCCGTTGGTCATCTGTAGATGTGTGTAATTGCCTCTATGGATTAGACCTTACCTCTATGGAACTGAGTTGTGTTGCCCTTCTACTCTGGCCTTGATAAAGACCCCGCCCCAGGGGGTCGAAACGGGAGTTGGGACCATTGTACAGCGTATCCCCGTCGGCCCAACTACTCCTCGGTGACCCAGCTGCCATCTGCACATCTTTGCACTTTATGCGCCTCTTTTCCTGGGCTCCGGTCAGCAAACAACTCCGCACTACAACTGCTTCCTGGATTTTCATCACGGCTTGTTTGCCAACCCGCTCTTCGGCAGCGACACAGCCCATTGGGCTTGTGCCTATCCTCCCCGCATTGTTTTTCCTGAAAATCCCATCTACTCTAGTGAACCCTTGAAATTTTGTCCTTAAACCTGAAATCTCCTGGACAAATTCTCTTAATGAATTATTGACTTTAATAACACTTTCTCACTCTGTGTATTTGGTGCACATTGACCTTGAATTTGGGAGTTGTAATTGTGGGATTTATAGTACACCTACAGTCAAAGAGCATTCTGAACCCTACCAACAATAGAATTGAGCCAAACTTCCCACACAGAACCCTCATGACCAATGGAAAATACTGAGTTTTCTAGTGGTGTTCGACGACCCCTCTGACACTCCCTCACGATTCCCCCAGGGGTCCCCCCCCCAGGTTGAGAAACACTGCATAGTGTTTGATGTACTATGCATAATGGCATCAGCAAGGCCTGAGAAGGAATGGATATCAGTATGAATATAGGAAAGTACTAATTTGGCAAACTTAACCCTCATTGGAGTTGTGTGCCTTCAAGTAACTTGCGACATATGGTGACCCTATCATGGGTTCTCCTGACAATATTTGGAGCATGTTTGCCTTTGCCTTCCTCTGAGGTGACTTGCCCAAAGTCACCCAATAAGTAGCCATCACTAAGATGGATTTGAACCCTTGTTTCTAGAGCCATTGTCTAGTGCTCAAACCACTACATTATGGCGGTTCCAAAAGCTTTAAAATAAAATTAAAAACTCTGAGAGAGCGCCTTTGAAACACTACAGGATCATTTGCTTACCCTTCTATCACCTTATGTAATGAGGCATTAACTTCCAGTTATCTTCCGTCTTTTGTTCCAAATCCCCCTCCCTATCAATTTTCTGTTTCAGATTTTTCCGCATGGCTTTGAACAAAGAAAACAAAACCGAAAAGCTCTTTGCCTGGAGGAAATGTAACTTACTCCTGTCTGCCTTTGCTGGGTTGACTCCTCCCGCCTCTCCCTGAATTTTGCTTAAAAGTGATTGAAAACAGATGGCAAAGTTCACCCAGGCTCCGACTTTGGTCTGAGGATTGTCCAAGGTGAGACAAAATTATTCATGCCTTGAGATGGAAAGACTGTTCACCCTGTTTCATCCAGGAAATGAATCCAAGGCACATTTTGAAGTTTACAACTTCCACTGAATTTCGTAAGAAAATTGTACTAAGATTAAATTGTATTGAAATGCTTTAAATGTAGTCGACTTTGAGTCTCCTTGTGGAGAGGAAAAGCAGCATATAAATTAACATAATACTAGGGAAAATAATACAGTAGAGCAGTGTTTCCCAACCAGTGTGCCATGGCACACTAGTGTGCCGTGAGCGATCATCAGGTGTGCCGTGAGAAATTGGAACCTCCAATACCCTTTCTTCCCCCTCTGGCCGAACACTTTTTCTTCTCCACTCGGGCTCCCTTCTTCCCAGCCTCGCTCTGCTTGCTTTGCTTTGCTCACGTTGCCGCTTCTGCGGGAGGGGGGAGGGAGGAAGACGTGACCCATGCGGGTGCTATTGCGTAGACTCGCCCCATATCTTACTCCCTCCCCTCCACAGTGCTCTCTGGATATAGGTGAACTACAACTCCAAAACTCAAGGTCAATGTCCACTAAACTCTTATAGTATTTTCTCTTGGTTATGGTAGTTCTGTGTGGGAAGTTTGATTCCATTCCATCATTGGTGGAGTTCAGAATGCTCTTTGATTGCGGGTGAACTATAACACCCAGCTGTTGAGCAAGACCTTAGTGTGTGTCTTTCTGCCATTCCTGCCAGGATATCTATGTTGTGTTCATCAAAATAGGCCCAGGTTTCACACTGAGTGTATAAATACATTTAAAAACATATTAACTATATGTATTACTGTGTTAGAGTGTCATTTTGTGTCATTTTGGTTGGTGGTGTGCCCCAGGATTTTGTAAATGTAAAAAATGTGCCGCGGCTCAAAAAAGGTTGAAAAACACTGCAGTAGAGACTCGCTTATCCAACATAAATGGGCCGACAGAACATTGGATAAGCGAAAATGTTGGATAATAAGGAAGGATTAAGGAAAAGCCTATTAAACATCAAATTACATCATGATTTTACAAATTAAGCACCCAAACATCATGTTTTACAATAAAACAACAGAAAAAGCAGTTCAATACACAGTAACGTTATGTAGTAATTACTGTATTTACGAATTTAGCACCAAACAGACAAGATTTCTTTCTTTCTCCCACCCTGGACATTATTCCGGATGGGAGGCAGAGTGCGTTGGATAATACAGAATGTTGGGTGAGCAAAGATTGGATAAGCGAGACTTAAACAAATCTAACAGACTAACCCAAGGCAATATCACACATTCGTAATCCAACATAGTTTGAGAGCCTACCCTAACCCCAGACATCGGATACAATTTTGAAGGAGGAAAGCATTCTTAGTGCAATGTCTTGGGTGTTTTTTTGGTTTTGTTTTGTTTTTGCAGCAGCAGAAGTCCCAAATCATGCAAAACCTTGTCGCTGCAGCTGTGGGTAACTACATTGGCTCACATGAATAATGGCATATGGATTTACATCAGACAGCCATGAGTCCCATTGTCCAGCCTGGTCTCCTGCTGGTGCCTTAGGAAGATAAACTGATCCAGTTATTATAGCCACTATTATTTAAAATCTAATAGAGACATTATTTTTAGAAATGGTCTCCTTTTCTGCCACATGCAACCATTCCAAATCACTAGAGGAAAAGGAGGAGGAGGAGGACGGTGATGATTTTAAATCCATGTCTTCGTGTGTGTTTTGTTTTGGGGTGTAGAGTGGCAGATCGGGCGCTCAAGAGCCAAACACAACTACAAAGCGACTTATTGCAAAGCTCCGCATTTTACTAACAAAAGCCGTCCATGACCCTCCCCGGAATAAACGGTGCCACGAGAAGGAGTCCCCTCCCCAACTCTGGCAATTCTCTTCCTAGAAACCAATCACATGCTATTATTCAGTTTAAATCCAACCTCATTGTCTGTCTCTTCCCTCGGAGGCAGATTTGATGCCAGGTAGAAAATTAAGTTTCCCGAGTTTTCGGCCCCTACACAATCCCCAGGCATCTCGGCCTCATTTGTTCGGTGTGGGAAACCTACTTCCTGTCTCAATAAGCGAGTGTATAACCAGTCTTTTTTTGGACGCATAATGGGGTCCCTCTCCTCCTGTCTCCCTTTTTTTAAAAAATTTGATACAAAAAATCATTCCACACTTAACACATCAATGAATCCACTTAAGCTCTGCTGCATTTGAATTAAAGGGGGAATTGTGTGATCAAAGAGTGTGAAAGAACCACACATGGAGTTCTTCAGCCACTCTACTTTTGTTACATTTGATACATAACAAACCCGATAAATATATGCTTATCCCACAAGCCAGTTTTTCATTATCTCTGATGCTTCTGTTTAAGGCCATTTCCTGAAATGGGGGGGGGGGTGTCTCTGCCCCCTTATGTTTCACATTCTCACAATTTTGGGGGGCAAAGCAAAGAGATTTCAAGAACGGAGGGATGTGAACATTTTTAAAAGACTGCTCTCAGACGGCGGACTGCACTCTAGACAAGAAATGTGTAATTTCTATGTTTTTTTCTGCCAAGTCTTTCATATAGGAATGGACATTGTCCTCCTGAATCCATCTGAATGTCTTACACATACATAAGTATCCTGGGATTGAGAAGGGGAAAAAGGGGAGGGGGAGAACTGAAACATTTTTGTGAAAACCTTGAAATAATTAGGTGCAATCGTAAGGCCTATTCACGGACATGAACACTGGAAACAAAACTTTGAATAGTTGAAGCTCTGCCACTGAGGCCACATCCAATCACTTCTTTACACCAGCAAATTGATGGTGCTGCTTTGTATTTACATTAGGAAAGCCAAAAGGAAATACTGCATTTATTAAAGTGACCAGAAATACACTGAATCAATTGCAAACTGGACCTAGATTGAATCCAGGATGATGGCTTCAAAAAACCACAATTCTTAAAAATACATGCAGAGAGATCCTTAATATATTTACTCCAAGGATTTAGAGTACAACCCAACATAAGCTAAACTCTGTTTTCAATGACCAACTTGAAGAGTATGCGGTTACATCCCAAATAGACTACTGCAACGCTCTCTACGTGGGGTTGCCTCTGAAGACTGCTCGGAAGCTGCAATTAGTCCGGCAGCCAGGTTACTAACGGGAGCAGGGTACAGGGAGCATACAACTCCCTTGCTGCGCCAGCTCCACTGGCTGCCAGTTAGCTTCCGGGCACAATTCAAAGTGCTGGTTTTAACCTACAAACCCCTATATGGATCTGGCCCAGTTTACCTGTCCGAACGGATTCTTCCCTTTGAACCATCAAGAACATTAACTTCCTCCGGAGAGGCCCTGTTCTCAGTCCTGCCGGCTTCGCAAGCACGGCTGGTGGGGATGACAGGGCCTTCTCTGTGGTTGCCCCTCGGCTGTGGAACTCTACCAAGTGATGCTAGATCTGCCCCCTCTCTGTTGTCCTTTAGGAGGCTGGTGAAGACCTGGATGTGGAACCAAGCCTTCCCAGAATAGGCTGAGATTGGCTATTGTCTGAATGTATGACCATGTTTACAAATTGAGTGGAATTGTTTTAATGGCGGTGTGGTTTTATGCTGGGTTTTTATGTATTTTAATATGTTATTGTAGTTGCTTTTAAATTGTACAGCATGGGATTTTTGCTGTTATGCCGGTCTGAGTCCCTCAATTTTTGCTGTTATGCCGGTCTAAGTCCCACAATTTTGGGGGGCAAAGCAAAGGTGAGAAGGTCGGGGTACAAAAGTTTTAAATAAACAAGTATGTTGAATATTGAAATCTCAAGAGGTTTGAGCATAGATGTACCTACTGGAGTTGGTGGAACAAATTGAGATAATTATCTTCAAGATATGACTTATGTCTCCCTTCCCAGTCTGTTCCTCAAATTACCAGTACAAAAAGGAATGGGTCAATTAATCTGTTGGTCATCTCCTTGCAATTAGCTGCAAGTAAATAGACTAGGGTAGGTGGTACAGTGGGTAAAACCACTGAGCTGTGGAAATTGCTGACTGAAAGGTCAGTGGTTCGAATCCACAGAGCAGGGTGAGCTACCAGCTTCTGCCAACCTAGCAGTTCCAAAACATGCAAATGCGAGTAGATCAATAGGTACCGCTCTGGCAGGAAGGTAACGGCGCTCCATGCAGTCATGTTGACCACATGACCTTGGAGTGTCTACGGACAATGCTCTTCAGATTAGAAATGGAGATGAGCACCCACCCATCCCGACTAGACTTAATGTCAAGGGGAAACCTTTACTTTTACCTTAGGCAAGACTAAGACCCACTGTAATTGTGGAAACCATATTTGTGGTTTTATATATCTGCACCAGGGGGAAAAATGGTCTCAGTAGGAATTTGATGGGACCTCCAGGCGATCAGATGGTACGCTTCGCCCAAAAGTTACATTAGAGTTGCCCTGGAGGACCAAGAAAATCCCTAGATATAAACCTTATGACTTTCTAGTATATAGGTACTTTATAAAAGGCAGGTAATGTAATGGGATGTGGTCATATCCATGGTTTCAAATAGCTGTGGTCCAGCTAGAAATGGATGAAGAGATTTTATTGCTATAAGAACATCCCTGTCAATGTTGAGCCCCCCAATCTGAAAAGCAGAGTGATGTTCCTTCTTCCACCCACTTCTCTATCTGTTGCTTGAAGATGTGAAACGGAAACTGAGGACTGCATTGGGCACCAGAAAAAGTCTCCCATGAAAGGACATTCAAGTGCCACCTCGGAGTTGGTTGAGGTAGGCAGGATATCCCTGGGTACTGGTTGTGGGGGGTCGGGAGCAGGTTAGGGTTTTGCCCTCCCTTCTGCTCGAGATCCCCGTGTACAACTAGGGGCCACTGTGTGATACAGAATGCTGGACTAGATGGGCTGAGGTCCGATTCAGCATGGCTCTTCTTATGTTCTTATGCCCACTATGGACGTTTGCTCAGATGGAACGTGGGACTCCGTTCTTCCAACTTCCAGCAGGCTTTAAGGCAGCAACCACCTTCAGATGTTTCCAGTTGTTGGCTACAGCCTTTTTCATATTTACTAGCGGCTGTCTGCAAATTTTCACCGGGGAGGGGGAGAAGGAAACAAGAGTGAACAGCAGCAGAATATGCATGTGACATTAGTAAAAGCAAACAAAACAGAGGCAGACTCGAAACAAGTTTCTTGATCTTTTTTAATAAGTGGTATTTTAATGTGCAGAAGTACTCCAGGCTGGATGCAATAAAATTGGCATCTGGTTCCTGCGCCCCACGCCACCCTATTCATCTGCCATCCACACCTCAGTCCTCTGTTCTGAAAGTCTGCTGGAAGCTTGCCTCTTTGGGGCCGCAACCCTCCATTAATTTAAAACGGAGAGTTTTTTTTTATTGAGAGAGACATTTTGGAATTGGGACCATTCTGCAAATAAGGAGGGAAAGTTTCCCCTTTCCCAATTTGCCATTCCTAGTTACCCCTTACCCCCCCCCCACTCCTCCCCTTCCCCGGTGTACCTCCCCCCCCACTAAATGTGTGATAAAAATGGAAATGTTCAATAAAAAACATAATAAAAAAAATGAGGAGGGAAAGTTGCCAGGAGTAAAATACACTCCCCTGCAATCCTTCTCATTGAATAGTGTTAGAGTGCATTTACACTGTACAATAGAGGCAGTTTGACACCACTTTAACCACCAGGATTCATTGCGTGTGCAAGGGTGACACACCTCGTGCCAAGAACAATAACACAGACACAAGTGGTTGGATGAAAATGGCCACAACTCATTTATTGAAAACAGGAACAAAGGGTTGGTGGCCACGCATGGGTCCTGGATCAGGGTCATACAGCCCCCACGAATGTCCAAAGGCATATGCAAGCCTGGGGTGCGAGCGGCCCAATGCCTATCCACGGAAACTCGGCACCCTAGGGGGCCTGGGAGTTATCCCCCTTACAACAAAGGGGCGATAAGCCAGCCTGATCCAGGGGCAATGCCACACGCCAAACATGGAGTTGTGACAAAGAACAATATAATGCATCACCCTGAACAATGCAACAATGACATGAAGAATGAACAAAATGGACACCAACAAGCAATGCAATAAGAAGGGAGGGTGGGAGGAAAAACAGAGCTGGCCCCACGTGCAGCCTGGGCAGCCTATTTAAGGCTGCCTGGGGCTGCCCAGGCTGCACGTGGGGCCAGCCGGCGCAAAGAGGTGGCGGGCGGGGTCAGCCCCATCATTGGCCAGCCAGCGTTGGTGGCGGGAAACCTCCCACTACCCCAGGGGCTTCTGGGAAGGAGAAGCCCCTACATCTCTCCGCAAGATGGTGGCGAGGGCAACCTTGCCCTGCAACCCGCTCGGCCAGTAAGTCGGCCAAGCCCAATGCTATGGAATCATGGTGATTGTCGTTTGAGCCTTCCCTGCTAAAAATGTTAGTTCCTCAACAAAGAATATATGAAGAGCTCGTGACAATGTATTGCTCCATGAACTTGACAGTTCCTCATCCTCTCTGGGGCAGCAGCTCCACTTTTTCCCACTCCTAAACCAATTTTGAAGCCTGATTGTCACATGCAGGATTGGAATATCAACGTCAACCTTCTATGAATGGAATATTGAATGATACCCTCCAACTCGCCCCTTTGATCCCCTTCCTTCCTATTTTTTAAGTTGCTACTAAAGTGCCCGTATTTCTCTCTTCTCCTGTTACTTTCTTCTTGTACTTAGTTAAGTCAGATGGAGAGAAAGGACTGGAATATTGCCCCTTTGGCTCAGGCCAAAGCGAAAACTCACCTCTTCTCCTTGCTTGGTTTTCTTCCCCATTGATGACTTACTTATATTATGCGTACTCTGGTTTTGCTTGATCACGTCTGTTTCCCCCTGTAAAACATTGCATTGACCTTGAGTACATTACATGCTCTCAGCCTTAGAGGAAGTGTACGGCAACCCCTTTCTGAGAAAATCTCGCCAAGAAACTCCAGTGATAGGTTCACCTTAAAGTTGCTATAAGTCGGAAATGACTTGAAGGCACACAATGACGATTGTGACATGTGCAAGGCTGGTCCAAGACTTTTGGCTGCTTGAGGCAAAATCAGCTCCTCATTCCACATAAAGAAATTGACAGCTCTGGTGGTTCAGTTTTAGGTCAAGGGAAGGGTTTCGTCTACCAGATCTTGGAAAGCAGGTTGTGTGAGAAACCCTGAACAATTTTAGAGTCACACATCATTTTGACCTCAAACTGTTGACGAATTCAGAAGGAACAGATAAGAAACGGCTGCTACTGTACCCCAGTATCTGCCATTTGAATAAAGTGCATGACTGCCCCATATTATGGCCATTGCAGTATATGTAATACATTCAGTTTTGGAAAAATCTAGCATTTGCACATACAGGTCTCATTTTTTCAGATATCTTATGTCAATAGTATTTGATAGTATTTATTTATTTATTTAGATTTGTCCATCGCCACTCCCATCTGGCTCGGGGCGACTTACACACAATAAAACACAGTTAAAACAGCATATACAAATACATTTAAAGATCATAAAAGTAATACAACAACCCGAATACGCATGGTAGCAGGCGTCAGAGGGCCTGCAGATTTAACTGTCAGAGGGCCTGCAGTTTTAAGGACCGAACGCCTGTTGGAACAGCAAGGTCTTGCAGGCCTTCCGGAAGGCCAGCAAGCTAGAGAGAGCACGGACTTCTGGTGGGAGCATGTTCCAAAGTGTTGGAACGATAATACGGAAAGCTCTCCTCCATGTTGAAGTCAAATGAAAGGTCTTACAACTTGGGATTACAAGGAGGTTACGTGACTCTGAACGCAGTGGTCTGGTGGGACAATATAGGGCCAGGCGGTCCCTTAGGTACACTAGCCCCAGACCATTCAAGGCCTTAAAGGTCAATACCAGCACTTTGAAGGTAATCCGGTACTCCACTGGGGGCCAGTGCAGTTCGCGTAAGATGGGAGTAATATGGCAGCATGTTGGGATGCCTGCCAGCAGCAGAGCTGCAGCTTTCTGCACCAGCTTAAGTTTCCAGCTCACCGATAAAGGAAGGCCAATGTAGAGAGAGTTACAGTAGTCCAACCTTGAGATGACCGTGGCTTGGACCACTGTGGCTAGGTCGTGACGGGACAGGTAGGGGGCCAGCTTCCTCGCCTGGCGGAGATGAAAAAACTCTACTCTACTGACGGTGGAGATATGTGTCTCCATCGATAGGTGAGAGTCTAGTGTGACACCAAGACTCTTAACAGATGATGACGGACATAGCGTCACGCGATCCAGGGTCGGAAGTCGGACCTTTCCAGTGCCCGGATGACCCAGCCACAGGATTTCCATCTTAGCTGGATAGTAGTCAATATAATAAATACAGAAAAGACAATAGTAACACAAAATTTAAACCATAATAGTCATCATGATTAGGCGCTCTGGCTCCACAAGATGCAGAGCCAACCTTAAGAAAATGGGGCTTCAAAGTGGGGCCACGACATGCGAGGGTGGAGAAGAGCCAACCACAGGCCACCTACTACAATGCAGTCTGAGCCGTGCCACGCACACAATGGAGGACCTTCTCACAATGACAACAGAGGAACTCCAAGTGGCCAGCTTCTGGTCAAAGGAAACCTAGCATCATGCCAAGTTTTAAACTTTGTGGTTTTTCTATAAATTATAACTATATTCTCAATTTGCTTCTGACGTGACAAATAAATAAATAAATATCATGATTAGGGATGTAATTTTTTGTACTAAGTTTCTTCCCAAAGGACTGAAAAGAGTTCATTGTAACAAGTCCCCTTTTGCTGGGAGAAAGCCTTCAAACACCAGGCAGTTCTTTGAAGTCTTTTTGCATTCCAAGTCTTTTTGTATGCAAAATTTGTTCACCATAGTTTTACACAGAAAACAGCATTTTCTGCCAAGGGTACAGCATTTTCCTTGCAGAAAGTAATGTTTTAATGCATAATGATAATTTTGTAAGAAGAAAAATGGTATTTTCTATGCAAAACAATCCTGTGTGAATTTTGCACAGAATCCATCCCAAACTGCAAATATTCAGGGTTCTTCTCTTACAGTGTTCTCAATTTTTTTAAATAAAAAAAGCTTTTTTCAACCAGTTTGCAAATGATTTGGAATATTCTTTCCACCTACAAGCAGGGTAGCATGGATCTGCTCCCCCCCAAAACCTAAATATATGAAATATTTGGTGATATTTGGTGGGAGCAATAGCATAAATATTTCAATGAGATGTTCTTGTAACATTGAGGCATGTTCACTCCCTGAAAAAGGTGGCATGCTTCCCTGCCACTCGGCTGTGGATTGAGCTGCGAGGGAGTTAAATATTTCTGCAAAGTCCAATAAACCCATCCCTCATGAAAGTGCTTTTATAACCAGCATCCTGGCTGCCATTCTGTCTAATGGCACAGAGCCTCAGACAGGCGATGACACCGAGCGAAAATCCAATTGCTTTCCTAAGCGGTGATAATAATGCTTGAGACTCATTTCTGTTGCCTTTGCTCTCCATCCCCTCCACATTCCCACCCCACGAACCCCACTTTGTGGTGCCAACCTTGCAGAATGCACTAATATTGCAATGCTGCTTCATCCCGCCACAACCAACTCAGCTGGGCAGTCGGGTGCCCTTTGAAATTCCAGTTTTATTCCAGACAGATGTGGAGATTGGAGTGGGGAGGCTTTCAAGGGGTACTTTAAGGAGCCATTTTGCAGCCGAGACTTGAAATTGGGCGGAGGAGAAGCCGGAGGAAGAGGAGAAGGGAGGGATGGAGCGTTCTCTCTCCGAGACGCTCACCATGTAATATTAATACAGCAGAGAGAGAGAGAGAGAGAGAGAGAGAGAGAGAGAGAATATTTTTCAGTCCATGTGTGTATTTATGAGGTCCTTGGGGAGGATGAAATTCTTCAAGCCCACAGGAAAGAATGGTGAGGCTAAAGCAAGCTGCCGATAGAAAAAGTACATGATAGAATCCATTCCCGGGTTACATTTTTTTTTTTGCGTGGAAGGGCAGAGGTATTGGTTTCCACTGTAATCTGCGAGTTTAATTGTTTCTGCCTGTTCATTTCTTTATCCACCAAAACCGCTAGCCGGAGGAGGGGGAGGAATCAAAAGGTGGGCCTAGAGGAGAACAGGAAATTAACCCTGCTATTGCAAGAATGTTACCATCAGAGGGAACCTTGGAATGAGGCTCTTCATGAATGGTTCATATGTTGCAACCCTGGTTCCTTCTATTTGTCAAACAGTGACTAGGCCCTTGGCGCTGTTGTTGCAAATCTATTTTGTGCCATTTTTGTGCACAGTGTTTTATTTATTTATTTATTTGCATTTCTATCTGCCGCCACTCCCAAGTGGCTCGGGGCAGCTTACATGATTTAGTAAAACACAGTACAGTTTCAAAGATCTAAAAACAAGCATTTCAATTACATCACATTAACCAGGAACATGACAGAAGTGACTTGCAGAAGAAGAGCCATGGTTCATTCATGTTCTGAAGGCCTGCCGAAACAGCAAGGTTTTACAGGCCTTTTGGAATGAGAGAAGGGTCTTGAGAGATCGAATCTCGGTCGGCAGCCCATTCCACAAGACTGGAGCTATGACCGAGAAAGCCCTTCGTCGAGTTACAGTCAGATGGAGCATCTTAGGGCTTGGGATGGCCAGGAGGTTGTGTTCTTCAGAACGAAGGGATCTAGTGGGACAATATGGGATGAGACGGTCCCTTAGGTACACTGGCCCCAGACCATTCAAGGCCTTAAAAGTCAACACTAACACCTTGAAGGTAATCCGGCATTCTACAGACAGCCAGTGCAGTTCGCGCAGAATCGGCGTGATGTGATGGCTCGTCGGGACTCCGGCAAGGAGTCGCGCTGCCGCGTTCTGCACTAACTTAGGTTTTCGGATTACCAACAAAGGAAGGCCAATGTAGAGGGCTTGGACCACTGTGGCCAGGTCGCGCCGGGACAGGTAGGGGGCCAGCTTCCTCGCCTGGCAAAGATAGAAAAATGCCACTTTGCTGACGGTGGAAATATGAGATTCCATCGACAGCAAAAGCTCCAGGGTAACCCCAAGGCTCTTTACAACTGACGTTTCGTTTTGTAGAACAGTGAAGGGAAAGGGTGATTGGTCTCTGTCCTTACAGTGTACATTATTACCATAGTGTCAGGAAAGAACCATGTGAGGTAGAGGAAGAAAATACTTTTCAAGAAGAAGCTCTTGTAGAGCTGTGCCATGCTGAGCTTATTGTATGTTTTGTTGTCTAATCAACTCCACCCTTCTGTGAATTGAAATTTGGACCTGATTCACTATTACATGGCATGGGAACTGACACCCTTTAGACCCAAAAGCCCCTCTAATATAGCTTATGGACTGGGCTGTGGTGCAGCTGGTTAGTAGCCAGCTGCATTAAATCACTACTGACCAAGAGATCATGAGATTGAAGCCAGCCCGAGTCAGAGTGAGCTCCTGACCATTAATAGTTTAGCTTGCTGTCAACCTATGCAGCCCAAAAGACAATTGTATCTGTCAAGTAGGAAATTTAGTTACCGCTTTATGTGGGAAGGTTAATTTAACTAATTTCTGACACAATTTTAAAAAACCTTCCGGCAGCGTGTGTAAGAATGAGGACGTACTCTATCAAGGACTCAGTGTCACAAGTGGACAGTGAAGCGGCAGCTCCCCCTGTAGCCGGAATTGAACATAACCTCATGAAGCCGGAAAGCTGAAATGTTGAATTCCCTCTGTGTCTGTCAATATATGTTGTATGTCTAAATGGCATTGACTGTCTGCCATGTCCATGTGCATTATAATCCACCCTGAGTCCCCTGCAGGGTGAGAAGGGCGGAATATAAATACTGTAAATAAATAAAATAAATAAATTATGTGGGCTCTGAAAACCAAGAGATTTTTAGCAACCAAGAAGATGTTCTGGGAACCTAAACGGCCGATAGGAAATCATAAGAAAGCTATAGTTTAGTCAACATATTTATCCATCCATCTCTTCTAGTCTATTGTGACTAGAAAGAAAGATTTAAGTTTTCTTAAGCCTCTGCTTCCCAAAATCCAGTAGCATTGAAAGCTGTGGAGATTTAGGAAGCTGAAGTCTAAAAAGTGATTTTTTTCCCTAGAGTGTCCCACAACCCAACTGGAGTTGCCAGGCATTGAATGTTGCCTTCTCTAGACAACGTATGTGTTTTGCTATTGAGCCATAGCTCCGCCCAAAGTTTTAGTATTGAAAGTAGCCTGATACTGAGTCAGGGCATCTTTCTATCCCATGACTAATTGGCAGAGGCAGTCTCAATTTCAATAGAAATCTTCCCAGGATCTAGCAAGTGATGCTAAGTTTGGGCACAGGAGCTTTTAACTGGAAAACATGCCCAGTGCTTCTTGATATTATCAAATCACCATGACTGGTTGAGCAACCTTTGCAAATTACCTGAAATTTGAACATATCACTAGCTACAGAAATACATGTTCTCTTTCTTTTTTGTTTTACAGGATACTTGGGAGGATGGACTAAATCCACTAGCAAATCCCAAACAGAAATGGCCCACTAAATCAATGAGATAGCACAAATGTTTATTTATCAATCAACAATAGGTTCCATGGTTGTTCTAGTTGGGACTTTCAATTAGATTTATGCCTTCATTTATAATTCTCAAAACCCTCTAGAACAGGGGTGGGCAATTACCGGCCCTCCAGGTGTTTTGGACTTCAACTCCCAGAAATCCTAACAGCTGTTAAACTGGCTAGGATTTCTGGGAGTTGAAGTCCAAAACACCTGGAGGGCCGGTAATTGCCCACCCCTGCTCTAGAATCATCTAGTAAGTAATTAAATTACCAAGTTCTGCTTAGATGGAAGATCTCAGGTTCTACTCCAGTCACCACTAGTTAACAAGATCAGATAATGGATGTTGGTAGAGTCAACATGATCTTGGTGTTTGAGCATTGGACTCAAACAATGACATTAGGATTTGAATCTCTACTTGATTATGGAAACTCACTGGGCAGGCCTGGATTAACACCTTTTTGCGCCCTAGGCCACACTTTGGAATTACACCCCTTTTAAAACAACCTCTACCGCACCGTCTCACATCCTTTCATCCGCTCGTCCCCCTTAGGGCCCTGCATCCAGCTCTCCCGGTGTGGCCCCACTAGGTCCACGACAGGAGTTTCCCTCTTGGCAGGCACTATGGATGCAGGCACGGGGGGGGGGGAGCCTCCTCCCCGATGCCGGGGCTTGAAGCACTTGTCTCCTACCCGGTATCAGGGATTACGCATGCATTGTAGTCAGCAGCTGTACCCATGCCGCGCTTCTCCCCGATACCGGGGCTTGTCGCGTTGGGCTTCTCTCCTGTACTGGGGTTTGTGCATGTTCCTCCTGTCGACGTCGACACCAGTGTCGAGAGCCCCTGCACATACGCCATTTGCGCAACAATAGCAGAGGCAGGAGCTAGTATTCAGGAAGGGGCAGGGGCGCCGCCGAAAAGGAGGACCTCCGGTATCCTTCCTTCCTCATCTCCATGCGCGATGCGTTTTTATTTGTTTCAACATTTTTATTAATTTTTCTTTGGTCCGTGATCTGCGCCCCCCCCTCGACTTGCACCCCTAGGCTATGGCCTAGGTTGGCCTTATGGATAATCCTGGCCTGTCACTGGGAGACCTTGGACAAGTCACTCTCACCCTCAGAGAAATGCAAATGCAATCACCTCTGAGCAAACCTCATAAGTTGGAAACAACGTTAAGGCACAAAACAACAATGGCAATAGATAACTGGCCAGCAAGTGTGAATGTTGCAATTGGCTACCTTGATTAGCATTGAATGGCCTTGCAGCTACAAAGCTGCTCCATGCCTGAAGGCATCCTTTGTTGGGAGGTGTTCTTCTTGTGTCTATGCTAATCAGGGTGGCCAATTGCAACATCCATACTTGTCTCCAACAGACAAGAGTTCTTTCTCCCACCCTGGACATTCCTCAGATATATAAACCTCACTTGCCTAGTTTCCAACAGACCTCACAACCTCTGAGGATCCTTGCCATAGATAGGGGCAAAACATCAGGAGATAATGCTTCTGGAACATGGCTATATAGCCTGAAAAACTCATAGCAACCCAGTGATTCCGGCCATGAAAGACTTCGACAATACATTGAATTGAGTTTGCAACAACCAAAGGAGGAGAGAGAAACTGGGGCATTTTAAAAGCAGCTGAAAAAGTGGGAAGACAGAGGACTAAACAGGGCTGTCCCCAAATCAGGACAGTTGCCGATTACGGAGTCATGCCTGCCATACAAATTTATTTATTGTATTATATTTGATGGTTTTATTGTAAATTTCTGATATTTTTAGATTTTAAATGTTAGCATTGAATACTTGCTGTTTGCCGGTCTGAGTATAAAAGTTTAAATAAATAAATAAATAAATAAAAAAATAATCCAGCTTCATTTTACAATGATCTCGCTGCAGCGATGGGGGATTCTGAAAATTGTACCCGAGAACCAGGCAGAAGAGACAAATATTGCCATCAATTTGGCACAAGGCAGCTCTTTCCACTCTAATAGCTGATATGGATTATCAATAATTGTACAATTGGAAGATTTAACTGCAAAGGTGGCTGCTTTGAAGTGTTTTAATATATTATTTATTCAAGGTTGCGCATTTCAGGAATTATTGTGGTCTCCTGCACCTGGAGATGTGCATAATGGCAAGCCATTACCTCTCTCCTGCCTTTCAGGAACAATGAATTTGGGCCCGGTCCAAAGTTGGAAAAGGGTGGGCGGGCTGTGTGTGCTTGTGCCTTTGGATGATTGGCTGATCAAACCCTTCGCTTTTATGCATCCTGCAATTTCCCCCCCTCGGCAATGCATTTCCAATCGCCTTTTGTCTATGGTGGTCCGGAGGTGCAACGTTTGTGGAGGAATAAAACTAATTGAAACGCTATTGCTGTTCATGACTACCCCGCTTCTGGAAGGATTGTTCAAGGAGGCACTATACACAACAAGGGAAAGAGGGTGCATTCCCTCCAGCCGCCTTCTGAATTCAACACCAGGAAGGAAAGGTTTTTTTTTATACCCTCATTGACTACTTCCTTTGGATTATGAATCATAAATGTTGTTGCAGGGGAGGAGAGAGTATAGGTGTAGCAACAGAAGCATTGCACATTCCTCATGATCAAGGTGAAAGCATGATGCAACGGTAACCCAACTCAATGGCATGAAATGTACAGCAAAGTGTGCATGAAATACTCCTTATAAAATATATATATTTGGAAGGAAATGCAAGTACACATGTATGCATACATGCAATCTCTCTCTCTCACTCTCTCTCACACACACTCCAGACTGCAGGCATTTTTAGTCTCTGTCAAACACAATTCTCTCTTGATGAATGACAAGGTACGATAATGGGGCTGCGGTTGCCATGGCAACCAGACAGCCGAGCTGTGTGCCTTGAATTTTGTCATCTGAAATGAAACCAGAAGCTAAAGGGAGTTTGGAAAAGGAAAGGAGGGGGAGGATGAAGGGAGAGAGAAAGAAAGGAAGGAAGAAAGAAAAAAGCTGAGAGTGTAGCCAACAGATTAACTCATACAGGCAAGGCAAAGGAGAGGAGGCAGACGGCAGGAAAGGAGGCTGGAAGAAAAGAGGAAGGAAGGAAAAATGGGAAGGGGAAAGGACCGAAACATAAAGAGAGTTAAGCTCTACACACACACATAGTGCATGAAGCCAGTTACCATTTGGGTGGCATCTCTTTGAACTCCACCCAACCCCTGTAGGAAGTGCTGAGGAATTTCATGGAGAGGTTCTGGAAACAATCCATGGCATGGACCCAAATTCACCAAGCTGCAGATGGGCTATATTTTTGGAAGAATGTTTACTTCTTGGTAGGACAGCAATGACCAATCTCAATAAATTAGTCAAGAGTAGAGACATCAAACTGGCAATGACGATCTGCATAGTTAGAGCAATGGCATTCCCCATAGTAACCTATGGATGCGAGAGCTGGACCATAAGGAAGGCTGAGTGAAGGAAGAGAGATGCTTTTGAACGATGGTGCTGGTGGAAAATTCTGAGAATGCCTTGGACCACGAGAAGATCCAACCAGTCCATGCTCCAGGAAATACTGCCTGACTGCTCACTGGAGGGAAGGATATTGACTCTGATGAAGTACTTTGGCCACATAATGAGAAGACAGGGAGAAGTTCCAGAGACTAGGACGCGAAACAATGCCTTCAAACTACAAGAAAGGAGATTCCATCTGAACATTAGGATGAACCTCCGGACTGTGAGAGCCGTTCAGCAGTGGAACTCTCTGCCCTAGAATGTGGTGGAGGCTCCTTCTTTGGGAGCTTTTAAACAGAGGCTGGATGGCCATCTGTGGGGGGTGCTTTGAATGCGATTGTCCTGCTTCTTGGCAGGGGGTTGGACTGGATGGCCCATGAGGTTTCTTCCAACTCTATGATTCTATGATTCTATGACAGGAATGCTTGGAGAAGGTAATGATGCTGGGGAAAATGGAAGGAAAAAGAAAGAGGGCTGACCAAGGGCAAAATGGGAGGATGTTATCCTTGAAGTGACTGGCTTGATCTTATTATTTATTTATTTATTTATTTATTTATTTATTTATTTATTACTTCAAACTTGTATACCGCCACTCCCCGGAGGCTCGGAGCGGTTTACAGAAGTTCAAGTAACACAACAAGAGCAAGAATAACACGACACAATAGGGAGGAGAAAGGGTGGGGAGGGGGGGGAAAGAGGGGGTAGGGGAGGTCAACCAGCCGGCGATAGCCCGCTAAGGTACCATCCCGCCATCAAAAGAGGGCAGGCAGGGAGGCCTCAGCAGGATCGCTGGCACCCGAGAGTAGGTGGGGGGCGGGGCCGGCAAGCTCCCAAGTGGTAGCCTGCGCTGGCAGTTCCGACCCGCCCATCGAGTGTCCTTATCGTCCTTTGTGGTGATAGGACATGTCCCTCGGAGCTTCAACTGCCTATAGCAGGAGCTCCAGATGGTCCTAGTGGGAAATGTCCTCTGGGTCCTCGTCGTCTTCTGTCCGGGCCGTCCTTCATCCGGTGGACCTACAGGGGGCCTGGCTCTGCAAACCCAGCCTTCTCGGAGGAAGGTCGGCCCTGTCCCCCGGTCCATGGGTTGGGTAGGGACACGATTCCCTTCCCTCCACTTCCGTTTCCGCCTCCTCCTCCTCCGAGGGCTCCGCTGCTTCCGGGCGGGGTCTGCATCAGGAGCGAAGTCCTCCAAGGGTGGGTCCTCCGGTGGCTGACTGCATCCAGGTGCAGGGTCCTCCAAGGGCGGGACCTCCGGTGGCTGACTGCTTCCGGGACCCGCTTCTTCCCAGGATCTGGACACATGGCAAGGCTGGGCGTCTTCAAGGCCGCACGCCATGTTGGGCCCCTTTTCCTCAAGTAATCCCCCCCAATTCCTCCCAACACGGCGCGGACGGAAGCAGGCATCCCGGGGGGGGGGGGCAAAACAGCCAAAATGTCAAAGAAGGCCAGTGGTGAGCCTGTAGACGCCGGCAGGCCTCCAGGACTCACCGAGGGGTCTCCGGAGCCCCTGGATGGCTCCTCCACAGGAGGTAGGTGGGTGGTCGGGGAATCGTCCTGGGCGTCAGGGCTCCGCGTCCAGTTAGTCTCCGCCATAGCTCCTCCGGGCATTTCTGTTATCTCTGAGGCCTTGTCACCCATCATGCTCGACATGTCTCCAATGCTAGGGACCGGCCTCTCCCGGTTTGAGCCCAGGTCCTCCAGGGCACCTCCAGCACTGGGGGCAGGCCTCTCTAGGTCCGGCTCCGGGGCTCTGGTGGGGAAGTCCCAGGATTGGTCCCAATCGAAGTCCTGGTCGATGGGGGTTTCCCGCAGGGGGTTGCCCCAGTTATAAGGTTCCTGGTTTGGGAATGGGACCTGCAATGTAGGGATCCCCAGTATCCCTAGTAAGCCCCCGAATCTCTTCCCAAACTCCGTGAAGTGGGCCATAAGTTTGGTGTACTCCTCGACCAGCTCGGTGTACGCTTGGGGGTCGAGTTGGTCGGAGGGGAGGTCCTGAGTCACTTGCTGTGGCCTTAATGGTGAGCTGGTCTTTTGGGTCACCGGTCCCTTAACTAGCCGAGGTCCCTGATCGGCTGCCCGCTCCCCCTCAGCCCTCAGAGGGGTCGATGGAATCGATCTTAAGGAGCGTCTTCTGCTGAACGATCTCAAGAAGCGGGCACCGGAGGCAGTCACCGGTCGGATGACTCATCCATCTCTGAGCGTCTTCGGCGTCTTAGGTGTCCTCTGAGATGTCCTCTGGGGTAGCTCCGTAGCTTTCCCAAACCAAACCAGGCTGCCCGGGATCTGTGGGTCTCCAAGAACGACCCCCTGAAGCTGCCGATCAACCGACGAATCCCTCTTGAAGGAGCTGGGGTGGCCATAGCCGACAGGGAGCTCTGGCATGCACTGGTCCATGAGGTCACCAAGAGTTGGAAATGACTGAATGAATAAACAGCAACATGGAGACCCTTCTTGGATCAGGCTGATGGTTCTTCTCATTCACCTGGACCAGTCAGGTGGTTTAGATCAGTGTTTCCCAACCTTTTTTGAGCCGTGGCACATTTTTTACACTTACAAAATCCTGGGGCACACCACCAACCAAAATGACACAAAATGACGCTTTAACACAGTAATACATATAGTTAATATGCTTTTTAATGTATTTATACACTCAGTGTGAAACCTGGGCCTGTTTCGATGAACAAAACATATATAACTTCCTCTCAGATACATACATGGCTATCATGTCATATCCTTTGCAGTTCATTTGGACCTGTTTCAGAAAGACACAGAATTGCAGAAAGACACAGACTTCCCACACAGAACTCCCATAACCAAGAGAAAATAGTATAAGAGTTTGGTGGGGATTGGCCTTGAGTTCTGGAGTTGTAGTTCACCTATATCCAGAGAGCACTGTGGACTGAAACAATGTTGGATCAGGACCAAACTTGGCATGAATACTCAATATGCCCAAATGTGAACACAGATGGAGTTTGGGGGAAATAGACCTTGACATTTGGGAGTTACAGTTTCTGTGATTTATAGTTAACACACAATCAAAGAGCATCCTGAACTCTTGCAACAATGGAATTGAACCAAACTTGGCATATTGAACTCTCATTACCAACAGAAAGTACTGAAAGGGTTTGCTTGGGAAAAAGTTTTCAGCAGGAGGGGGAAGAAAGGGTATTGGAGGTTCCAATTTCCCACGGCACACCTGATGATCGCTCACGGCACACTGGTTGGGAAACACTGGTTTAGATAAAGGCTACATCCCAATGGTAAAACACATGCATTGTGGACAAAAGTTTCCTCCCCAATATCCCCATTTTGATAACCTCAAGCCATGGAACGGAAAAATGCTCCCTTCCATGATTTGTTGGGGAGCAGCTGCTACCGGAGTACATAATAAGTGCCCACAATCTCATATTCCTTTTCTACATTTTTCATCTTCTCATGGGAAGATTGAACTGCAAGGTAGGAGGAGAGAGATCCACCACTTATTGTATATTTATACCCCATGCCTCTTCAAGGATGCTCAGGGATAGCCAAGATGTTCTAAAGGCAAAAACACACCTAAGGTTCCCATGGATACAGCTGTGTGGTGGAAAGAAGCTCTGACTTGGAATGAAAATGAATTGCTGGCTAGTGTTGCTAGGAGTTGCTCTGTGCCTCTAAGTCTTTTCTGACTTATGCTGTAGTGATTTGAACATTGCCCTGCAACTCTACAGACCAGGATTGGGATCCCTGGTCAGCCATGGGAGCCCATTATTGACTGTGGGAAAATCATATTCTCAGAAAAAAGCAAAGGCAAGCCCCCTCTGAACAAACCCAGAATAGGTTCACTTTAGGATTGCCAAAAGTCAGAAACTGAGGACAAACAGCAACAACATCAGATGAACCTCTCACAAGGTTATCTGGACAAGATTTGTTCAGAGGATATTTGCTTTTGTCTTCTTCTCAGACTGAGAAAATATGAGCAACTTAGTTGAGAATATCCATCATCTCTGTTGGGCAGGGATGGATGAGTTTCATACTGGTGTAACCTCCACAAAACTACAGTATTGGGAGCTCTCCGATTATGTGCTAAATATTGTACCAATACCAGATTAGATCCTAAGGTTGAAAGATAACAAAATGGAGACAGATGTCTTCTGGTGCACTAATTCTAGATTCAACAAACTACTTAAGAACATTTTAGCAATGCGATAAGTAAACAGAATTCCCACTTTTAGAGGATAAATATCACCAAACACTAGTACCTTGGGGAGAGATGCTGTTTGGAAAGAGATGCTGTTTTCATGCTCTGTCAATGAGTTCCTTGGAAGCATCTGACTGGCTACTTTTGGAAACCAGGAAGTTAGTCTAGATCAGGCATGGGCAAACTTCAGCCCACCAGGTGTTTTGGACTTCAACTCCGACAATCCTTCATCACTGGTAGGGTGTTAGGAATTGTAGGAGCTGAAGTCCAAAACACCTGGTGGGCTGAAGTTTGCCCATGCCTTGTCTAGATGAATCTTTGGTCTAATTAAGATAGTGGTTCTCAACCTGTGGATCCTCAGGATTTTTGGCCTACAACTCCCAGAAATCCCAGCTATTTTACCAGCTTTTAGGATTTTTTTGAGTTGAAGGCCAAAACATCTGAGGACCCACAGGTTGACAATCATTAAATTAAGAAGATACTCTATTATCTGACCTGTTTCATTGGTCTCCAAGCCACATATCTCAAAGAGAGGTAAAACCAAGATACATTTAAGAAACAAACAATTGAAGAAATCTCAAGACATAATGATTTGGATGGAGTAACACAACTTAAGGTAACTGAAACATCATCATATAGTGTGACCTCTGTATTTACATGTTTATGAGCTTAATACAGATGTGTGAAATGGTGGATAATAAAGGTCTTCCAACCCAAGGATATCATAAAGCCACACTGGAGGAACATTCCTAAAGAGAACATATATTGTCAGTCATGGATAAATGATACTGTGGATAGTGCTTCCATGGATATGGGTATTGCATCATAGGAGCTAGATTATGTGAATCTCCAATCTAATTTATGTGCTACAAAAGGAAAGCAAGGTTTCTAGTTTGATCACAGATTGGCTGAAGAACATCTGGAAGTGCCTAAATATAGGTCTCCAAATTGGGTTGACCTTCTAAATTGTACAGTTTTTTAAAATAAAAAAAACCAGAATGTGAGACAAAGATTAACTCCAGGCATGCTTACACTTTGATGCAACAGAGTAAGAGTCCCAACCAAAGGCAGAACGCAATCAGTAAACATGGAGAACCGGAGATGTACACTAGAGACCAAAAGCAAGAGCTCCAGTCCAACACCAGAAGAAGATATGTATAAAATAAATGAGTCAATGAAGCACTTGTATTTGCATTTGATATCCTTTCAGCAGAAGACCAGGCTATGTTATAGAAGGCAGCCAAGCACCAAGGAGGTGTGGTCAACACAAGTTATTGCACTTGCCAGTAGTTGACAACAGATTCATGGCCAAAATAGCAGAGAGGAACTTGGCCAAAGCCCTGGTCCTCATGACGCTGACATAAACAAACAAGTTCACTCTTATCCCAGGCATATAATAAAGGATAGCTACAGACAGAGATCATATTAAGACCAAGTACAGCCAGGCCATGCAAGGTCCCTTGAGGAATTAGTTATCTGAGGTTACACCAGTCCACTTCATTCATCATCCAATAAAAATGGGCAGGATGAATGTACCCTATTGGATTAGGGAAGCTCCAGTTCTCATGATTTTAAATCTATAAGAAAAGTGTAGAGAAAGATTAAATGTAGAGCTAGATTAATGCTACCATGATAGTCTTTAATATAGCCCTTCAGAAGAGAGAACAGTCCCATTTTAAACATTGGTCCTTGCATGCTCCAAGTATATACACTTGGATTGTGTTGTCATAATAAGCAGAATGAAACGGCATAAATCATTTCTAGAAGATACAGACTTTTCATGGGATATCAAATTCTCTACTGGACAGGCAATTGTTCCTCAAGGAGGAGTATTTATCATAGAATCATAGAGTTTGAAGAGACCACAATGGGCATGTAGACCCTACCAAGACCCTACAACTAAAGCACTCCTGAAAGACAACCATCCAACCACCCTCTTAGAAAGCCTATTCCTCCCCAACCCAACAGCTCATAAGACCAAAATGTTCTTTCTAATTTTAGGTAGACTTCTTCTGGGCTTGCACTAGACCAGTGGTTTTTAACCTGTGGGCTTCGGACCTCTGCTCCTTTCGTGCCACCTGCCACTTCTTCCCTGTCACTGACCATGACCTATCTCCTGTATCAGAAAATAGAGCTGATGTGGTCTATCCAATGCAATTTTCTGAATCAGCACCCCAAACCAAATCTAAAGTTGACCAAAAACTGATTTGTAACCCTTTTGATACTGATGTTGGAGATTGGCCCCTTGTCAAAGTGGTCCCTGGTCAAGAGGTTCCTGGTCAAAGTGGTATCTGGTCAAGCAGTCTCTGGTCAAAGTGGTCCCTGGTCAGAAAGAATTTGGGAAGCACTGCTCTAGACTATCAATATCCTTCTTCAACTGTGATGGACAGAACTGGACATAGTACTCAAGATGAGGCAATTTGCCCCATCCCCCAATATATAAGGTGGCACAGTTCAGGAATTTTATCATTAGACTCCACTGTTCTCTAGTAGACAAACAGTCTGACTATTATTAAAGTAAGAATTAGGATGCCAAATAGGGTCAACAACTATTTGTTGTTCATTCATTCTGTCGCTTCTGACTCTTCGTGACCTCATGGGCCAGCCCATGCCAGAGCTCCTGTTGACAGTAACCACTCCCAGCTCCTTAAAGGTCAAGCCAGTCACTTCAAGGATGCCATCCATCCATCTTGCCCTTGATCAGCCCCTCTTCCCCTTTCCTTCAATTTCTCCCAGAATCATTATAGTCTCCAAGCTTTCATATTTTATTATGTGGCCAAAGTACTTCATCTTTGCCTCTTAATATCCTTCCCTCCAGTGAGCAGTCAGGCTTTATTTCTTGGAAGATGGACTGCTTTGATCTTCTTGTGGTCCAAGGCACTCTCATAATTTTCCTCCAACACCAAAGTTCAACAGTGTCTCTCTTCCTTCACTCATCCTTCCTAATGGTCCAGCTCTCGCACCCATAGGTTACAAAAGAAATACCATTGCTTTAACTGTGCGGATCTTCATTGTGTCAACAGCTACAGAAACAAATATTTCAGCATATCTCCATCGTCAGTGGTGTAGCTTTCCACCATCTCCGGCAGGCGAGGAAGCTGGCTCCCTATTTGTCCCACCATGACCTAGCCACAGTGGTCCAAGCCACGGTCATCTCAAGGTTGGACTACTGTAATGCCCTCTACGTGGGCCTTCCTCTGTTGGTGATCTGGAAACTCAAGCTGGTGCAGAACGCGGCAGCTCGGCTGGTGGCAGGCCTTCCATCTCGCTGCCACATCACGTCTGTTCTGTGCTAACTGCACTGGCTTCCAATAGAGCACCGGATCACCTTCAAAGTGTTGGTTTTAACCTTTAAGGCCCTGAATGGTCTGGGCTCGGTGTACCTAAGGGACCACCTCTCCCCATATAGTCCTCTAAGACCACTGAGATCTGAGTCCTTGAACCTCCTGGTGGTGCTGAGACATACTGCCCTCCACCTAACCTCAACACGGAGGAGAGCCTTTAGCACCATCGCTCCTGTATTATGGAACGCTCTCCCTCATACGGTCCATGCGCTGCCCAATTTACTAGCATTTCGAAAGGCCTGTAAAACCTTCTTGTTCACATAGGCATTTGGTTAGGACCAACTTTGGGCTCCCACTTATGATCATGGGCCTTTGCTATGTAGCGAGTGTACGTCACTATATGATTTTAACTATGAATGCTACTTCTGGCATTCTGCTGTGTTTTAATGTTACTGTGTTATGTGTTTTGCTATGTTTTTACTGTGTTTTTAACTATGTGTGAGTCGCCCCGAGCCAATCGGGTGGGGCGACTAAGAAATTGAAATAATAAATAAATAAATAAATAAATAAGTGTTATCCACACCAACAAGAACTAGATTCCTAGTTCTTCATGCCTTTCTCTATTCTTCACAGTTTTTAATAAATCCTGGGGTGAACTAACCTTTTACAAGCTCAGGACATGTTGATGCACTGGCTTGACAAAGGATGGATTTACCTCAAACATTGTAGACTAGCTTAATAAATGAATCTTCAAAGGCTGAGGATAGAAAATGGCCTATTCTTGAGGTCTTAGGCGTAGTTAGAGTCTCAAAACAGCTAATATTTTCCAAACTTTAGCACAACATCATGCCTTTGCTAGCAATACTAGGCTAATAATGCATGGATTTTGTGGAAATGCAATCCTAAATTCAAAATACTCCCCAGCTACAACCTTAAATGAACTGAATTTATGTTCCACGTGGCTAATGGTATACTTTCATTCCAATAGGTCTGCTCCAATCTGGATTGCCAGTTGGATGTGACCCATTGGTACCACTAAAAGATGCCTTGGAAACAATGTTTCCAAATAAGTCGCACATTTCTGTATGTAGTGTCAAGTTCATTCCCATTGGATTATGTCAGAAGGGAGATAAACCTAGCTTCAATGAGTTTGATACTATTCTAAAAAGAAATATAAGGCTGTGCCCAGGTCCTTTCCAAACATAGGCAAAAGCACCAGGATTAAATCTCAAATACTCAAATGCAAATGCCACCCACACATAAATGACTCAAAAATATTGACTCCAATCTCATATTTGAAAAAGCCACTGCTGTTGCAGTGTAACCCTAGTATGACTTCTTTTTTTTGAGAAACCATAGAAACTAAATCTTCTGGAGACTGTTCTTTTTTCCTGCTGATTTTTTTTCTAGACTCTTGCCAGCAATTGATTGAAAGATACCTGGATATTTTCCCCTCTTGTTTGTCTCACAAAAGAAGTGGAGCAAAGGCGGAGATATGGGTGCGTGCGAAATGTTACTTGCTCTACCAAGTAACATTTTTGGTCGCTCCATGAAATTTTCCTTCACTCCCAAGTGTCTAGCATTGAAAGAGTGAGACATTGAAAACGGTTCACATCTATTTACTTTGAGCGCATTCCCTTGGGCAATTTGCTTGCCCCCGTTCTTTGGCTGCCTAAACTGTGTTTCTAAATGCTCAACTGAAGCTTTACACAACAGCAATGCTAAAAATGTGAAGACTGAACAGGAATTTCATGGAAGGAGGAAGAATTCTTATTTGGGTGGCCCAATGCCTTTGTTTGCTCCTCCCCATAGAAACAGCCCTGAGTTGGAGTTTTTTTTGCAAGCATTCCAGTTGACTCTGATTGGAAAGCTGAAAGGGACATGATATGCTTGCAGTCTCACTCAAGTCCCCATTGGAAAACATGTTCTGTTGGAAGCACCCTCCATAGCAACCACTTCTGTCATTTTCTGCTGACCTCAAAACTCAATTTGATAAGTTTTAGGGACTTGGATAAAATAGTGAAGAGTAGAGACATCACACTGGCAATAAAGGTCCACATAGTCAAAGCAATGGTATTCCCCATAGTAACCTACAGATGCGAGAGCTGGAGCATAGGGAAGGCTGGGCGAAGGAAGATAGATGCTTTTGAACTGTGGTGTTGGAGCAAAGTTCTGAGAGTGCCTTGGACCGCAAGAAGATCCAACCAGTCCATACTTCAGGAAATAAAGCTCAACTGCTCATTGGAGGGAAAGATAGTAGAGGCAAAGAAGAAGCACTTTGGCCACATCATGAGAAGAAATGGAAGCTTAGAGAAGACAATGATGCTGGGGAAAATGGAAGGAAAAAGGAAGAGGGGCCGACCAATGGCAAGATGGATGGATGGTATCCTTGAAGTGACTGGCTTGACTCTGACGGAGCTGGGGGAGGTGACAGCTGACAGGGAGCTCTGGTGTGGGATGGTCCATGAGGTCACAAAGAGTCGGAAATGACTGAACGAATGAACAACAACAACAGGGTCTTGGAACATGACAAGGGAAAAGTGACTGAGGCCTGTAAGCCTGTAGCACACATGATGTAGTAGACAATGCTGGGCTCTCTCTAGTCCGGCTAAACTGGAGGATTTCTTGGTTGAATCAGTCATGGTGACACCTGCAGATTAGATTTTATGTGTAAGGATTACTTCAGATGGGAAGGTCAGTTTAGTCCCAAATTAATCTCCAATGATGACCCCAAGATACATGTTTTCTTTCACACTACAACATTATAGCAAGTTCCTATGGCTTTATCTGTCATGGTGAAGTACTTAGATCACTGCTAAAGACAAACTACAGATCCCAGAATTTCATAGAATGGAAATTACTTTCCAAAGTTCCATTTTTGCCCTATGGATCAGGTTGGCAACCGGGAGGATGAAGAGGGCTAAATCTGTCCCAGAGGGTTACACTTACTGGACCTTGTCTTAAGAGTCTTGAATACTCAGACAGTCTGACGTACAGAAGGTTGCAAAGTATTTGGTTCTTTGTATATAAGAAAGAAATCTGAAACCCAAGGGCACCATTCTTTGCAATGTTCTGAGGTGCTGTTCATTTCAATGGTGACGGCTTGTCCAAGGAAATGTCCCACTGAATCCTCCTCCAAAGCAGCTTCTAAAACAGTTTTCAAAGTGATGCCAATGTGTAGAATGAAGATACTCCCAGAATGGATTATTGATGCAAATAGAAACAGGAATATGTCTGTAATGTTGATCTTATAGTGAGACAGAGAGGAGAGAGGTCTCATTTTGCAATGTTATTCAACCTACAGGTGCTTCTTGTACAAAATCTAGATAGCTGTATCCATTTCATTGACTTGGTGCAAAGTGAAATTCACTTTATCTCATTCTTCTCAAAATGTACACCATGAAGCTACTAGCCCAGGTGATAGCAAGAAGATAAGACTATTTCATCCCTCAAGCTACAAATATTTGGCCCTAGAAGAGTCTTGATGGGAGTCTGGCTGCCATCACACAAAAAAACCTTGCATGGGTTTGACTGAAAGAATACTTGAGTCACAACTGGGGTTTAAAGAACAAAGGCAAAACTATTACATGCCAGTCAACAGTAGAGTTTGAATTATTGGGAGACGGCAAAGGGCCATTAATGAAACCCATAATGCCACACAACTTCAATGAAAATCCTTCCTTCTCCCTAAACAAAAAGCCACTCAACTACTGTCATCATGTTTAGCAGGATGTCTCCCAATTATCTGGCTGCCCTCCTTCAATCCCAGCCCCATTCAATGCCTTCCATAGACTTTGCTTATGTCTTGCTGGAGTAACCATTTAAGCTTCACCCCTAAAGCAACCTAGGAGCTCCTCCTATTGAAATTCAGTGGTCAGGATCTAGTTATATTCCCGGGGTCATGCACCAGAACTCTAAGCCGAAAGTCCAACTGCAATTTTGCTGAAAGGAAAGCAAAATTTAGAGTTCAGGGGGCAAAGCATTGTAAACAAAATAATAAATCTGGAGAATATTCTTCAAAGTGGGATAGCTAATGGCCAAAACTTGAAATTTTGTCAAATGGAGGCAAGAAAATATCCAAGGGAAGATACTTGGAGAAGATGAAAAGGGGGAAGACGCACCCAACTTCCAAAGCAAACTCGCTATACTTTCAGCAAACCTTGGGTCCAAATGACATTAAAATAAAGACACTATAGAGCAGGGGTGCTTATTAGGTAGATCGCAATCTACTGGTAGATCATGTAGGGCGTCCTGGTAGATCGCAGGCAGGGTGGGAGGAAGGCTCAGTCCCGCCCTGCAGGCTCTTGACGCCACCCAGGTGCAGAAGGAGGTTGGACTGGATGGCCCTTGGAGGTCTCCTCCTATTCTAGGAACCCATTGTTGTTGTTGTTGTTGTTATTATTATTATTATCAGAGGCTGAATGGCCATCTGTGAGGAATTCTTTGATTGTGTTTTTCCCTTATGGCAGAAGGAGGTTGGACTGGATGGCCCTTGGAGGTCTCCTTCTACTCTAGGAACCTGTTGTTGTTGTTACTATTATTACTATTAGTAGTAGTAGTAGTAGCAGAGGCTGAATGAATATCATCATCATTATTATTATGAATAAATTCAGGGGCTTATTATACTTGTATTTAGTTGCATTCAGTCTTAAAAAATATATTATATGTCTCTCACTGAAATAAATTTCCAAATATTTTGCTTTTATGGCTCTCTGAGTAGTGGGTAGGTAGATCATTTTGACTTGGTTGTTTTATAAGTAGCTCACATGCTGAAAAAGTGTGAGCACCCCTGCTATACAGAATCTTTATAGAGGTCTATATTAGGTGGTTTCATTGATTTCCCCCCCTCTCTTGCAAAGGAGGAGATCCTTCCATCTTGGAAGGTTTTTTTGAGGATGCCCCTATCCAGAGGAGAAAGCATTCCTGGGTTGTAAAAATGGCGTGGCTCCTTTCAAAAGGACCATCCCCATCCCTTCTCACGTGGCCAGAGGTGAGGAAGCATGCTGGTGATCATTTGAGGCTAATGGCATCCTCCAAAAATTGCAGTTGTTACCACTTTAAAGAAGGTGGTATGCAATGTAATGGTGTCCCCCTCTCTTCTTGGCAAAGTATATACCAATAAAGGGGGGGGGGTTGTGATCTGCATTCATTGTTTACTGGGGGGAAATGCCATGCTTTGCAAAAGATTATTTGTCTCTGAACAGAAGCTTTCAAAGAACAAACAATTTTTTAAAAAGGGTGGAGAGCAATTCCCAGATTTGGATCATTTTGAAAATTTGGCACAGTCCAAGTCTGGATTCGGGAGCTCCATCGATTCAACTGACTCAAAGCGTTTCCTGGTTACCCTAGGGTTGCCATATGTCCCTTATTCTAAGGGACGTCCCTTATTTTGGCCCTAAAATTTGTGTCCCGTTTTTTCAGGCCCTGTCCCTTATTATTGACTAACAGGACAGGACTGGGCGGGGTTGACCATAGGAAGGTGCGCGTTGCGGTTTCCACAGCAATGCCTGCCCGGGGATTCCAACTCGCAGGGCAAGCTGACAGTCGTGCGCTTGCGAGTGTGTGCCTGCCTGCATCCCCGTTGGAAGGAAGAGGCGATACAGGACTTTTTCAAAGTTCAGTAGACTCATTTAACCATTACCCAAGGGGAATGTTAGATCATGTTGGATAAAGATAGTTTCTGGTTGCTTGAGAGTTACTCTTAAAATAGGCCTAGCTGTGTATCCCAATACTATGCAATGCTGTGTATCCCATACTATACTATACCATTAACTACTGACATAATAATAATGAAAATGTGCTGTCCTATAAATTTTATTTTATTTTAATGTTTAGACAGTGCACTTTTAAAGTCAGCAAAGTCAAGTACTAAATACAGATGGAGAAAATAAGGTAAGTTCTAATAATGTTTTTCTGCATGACAAAACATGCAGAAACATACCATGTACTGTTAAGAGAGTGTAAGTCGGTTTCTTTTTTGAATTTCAATCATTATCTTATTCTGTCAATAAAACTATTCATACCTAACGTTTGAGTTTCAAGTTTTTAATGAAGTGTCCCTTATTTTTTGTGAAAAATCCCATAAATGTTCCTTATTTCTTATATCAAAAAGTGGTAACCCTAGGTTACCCCCATAAATAGGTTATTTGGTAGAGTCTTCTTTTTCCAATAAGCACTTCCATTGTGAGCATGAAAATGTGCTCACTCCCATCATAGCCAACTAGCTGTGGCTCTGCTTCATTTTCTAAGGTGGCAAAGACAAGGGATGCTGCTCCGTTTCGGTGGTACACAACGGACACTGACCTAATCTACCGGTTTACACTCAGCAATGATAACATCCAAGAAAACACCACCAAGATGTTGGATGTGGCCAAGTCCAAAGGTTCCATCTGTTTCTGATAGCCCTTCGCTATTTTTAACCCACCATAGGGACTATTTTATTTCTCTTGCAGCTCTCTCTCTCTTGGATGCAAACCCGTATTACAGGAGCATCCACATGCACCGTTGTGTCTCCATTGATCCCCCTCTCCTCCTTCTTCCCCTGACTATTAAAAGAAAGCAACAAAAACCATGGCAATTGAAAATCATGTGCATGAATAGTTCATTTTGTAAAGGGAGGGTCAGGGAGAGGAGGTGTAACTTGCACACGTTGGAGTTCTTTGTACAGGAGAACAAGTCAACATGGAAGGATGATACTGCAGAACAAAGGGCTACGGCGAAGCCATCTAATGCATCAGGCTTAGAGCAAGTAACAGGTGTCTCATCAAGAGCATTACAATGACTTTCAAAGATTAAAAGGAAAACCCAGACCGGCTCTACTTGAATACCACACAAGGGCTTCCCCATCCTTGACCATTGTTTCATTCAAACAGACCGGCTTCTCTCATTAGCCTGTTCCCATATGACTGGAAATGCTAGCAATGCATCTTATGAGGCAGCTACTTGCTCACCGTGTTCTCAACCCCCCAAAAGAAATGAATGTTCCTTTCCACATTCATGAAGGGCGAACACTATTTGTCTGATAGCAAATTACAACCCATCAGTCTCTGTCAGGTGCACAACAGGTTGATAACAAGCTTTCGAGATGAGCTCACTCAGGGAGTTTTAGTCCCACTTTTGTGAATTGAGCTAGCTAGAACCCTTCCCCAGCTCATGTTGTTTGTGTTTCTCTGATTCCATGTCAGTGCAAAATCCATCCACTTCTTATTAATACATATAATCTGTATACCTCCCTTTCAGAGAATGACCATCCACACTTGTGAATGAATACAATTGCACACAAAGAGGCATGTATCAGAAGACAGGGGATGTGTGGCGACAAGTTGCGCCTCACCTCAAGTTCGTTTTTAGCCTTCCTTTCCCCAAGTGACTTCTGAAATACAGGCTCCTTCAATCATAAAAATAAATTAACCCACTTTGAGTGGGAATGTACACCCAAACTATTCAGCCTTCCAAATTTTGCTTCTTGCAATCTTTATAACCCTCACGTCCTTCCAGTAATGCCCCATATCAGCCAAGAACTAAACTGGAAGTGATGTCACGTCATTTCAAGTTCTGAAATTAAAAAAATCGTAAGTATAGGATCCTCCAATAGGCATGGGGATGAAAACTGGCCTTTGGTGCAGTTACACATCATGGTATACATCAGGGCTGTCCAACTGCCGGCCTTGCAGGTGTTTTGGACTTCAAATCCCAGAAATCCTAACAGCTGGTAAACTGGCTAGGATTTCTGGGAGTTGAAGTCCAAAACACCTGCAGGGCTGGCAGTTGGACAGCCCTGGTATACATAATACCATTCCTACTGATTGTATGTGCCTTGTGGCACAATAGGTTAAACCCTTGTTCCAGCAGGACTACTGATTGAAAGGTTGGCGGTTTGAATATGGGGAGCGGGGTGAGCTCCTATCTGTCAGCTCCAGCTTCTCATGCAGGGACATAAGAAAAACCTCCACAGGATGGTAAAACATCCTGTGGCATCCCCTGGGCAACATCCTTGAAGACAGCCAATTTTCTCACACCAGAAGCGACTTGCAGTTTCTCAAGTCGCTTCTGACATGGGAAAAACTGATTATATAAGTTATATATACTTTTTCTCTGTATTTCAATTCTTTGCTCTCTCGCTCTCTCTCTCTCAGAGGCCATCCCCATTGAGGTGGAACTAATTGGTTGACATCAAAGCCTGTTTTCCATGTATCCGTTCTTTGACACTTTCTGCTTCCAAGAGAGCACCTGGCATAGTGAGTTTTGACCCATAAGTGCAATGCTGCAAAGCATTGTCATGAGACAAGAAAAAACATGGCCCCGCTATTGCAGGGTCATGTCATCCTTGCTATCCGCTTGGAGACAAATACAACCTAGTTGTATTCCACAAGCTCAAATGGGTGTCCAGATCTGTCCTATAAGGGGACAGATGATCTCTGGATAAGTGGAGAAGACAGAAGGCCATTCCTGGCATCACTGGCTTTCTTGTCTGAATGAGTCACTTTTAATTACCATAAACACAAGGGGAACATCATCAGAGGTGAGTCAGCATAGGTAATGCTTGTCTATCTATTCATAAAACAATATCCACCTTTGGGAGGCATCTGACGGTCTAGGCGCATAGATGCTCAGCAGCGTGTGGCGGTATTGTTTGCTGCTTTGGGAAGGGCGCTTTCCTCACCGCAACAGCAGCAGCATCCTTGCAGTGTGCAGGTGCATCTTTGTGGTGTCTGCTCTTTTGCAGGAGGAACCAAAGGCAGACGGCTCCTATTGTGCTCCTGTCTGTGATACACAGACCATGGCGCCTGCTCAAAGACCCATGCCCTTGGAGGAGAAGAAAGGACCTCCTCCATGCCTTCCCCCCTTCCTCGCCATGACTGTGAATCCCACTCTGATCTTCTCCCCCCTCCATTGGAAGTTTAAGGGATGTCACTGAGCCCAGCCGAGGGCTTCCTCAATGACATCTGGGACAATGAGGTGGGACTCCATGGCTATAATTGGATTCCAAATTAGAGATGTAACCGGAAAAGGGGGAGGTTGGTGGTCTCCCAGACTGCTCCTCCCAGTTGGCAGGCATGTTTGTTTGTTTTCTAATCCAAAAATGGAGTTTCAGGGAGGCGGGAGGAGGGGATAGGGCAGAGATGGGAAAGGAGTCAATTTTCAGCCAACCATGGCAGAAGATCAGAAGCAAACTCCAGGGGACATGCCTAAACTATGAATCAAAGCCATGCAGATGTGGGTTTCCAGCAAATTAGTGATAATGTCTCTCTCTCTCCCTCCTTTTCTCATTCTCTATTTTTTCATTGACTATGGATCCCATCTTCTGAATCTAGCTTCTGTTTAGTGTAGTCCCCGATTAACATTGGGAATGTCTCCCGGCAAGAAATGCAACTCAAACAAACGTGTTTGAAAACGGCGAATCATTCGAAGGTATATAAAGGGAGCATAATTGATAAGCTCATTAATCCCAGCAAAGGCGAACTTTATTTTTGTCGTATGGGGATGACAAAAGGTACGGTCCTTCGAGAGACACCCAATTTGACAAGGACCCAATTTACAATGTTTCATTTTGTGAGATCTGTTTCTCCTCCTGGTTTTCAGGAGGATGGCATGGCACTTTTTTTTAAATGTGGGTGCTAATTAGCTACGAATGCAAATGCATTATTTAATTATCTCAATTTTTTTTGTATGTAGTGAAATATGTTGCTGTATCGCACCCTTTATCGGCTGTTGCTGCTCATTCTTAATGATGCCTTTATAGCGAGTGCCTTGCTTTGTTCTTCCCAGCAAGAGTTTCTTTTGTGGAGAGGGAGCGGAGAAAGGAAGTGAGAATATATATCTATTGAGATATATATATATATATACATACTGTATATATTCATAATTTTGCAAGGGGCAGTTGCTGTGGGGGAAATACTACAGTTGGAAACCTGGAAATCAAAAGGTTTGCTAACACAATCAGACAAAAATTGAAAACTTTCACTAAGAAAGAAGCAACAGTCGCAAGCAGTTTCCCTAAAAATGTAAATTAGCAAGGAATGCGTTTCACAAGAAAGAGGTAAATTATGATAATTACTCTGACTGATAGGGTCCTTGAGCATCGCTAATTAGCATTTATTGCCTGGATTATTGAAACAATGTGTGTGTTCTCTGGAGTAACGGACTCAGGGTGGTTTTTCCTCCCCTGCTCCAAGTCAAGGGGGCGAAAAGAACAACACAGATCAGAAAAGGAAATGGTTAATATAGGGACTTGTGAGTCTTATGGGCACTGCCTCTAGTTGCGTTATATATTCTACCTTAGTTTTTACTACCTCTGCAAAATGGATCCTGATTTGCCAGTTTTGGACAAGAACAGGACGAAACCAATTCAGTTTGAAGGAAAGTATCACCGTTCCCTATCCTGCCCCCATTCCAATTATTATATAAATATTAGGAGGGTCAAATTTATGTGTATAAGCCGTTAGGCGAATAGAACGCAGCCAGCCTTCAAAGGCGAGACAAAGAACTAAATCCAAACCATGAATTTACAAACTCAACAATGGCTGAATTTTCTTACAAACGGCGACCTTGGAACTATAAAGGAAACCCAAGCAGACCCAAATGGACCTCCCCTATTCTCCTTTCTCTTCGACTGCCCCCGGAAAGCTCTTGTTTTGTTTTGTTTTCTGCTTGGCAAGGGCTTATAACATGAAAGGAGCTTAAAATTAGAAATCAATTAGGAACCAATCAATGCTCTCATCAGCACCGGTCCTTTAATTGTATGTCAGCCATCTAATTGGTCACCGGCCCAAGAAAACACTTGAAGGAACGAGAAAGCGAAAGGCAGGGGAACTGGGCTCCATTTTAGCCTCCAAACCCTGCTGTACCACCTGCATTTGAAAGCTCTTGAAATTCAAGTGGAACAAAGAACTTGGAAAGAATAGGCCGCAACAGTCCGAGACATGCCAAAAGTCTTGTGTGTGTACATATATATATATATATAATATGGCCGCCAATTAAAAATAAATAGAGAAGCCTTGCAAAACTAGGGCATACCGTCCTTTAAAAAAGAATGTGCATGTGTGTGTACACACATACATACAAAGAAAAGTGAGATTTGGAGGATACTGTTCATTTCTTAGCTGAGTAACCTGCTAGGATCTCTTTTCATTAAGAGAGATCAGATATACCGTAATACAAAACTAATCAAGAACTTGGAAGTTTGGCTTTGTTGCTCCATTCAGCCGAACAAAAATGAATCTCGTCTCCTTATCCAAAGCAATGATTTGGGAACTAGTCTCTCCCCCCTCCCTTTTTATAATAAGTTGCAAAAATCCCCCTCCCACCAGTTTTCCCAAATACTGTTTCAGTGTTACAGAAAGTCTGGAGGGATTATCCACCGGTCCAAGTTTCAGACTTGATTTTAAGAGCTTGAAAGCTCGCTATCAGAAGTTGGTAATCTAATGCGTTGCAGAGGAAGGGAGGGGGCATGGAAAGGAGAAGGGGCATGATTTGTTAGCGGGACTTCGAGGAAACCTGCTTCTGATTATTCAAATGGATTCCTGGTTGATTACCCAGAAATTCTTCCAACTGGATACATTTATAATGCAATTAAATTCCAGCACTACCTTTACCTCTTCCGTAGCAAAAATGGCAAGGCAGTTGAGCAGATATTTCCTTTCCTTAGTTTCTATAGGTTCCAAAATCTATTGAAAGAGGGGGATATAAAAATATGGAAAGCGAAGAAGGGGGGGAATGATGTGCATTATAATGCTGCGCACATTATACTGCTGTGTGCACAATATTGCTGTGTGCATTATATTGTTGTGTGCATATTAGAGCAGTATGCATTACATTGCTATCTGCATTATATTGTAGTGTATATTGCAGCATGCATTGTATTGCAGAACACACTATATTGCAACCTGAATTATATTGCTGTGTACATTATATTGCTGTGTACATTATATTGCAGTGTGCATTGTATTGCAGCATGAATTGTATAGTAGGTAATGCTTATCTTTCAGATGTGTGTGTGTATGTGTGTATATATATATACACACACATATGTGTGTGTGTATATATATAGACACATATACATACACACAGATCATATGTGCATGCATGTGTATTATATTGCAGAACACACTATATTGCAACCTGAATTATATTGCTGTGTACATTATATTGCAGTGTGCATTGTATTGCAGTATGCATTGTATTGCAGCATGAATTGTATAGTAGGTAATGCTTATCTTTCTGATGTGTGTGTGTATGTGTGTATATATATACACACATATGTATGTGTGTGGATATATATAGACACATATACATACATACAGATCATATGTGCATGCGTGTGTATTATATTGCAGCACAAACTATATTGCAACTCGAATTATACTGCAGCGTACATTATACTACAGTGTACATTACATTGCAGTGTACATTGTGTTGCAGTATGCATTGTGTTGCAAAATGCATTATATTGCATTGTGCATTATATTGCAGCACACACTATATATACTCTGGTTTCTCTTCAGTTCGTATATTGCAACTTGAATTGTATTGCAGTGCACATTATATTGCATTGTGCATTATATTGCTGTTTGCAGTGTGCATTATATTGTTGAGTGCAAAATAGAGCAGTATGCATTACATTGCTATATGCATTATATTGCAGTGTACATTATATTGCACTGTGCATTATATTGCTGTTTGCAGTGTGCATTATATTGTTGAGTGCAAAATAGAGCAGTATGCATTACATTGCTATATGCATTATATTGCAGTGTACATTATATTGCACTGTGCATTATATTGCTGTTTGCATGTGCATTATATTGTTGAGTGCAAAATAGAGCAGTATGCATTACATTGCTATATGCATTATATTGCAGTGTGCATTTTATTGCAGTGTGCATTGTATTGCAATGTGCATTATATTGCAACTTGAATTATATTGCAGTGTACATTATATAGCAGCATGCATTATATTGCTGTATGCATTACATTGTGGTGCACATTACATCCCTATCTGTGTGTGTTTATGTATGTGTATGTGTGTGTGTGTGTGTGTGTGTATTCTTCATCTTGGGTCAAGCTAAGATTGTACATTTTGGGATAAGTCAAAAAGATGAGTATTGATAAGGGCCAGCTTGTTTGGAGTATGCTTTCGCTTTAGAGAGAGAGAGAGAGAAAAGCCAGCCCCCTCTAATTGATGTGTCTGGACTAGTCTAGACTGGTAGTGATTGAACCAACTCCCAATTATGTTATTCATTTCACTGAACTTCAGTGATGTGATTCTGGGAGGAAGGAGGGAGGGAGGGAGGGAGGGATGGAGGAACAACCTGTCTGTATTACAGATGGAGGGAGAGACTGCATTCTTGCGCATTCTTGACCTACACCTTATTTCCCCATGGAATCTATTCCTCCAAAGGCATTGACAGATCTCCTATTACTCCCTAAGGGATGGAGAGGCAAATAGGAGACCATTTCCGTCGCTCCGACATGGCCAGACCGCAGCCCAGTCTGATCTGTGGATGCAATATGGTTGGCTTCAGAGGAACAGCGATATTAACAGTCTCATTTTAGTTCTATTTAAACCAAACCCAGACAGTGACACCTGTCCTAAGCTATTCTGGGAGAGATTCTTTTGCACACAAAGGCTTTGAGGCAAAGCACTGCTGTAACCAATTCTGCAAACAAAAAAAAGAGTGAAAATGAAGGGTTCGAAACTGTGTCAATGCATCACTGCCAAGCGAAACAAAGAAGATCACACCTTGCTTCCATTTTCGCAGCATTGCAAGGAAAGATTTGGGAAACTTCCACACATTTGGGAGGGTTGGGTTTAAAAGGGCAGTGTGACAATGACCAAAAATCAGATCAAGGGAAGTGCCTGCGAATTCGGAGGCTTCCCACCATAAAACAGCAGACAGAACAGAATATTTCATCCGCTGTTTAGTGGATACAATATTTCGCTCTGATTTTTCGGGGAGGAGACGGAGCAGTCACGCTAACAAAGGACTGTGCCATTTTGAAAATACTCTTCCCAGTCATATCACTTGAGCCATTGGACATATCCCTCAATCATCCACATCTTTACAGGGAGACAAGCTCTATTGAGTGCACTGAGACACCAATAACCATGCCTTAGACTGAATTATTACAGCCTGATTGTTTGCGTATTTTCTAAAACCCCTTTCGTTCCATAGGACAAGAGTTCAAGATTGCATCCCTGGCTTGGCAAGTATTTCTCGCCCTCCATCTGTCCGCACTAAACTAAAATGTAAGAGCTCATCAGATCCTGGTTATAAATTGCTCGAGGAAAAACCCACAGCAACGAACATGATACCAGGCCTCTGCTTACCACACCAATACAAATATATGATAAATAGATAGCCATACATTTGAATATTTTACACAAAATACAGCCAACTAAATAAAGGATGGGCCCAAGTCTTAAGGCAAGGCATGGAGAGAAGGAAGAATGGTTTTTGCGAGCATTGAGAACAGAACGTTGACATGAAGAAAATACAACAAGGACAACACATACCAGGATGGAAAGGAGCCCACACATACAGTCCTTACTATCCACTGTGTCTCTGTCTAAGAGATATTGTTCTTAGTGTTAAACTTGGAAGCCGGAGGCATGCTGGGATTTCAGTCGAGAGAGACACTGAGGTCAGGCACCAAGGTACTGAGCCGTTTCTATTACGCTCTGCGGGTACTGTGTGCTGCTCTCAAAAAGTTCTGCGAGGAAGGAAGCCTTTTCCCAACAGGCCCAGAAGTGTGCCAGCCTTCACCGACCTAAACAGTCCAGTAACTTTGCTGCCGACGGTTGCTTACAAACCACACAACCGAATGGGGGGGGGGGGGATTGAAATCTCTCCATAGCATTAAGGCACCGAAAAGGTGTGTGTGTGCCAAAGCCATTTGGTACACAAGGAGCCTTTAAAGATATGCATTGTATAGAAGGATGCAATGAAAAATATATGATATATAGTGGAATGCAGACAAAGAGAGTTCAGCTGTTTAAAAAAAAACCCAAAAAGGAATAGTAAACAGCCTGGATTTCCTTCCGGACTGACATTGACCCAAATAGTTGCCTGCAGCTGGATCTCTGCAGTCACAAAAGTCATTGCAACTTGTGTCAGGGGAAACTCCTTGCATACAAAGAGCAAGCCAGCAAATGCATTGTATGAGAATGAATGCACACACACACACTATATATATATATACACACACACACACACACACATGCACATACGATCTGTTTATATATATATATGTGTATGTGTATATATATATTGTGTGTGTGCATTCATTCTCATACAATATATATGCTATATATATACACATACGCACGCACATATGATCTGTGTGTATGTATATGTGTGTATATATATACATGCACACATACATATGTCTGTGTATATATATTGTGTGTGTGTGCATTCATTCTCATACAATATATATGTTATACACACACACACACACACACACATATACACACGCACGCACATATGATCTGTGTGTATGTATATGTGTGTGTATATATATACATACACACATACATATGTGTGTGTGTATACACACACACACACATCAGAAAGAAATGTGGTTTTTTGAAGCAAGATATTCCAAGCCAAGGCTATCAGCCTTCCTGGGAGTAACACAATAAGGAGCCCTACTTGAGCGGAAGGCAAGTTTCCCCCTTTTCCTCCAAGTTGCCCTAATTCACAACCCGACTCAGGAAAGATGCAGTGGCACAACTCACAGCTCCCAAGAGCCTAACCCGTGGACTTAAAAACTAAACGTCACAAGTTAGGGTCTCAGGGACAGAGAGGGGCGCAGTCCATGGGTTTGTGCTTCCATGCCACCAAGATCAATGCCATGTTGTGCTTGTTTGCTGGTTTATTTATCTACCTGTCTGTGCAAACGCGACATAAATCCAACCAAGGAGGCGGAGGTAAAAAAAAAAAGTCCCAGAAAAAAAATAAAGTAAACATTGCCAAGAAAGTTAGAGAGACAGAACCAAAGACTGAAAAACCTAAGTGAAAACTGCAAGGCAAGGGAAAGAGAAAAGATGATGCATTCAAGCACTTGGTACATATCTATATATATAAGAGTATAACACCCAGTCATTTCAAGCATTCAGTGACATTCCTATTATTTCAATTGCACTGCATGTACCGACATCAGTATGCACATTTGGCTGCCATTTCTCACCACTGAAGCAGAGACATCCTATAGCAAAAGTAGAAGCGAAGCATGCAAAGAAGAATGGAGCATCATCACACCTCTTCTCTTCTGTCCCTCCTCCCCATCCCAATCAGCAAAAAAAAATCATCATTTAAAAAAAAGGGGGGGGAGTTGAAAGCCACCATCAACCACTATGAGATGGGAGGGAAAAGTGGTTCAAAACTCACCCTTTTTGGAGAAGGCGGCAGGTCCAGTCTTCAACAAAAGGAGAGCAAAATATTTTAGCAGAAGCAACAGAAGGGGAGGAGGGAAAGAAGGGATAGGAGGGTTTGGGGATTTCGAGACTGAGAAGAGGCTGGAGGGAAGGGACCAGCCACTCCTTTCAAATAAAAGACACCCCCCCCTGCCCCACCTGCCTGCAACCTCTGGGTTTTCAGACAGAAAGAGACAGGCACACTCAGAAGACTAGTGCCTATTGGGAGGCCACCAACTCATTCATATATATATATATACATATAGGCCTACATATAGGTCAATAGGAATACATTTGGAAAATTATACATTCTAAATTATATATAAATACCCCATATACTTTTCCAGGTGGGTTTAAGTTAAGGGCCCTCTAGGGTTCAGGCTCAAGGCCAGTTCTAACACCAGCAAAACTGGGGTTGGAGATGGGGGGAGAGGGGGAGATGAAGGGGGTGGAAGGAGGAGGAAAGAGAGAGAGAGAGAGAGACCCAATAGAGCCGCCCCTTTCGAGTCTCCATTTCAAGGGGGGGGGGAGGAAAAAAGGGTTAGGAGGAGGAAGAAGAAGAAGAGGAGGAAGAAGGGGAAGGCGAAGAGGAAACAAGAAAGAAGAGGAGAAGAGGAGGAGGAGTAGAAAGAAAGGAGAAGGAAGAGAAAAGAAGAGGGTGAAGAGGAATAGGAAGAAAGGGAAGTAAGAGAAGAAGAGGAAAAAAGAGGGAGGAGAAAGACCACAAGGAGGAAGAGAAGAAGAGGAGGAGGAGTAGAAAGAAAGGAGAAGGAAGAGAAAAGAAGAGGATGAAGAGGAATAGGAAGAAAGGGAAGTAAGGGAGGAAGAGGAGGAGAAAGACCACAAGGGGGAAGAGAAGGAAAGGAAGAAGGAGAAGGGGAAGAGGGGGGGAGAAAGAAAAGGAGGGTGAGGAGAAAACGAGGGAGGACAAGGAGTGGAAAGAAAGGTGGAGGAAGAAGAAGAAGAGGAGGAGGAGGAGGAGAAAAAAGGGAAAGAGGAGAAAATAAACAAGGAGGTAGAGAAGAAGAAGAAGAGAAAAAGGGAGGAGTAGAGGAGGAGTAGAAGAAAATGAAGGGGAGAAGAAAAAGAAGTAGGAAGAGAAAGAAAACAAAGAGAAAGAGAAGAAAAAGAAGAAAGGGGGGAGGAGAGAAGGAGAAAGGAGGAGAAGAAAAAAGGAGGAGAAGGAGAGGGGGAGTAGAGAGAAAGAATGGGGAAAAGCAGGAGGAAGAGGAGAAAGGGAAGAAGAGGAGGAAGAAAGGGAAGAGGAGGGGGGAGAAGAAGGGGAAGAAGAAGATGAGGAGAAAAAGAGAAAGGAGGAGGAGGAGGAGGAGGAGAAAGAAAAGATGGAGAAGAAGAAGGAGAAGAAGAAGAAGAAGAAAGGGGGAAAGGGGAAGAAGAGGAGGAGGAGGCATAAAAATGGACCTGCAGAGAACCATCATCTTGCAAGAGTCTGTCTGCCAGAGCAGGCGGGCAACAGGCTGGTAAGGTCGGGGAGGGGGAGGAAAAAAGAGGGGGGGGTCTTCCCCCTTTTCTCCCTCTCTCTCCTCCTTAAACACCCCCCCCAGACATACACACCTTACCGATATAAGTCTCTCCTTCCTCTGTACGTCGCTTTCTAACCCCCCCCCCCTTCCCCATTCTCCTTTGCTTCCCTTCCCTTCCAACCTCTCCCTTTCTCCCCCTTTTCTTCCTCCCCCAGGAGAAGAAATCACTTTGATCTCATATTTCTCTCCTCCCCCCACTACTTGAAGTGGGATATATATATATATATATATAGAGAGAGAGAGAGAGAGAGAGAGAGAATTAAAACAGATCCCCCAATGAACCCCCCCTCTCAAATTCTCCCCCACTGAAAATCCCCCCCACACTTTCACTGTCAACGACGTTCTAAACAAACACCCCCCCTCCCTTCCAAAGAGAGACTTCAAGGCGAGGAAAGGGAAAGTGTGTTGGGGGGGGGGGAGAAAAGAATGAGGGAGAGGAAAACGAAAGGGAGGAGGAGGAGGACCCCCCCCCTTTGCTCACCTTTTGCAGGTCGCCACCAGGGACTCCTTCCTTCCTTCCTTCCTTTTCTTCCCCCCTCCACTCAGCCATTCCTTCCTTCTTGGTTTCCCTCCCCTTTCCACTCGTTTTCTTTCTTCCCTCCCTCCTTTTTCTTCCCGCCCTCCGCTGGTTTTCTCCTCTCCCTTCCTTTCCTTCCTTCCTTCCTTTCTCTCTGCTAGATTTCTTCTCTTTCTTTCTTCCCTCTTTCTTCCCTTCCTTTCTCCCGTTAGTTTTCCACTCTTTCTTCCTTCTCTTTCTTCCCCTCCTTTTTTCCATCCCCCCTTCAAGATTTCTACTCTTCCTTCCTTCCTCCTTCCCTTCTTTCTTTGCCCTGCTAGATTTCTATACTGTCTTCCTTCCCTTCCTTCATTCCCTTCCCCCTGCTAGATTTCTACTCTTCCTTCCCTCTTTCCTTCCTTCCTTCCTTCCTTCTTTTTCCCCTGCTAGATTTCTACTCTTCCTTCCTCCCCTCTTTCCTTCCTTCCTTCCTTTCTTTCCCCTGCTAGATTTCTACTCTTCCTTCCTTCCCTCTTTCCTTCCTTCCTTCTTTCATTTCCCCTGTGGATTTATACTCTTCCTTCCTTCCCTTCTTCCTTCCTTCCTTCTTTTCCCCTGCTAGAGTTCTACTCTTCCTTCCTTCCCTTTCCTTCCTTCCTTTCTTTCCCCTGCTAGATTTCTACTCTTCCTTCCTTCCCTCTTTCCTTCCTTCCTTCTTTCATTTCCCCTGTGGATTTATACCCTTCCTTCCTTCCCTTCCTTCCTTCCTTCCTTCCTTCTTTTTCCCCTGCTAGAGTTCTACTCTTCCTTCCATCCCTCTTTCTTTCCTTCCTTACTTTCCCATGCTAGATTTCTACTCTTCCTTCCCTCTTTCCTTCTTTTCCCACTGCTAGATTTCTATACTTTCTTTCTTCTTCCTTCCTTTCTTCCTTCCTTTCTTCCTCCCTCCCTTTCCCCTGCTAGATTTCTACTCTTCCTTCCCTCTTTCTTTCCTTCCTTTCTTCCTTTCCCCTACTAGATTTCTACTCTTCCTTCCCTCCCTTTTTCCTTCTTTCCTTCTTTCCCCACTGCTAGATTTCTATACTTCCTTTCCTCTTCCTTTCTTCCTCCCTCTCCTTCCCCTGCTAGATTTCCACCCTTCCTTCCCTTTTCTTTCTCCCCTTCCTCAGCTAGTTTTCCACCATTTCCTTCTTTCCTTCCATCGCCAGTTTTCTCCTCTTCCCTTCTTCCCTTTCTTCTTCCCTCCCTCTGCTAGTTGTCTGTTCCTCCCTCCCTCTCTTTCCTCCTTCCTTCTCCGTTGTTTCTTTCTTCCCTTCCCTCCCTCTCTTCGCTAGGTGTCTACCTTTCCCTTCCTTCCTGAACTCCGGTCTTTTCTCATCCATCTTTCCTTCCTTTCTTCCCCACCTTCCTCTGCTAATTTCCCACTCTTTCCTTCTTCCCTTCCCTACCCTTCATTTCCCTTCCTTCTTTCCTTAAGTCCGTTAGTTTCCCGTCCTTTCTTCCCTAGCTTCTTACCTACTCGTCCTTCTTTCCTTCTCTCACTCTCTCGCTCTTTTCCCCAGTTACAGATCTCCTTCTCTCCCCCTTCTTGAACGGCGGAGGGGAATAGACAGAGATCCAGATGTAGCTGCTGGACCCTCTCTCTCATGCCTCTCTCTCTCTCTCTGGGCAGAAGGGAGGCTCGGGAAGGCCGGCAGGAGAGAGGCTGCAATCAGCGACCAACCGCCTGCCTGCCTCCCCACGCGAGTTTCCCGACCCGCCAGGCCGCTCCCGCCCAAGCCCCGCGTGCCAGGGGGGATCCCATTGCAGGCACGCGCCCCTCTCCTCCAACGAAGGCTCGGTGACCCCCCCCGCCCGCCCACCCACTTCCCCACGCCGTACTCCCACTCCCACCCGAGAAAGAACCCGGCTCACGGCTCCGCCGCCGCGCCTCCCTCGCGTCCGGCTGCTTCCCCGCCGCGCGACGGGAATGAACCTCGCCTCCCTGCCCATCCCTCTCCCGCTCTTCCACACACACAGCCACACTCACACACGCGCATCTGTCACGGGTGGCCCAGCAGCAGGAGCAGCAGCCCCACCGGAGACCCGCTTCCAGGCGTTCACACTGACTGCTAATGAGAGCAAGGACGCAGCCGGCAGGGTCAGGGAAGAGTCACCGTAATAATAATAATAATAATAATAATAATAATAATAATAATAATAATAATAATAATAATTGATGTCTGCCACAATGCCCAGCCCTTCTTTTAGTACTACATAATACATATGCAATACTACTACTACTACTACTAATAATAATAATTTGTGCCTGCCACAATGCCCTGCCCTTCCTTTTGTACTACATAATACATATGCAATGCTACTACTACTACTATTACTACTAATAATAAGCCCTTCTTTTAGTACTACATGACACATATGCAATACTACTACTAATACTAATAATAATAATTTGTGCCTGCCACAATGCCCTGCCCTTCTTTTAGTACTACATAATACATATGCACTACTACTACTACTACTACTAATAATAATAATAATTTGTGCCTGCCACTATGCCCTGCCCTTCTTTTAGTACTACATAATACATATGCAATACTACTACTACTAATAATAATTTGTGCCTGCCACAATGCCCTGCCCTTCTTTTAGTACTACATAATACATATGCAATACTACTACTACTACTACTACTAATAATAATAATAATAATTTCTGCCTGCCACAATGCCCTGCCCTTCTTTTAGTACTACATAATACATATGCAATACTACTACTACTACTAATAATAATAATAATTTGTGCCTGCCACAATGCCCTGCCCTTCTTTAGTTCCACTTATACAATAGGGATAATCATAATAATCATAATTCTTGATGTCTGCCACAGTGTCCTATCCTTCCTTTAATATTACATATACAATAGTAGTACTACTAGTAGTAATTATTGATATCTGCCACAGTACCCTGCCCTTCTTTTAGTACTACATATATATAGTAGTAGTTATAATAATAGTAATTCTTGATGTCTGTCACAGTCCCCTGCCCTTGTTTTAGTACTACATGCTACAAATGCAATAATAATAATAATAATTCTTGATGTCTCCCACAATGCCCTGCCCTTCTTTTAGTACTACATATTACATATGCAATAATAATAATAATAATAATAATTTGTGTCTGTCACAATGCCCTCCCCGTCTTTTAGTACTGCACATACTATATATGCAATAGTAATAATAATAATAATAATGCTTGAAGTTTCCCACAATGCCCTGCCCTTCTTTTAGTACTACATATTACATATTCAATAATAATAATAATAGTAAAGTATCTGCCACAATAACCTTCTTTTAGTATGACATATGCAATAATAATAATAATAATAATAATTCTTGAAGTTTCCCACAATGCCCTGCCCTTCTTTTAGTACTACATATTACATATGCAATAATAATAATAATAAAGAATCTGCCACAATACCCATCTTTTAGTACGACATATGCAATAGTAATAATAGCAATAATAATAATTCTTGATGTCTGCACCATACTACACATGCAATAATAATAATAAGTGTCTGACACAATGCCCTTTCCTTATTTTAGTATTACATACTACATATGCAATGTTGTTATTGTTATTGTTATTGTTTTTATTTGTCCCTGACACAATTCCCTTTTTTTCTTGAAATAATACTAATGCTCCTTGTACCAATAACAATTTGTGACAGCCACAATTTCTTCCCCTTTTAATAATAACAACAACAACAAATGGTGAAACCAATAGTAATAGTAGTAGTTCGTAATTCTTTATGTCTGTCACAATGCCCTATCCTTCTTCCAGTAGTAGTTGCAATGATGATTATGATAATGATTTGTGTCTGATACAATTCCCCCCTTTTAAAATAATAAATAAGCAAACTATGAAACAAGCAGCAGTAGTAGTAGTCACAATAATCATAATAATCTTTATGTCTGCCACAGACCTCTACCCTTCTTTTAATAGTACTATGTATGCTTGTTGTAATAGTAATAATAGTATACTAATACTATTAGTATATAATAATAATGCATGTCTGATACAATTAGTAGTAATAATAATAATGCATGTCTGATACAATTGCCTTCACTTCTTGCAATAATATTAATACTACTTGTACTAATGATAATTTGTGATAGGCACAATTTCCTCCTCCTCCTCATAATAATAATAATAATAATAATAATGACAAACTGTGAAATCAACAGTAGTAGTAGCAATAAGATGAAGATGAAGATGATGAAGAAGAAGAAGTGAAACAAATGGCATTAATGATGGTGATTATGATAACCACACCTATTATTATTGTTGTTGTCTGCCAAAACGTCCTTCCCTTCTTTAAATAACAATGATAGATTACGAAACCAACTGTAAGAGTAGTAGTAGCAGTAAAAACAATACTAGGCTGTGAAACCAGCTACAATCATAATGATAACAGTCAATAGTAATAATTAATAATAATTAATAATACACTAATAATTAATATTAATTAATAATAATTAATAATACACTAATAATTAATAATACACTGAAACAAACAACAATGATGATGATAACAGCCATTGTTATTATTGTCTGCAGATGCAATTTTTTCTCCTTTAAATAGTAATAGTAATAACAATAGGCCATCACATAATGACATAATCAGTTATATTGCTGATGGTAATAAGGATAGGAATTAATATCCTTATCCTTGTAATACTCCCTGCCTCCTTTTGCCTTTCTCTGTGCCAGATTTCTCAACCTGGACCTAGTATTGAGCATTAAACATATAATGATACCCCCCCCCCCCAAATTGCATTATAAGCCACTAAAGAATGAAAGGAGGAGAGGCAAGGCGTATTAAAGAATTGTGTAAGATAAAAAGCTAAGCCTCTTGCTTCTGATATTAATAAATAAGAGAACACCCCAATTTTGGGGTTTCCTCCTCCCTGCATCACCCTGCTCCGACCCCACCCACTCTCCCCTCCTTTATTGCAGTATATTGTGAGAAATACAGCTACATTAAGAAGGCATGGAGGAAAGCAGGCCGGCTGTCTCACGTGAGCAAGTGGGACGTCCTCAGAGCTCCCCTCCTTTGGCCCCCCTCCTTTCCAAAACAGCCCACTTTTTGCTTATTGTCAGGGTCATGTGTGTGTGTGCCCCAACCTCACATACACACCAGACTATATTTGCAACGTGCCATAATCCTCCAGCGATATGCCCTTGGCTGTGGGAGATGAACTCATCCATCAGACAGGGTTTCGAGGAAGGGATGCGCGCGCACTGGCACTCAGGCACACACTCATGGATGCAGACATGTTGCTCATTTTCTCAGCATTCCTCCATCCCCCTTTCATGCCTGTCCAAGGCATTTTTTCTTCCCCGATTGATAAATCTCTCAAGGATGCAGGCAAAACAGCGGACGAGGAAGGAGCCTGTGGTTTCCCCCGGGAATATGCCTTTGTTTGTTGTGCTGCGCATGCACAATATTTAGGGTGAAATATCCAAACAGGTAGGGGTCGGGAGAATGTCTGCACACACAGAAGTACAGTCGGCTCTCCGTATCCACAAATTCTGCATCCATGGATGCAACCCATGTCATTCTCTCTCTCTCTCTCTCTCTCTCTCTCTCTCTCTCACACACACACACACACACACACACACACACACACATGCATGCATGCATGCATGCATACACAAACCAGGGTTGCCATTTTTTGATAAAAGAATAAAGGACAGGTATCTAAAAATAGGGAATTTTTCACACAAAAATTCCCTTATTTTTGTGAAAAATCCCCTATTTTTAGATACCTGTTCCTTATTCATGTGGCAACCCTAACACACACAGACATTACACACAAACACACCCATTTTAACTACAGATTCTGCGTCCACAGATTCAACCACCTATGTCATTCACATATATTCTCATTCATTCTCTCTCTATATATACACACACACACACACACACAAAATCTATAACATATAGGCCATGGTATCCACAGCGGATCCAGGAACCAAATCTCAGCAGATAACCAAGGGCCACCTGAAAACACAAATACTGTTTTGTTTCCTAACCCAGTGTTTCCCAACCTTTTTTAACATTAAAAAAAATCTGGGGGCACACCACCAACCAAAATGGCACAAAATGACACTCTAACACAGTAAAGAATGGCTGGGGGATGGTGGCTTGCTGGGAGTGCCAAAGCCGTGGGAGGGGGGAGGAGCCAGGCCATGCCAGGCCCCACCCCCTCCCTGCGGCTTCAGCTCTCCCACAGCTTCTCTAGCCTTGAGGGGGCAGTGCCAAGCCAGCGGTGGCAGAGCCAGCACAATGCTGGCTTGACACTGTCCCCTCAAGGCTGGAGCAGCTGCTGGGAGAGCTGAAGCCAGGGTAGGGGGCGGAGCCAGGCCACACCATGCCCCACCCCCTCCCCCGGCTTCAGCTCTCCCACAGCTTCTCCAGCCTTGAAGGGGCAGTGCCAAGCCAACAGTGGCAGAACCAGCACAATGCTGGCTTGGCACTGTCCCCTCAAGGCTGGAGCAGCTGCTGGGAGAGCTAAAGCTGGGGGGAGGGGACGAAGCCAGGACGCACCATTCCCCGCCCCCTCCCCCAGCATCAGCACTCCCACAGCTTCTCCAGCCTTGTGGGGGCAGTGCGAGCGAGGGGCGGGAGTCATGGCGGGAGTCATGGCAGATTGGAGGCTGGCTGGGGAAACGGTCGAAGGAGGCGGAACCCCGGCCCCTTCTTTTTCTTTGCCGCCACCTGGCCCTTCCTCCTCCTTCTCCAAGCAGCAGGAGTTCAGCAGGAGGAGGGGGGAAGGAAGGGGGCAGAGAGCACAGCAGGAGGTCCGTCACGGCACACTACTGTGCCGCATCACAGCAGTTGGGAAACACTGTCCTAACCAACCACCTCTTGGTTTCTCGAATTCCAGGTGGGTTTCTCTTAAGGAAAGGGAAGTCATTGTATAATAACAAAAGAAATAGGAAGAAAATTGTATTGTAAACAGAAAAGAATGTATCCTTGCAATTTGGGGGGAGAGACATAAGGCCTCAAATAACAATGTAGCACTGAACTTGAAAAGTTTCCTTTTCATTCCCCTTCTAGTTCTCTGAATATTAGATGTGTCTCTGTGTATATATGCACTGCAAGGGTGGCCAAAGTATATGGTCTCCAGGACTAATATTTTAAGGAGATTATGTAAAAAAAAGAACTAAATGAGATACATTCCTTATCCAAAATGCTTGGAACCAAAAGTGTTATGCATTTCAGCGTTTGGACTACTTGCAGGTAGAAAATGTGACATCTTGGAGATGGGACCCAATTCTAAACCAAATAAAATCATTTATGTTTCATATATACTTTGTACACATAGCCTGATGGTGATTTCATATGCAGTGGGGGATTTTTAAAAAGTATTTTGTGCATGAAACCAAGTTTTCAAGCAAGCAAAGGGGTCACTCTCTCGGCTCCCCATGCGGACAATTTGGAATTCTAAGTAAAGGATTCTCATCTTGTCTTTCTGAAATAATGGTGGCAAATAGTAGCTTCGCATATAGGTGATATAATAGCCAATGAAACCAACTTGCAATGCCTTCTCCCTTTGAACATGAGCGGAGATCCCAAAGAGGCCAATTTTGAAAATGCCAGAGCGGAACAACATGCCTTTTTCTCAAAGGTGGGATTTTCAAGTTGAACCATTGCACGAGGAGTGAAAGAAGAGAAGTTAAGAACGGGCTGTAAATTTCATTCTCTTAGCCTACAGCAGAGCTATGGTCAAGGAGGCCTAGGAGGTTGAGGCCAAAGCTTTGCAGACAAGGTTGCGGAGGGTGTGGTCCTCATGAGGCCTTTGAGTCATCTGGGTGTCTCCTTTGGACACAAGAACTGGGGATTACTCAGGGAAAGAAAGTTGGACAAATTGCCACTTGGAATCAACTCAGCTAGCTTCCAGTTTGTGTGCAAAATAAGAGGGTCATGACAATGAAGGCTATAAGAAGGTAAAACAATAGATAGATGATAGATGATAGATAGATAGATAGGGTCAGCAAACATACACCTTTTGGATAGATCTATCTCCCATGGAAGAACAGAGTTTTTATCACACTACAGCCAGAATCCTATTGGTTATTCCCTATTAGAGGAAGCCAATTGAGTCATTTGTTCAATGGGGAATCCACACATAAGTAAATCCCATTTCATCAGTAGATCTATTCTCTGCAACAGAAGTCTTTGTATGTTGATTCAGGTCAAGGATGGAAGGATGTCTGTTTTAATCCCATCCAACTATCCTGTTAATGACCACCCATAAGGTAACTCATTCCTTTCTATATAGGTTATCTTTCCATTCCTGCTGGCTTCATTGCTTATAGCAGTGGTTTTTCAACCTTTTTTGAGCCACGGCACATTTTTTACATTTACAAAATCCTGCAGCACACCACCAGCCAAAATGACACAAAATGACACTCTAACACAGTAATACATATAGTTAATATGTTTTTAAATGTATTTATACACTCAGTGTGAAACCTGGGTCTGTTTCGATGAACACAACATAGATATCATGACAGGAATGGCAGAAAGACACACACAAAGGTCTTGCTCAACAGCTGGGAGTTATAGTTCACCCGCAATCAAAGAGCATTCTGAACACCACCAATGATGGAATGGAATCAAACTTCCCACACAGAACTACCATAACCAAGAGAAAATACTATAGGAGTTTGGTGGGCATTGATCTTGAGTTTGGGAGTTGTAGTTCATCTATATCCAGAGAGCACTGTGGAGGGGAGGGAGGAAGACGTGAGGCGAGTCTGCGCAATAGCACCCGCACAGGTCACGTCTCCCTCCCCCCTCCCGCAGAAGCGGCAGCGTGAGCAAAGCGAGGCAAGGCAAGCAGAGCGAGGCTGGGAAGAAGGGAGTCCGAGTGGAGAAGAAAAAGTGTTCGGCAGGAGGGGGAAGAAAGGGTATTGGAGGTTCCAATTTCCCACGGCACACCTGATGATCGCTCACGGCACACTAGTGTGCCACGGCACACTGGTTGGGAAACACTGGCTTATAGCATCTTCCCATCTTAAACATCAGAGCGCCCAGTGGTGTAATGGGTTAAACCCATGTGCCAATAGATCAGCAGTTCAAATCTGGTGAGAGTGGAGTGAGCTCACTCTGTCAGCTCCAGCCCCCCATGCGAAACATGAAAGATGCCTCCCACAAGGATGGTAAAACATCAAACATCCGGGCATCCCCTGGGCAACGTCCTTGCAGATGAGCAATTCTCTCACACTAGAAGTGACTTGCAGTTTCTCAAGTAGCTTCTGACACACAAAACAATCTTAAACATGTGTGTAATATCCCTATCAATGAAGGAATCACGTTTCTGCAATGAAGGGAAGTGGATCCACAAACGGGTTCTGCCTTCAGATAGTTGTAGTTTGTGACATGGGCAAATAACAAGCACAAACATATACCCTAATCGATTTGAACCCAGCTTCCACAAAGAACAGAAATCCCCAGATACATAAGGATGCGTATCTTAACATGAAGTTGTGATCATGCAACGTTCAGTATCAATTGCGATATAAGCACAATGCAACACATGGATGTTAAGGAAATCGTCATCAATGACAGAGAATAGAACTTCATGATTCACATTCTTTCCGTTTCTTTTTCAAAAGCGAATAACCACGACATTCACTACTGCTGATGAAGACTTTGCCAAAATACATTTGATTGTATTGTGCTGATGCCTTCATTATCTCCATCTTTGTAAGATGACATCAACAACCCCTTTTTGCTCTAGGATGTATGTTTGGGAACCCAGTTCCTCCTGACCGCATGTCTATCGGGTGACACCAGATGCTGCCGTTATTCCTGGTGGGTGTCTGCATTTTTGAAAATAAAGCCAGGGCTAGACTAGGTCAGTGGCTTGCTTTCACTATAAATAGCCCCAGACACTCTATTCAGAAATACATGCTGATGCTCTTCCGCAATGTGAGCATGGCTTGTCCAATTGAGTCACATCTCAGGATGCTCAAAAGATGATCGTCTACTGATAGGCGTAACTTGGCCTCTTCAGGGGACTCCATAAAACCACACACACAAATACAAAGCATCACACTGCCTGAAACCATTGTTACATTTGTTCATTGTCTAGGGATTGGACATACTTAGTATCAAAACTCAAAACATGTATGAAGCAGGAATTTCTAATCCAATGCTAGTCAAAAGTGATGTCTCTTGGTCCATTGACTGCTAAAACCTATCGAAGTTTAGGAAAGAAATGAAGAGTTGTACCCAATGGACACACATTTGGTGCTAGTGCCCATTGAAAAAAGTAACTGCAGGTGACCCACATCAGATAGCCAGAAAATGTGGCGCAGCTGGCTGGGTGTCAACTGCATAAGATTTCTACTGATCAGAAGGTCATGAGTTCGAGGCCTGCCCGGGTCAAGGTGGGCTCTCGACCTATTGTGTAGCCTGTTGTTGATCTTTGCAACCCGAAAGACAGTTGCATCTGTCAAGTAGGAAATTAAGGTACCACTTAGTGGAGAGGTTAAATTTAACTGATTTACGAGGCCATAAAAAAGATCTCCAGGAAACACGCCAAGGAATGAAGGAGTGTGATAGCTCCCCCTGGTGGCCAGAAGTTAAATTGCCTCTGTCTGTCTTGTGTGTTTTTGTGTCTAAATGTAATGTGCACATTGTAATCCGCCCTGAGTCCCCTGCGGGGTGAGAAGGGCGGAATAGAAATAAAGTAAATAAATAAATATGTGTTACCTTAAACCAGTGGTTCCCAACCATTTTTTGACCAGGGACCACTCTCCAACATTCATACCAAAAGGGTTACGAATCAGTTTTTGGCCAACTTTAGATTCGGTTTGGTTATTTTGGATGGTGATTTAGAAAATTGCATTGAATAGACCTCATCAGCTCTAGATTCTGATGCAGAACATATGCCATCAAGTAGTCGCCATCTGCTCGCCCACAAAAAAAACGTATTTCATAATCTTCAGCAGTATAAGAGAGTTTTGTGAGACCAGTCGCTCTCATTGCAATGCTGTAGTAACAGTGAGGCCACTGATCATATTTTAGTTCTTGTGAACCACTGGTTGGGAACCACTGCCCTAAACCATTTACTGAGCAAATGGAAGACTACAGGGAAATGTACAAATGTACAAATGTGATAAAAATTAGCAACTGTGATATTTATACATTGTCCCTTTATGATTGTTATATACATTAGGCCAGGGGTGGGCAACCTACGGCCTGTGGGCTGGATCCGGCCTGGCAGCCAATTCTGTTTGGCCCGGGGAGAAGGGCGATGGGGGTGGGGCCAAGAGGAAGGGGTGCCGCTGCTGCCATCCCATCATGGGCTCTGTGGGGCCTGTGTCGGCAGACAGGCCGGAGGAGCAGCGGCTTTGGAGTGCCTGACATCCCTGGATGATCCCTGGATGGAGTGCCTGACATCACCGGGTCGCAGGGGCTGATCGCCCTGGCGACCTGGAAGACTTGATCGTGTTTTGGGTCACCAGGTCAAATAAGCTGCCCCAGATCGCCGACTGCTCCCTCTGTAGGCCTGGATCGCTTCCAGGGATGGCAGGCACTCCATAGCAGGGCGATCAGCTGGGGAACGGCTGGTGGCGAGAGCGGGCGGAGGCCTAAAGCCTCCGATCGCCTGCTGCTCTGCTCTGCGGCGGCGGCTGGGTCTGCTTTGCCATCCTCTGGGCTGGAGCCATTGGGCCATTCCATCTTGGGATCCTTCCTCTCTTGAGGATGTCAGCCTTCATCTTGGTTTGCACCTTGTCTTCTTGAATTTAATTTAATTTTAGTGGGTTTTATTATTATTTTATAATAATTGTATAATAATAATATAATAAATAATATAATAATGTTATATTATAATTTCAATATATTATAATGTCTATATATACTATAATATAATAATTATGATATTAATACTAATAATATATGAATATTTCTTGATATATTTGCATGTTAATATTAATGTGTAATATATAGTAAATATAGTAAATAAATAAATAAATTATGTAGATTAGAATGTAGTTCAGCCTTTAGGTGCAGCCCTCCATAATAATAATAATAATTATTATTATTATTATTAGGCCCTCCACTTTCACAGGGATTGGGAGCACAGAACCCCCATAAAAGTGGGTAAACCATGAATTTAAAAAATGCTATTATTTTTACTTGAGAGAACACCTTTCTATAAATCCTTAGATTCTCCAGGGTGACTTTATAGTCATCTTCTGGTGGCTGTTGATCCCAGACTCACCCTGGGGCCAAACCTGTTATTTCCCTATACTGTACAGGTTGCAAACGGGGCCAAATTATTCGAATGATTCATCATTCCTACTTTCTCCCTAATGCATTCGCTTTAACTTTACAATGAGGTGACTGTTTTTTTCAGTATAGGAAATCATGAGTGAATTCCACTCCCGCAGCAGCAATCGGAAATGGTACAACCCAGCAGCAGAGGAAAGATGTTATCCCTTCCTGCTGCATCATCAAATGTGTGCAAGTTTTAAAATGCCACACATAGAGATCGTATGAGTAATCATTCTGGATTAATAACAATGGGAGCAAACATTCCTCTGATGCATCATATCTTCCTCAATGGAGGCTGAAAGTGGCTACATGGCACAGCTTCCAAAAGGCAGAGAGAAAGAACTTGGTGGTTTATCTAAAGAGTTTCTGAAAATGTGATTCCCATTTGTCTCTATAGGGAAGAGGTGCTATCTTAGAATGCCATAGGATTCCCTCTAGAACAGACACATTTCGACATGTTGCAAGTGTGAAATCACATCCCCTCATTCTGTGTATAACATGATCCAAAAATACTGAAACTGGGTAAGCGCTTCACATTTCTTTCCTCTGAACTTTTGCTAAAAAGACATCTTTTTTTTAATGCAGCGTATTCAACTCTTTGGAGGATACTTATTTCCAGCAGTTAACACCTGACCCCAATTTTGGTGGGTAATTAGTGAACTAGATAACCACACAAAGTAGGTAATTATTTAGTCCCCAAGGGTACGGGAGAAATGGGTAATGACTGCGAACAACAGCACATCCCTAATTATTGTGCATTCGTGCTGGCCATTTGGACAAACACGACCACTCTCCCTGAATGGTTTTGCGACCAAGCAAGGAACTCATTGGATATCAGTTGCACATGTATTTATGATCTAGGCAGGATGGCACTTACCTTTTACAGTCATTCCGGCGTGGGAAATGCCCCTTGCAGGTGTCCATGTTTCCATCTTGCATATCCCTGGTCCATCACAGAAAAGATAAGGCATTTGCAAAACATAACAGAACACCATTGAACACCAGAGGCTTGAATAGCAAGGACTAGGGTTGCCACCTGTCCCGTATTATACGGGACGTCTCGTATTTTTGCTCTGAATTTCATGTCCCGTATTTGCAGCTCCTTTCCCGTATTGACAGGACAGGTGGCAGCAGGAGGCGAGGCTGGGCCAGCAGTGAGGAAGGAAGGAAGGAAGGAAGGACTCTACATGAATTCCTGGTAGCTTCCGCTCTCCCCACACAAACATTGGGCCTGGTCCAGCTTACTCACCCAAGCCAACAGCACCACCATCTTGGCGCCTTCTCTGGCTGCTCTAGCTCTCCCTCCTGAGCATAAAGAGAGGCGAGCGCAGAAGGGGAGCAGAAGGGGGAAGGGATGATTTGGTTGTGTGCACCGGGAGTGATGGACTGGAAGAGGCGGGCCTTCCTGGAAGGAAGGGAGGGCGGAAGGGGCGGGGGGCAGCGGCAGGAGGCGCTCACTGAGAGAGGGAGCCAGAATGAGGTTCGCGCACACAGTCGCTTGCATCTCGGGCCTGCTGGGGATTCTGGGCCTTGTGTAATGGTCACGGCGGAGGCAAAGGAGGAGGAGGGGATGAGGAGGCGATGGCGGGAGGTTTCCCTGGTAGTGTGAGAAAAAATAAGGCCATGTGAAACATAACCTCAGTTATGTTTTATGAAGTGTCCCTTATTTTTGTGAAAAATCCTGTATTTTTAGGTAAATGTTTCTTATTTCTTATACCAAAAAGGGGCAACCCTAGAAAGGCATGTTCATATCTGAGATAAAAGCTTCCAAGCTGCCCCCTTGGCCCCATGTACAAAAATAGACACATCTAAAAATGGCTGTTCTTCCATAATGTTCCAAATCTGCCACCTGTAGCACCTGGTGGGTTTCATGTCTGTGGTGTGGAGAGCCCATTCCATGCTACAAGAGATATCCAAGGTGCTTATGAATGAATAAGTCAGACTTAAAGTTCAGACTGAAATCTGGAGCAGATCCAGAAATCCATGCACATGGAGGCCACCACAGAGTAGAAAGACCTTCATCATGTTCTGTCTCACAGCCAAATCAGCTTGGCTTCGATCCCATTCATATAAGTGGGATTTATATGTGACCTGCCTTTTCCTGTGTGTCTGCTGCTTTCAGGATCCAGAATGGCTGGAATCATGGGGACTTCCCAAAATCAGAGTAAGTGAGATTAAGGAAGGAAGCCACAGGACGATGAGAATACATTCTTTTACCATATCTAAGAAGTGCACTCCCACCATGTTGTGAAGGGTTCTTTGATGCAAGCTCAGGTACCTTTATCCAGTTTGTCCTTTGGCATGACATAGTAACAATGTTCCCTATTAAAGATGTACTGTGTGACCCCATTATGCTTGGGTGATATGTTCCAAGACTACACATGGATGCTTGAAACCATGGATAATAGAGAATCCTATATATGGTTGTTGTTTTTTTTTACTATACTTGCACCAGAAGCATAATATAGACGTAGGGAGGCACACAAACATTTCTGAGTGGAGGAATACTTTTCAGAGAATGGATAGGTGAAACCATGGATATCAAATCCATGGAGAAGAGGGTTGTACTTGAAATTCTTCATCGTGTTTCTTCTTGAATTTTAGCAATATTCATTCTACTGCAGTAATGTCTCTGAAATTTGGGACTTACTCTGCACACAAAATTTGCAAGTGGTCTGATTAATTTAGGGTCCTTCTCAATACAGGTTTTTCTATCATTTAAAATAATTGTTTTCAAACATTCTTTGCATCTCTATTCTATTTTTGAAGGAAAAATGCATTTGGTTACCAATAAGGAATGAATTAATTGGCCGTATGTTAGGTGGCAACAAATTTACATCTGTGGCCTCATCAACATTTGGCAAGATTTGACTATCTTTATGGTGCATGTGACCAATCACAAAAAATGTAGATGTAGCTCTAAAGACATACGACACAATTGCACGATAACCACAACAGAGAAATATTATCACAATCTCACTGGTCCATTTGAACCCCATCTGCATTAGTAAATTGACAAAATGGGGTGGGGGGAGAGATAGAAGTGACCCATGCTTGCGGTATCACTTCTTGCCTTGCCACTTATGAGGATACAATGATTCTTATTGATCCTTAAGGACATCAAGACCTTGTTGACAGCTTGAGAAAATCAACACAGCGAATGTGAGATGTCTGGTCAAGATATGGCCCATAGCAACTTGCTGAGGGAGTTTATGTTAATTGTCCTGCAGGTGAACAGAGATCAAACACTTCCACTTTGAGAAAGACAACCAGATGTTTTGTATAACCACTGGCTTTGGTCCTGCTGACTGGAAGATGATGGGAATTGCAGTTCCCATCCCTTTAAAACATTGTAGCCCAAACATCTGGAGATTGGTGTCATTCTGCTGACCTCTGAACCAGAAAATGTCTGCCTTGAACTCTTTGTGCTGCGCAACTACTGAAGATGCTCAAACCTTACTATTTCATTTGGGTTCCGGAATACACTTGGAAGTACACAATGACAGTGTCTCCAGGCCCGGATTACCCATAAGGCCACCCTAGGCTATGGCCCAGGGGCGCAGGCCAAGGGGGGCGCATTTCACGGACAAAAAAGGTTCTCTCTCTCTCAGCGGAATAACGGGGGGAGAGCGCTGCAAGGGGGCGGGGGAGGAGGGAATGGCGCCCCCCTCGCTATCGCCCCTGCCCCCTTGTCAAGGAAGGAGGGCGCAAGGAGGAGGAGGAAGGAAGGGAAGCCCCCAGGGCCTCTGCCAGGCATGCGCGGCACCCAGGAACATGGTGGAGGAGGCAGAGGTGCTTGCGCCCTCCTTCCTTGACAAGGGGTGCTGCCGGGGGTGGGGCTTCCCTCCGCCTCCTCCTCCTCACACCCTTCCTTGAGTCGCACGAGGAGGAAGAGGCAGAGGAAAGCCCCACCCCCGGGGCCATTGCTGGGAGTGGGGCTTCCCTCCGCCTCCTCCTCCTCGCACCCTTCTTCCTTGAGTCACGCAAGGAGGGGGAGGGGGAGGGAAGCCCCGCCCCAGGGACACAGCCGGGGCGGGGCTTTCCTCCACCTCCTCCTCCTCGTGCGACTCAAGGAAGAAGGGAGCGAGGAGGATGAGGCGGAGGGAAGCCCCGTCCCGGGGGCTGCTGCCGGGGGCGGGGCTTCCCTCCGCTGCCGCTGCCGCTGCCTCCTCGCGCGACTCGAGGAAGAAGGGTGTGAGGAGGCGGAGGAAAGCCTCCGGGGCTGCTGCTGGGGGTGGGGCTTCCCTCTGCCTCCTCCTCCTCCTCGCAGTGGAAAGAAGGAATGTGGGGGAGGGTGTGGTAGAGGTTGGTTTGGGGGCGTAATTCCAATGTGTGGCCTAGGGCGCCAAATGAGGTTAATCCGGGCCTGGGTGTCTCTTTAGCACAGTACTAATATTGCCAATAGTTTGAAAAGGGAGAAAGTGTCAGCAGATTGATAAGAATCATGCCTTGGCATCACACTGATGACCTCATTGTGGTCAACAAGGCCGTGGTGTCAACGTGATGGCCTGAAGCATGCCAAGACATACTCTCGCCTCTTGACACAGACCCTCCAAAGCTGGATGTTTGAGGTATGACGGCTCTTTTTATCATTTCTCAAGATCAGTGGTTATTCGTTAGGCTTGCTTGCCAAAGAGCAATTTGGATCTAGGAAGTGATTCATAGGGCAGGAAATGTAATATTTATTTATTCTAAAAACTCCTACTCTGCCTCCCAGCTTGTGAATGAGCTCTTGTAGTGGCTTACAAATGATTCCAGTTCAAGCTGTAATGGGCAATAAAATGATTATCAATAAGACATTTTGAAAAACAACACCTATGAACCAACAAAAGAAAGGGAGGATGAGCATTGTGGTGATAAGATAACAAAAAAAATACAGTGGGGGAAAAGTATTTAGTCAGATACCAATTGTACAAGTTCTACCACTTAAAAGATGAGAGAGACCTGTAATTTTCATCATAGATCGACCTCAACTATGAGAGACCACGTGAGAAAGCATATCCAGAAAAATCACATTGTCTGATTTTTAACGAATTTATTTGCAAATTATTGTGGAAAGTAAGTATTTGGTCACCTACAAACAAGCAAGATTTCTGGGCCTCACAGACCTGTAACTTCTTCTTGAAGAGGCTCCTCTGTCCTCCACTCATTACTTGCAGTAATGGCACCTATTTGAACTTGTTATCAGTATAAAAGACACCTGTCCACAACTTCAAGCAGTCACACTCCAAACTCTACTATGGTGAAAGTCAAAGAGCTGTCGAAGGACACCAGAAACAAAATTGTCGCCCTGCACCAGACTGGGAAAACTGAATCTGCAATAGGCAAGCAGCTTGGTGTGAAGAAAACAACTGTCGGAGCAATAATTAGACAATGGAAGAGATACAAGACTACTGAGAATCTCTCTCGACCAGGAGCTCCACGCAAGATTTCTCTCCATGGGGTGAAAATGATCACAAGAATGGTGAGCAAAAATCTCAGAACCACAAGAGGGAATCTAGTGAATGATCTGCAGAGAGCTGGGACCAACATAACAAAGGCTACACACTATGCCGCCAGGGACTAGGATCCTGCAGTGCCAGATGTGCCCCCCTGCTTAAGCCAGTACATGTCCGGGGCTGACTGGAGTTTGCTAGAGAGCATTTGGATGATCCAAAAGAGTATTGGGAGAATGTCACATGGTCACATGAAACCAAAGTAGAACTGTTTGGCTGAAACACAACTCGTCGTGTTTGGAGGAGAAAAAAAATGCTGAGTTGCATCAAAGAACACCATCCCTATTGTGAAGCATGGGGGTGGCAACATCATGCTTTGGGGCTGTTTCTCTACAAAGGGACCAGGGAACTGATCCATATACATGAAAGAATGAATATTGTGAGATTTGGAGTGTAAACCTCCTTCCATCAGCAAGGGCCCTGAAGATGAAACATGGTTGGGTCTTTCAGCATGACAATGATCCCAAGCACGCTGCCAGGGCAACAAAGGAGAGGCTTCGTAAGAAGCATTTCAAGGTCCTGGAGTGGCCTAGCCAGTCTCCAGATCTCAACCCTATAAAAAACCTTTGGAGGGAGTTCAAAGTCCATCTTGCCCAGCAACAGCCTCAAAACATTACTGCTCTTGAGGAGATTTGCATGGAGGAATGGGCCAGCATACCAGCAGCAGTGTGTGCCAACCTTGTGAGGACTTACAAAACACGTTTGACCTCTGTCATTGCCAATAAAGGATATATAACAAAGTATTGAGATGAGCTTTTGTTATCAACCAAATACTTATTTCCCACCATAATTTGCAAATAAATTCATTAAAAATCAGACAGTGTGATTTTCTGGATGTGTTTTCTCATGTTGTCTCTCATAGTGGAGGTCTACCTATGATGTCAATTACAGGCGTCTCTCATCTTTTTAAGTGGGAGAACTTGTACAATTGGTATCTCACTAAATACTCCCCCCCCCCCACTGTAGTTTTGGCAACTACAAAACATATAGTATTAAAATGAAAATGTTCATTTGTTAAGTGCCAGCAAGTAAACTTTGACTTATGGGAACTCTATGAATGAGAGAACTCCAACCAGGTCTTGTAAACTCAAGGCTGTGGTTCCATGACAGTGTCGCTCCATCAGCTGAACATTAACAAAACTACAAATAAATGACCATAGGTGATTAGTATGACTTTAAAGCCAACAATGATGACACAGAAATAATTCAAGATTTTCCATACCTTGGCTCAGTCATTCCTCAGAATGAGGAATGCAGACAAGAAATCAGAAGACGACAAGGACTTTGAAAGTCAGCTATGAAAGAACTAGACAAGATCTTCAAATATCAAAATATATCAAGGGCTACTGAAGTGAGAAGGAGCTTTCCATCCCCATGCAGTGGGAATGGAGAGAAATTAGCCTCCCCTCCCAAGGGAGAATGGTTGGTTCTGAGGAACCAACCAGAAAGGCTATAGCCTTAGCTCAACCCTCTTGGCTCATTCTGAGCCTGTTTGGTGACCCACCATGTCCTCCCATTTAACAGTATACCCATGGTTACCTTCTGGGACTGGGTAGGAATTTTTACTTCTCCTATGTTCTAGGAAGGTTTTTCGCCTATATACTGTTTTTAGGGGCTACCTGGGATGGTGTGTCATTTAAATAGGTTAGCGTAAATAGAGCGGAAGATCGGATATTCGGTGTACACCCAAGGCACCCCCTTCAAAGGTGAACACCTGTAGCTAAAGCACTCACCTGCCGACCACTTAGATGGGGTGAGGTGAAATCAATTGGCCTTAAATTGGTGAGAATCTGGTCTCAATAACTTTGAAGGAGACTTCTCCAGGTTTCCTTAGAGGTTGCCCAGTTGTAACTTTCTGGGGGACCTAGGTGTTTCGCCCAAGTCGCCGAGGAGTAATCCAGGTATGGATGCTACCTTGGCTTTGCCCCTCACCAAGTTCAAGACACACCTTAGTTAGAATGGCAAATGTTAAATAGGTAATTTTAATAAAATTGCCCATTTGAACCCAAGTTATTGTTGTCAGTCTCCTTATTTTGGGGGTGGGCGGGCAATAGTTCATGCCATTGTATTTCTCCTTCGTATGAATGGTTTAAAAATCTGGACAGTGAAGAAGAGGCACCTTCTGAGTAAGTGTTATTGTAAGTCAGTGGTTCTCAACCTATGGGTACCCAGATGTTTTGGCCTTCAACTCCTAGAAATTGTAACCGCTGGTAAGGGCAAAACATCTGGGGACTCACAGGTTGAGAGCCCCTGCCATAAGAATTTAATGGTTAATCACTGCAGAGTTTTATGGGAGCTATCTGAAGTGCTGAGCTAGTTTGGGAATATGGTTCAGCACCTTGGAGACTTCCTGTAAACCACTATCATAAAACCTGGATTCTCTCCCATAAAGTTCAAGAAGAATGCACCATCCCAAAAGAATTCACCATAGACCTTTCCTTACTGAGCACATGTCTCTCCACAGTGGTCTACAATTTTTTGCATACAGTACAGACTACCCTTTCCATTCTTCTCTTATCCAAAATACATTTCTGTGAATAGGTTTTGTCATGGCATCGATATTTGTTTGTTTGGTTTTGCCACAGTATCACATTGTTGGCACACATTATTTGGGAAACAACTGTAAACTGTGTGCAGAATGAGGAACTCACCTTGTATCATCCCGGTTCTTTTTCCTGCATCACATGAAGAGCATTTGCTTCGGTTTAAAATTCTCCAGTCTCCTAGTTGGTCCAATTGGGTTCCTTTGCTTCATGAAGGCTTCTCTGTTGCCATCATTGGTGGTCATGCATTAGTCTTTCCTGAGGCTGCCATGTTTCAGATTGTGTAGAACACTTGGGAAGATTTTGAACACTTGGAAAGAAGCATGTAAGTACATAGAACAAATGTGCAAACACAAATTTGCTATCTGATGGAGTGATGGAAGGTAGAGTGGGATGGTGGAAAGCCAGGGGCGGTCTAAGGTAATTTTAAATGGTAAGCGAACACTATTTTGCCCCCCAAATCACTTGACAACAAAAGAGGGCAACAGATGGGGCACCTGCCTGGCAAAGGAGGGAAAAGGGATGAAGGGACGCGCCCCCAATTCAGGAGCTGCCGTGTGCCTATGTAAAAGGGACCAAATAGAGAGGCTGCTTCTCTTTTTCCTTGCCGCCGACCCCCTACCCTGGTCCACCTCGCTCTCCCACATCCCAAACCCCCTCTGTGTGGATACGGGGTCTACCTGCTTCCACTGATGCCTCCTTTTCCGCGGCACACACACACCCCGCCCCCCTCCGCCGCTGTTGCTCGGCGTCTGCTCCCGCCCCGGCCGGTCTGCGCCCTTTAAAGGCGGGCGGAACCATTGTGCGCCCAAGGGGGGAGGGGAGTGGGCTAGGAAAGATGCCAGAAAGAGACCCTGCTCCACCTTCCTTCCCCCGGTTGAGCAATCCCTTATCCTTTGCGTGCCTTTCCCAAGCTTTCTCCTCTCTGGGGAAAGGAGGCTTTAGAGATTCTGCCTTCCTCTTCGTTGCCATGCACGCCCACCCCCCCTCCTTTGGAAATGTACCCTTTACCCAGATGACGCCCCATGCAGCGGTGTCCTTTGCTTATATGGTAGGACCGCAATATGGTGGAAAGCATTCCCTATTTAAATGCGAGGCTTAAACCTGGCCATTCCATCTGAGTTTATTGGGAAAGAGAGGTGAGGCTAAGAGCATCTCTCCTTTAGTTTGACCCAACAGCCATTGGGATCCTTGCAAAGCAGAACATTCCCATCAGAGACCATTATATAAAAGGAAGAGTTGGGTCATGAGAATTTCTCTCTTGGCTTGACTCTATGTCCATCCTTGCTCTACTAGTAACCATTCTAGTTGGTCATAATTCCACATTAGTACATAATATCTCTATCATATACCCTCCAACATTTTACAATTGGGACAGATGTGTTTGAGTGTGGAAAAGGTGGTAACATTATTATTAAGGGAGAACACTCATGGTAGTAGCGACTGCAGCAGTTTCCTTTTGCCTGGGCCTACTGGGAAGAGCATGATCTCACCCCTTCTTCTCTTTCCCTCTGCAAAGTAAACTGGGTTCAAAATTAGATCCCCAGTTTGCAGCTTGTGGCAATGGAAGCAAGCTGAGGACAAAGGTGGAGGGTGAGAGGAAGAGAGAGAAACTGGAATGTTTAAGAAGTGTGGTGACAGGGGAGTAACCAAAACCATCCCGGCCGAATCAGGATAGTTGGAGAGTCGGGTGCAAAAGATTTGTTAACCCGAATCTCAGTTGTTTCTCTGTTTCACTCTCTTCACTTTTGTGTCATATAAATAACACAGGCTTGTTGTAGGTTTTTTGGGCATATGGCCATGTTCTAGAAGCATTCTCTCCTGACGTTTCACCTGCATCTATGACAGGCATCCTCAGAGGTTGTGAGGTCACAACCTCTGCGGATGCCTGCCATAGATCCAGGTCTGTTGGAAACTAGGCAAGTGAGGTTTATATGTGGAATGTCCAAGGTGGAAGAAATAACTCTTGTCTATTGGAGACATGTATGAATGTTGCACCGGGAATGTGGCGCAGCTGGTTAAGTGTGAGCTGCATAAGAGCTCTCTGACCAATAGGTCATGAGTTCGAGGCCTGCCCAGGTTGAGGTGGGTGCTTGACCTTTAAGTGTAGCCTGCTGTCAACCTTTGCAGCCTGAAAGACAGTTGCATCTGTCAAGTAGGAGATAAAGGAACCACATTAAGTGGGGAGGCAAATTTTGACTGAATTATGAGGCCATTAAAGAACTCCAGGAATGCGGAAGGAATAACAAGGGACGCTGTGAACGCTGAGAGATGAGGAGTGCGTCAGCTCCCCCTGGTGGCCAGAGTTTGCCTCTGTTCATCTATATGTGTCTATGTGGAAACGGCAGGGATTGTCTGCTAAGTATGTATACCTGTAATCCGCTCCAAGTCCCCTTCGGGGTGAAAAGAGCGGAATATAAATAAAGTGTATTATTATTAATTGGCTACCCTAGTTAGCATTGACACAAGCTAACACCTTCCAACAAAGGATGCCTTCAGGCAGGAAGCAGTCAGACTTTGAATCTACAAGGCCATTCAATCCTTGTGTCAGCAGGACTGAAGACCGACAGGTTGGAGGTTCGAATCCAGGGAGAGCGCAGTTGAGCTCCCTCTGTTCGCTCCAGCTCCCCATGCGGGAACATGAGAGAAGCCTCCCACAAGGATGGTAAAACATCAAAACATCCAGGCATCCCCTGGGCAACGTCCTTGCAGAAGGTCAATTCTCTCACACCAGAAGCGACTTGCAGTTTTTCAAGTCACTCCTGACACGAAAAAAAAAGTTTTAAATCGGTCAGTAAGTGGCCCATTATTTCTCCATATCTTTGTGCCTGGCCTCTTTATTTCATGGTGGGGATTCAATGTATTTAGCCCCACCACTTACGGCCCTAGACATATTCTATAACTCCCTCTCCAGCAATGCCACAAATAGCAATGGGATCGGATGAATGTTTCGCCCTTGTTGTCCGGTGCCTGTCTCGGTTTCTGAATCATTATGACATTATAGTTGAGAACCGATCACACCCAGAGATTCAGCTAAACAATTTCAAATGGCAAAATTCGCCTAAATGGCCCCTTTTATGGGAGCAATCCAGGGCCTGCAATTTGAAAAGCCGATGAATGGAACACATACAAATAAAAGCGGTTTACTTGAGACGCCTCAAACTGAGATGAGTGCAGTATAATCCTATGCAACCAGGTCTTCTCTGCCTGTCTCATATCAGTAAGAGATTTCATTTCAGATAGAAACACAGAAGCCCTTTGATTTCAATCCTTTCATATTTTCCACCTGCATATTGGCAGCGTGCTATTAATTAAACATCTATTTATAACTGGGATTTCGAACTAGATGCTCTAAAAACCTTAACCAGAACCTGTTTAATCTCACAACATGTCTTTAGTGTTTTAAATTTAAGTCTGGGCTCTGTTGTAAGCTGGTTTTATCTCCACACTGCCCTATGATCTTGTGATAAAGGGCCAGACAGAAATACTGGGTTGCTGTGAGTTTTCCGGGCTCTATGGCCATGTTCCAGAAGCATTCTCTCCTGACGTTTTGCCCCCATCTATGGAAGGCACCCTCACATTGAGACAGAAATATTTTAATGGTGATGAGAAAATGGAAGGTTTCATTTCTTCTTTCTGTCCTCATTAAGAAATGGGTGACATTTTATTTATTTTATTTATTTACGACATTTTATTTATTTACGGCAGCAGCAGCTGTCGATGAGTTACTGATTGCAGCTCGATCTGTGCCCCTCCTGGCTAGTTAGATCATGTCAGGAGGGGTTACGAGACCCCCTGTGTAGGATAATCAACAGCTCCCTTGAGCAAGGAATGTTTCCAGGGGGTTTGAAAGAGGCCATGGTAAGACCGCTACTGAAGAAACCGAATTTAGATCTTTTGGTTCCCTCCAATTACCGCCCAGAATCGAATCTATCGTTTCTGGGCAAGGTAATTGAGAGGGCAGTAGCGGATCAGCTGCAACAGTTCTTAGTTGACACAGCTGGACTTGATCCCTTCCAGTCTGGCTTCCGTATTGGGCATGGGACGGAAACCGTGCTTGTCTCCATTACAGACCAACTTCGCTGCCAGCTCGACCAGGAGCGGTCAGCACTGCTTGTGTTGTTAGATCTCACAGCAGCTTTTGACATGGTAGATCATGCAGTACTGACCCACCGTTTAGCCATGAGAGGAGCCAGAGGGACTGCCCCTAAATGGGTGGCTTCCTTTCTCCAAGATCGGGGACAATGTGTGGAGGGGGGAGGGACGGTCTCTGGAAGACTCCCTTTAGGTTGTGGGGTCCCCCAGGGTGCCATCCTTTCCCCTCTATTGTTTAATATCTATGTGCGTCCACTGGCCTGACTGGTTCGCAACTTTGATCTGGAGTGTCACCAATACGCTGATGACACCCAGCTTATGCTGAGAATGGATGGCAGGCCGGATACCATACCTGATTGTTTCCATCAATGCCTAGAAGCCGTGACTGGATGGCTGCATGCCAGCCGGTTGAAGGTGAATCCGTCAAAGACGGGGATCTTATGGCTGGGTTGCCCTGGGTTGGATGGATGCCGGCTGCCTCCCCTGGACGGCAAGCTTTTAAGCCCGTCGTCTTCAGTAAGAAGCCTGGGGGTCCAATTAGACCCATTGCTATCAATGGAGATGCAAATCTCCACGATATGCAGGACTGCGTTTTTCCATCTATGGCAGGCTAGACAGCTGGCTCTCTATCTACCCAGGAGCGATCTAGCCATGGTGATCCAGGCAACAGTCATATCGAGACTGGACTACTGTAACACCCTCTACATTGGCCTTCCTTTGTCATCAATCCGGAAACTCAAGCTAGTGCAAAATGCTGCTGCTCGACTGCTGGTGGGAGCACCGCATGGGAGCACATTACACCTATTCTGCAGCAATTGCACTGGCTACCAATAGAGTACCAGATTGCTTTCAAGGTGTTGGTCTTTAAGGCCTTGTATGGTCTAGGCCCAGTGTATATGAGGGACCGCCTTACCCCATATGTTCCCTCAAGATCACTACGCTCGGAAGAGCAAAACCTCTTAGTAGTTCCATCCATTCATTCCTGCCAGTTGTCCACAACCAGATCAAGAGCCTTTTCCATAGTGGCGCCATCGCTATGGAATTCAATGCCAGACGAAGTCCGTGCCATTAAGGAATTGGCCCCATTTCGGAGAGCCTGTAAAACGTCCCTTTTTAGGCAGGCTTTTAACCTAAATGGCTCCTGAGGAAGACGTCAAATTCTGGAGTCCTATATAAACTGTTGTTTTTATGCTCTGTTTTATATTGTTGCTGATCTTAAATTGAATTGTTGCTTTTTTATAAATTGATTTTATGTAAACCGCCCCGAGCCTGATGGAAGGAGCGGTATACAAGAATGAACAATAAATAAGTAAAATAAATAAATGTATATGCCGCCGTTCTCACCCCGAAGGGGACTCAGAGCGGCTTACAAGTAAAATGTAAATACAATATATTATATTATTGCCATAGCACAATATTAATATTATATTTTACATTGTACTATAACATTATACTGTAATATTATTAGTAGTAATTCTACATTAGCTCTATGATTAATGGTCCTTTTAGCAAGAGGATGATAATGATGATGATGATGGCATTTACATCCAATTTACCACATTGGTGTAACCTTTGCAGATTTGGTTATTCATGGATTTAATTAATAGGATCTTTGTAGGAAACTGTAGGTTCTCCACCATGATCTTGTGGTCCACATTTGCTAGATGTTGGCTATAGCATCACAATGGGGGAGACAGACATTCTGAAAGAAGACTTCTCTAGACATGTTTAGGTCCTTTGGCCTGCATAAATAGGAGTCTATTGTCTAGATCAGGGCTGTCCAACAGGCGGCCCTGGGGTCGTACACGGTCCCCGAGCCCCTTCCCTACGGCCCCCTAACTTGTTTTAATAAAATACAAATTAAAAATAAAATTAATTTTTTTTAAAAAAATCTACTTCCGGGTTTAGGCAAGCATCGCGAGACTACGCCAGCCACAGATGGGATTTCGAGGGTGGTCGAAATCCCATCTGTGGCTGCGTAGTCTCACGATAGCTGCCGAAATCTCGGGTCCCGCGGGATTTGCGGCCGGGCCGGGGCGCGCGCCTCCTCCCCCCTCACGGCTTCTTCCAGGCCAGCCCCCATTCCCTTAGAGAGAGGGAGGAGGGGAGTGAGGCAGGGAAAGCCCCTCCTGGCTCCGTCCTCTTCCTGTGGAGGGCCCTCGCTTCCCACCCCACAGATGGGAGAGCCGCCGTGCCCGGCCTGAGCTTGGCCTCGGCTCCAGCGAGGCTCTTCAGGGACGGCGGCGGCGTTGGCACTTCAGCCCTGTGGCGGGGCTCCCGCAGTATGGGTAAGGAAGGGCCTGGCTCGAATCAATCAATCTAAAAACAGTGGGACGTTGGGTGAGGGGGGGAGGTGTCCCTCAGCGGCTGTTTCCTTGGCGAAGCTTTCTTCCTCTCCTCCGTGCCCCCTCCCCCTTGTTGTGCTGCCTTCCCCTGCGTGCAGGGCGCAACATGGCTTCCTTTGTGCCTGCCCCCGCGGCTTGTTTTCCCTTCAGGGAGGGAGGGAGCTCTTTGGGCCTCCTCCACCCGCCTCTGGGAAAGGAGGCCCCATCAAGCCCTGCGACGGCATTGAGGTGTTTGGGGTTTTTTTGGTGTGTCCCAATTTGAGTGTGGACTCAAATAACTCAAAGGTATTAGGAAACATTCCCCCAAATCCACCAGTGTTCCCATTTGGGTATATTGTGTATTCATGCCAAGTTTGGTCCAGATCCATCATTATTTGAGTCCACAGTGCTCTCTGGATGGAGGTGAACTACAACTCCACAACTCAAGGTCAATTGTAAGTAAATTGGAGCTGAGGAGGGGCCGGAGCCAGGGGGGGCCGGAGCTGGGGAAGGGGGTGGAGCTGGGGGAGGGGTGGGGGCGGAGCTGGGGAGGGGCCAGATCTGGGGGCGGAGGCAGACCCTTCGGCCCCCCAGGTGATCAGTGACCGGAATTCCGGCCCTTGGGCCCGTAGAAGTTGGACAGCCCTGGTCTAGATCAGGGGTGGGCAATTACCGGCCCTCCAGGTGTTTTGGACTTCAACTCCCAGAAATCCTAGCCAGTTTACCAGCTGTTAGGATTTCTGGGAGTTGAAGTCCAAAATACCTGGAGGGCTGGTAATTGCCCACCCCTGGTCTAGATCCAGGGAAGTCATGCTACCCATGCTCTATTCTGACTTGGTTAGACCACACTTGAAATCACACTGTGTCCAATTCTAGGCACCGCAATTAAAGGGAGATGTTGACAAGTCGGAATGTGTCCAAAGGAGGGCGACTAAAAAGATCAAAGGTCTGGAGAACAAGCCCAATGAGGAGTGACTGAAAGAGCTGGGCATGTTTGGCCTGCAGAAGAGAAGGCTGAGAGGAGACATGATGAGGGCCATGTATCAAGATGTGAGGGGAAGTCATAGGGAGGAGGGAGCAGGCTTGTTTTCTGTTGCCCTGGAGACACGGACACAATGAAGCAATGGCTTCAAACTACAGGAAAGGAGATTCCATCTGAACATGAGGAAGAACTTCCTAACTGTGTGAGAGAGCTGTACAGCAGTGGAACTCTCTGCCCCAGAGTGTGGTGGAGGCTCCTTCTTTGGAGGCTTTGAAACAGAAGCTGGATGGGCCATCTGTTGGGGGTGCTTTGAATGTAATGTTCCTGCTTCTTATCAAGGGATTGGACTGGATGGCCCACAAGATCTCTTCCAACTCTATGATTCTATGATTCTCTGGCCAGTTTCTAGAACTTAGAAGTTACTAGAAAGGTGAAAACATATACGATTTTTAAATGTGACTACATTTTTGTACTTTCACGTGGGCCCTGCACTACTAACAAGAGCAAATTTGGAGGGCCTATTGAATTACAGCCCATATTTCTCCTAAAATTGCGACACACACACACATACATATATATCTCATAAAGTTAGAACTGAAAAATTGCCCTGAGGTGCCCTCTGTGGATTCAGTGGCTTCCAGAGCATTTTGAGTATAGATCATATTCCAAAAACTCTCCTCCTTCATCCAGGCCTCAGATTGGCAAGATCCCTATAGCTGTAATCCTAAACATGCTTTCTAGGAATCGGGCCTCTCTCTCCCCCCCCCCCCAACTTACCCAGTTTATTTTGACTTAACATTTCAGACATCATGACTCACTATTTCACAAAAGGGAGCTGGACCCTTTTCTGAGACTTCGACTTGATGTCGACAGGGTTTCTCTCTTTCCTTTGCTTGACAAAAGTCAAGGGAAACTAAGCGTGATCATTTACTCCGCCGTGTGGCAAGATTATTTCAGTAAATCTATTCTATACGCTTAGCATGTAATGCACTGGGATTGAAATACAGAGGTTACATAAACCCACCAAGTCTCCGTGGTTACCTCAAAGTTGGCCGGGCATTGAGGACGCCTGCCAAGACCATTTGGCAGATGGAGCGTGACAGTTCCAGGAAAAAGATGGAATATTCTGAGAATACGTGGAGGAGTCTGCCCGGTGGCTTTTGTCACAACAACCCATCCGTGTCCACTTAAAACAGACCCCTCGAAAAGTTTATTTACATGCAGTCTATTTATATAGATCTCAACAACATTTTCTGTTTTAATGGGGAGAATCTCTTGAGTCATAATTCCATAGCATTGAGCTATGGCAGTTCAAGTGGTGTCATACTGCATTAATTCTACAGTGTAGACCAGGCATGAGCAAACTTTGGCCCTCCAGGCAGTTTGGACTTCAACTCCCATAATTCCTACTGGCTGATAGGGGCCGGAGAGATAGCATAGCAGCAGTAACAGCAGCTGTGCTGGCAATCTGAAGGTTGCATGTTCGAATCCCGGGCTGGTCTGGATACCCAGCTGTGAGCCCTGTCCACTGTTCACCCAACAGTTCGAAAACAGCTCAGCTGTGATTAGATAAAACTGGGAACTTCCTAGCGGGAAAGGATCTTTTCAAGAAGGACTTACAACGCGTAAATAAAGTAAGATTGGCTGTCGGAAGGTGGAATGTGGAAAACAGAGGCTCTTCGTCATGAGGATGAAGCAACAGCACCCCCTTATGATGTAATGACACAATCACACCCTGTGACGCACCCTGTGACGCAGCCTGAAGAAAAATCCTTCTAAAAATTATTTTTTTTATATTTTTTTATTATTTTGAGTAATAGTGATACATTATATGAAAAGAACACATAGTAAGTGACTAAACTTCCCAAGTATGGTTAGTAAGAATTCTCCTTGGTTACGGGGTAGGGTGTGTGGAATAGATAGAGGGAAGGTATGGTAAGAAAATAATAAAAAAGAAGAGAAAGAGAAAAGGAGAGAAGGGGGAGGAAAAATCCTTCTAAAAATTGTACTTGTTATATGTTGTATGTTGTATGTAATTGTATGTGGAACCGGAAGGGACTGTCTGCCGTATGTGTAAATAGTTCCCTTCGGGTGAGAAGAGCGGAATATAAATAAAGTGTATTATTATTATTATTATTATGGGTGTTGCAGTCCAAAATGCCTGGAGGGCCAAAATTTGCCCATGCCTGGTGTAGATGCAATCTTAGTCCTCCAGAATGGAAACTATTTCCATTTACTTATTATAGAACTATGTGTTACACTTAGGAGCCAACTCTGTCATCTCAAGACCAAGCATAACATGTCAATCCTTTTTCTCTGTATGAGACCAGGACCTCAATTTGCCCCTTTAAGGCGGAGAGCAAACTAGGTTTCTGGCAAATGTTGACCTTGGAAACTCCAATCTTTCGTTTTCTTGAAGGGAAAACGAAACATGAAAAAGGAAGTTGTGGTGTTTGTAGGACCACATAAACCATTTATTGAAAAATGTGTGTGCCCTTCAAGGCCACAAACGTTCTTCCTGCCAGAGTAATGAAAGAGAGAATAAGATTTAAGAGGTCATGACTATGGCATAGCTTCAGTTTTGTCTCAACAGTCTTCCTGCAGATGTTGACCACAGAAGATCTAGAGATTTCTAGAGATAATGTATTAATCGGATCCAGCAATAACATTGGCCAACACCCATTTCTGGTTATATTTGAACAAACTGGCATCAGTTTTCCCCATCAGCTCTAGTTTTTGAGATACAGAACATATGCTATATACCAGTTGGCATCTGCTCAGTTGGCATCTGTTAGGAATTGTAGAAGTCCAAAACACCTAGAGGCCCGAAGTTTGCCCATGCCTGGTCCATCCAATACAATTTCTTGAATCAGTGCCCCAAATGACCCCAGAAACGGACATAAAACACCAAGACACTAAGATTTTTGTGTTTGTTGGGGCTGTGATAATCAAAAAGTTGAATTGTCAACTGAACCTAACAAATTGTTCTTTATGGGTCTACGACACCCAACACCCCCCCCCCCTCCAATCAGCATGGCTACAACTACTCTGGGTGAGTGTTCACTCATCTAACTCCCACCCAACTTTTCTTAAACCTGAAACCTGGTCATTTGAGGTAAGAATATAAATTCGATGAAAGCATCCTCCTGCAAAAGGATAGATTGAAAGAGAAAGTGGAAATGAGATGCCATGTGAGTTTTCCCCTCACTACCCACAAAGAGAAAAGGCCAAACTTTTCTCAGAAGGTAACCAGAGATTCTCAACATCTTGAATGAGATTGCTTGAGCCTTTGGAAGAAATGAAACAGAGAAAGGGGGCAGGTTGTCCCTCGTTTGGAGACTGTCTGACAGTTTGGAGACTGTCTGACAACTATTTGGCATATCGTCCATGTGGCCAAGTCATTTGCACAGGCTATGAGAGTCCGTGACAGATAGCATAGTGGCCTGAGCATTAAACTAAGACTCTGGAGATCAGGGTTCAAATCCTTACTCTACTCAACCATTTTAAAAATCATGTCAAAAGCGACTTGAGAAACTGCTTCTGAAGTGAAAAGTTGCTTCTGTCTGCAGTTCTGTCTGCAAGTCGCTTCTGTCTGCAGTTTTCCCAGGGGATGCCCAGATGTGTTACCATCCTGTGAGAGGCTTCTCTCATGCCCCCACATGGGAAGCTGGAGCTGACAGAAGGGAGCTCACCCTGTCTTGTGGATTCGAATCACCAACCTTCAGGTCAGCAGTTGAGTTGGCACAACGGTTTAACCCATTGTGCCACTGTCAGGGCCGTAGCCAGGATTTTGATTCGGGGAGGGTTGAGTTTGATTCGGGAGGGGCTGAGTCTGGGTAAGAGAGGGACTACCCTACCAAACCTTTTGTATTGTTATCCCTATAACCCCATGAATGTGGGATATAATGAGCATGGTGATCAGATCATGATATGAATAAACATAACAGTTTAAATAATGTACCAGTAAGGCCTTCTCGTGGACCACTCTGAGAATTGGGGGGGGGGGCTGAAGCCCCCTAAGCTCCCCCCCTGGCTACATGCCTGGCCACTGCGGCTCCTTACTCAACCATGAACTCCACTGGATGACTTTGGGCAAGTCACTCTCTCTCTGCTTCAGAGACAAGCCCCTTCTGAACAGACCTTCCCAAGAAAACACTGTGATCAAGCCCTGTCCTTTCTTTTCTCTTAGTTCTGGCACTAAGAGATTTAGTTGATCATGTTCATTTTTTTGCTTTTCCAAAGGACTGAAATCCAGCCATGAGAACAATACATTTCTAGGTTCGATTTGGTTTGCTTTATGATTTTTGGAGGGCACAATATTTCAATTTGGCAACACAAAAATAAAATATTTTGCATTGATAGAACTCCCTTTATTTTTCAAGCTAACACTAGATCCACCTGAGGGGGGGGGGAACCCCTCCTGCAATTCAGCAAAGTCAAATAGATGTATTAAAATCATTAAAAATAATTGTCCAAAGTATGACACATTTTTGAAGACCCATCCTGTTCTCTACGCTCTTCCTTCTCTTTCTATTCCTTTCCCTGAGGGTGGAAAGGTAAAGGCTGGTTGTTCCCATGCCCGCTGCAAAAGGTCCATGCTTGTAAGACTGCCACATTCTTCGGGAAGTCTAATTAATGGTGATGGAAGCCATATGATCGAAGACTAATTACTGAGGAGACATATGGAAAACATACGACAGAAGGACATATGGAAGACATATGATGGAAGGGCACACGAGGACGTATTAGGAAGACTGTAATTAATCAACAGTCCAATATTCTTATTAGGAATGCTCTTTTCCAGAACAACCAAATGGCTACCTTGCATTGCTAATTTCATTGTTGACATGCTCATCGTAAAACAGAAATGTAGGCGTTTTCCTCTCCTATGTCTTCTGCTATCTGCCCTGCTAAACAACATGAAGGAATGTTCACTGTGCATTAGAGATACATAAAGAAACCAAATAGTCAGAAAAATATCAACGTGGTTTTCTAATAATCTGCAGTTGCTATAGCAAGACATCTGCTACAAAATTTTTAAAAATCAGGACACTGAAAAAAACCAAGAGTTGGTGTAGACCTCCCAGGTTGGTGGAATTTTTCCACCTGAGAATTTCTACTCTGTTTGCAATAAAGTTCTGCATGTTTACAACCCTTTTAGGGTCCACTCGCCATACAAACGTAAGTAAAATATGTGTCCCAGAGCCAAAATCAATAGAATGTGCCACAATGTTTAAGGGATGGTGCATTTTTATAATATGTATGTCTCCTTTGGGTTTCAGAAGGGCATGATTCTTCTCTATGTTCCTTCTTGAAATAAGAACAATTCAGCAAGTTTCGTCCCACTTCAACATTTTTGGAAACTATTCACATTTTCATACTTATCCTTTGCAAAATTTGCACACGATTATTTTACACACCTTGTAGTGCAGGGGTGCCCACACCTTTTCAGCATGCGAGCTACTTATAATAAAACCAAGTCAGAAAGATCTACCTACCTCCTCAAGACTGGAGAGGGGAGGGGCGGGGCTTGGCACAGCCTGGCTCCGCCCCCTCTGGCTTCAGCTCTACCAGCAGCTTCTCCAGGCTTGATGATGCCAGTGCCAAGCCAGCCTTGTGCTAGCTATGCCACCATTGGCTTGGCACTGCCATCCTCAAGCCTGAACAAGCTGCTGGTAGAGCAGAAGCCAGAGGGGGGTGGAGCCAGGCCACACAAAGCCCCTCCCCCTCCCCTCTTGCTTTGGAGCTCCCAGCAGATTCTCCAGGCTCGATGATGGCAGTGTCAAGCCAACCTTGTGCCAGCTATGTCACCACTGGCTTGGCACTGCCATCCTCAATCCTGGAGAAGCTGCTGATTGAGCGGAAGCCAGAGGGGGGCAGAGCCAGGCTGTGCCAAGCCCCACCCCCTCCCCTCTGGCTTTGGAACTCCCAGCAGCTTCTCCAGGTTTGACGATGGCAGTGCCAAGGCTGGCTTGCTCCTGCCCTCTTCAAGGCTGAAGCAGCTGCTGGGAGTGCCGAAGCCGGGGAGGGGGCGAGGCTTGGTGGGGCCTGGCTCCGCCCCCTCTGAGAAGCGCCCCAGCCGGCTGCGATCGACCTCCTTCGGTCCCGCGATTGACTGGTCGATCGTGATCGACTTCCTGGGCAACCCTGTTGTAGTGAAATAATAGTTATGCATAGAAAAAGTATTTTCTGTACAGAAAACACAGTTTCTTGCAAGAAAATGCCGTTTTCCATCCAAAACAACCACATGTGAATTTTGCGCAGGATAAGTCCTAAATTGCGAAAGATCTTACCAGTCTAGGATTTTTTTTTGTTTCCCAGCATCACAATTTGGGGGCATTTTCCAAATATTTTTGATTTTTTTTCCAATTCCTAGGTCTTCACTGCAAATGGCCATCTTTTAGCTATCATTAAAATATAACATAAAATGCATCTATGATGGAATATATCAAAGCTGGGACACAATTAATTAGACATGTTTAAGCTTTCTCTTTTTTTTTGAAATGCAAGTTTCTAGCTATTGTATATATTCAAATATATAAAGTTGTAAAGTTGTTGTCTGTGATATATCATAGTTTCTCTCTCTCTCTCTCTCTCTCTCTCTCTCTTGTAAAAACACTAACTTTTTGGGATTCTTCCAAGAAGAGATTTTGACAGCATTTAACCTCCCAGTTGTCTATTGTCTTCAGCACCATCATTTGCCTTTGTGTGGTGGGATGGAAACCTTGTTGGAACAAATCTATGTGGGCTTTGAAAAAAGATTCACAAATTGAACCTTACCTGTGGCTTCTCGGTATAGCAGAGCAAAGCAGTGTTGAAGGATTACCGGCTTTCCACCATAACCGCTGCTTTGTGCAAGACCCAAGGAAAGCTAGGAGGTTGTACAGTTATCTCCCTTGGTGTAATTCTAAACCATACAACCTACTACCTCAACCTGGATGCATGCAAAGAATCAAAAAGTTTAGGAAAGGAGGAGAAAATTCTGCCCCTCCGGAACACACCAAGCCGGCATGTGCTTCTTGAAGTTGGCCGGGAATATGGTTGACCTCCAAAACAAAATAATCAGGGAAGTGTTGGGTGGATTCCATCACCAAACACCAGCTCAATAGCCCACAGAGACAAGCACCAGAAGAGACAAGTCATAGCTGTAGGGTTTGTCCACAGAATATGAGGCCTGGAGGATAAAGAGAGGGAATTCAGATAGTAATAGTCAGGAATGTTGGGTCAAGATACCCAAAGGAGCACATTGGTTCTATCAGCCAGACAGAAATCATTTATTTATTTATTTATTTCCAACATTTCTGCCACCGTCCTTCTTAACCCTCGAAGGGGGACTCAGGGTGGCTTACAAGGGCAGCAATTCGATGCCAACAACGCACAACATAGGGAATACATTACAACAACATTATTCAAGAAATAAAACATTAGATTAAAATGCATTAAAACATTATTATTGTTCATCAAGTAGCCGGATCCAGATCTGATTTAGTGACTGATGACGCAGTCCAAAGCCTGTCCTTGTCAATGCACAGACATTGTGAATACTGCCAAACCTACTGTCTAAATGCCTGGTCCCAAATCCATGCTTTGAGCTTCTTTCTAAAAGAGAGGAGGTATGAGGCTAAACAGATTTCGCTAGGGAGAGCATTCCACAGGTGGGGGGCCACCACTGAGAAGGCCCTGTCCCTCATCCCCACCAAATGCACTTGCGAAGAAGGCTGGACCAAGAGTAGGACCTCTCCGTACAATCTTAAATTCTGAGGCAGGATATAGAGGACGATACATTCAGACAGGTAAGCTGGGCTGGAACTGTATAGGGCTTTATAGGCCAAGACCAGCACTTTGAATTGTGCTCGGAAGTGGACCGGCTGCCAGTGGAGATGGCATGACAGAGTTGGCATATCCAACCAAAGGGACATGGAAATGTCTACAAGGCCTTTGCAATTTCCCCATTGCTTCACCCTGCAATTGGAGAGAATGCTGATCTGGTCTTATATGGCAGTGATTTTCAACCTTTTTTGAGCCGCGGCATATTTTTTACATTTACAAAATCCTGGGACACACCACCAACCAAAATGACACAAAATGACACTCTAACTCAGTAATACTTATAGTTAATATGTTTTTAAATGTATTTATACACTCACTTAGTGTGAAACCTGGGCCTGTTTCGATGAACACAAAATAGATATCCTGGCAGGAATGGTAGAAAGACACACACGAAACTCTTGCTCAACAGCTGTCAGTCTCTCTGTTTTTAGTGATCCCAAATTGCCACTGTGACTTGACGCACAGCTGCAGCACTAACTCTAACTTCGTTAACTTTGCCGCGCCTGAGCGAATCCAAGATGGCGCAACCATACCACTCTCGCGTAACTTCTTAGGTGACGTGAGAGTGCTATGGTTCCATTTCTTAAAGGGACAGGTGTGCGTTATAGTTTATATATGAATGAAGTTCGAAAATAATTTCCCACGGCACATCTGATGATGTCTCACGGCACACTAGTGTTCCACGGCACACTGGTCGAAAATCACTGTTATATGGTGTCTTACAATGTAATGGAGGAATGATTTCTGGATATCAAAAGCTTGCCCACATTTTTATGCTCTTTGGTTGGCTTAACAAAGGTGCTGCCGTTATGCAGATTTTACTGACTGACTGACTGACTGACTTTATTATTTCTGAGTCGCCCTCCACGTTAGTGCTCCGGGCGACTTACACACAACAATTCCACAATTAAAATAGAGTATTTAAAACTAGATTAAAATATTCAGTGGTTAAATGCAGGGGCCAGGCTCGGTATTTGAGTTCCTGGTTCTGCATTAACCATGGGCTTTCCTAAATAGCCAGGTCTTCAGAGCGGTCAGGAACTGGGGCAGGTCGAGGGAGGCTCTCTGGTCCGGTGGCATCGAGTTCCAAAGAACGGGCGCCACAAGGGAGAACGATCTCCGTCTGGTGGTCTGCTGCTGGGCCTCTTTCAAGCCTCGTACGTGAAGAAGGTTCTTGTTTGCTGGCCGCGGGGTCCTTGAGTAAGCAGGCATCAGCAAGCGGTCTTTTAGGTATGTTGGACCCCGGCCCCGTAGGGCTTTGAAAGCCAAGGTCAAGGTCTTGTGTAAGGCTCTATACTCAACGGGCAGCCAGTGCAGGCGCTGCAGAGATGGTGTAATGTGGCATCTCATCGATGTTCCTGTGAGAAGCCTGGCGGCCGCGTTCTACACAATCTGAGCCTGCGGGTTAGTGACCGGGGTAGACCTACATACAAGCGTTACAGTAATCCAGCCTTGATGTAACCGTGGCATGGATTACTGTAGCTAGCGCTTCCGTCGGAAGATAGGGCGCCAATTGTCTCGCTTGGCGCAGGTGGAAGAAGGCCCTTTTGCTCGTGGAGGCAACCTGGGCCTCCACCGACAATTTGGAGTCCAGGATAACACCAAGGCTTTTTACTTTAGATGTTTTTCGACTGTTTCCAGCCAACCTTTTCGCATCATCATGTAACTTTTCAGTTGGAGATACAAAGACAAATAGTATGAAGTATGGAGCCCTTTCTATTGACTGTGTGGAAGTTGCTAATATACATAGATTTTAGGCTTCTGAAGGATGCATCCGATTCTAAAGATGAAGAGGAGATCTATAGAAATGGGATCTGTACCAAGTAAATGGATTCTTTTGATCAACTCCTTCCTCATTCAGAAAGAGAAGGTGGTTCCCATGTCTACAGAATGGTGAGTCCAGCCTGAATTTTAGTCTGAAATTTAAGGGACATGTTCAAGGCAGTGAATCAATTTGGTGACAGGACTTAACACTTTTGGTAGTTATTTCAAAGTCTGGATCGAAACTCAAAGCAGATTTACTGCTCAAAAGCTGCCCCTGCTCATATCATTTGGTCACTTGGATGCTGACTTGATGACTGCCACAGTTAAGACCCACACAACACACTAGGATGGGTCACTCTGACCTTTACACAGGTGCCAAGGAGTTGCTTGCCAATCATTTAAAAGGGCACCTGAAAATCTTTGTGCTAATTTTTTTGTTTAATGGCACTTTGCTTTAATGTACTGTTCCCCATTGGCAGGCTCTCCTTGTTGATTTTGAAGTCATTTTAGTTAATTGTGTTTTTACCAAATTGGTGCAATTATAGATAATTATGTAATTAGGGTGACTATGTGGAACCATTTAATAACAATGTGGCAAAACAATATGTACTGAAGTCACGAAAACATTTTTGAGCAATGGTGGAACCAAAGGCAGAATTGAAAGTCGCTACTAAATTTTGATGTTTGGAGTTGTTTCCCACCCCCACGAAAAGTAATAATTTCTAAATTCTGGGAAACCCTAGATCAGGGCTGCTCAAACTTTTTCAGCATGCGAGCTACTTATAAAACATCCAAGTCAAAATGATCTACCTACCCACTACCCAGAAAGCCATAAAAGTAAAATATTTGGAAATTTATTTCAGTGAGAGCCATATAATATATTTTAAGACTGAATTCAACTAAATGTGAGTATAATAAGCCCCTGAATTTATTCATAATAATAATGATGATAATATTCATTCAGCCTCTGCTACTACTACTACTAATAATAATAATAATAGTAACAACAACAATAGGTTCCTAGAGTAGAAGGAGACCTCCAAGGGCCATCCAGTGCAACCTCCTTCTGCCATAAGGGAAAACACAATCAAAGCATTCCTCACAGGTGGCCATTCAGCCTCTGATAATAATAATAATAATAATAATAATAATACCAATGGGTTCCTAGAATAGAAGGAGACCTCCAAGGGCCATCCAGTCCAACCTCCTTCTGCACCTGGGCAGCATCGGGAGCCTGCAGGGTGGGACTGAGCCTTCCTCCTGCCCTGCCTGCGATCTACCAGGACGCCCTACGTGATCTATTAGTAGATCGCGATCTACCTAATGAGCACCCCTGCCCTAGATCAATTGCATAGTTGTGTTTGTGTAAATAAGTAGTGTCTTCTGGTCTGATCCCAGCCCAGCCCACCTTATGAGCCAGTTGCTGAATCTTTTGAAGGGGGCTCATGTAGTTTCCTAATGGGGTACAAGGAAAAGGATGTTTCCGTCTCCTTCTTGCCAATAAGGAATCGCAACAGAAGTCCTGGTTCTGATGGTTGCAGGTTCACTTGCTGGTAGGAGAGAGGCGGAATTGTAATTCTTTCTATGCTCCACTTGGAAACAAAACATTTCTTGGCTTCAGAAGACAGCTGGCTCTTAAGGTGGACTGGAGTCTAGGCTGATGGTAATATGGCATTATCTTGCTGAATACAAATCAGTTACTGATGTATAACTATGCCAATAACCCCAAAACGTAACTTTTACAAGGCCTATTACAAAATTGAAATAGACCAAAGAATTACATACTTAACCACAGAATCTCAGCCCTGCTAGTGCCACGAAAAAAGGATTGTACTAGTGATGCAACCACATGCTACACAGACATAGGCCCCCTCTACATATAAAATCCAGATTATCTGCTTTGAATTGAATTATATGGTATTGAAGACTCATATAATCCAGTTCAAAGCAGGTGATGTGGAGTATCTGATTTAATAATCTGAATTATATGGCTGTGTAGAAGGGGCCATAGAGAGATGCAATGGACTTAGAACAACAAGGAGATGACTTCAGCTTTCCTATTCCACAACTGCAATGAACCACTGCTCCATTCCTACAAGCCAGGATTCAAATCCCCACGTGCTTCTCTGTTGTGCACTCATTATATCAGTAGTGATTGTTTGTTGCCCAGTTGTGTGATAAGCAATGTCTATTTTTAAATTCCCCCTCTTCTACAGAACTTGAAAATGTACAGGAATCACCAGCATACCACCACTATGATGAAAAGCACCCTCACACTATTGGCACAGTCAGCAATGGGCCACTATTGACGTCAACAGGATTCCCTGGTAGGTGTCGAATGCCATTGCACTTTTCACTAACATTGTTTTGGAACACAGCGCAGAAAGGGAATACAGGCAGTGTGCATCACATTACACACATAGCTCCCTGAGCAGGATGTTTGCAAGAGCACATAGTCCTTTCTTAGATGAGCATTCACAGAAAGAAGGAAACAAGCATCCAATCAGAAGGGGTACCTCGATATTAAAGGAGGATCCATATGTCCCAGCAGTTAACCATGGATCATTATTAATTCTGGGGGGGCTTTACACACTATGGTGTGCTCCCCATTTGGAACTATCTTGAATCCCATTGTGTGTTGAGCAGGGATAACTCCACACCAGGGCCACTAGCTGTACTCAAGGCTCTCTTGGCTGGTTGTCCCCGAGGCTCTCAACTTCCTTACTCCAGCATTTCCAAGTTACTGTCTGACAGTTTTATTCCATTTTTCAATAAAAATGAAGCTACAAGTTTTCCCGTCCCATCCCATCACAGTGAGAGTTCTTCCAACAAAGCACTAGTATTTCTCTCTTCCACCAATGAACAGCCACCATGCAAGTATGATCCTATTCAGTTCAAGTTGAGAAAAAGTAGGATTAATATAAGTCTTCCACCTCCTTAAATCTCACAAATACAAAGACTTTAGTGGTGGATAAAAAAAATTAGGCATCTGTCAAGCTTGATCTCATTAAGATTGTCATGTCCCCACTACTAAATTTGCATTATGTTAGTACTGCATTTATTTTTGCCTGCATAAATAGTCCTATATATTTCTATGTGTGTATATACATATAAACATACACATCTAGTTGTTTTCATATTTCTAAATCTATATACTGTATATCTAATATGTCGATTTGTGTTCGCATCTATGAAATGCATGCATTTCCCAAAACTGCATCACAGATGTTATGAAAATATAGATTGCACATCTAATGTTCAGGAAACACAGATCTGGAAAGTTTATCTTGAAATACAAATAAATTTATTTCACCTCCCTAGTAAAAATCATTCTGAAGTCTGGAAGAAGACAAGGATGGAGAACATTGGAAGGCCACTGGAAGACCTGTGAAAGACCAAAGACTGAGAACCTGTGCTGCACTTAATACTGGGCCAGATGTCCTAATGTTTTGATATAAGATATCTTCCTAGTGGTCATATTGAATCATGGAGATGACAAGACTGCTATGATACTCTATTACCTATTTTTATATTCAGTGAAACATATGGCCCAGAGAAATGACACAATCTCTCTTAAATTCACTCACGTTGCCCTTACACAAGTTGCCATCTCATTACATTGGGCCTCGATGTGAAACACAACCACAACAGTATTTGCACTGCACCCCTCCCTTGCCCGTACACAAGTTGCCATCTCATTACATTGGGCCTCTATGTAGAACACCACCACAACAATATCTACACTGCACCCGTCCTCTGCCCGTACACTAGTTGCCATCTCATTACATTGGGCCTCTATGTGGAACACAACCACAGCACTTGCACTGCACTTCTCCCCTGCCCGTACACAAGTTGCCATCTCATTACATTGGGCCTCGATGTGGAACACAACCACACAGTATTTGCACTGCACTTCTCCCCTGCCAGTACACTAGTTGCCATATCATTACATTGGGCCTCTTTGTGGAACACAACCACAACAGGATTTGCACTGCGCCCTTCCCCCTGCCCGTACACTAGTCGCCATCTCATTATATTGGGTCTTGATGAGGAACACAATCACAACAGCATTTGCACTGCATCCCTAACCCCCCGAAAGCACTTCTAAATAAATACAACTGTGTAGAGGAACCTAAAGGACAATGGTATCAACACATCGGGATTTCTTAAAATTAAAAGCAATAATATTTCTCTCTTTATTTATACCACGTTTTGTGAATTGGCCAAGCAGACACATACCTATAGACACAAGCTTGTGTAACATAGAAGCACAAGTTCGGATCTACGGGTTTGTGGCAACTAGCAGGAAGATCTTCTTTTTAAAAAAACCAACACAAAAAAGATAACAATAATTACTCCTGGAAGTAAAAACACAAATCTGTTAGGAAATAGTAAAATGTTCACCCTTTAAAGGATTTTCAAGACACTTAAGATGTTTAAATATTCATACTGAAATCCACATAAGGAAATAACAGATCTTTTTCCCTTTCGGTTATAGAGACAGGCCGAAAGGCCAAGAGAGGACATATTTTGATGGACATGGATAAATGAACCTATGGATACTGCTCCCGGTAGATAAATGCATCTATATCTTTGCACTAAGGACGTTCAAGGCCTTTTGAAACATCAGTGTTAACAACAGACAATGGATTCTTTGATCATTGTAACAGTTCTGTTTCATTAGAAAGGAAGTTACTTATAAAGATAAGTCACAACAATGCAGGGGAAAGCCTGTTCTGTATCAAAGCAACCATTTCATTGGGCCTGCAGTGTCCCCTCACTTATTGCGGGGGTTACGTTCCAGGACCACCCGTGATAAGTGAAAGCCCGTGAAGTAGGGACACCATATTAATTGTAAGGACAGGGAGGCATGTCTGGATGTTGTTGGGTTGGCATCGGGACCTTCGGCGGGCTGTATCCCTGCCCAGAATGAGGAGGACAAAGCACGTCCGCTCATGGCCCGAGCCAACGATGGAATGAGCAACAAAAAAAAGCGACAAGATACTGAGGGGCCGCACACCAGCCTCCCTTTCTGAAGCCCATTGTAATGTAAATATTTTATATTAATCTTTATTGAAAATCCGTGAAACAGCAGTTCCGTGTAAAGTGAACCGCGAAGTAGCGAGGGAACACTAAATATAGATATAGATATATAGATATATAGATGAACCATACACACGCACACGCACATGCACACACACATATATTATGTTAATCTAAACCAGGGGTGGGCAACCTATGGCCCGCGGCCAGAATCCGGCCCGGCGGCTGATTCTGTCTGGCCCGGGGAGAAGGGCATCGGGGACTGGGCCAAGAGGAAGGGGTGCCGCTGCCGCCATCCCATTGCAGGCTCTGTGGGCCCTGTGTTGGCAGACAGGCCAGAGGAGCGGTGGGTTTGGAGTGCCTGACATCCCTCTTGAGGATGTCAGCCTTCATCTTGGTTCGCACCTTGTCTTCTTGAATTTAATTTAATTTAATTTTGGTGGTTTTTATTATTATTTTATAATAGTTTTATAATAATAATATAATAATATAATATAATAATGTTATATTATATTATAATTTCAATATATTATAATGTCTATATATACTATAATATAATAATTGTGATATTAATACTAATAATATATGAATATTTCTTGATATATTAATATGCTAATATTAATGATGTGTAATATATAGTAAATATAGTAAATAAATAAATAAATAAATAATGTAGATTAGAATATAGTTCAGCCTTTAGGTGCGGCCCTCTATAATATTTTTTGGCTCTCGTGTGGCCCCTTGGAAAAAATAATTGCCCACCCCTGGTCTAAACGGATATGAAAGGTTTAACAAAGAGCAGTTTGCCTGAATGTGTAACAAACTGCCATTTTGTTGGGCCTCTATATTTAGTAAATACGTTTAGGGCTAGGTCAAGTTCATCTAAAGCAGATATGGGCAAACTTTGGCCCTCCAGGTGTTTTGGACTTCAACTCCCACAATCCTACCGGCTGTTAGGAATTGTGGGAGTTGAAGTCCAAAACACCTGGAGGGCCAAAGTTTGTCCATGCCTTATCTAAAAAGATATGTCAGGTTAAACAACGATCATTTTGTCCGATCATAGTATAAGAATAATACCGAAAAGAAAATATATCTACCCACACTTTGGCTGGATTCTCTTGCATTTGAGCTAAAAATATACCATCAGAGTAACCCTTAGGAGGATTACAACTGTAATAAATACATTATGCATTAGATGTTTTGTTGGCTACCGAAAATCGAATTCTTTAAAACGCCGCGAAGCAAGGATTTGGATGCAAATACATTGCAGGAAAACGGTAATAAGATAGAGAAACGTTACCTGTCTTCACATTGGCGCATCCGGTATAACTTTTTGACTCTTAATACGGATGGAAAAGTAATTGCTGCAGCTGCTGAGAAGGGTGTTTTTGGGAGGGGGGGGGGAAGAGAGAGCAAGAGAGAGAGAGAGGAAGAAATCTTCTATTGAGGTGCTTTTTCGAAGGCTATTCTCTGTGCACCACAGCAGGATTCTTGGCTCCCAGTCCAACGCGCCTTTCTCTTGCCAAGTTTTCAAAATGCCGGTTTTGCCTTTCCCTTTATTGTTCCTTTCGCAAGCACTTAAGACGGCACAGCTGCTAACAGAAAGGGGAAATTTCAATTTTCCTTCGAAGACCACCCCGGGACTGAAATCGTGGGACATCTACAAAGGCATGGGGGGCATCTACAAAGACATTCAAGACCCAAGGATTTTATTTCTCCTTCTCAAAAATTGACCAAGGATGCCAGGTAAAGAACAGGGGGGAACGAAAATGTCCGAATTTGTTAGCCACCATAGTTACGTAAAGGATGCTATTGGGGGAGGTGGCTTCGCTGTCCATTTCCATACTCCCTTTTCTCGTTCTCTTAAAGGACAAAGCTGGGATCCCAAACAAAGGTGTGACAAGGAAAAGGGAGGATATTCTTATATATAATATGCAGCTTATTGCATTCTGGGATCCTTAACCTCCCCCCCCCCCCGAGTTTGCTTCTGGCGATGGCATACCACCCGAACGGATTGCAGCCGCCAAAAAGCGACGATCGAAACTCAAATTGCAAATGGAAAGTTGCCAAATACAATTGGCAGCTAGACCTGAAGCAATCCCCTCCTTTTGTTTTTCTTTTTTAAAAAATATTATTTTGGGGGAATTAAGCCAGCCATGAAATCAAACAAGGTAATGTTGGAGAATGTGTTGAATATATATTATTTTCCTTGCTCAAAGATATACAATAAATAGGCAAGGAGGGGTGACCCTTGGATGAGAAATCTACCTTTCCATCTGGACCACATAGCTATCAAACTTTCCTTATAGAAAGAAGGAAAGTTTGATAGCTATGTTGATATATTGTGATAAAGAAATGTATGTTTTTTTCTTTTTTAAATGTATGCCATGTATGGCATATTTATAGCAAATTGTAATGTTAATACACTATGGAGTGGTGAATATATGTGGTCACATAAATAATAAGTACACAAGGAATCTGTGCATGTAGGAGCCCCAGTGGCACAGTGGGTTAAACCTTTGTATCAGCAGGACTGCTGACCGACTGGTCAGTGGTTCAAATCTGAGGAGAGCAGGTTGCGTTCCGTCTGTCGGTTCCAGCTCCCTATGTAGGGACATGAGAAAAGCCCATGGGAGTTGAACTCCCAAACACCTGAAAGGCCCAGGTTTGCCCATGCCTGCTCTTGAGGTTCAAAAGCCCAGCCAATTTGGTAAAGTTTCCATGGAAAACAAAACAAAAATGCTTTTAATTTTACTTACCAAAAAAACCCCCAAAACCCTGGGACAGGAAAACCCAAAACAGAATGTCTTTTAAGAGTTTAAAGACTTCAGCAGTAAGAGTTCCAAGAAAAGTTAAAAAAAATTAAGCCATCAAGTTGAATTGGAGGGAAAGCTAGCAGAAGAATAGCGAAGAGTGAAAAATAAAATAAACATAATGAAAAATAAAAATAGATGGCAATGATTTCCTTTACTGAGACTGGAGCTCCCGGTGGCACAATGGGTTAAACCTTGTGCCAGCAGGACTGCTGACCAAAAGGTCAGCGGCTCAAATCTGGGAAGCAGGGTGAACTCCCGATTGTCAGCTCCAGCTTTGCATGCGAGGGCATGAGAGTAGCCTCCCATGGGGTGTTAAAACTTCCTTGCAGATAGTCAGTTCTCTCACACCAGAAGTGATTTGCAGTTTCTCAAGTTCCTCCTGACATGAAAAAAGCCTGATTAAATAAGTCATATATAGTTTTCCTGACACAAAAAAACAATGAACTGATCTATTGTTACATTTGAAGGGGGAAACCCCCACATTTAACTCTTCTGGGTATATTGAGGGGAACAATTTTTAAAAATTACGCCTTTTGCTTTTTTGCGTGGAGCTGTCTTGATTCCAAATACTGTAGTTGGATGGCTAGAACTGGAGACTGGTGACCACAGCAAACCAATGTATATTCACACCATTAAAATGATTTGGGGGGGACGACACAATTGCAGTGATGGAAGAGAGTAATCCGATGAACACATGCAAGGAGACAAAAGAGAACAAAAATGGAGAGGATCCATTTGTCATTCCAGATCCTATTGTGGAAATATTCTCCTTCTTACAATGTCACTTGCAATTTGGACAGGCTGCACGAAGGGCCTTCGTTTTTCCCAATCCTATTTCGCACAAGAGAAAATCGGATGGCAAACACATCGGGAACAGCTGTTTGTTCCATTTTTGGCAGGCAAAATAGAGAGAAAAATACAAAAAGAAAATACAAAAGCAGATTCTGTCCTGGAAATCCATTGCAAATGTCCACTCGCCGATAATTTCTTATGAGTTTTGCAAACTGAAACTCTCTCTTTTTTAGCGAAATATTTTCACGTTTTCTTTCTTGTTCATTCTTTGTTAAATAAGAATTTTTAAAAAATTGAACAAAATGGGAAAAGCAAAATACAGAAGACGGGTCTCCTGTTTCAAAAGTATGGTGCCGTTTTCGCTGAAGGCAGAGCGTCCAAAATATCTCACCGGCGCACGTATATATCTCATTCACATATATCCCTTTTCCACCTTTCTAAACTCCAATCCGGTTCCCCTTTAACTGCTTCTTGTTCCAATGTGGAGTCTGTTTAACTATGGAATGACAAGGAACATCTGTTTGTCTGGAAGCCAACCTCAAGCCCTGGAAGGAAAGAGCTTGGTTTCGTTATATTGTTCTTTCTTGCCCTCTCCTTCTCTTATATATGATGCCGAGGAAAATTTTGAAAACCTCTCCAGTGAAGCAGTAAACTGTTTCCCTTGAGTCATTTCAAGAGAAAGCATTTCTAGGGAACTGCTTTTCCAATACCAAATTCAGTGTTAACTGAGGAGCACTTGCTCGTTTCCCCCCAACCAAAAAGAAGAAGAAAAAATAAAAAAAATAATGCAACATACCTTCATCACTATGAAACCACTCCCTCCTACGTGCGTTTATTCTTCGGTTGTCAACTTTGGAAAAAAATGTGGGAGGGGTATAGGAGATGAAATGGGAGGGATCTGGAAAATAGAGAGAGAGATATATTAAAAAAAACCTTCCCAAGAACGATTCTCTTTTGTTTCACAAGTTCGAGTCTAAAAATATGTATCCCTCCCCCCCAAAAAAGCCATATAAATCCTTAAGTGTGCCAAATCACTTCACAAATGACAGAGCATCTGCCAATTCAATATCATCTTGAGAAAGGGGAATGTGATGGCTGGGTACAAAACTCTTCAGATACAAACGATTGGAGAGAATGTAAGTCTGTTGTGAAAGAAAAGGCATCAAGCAGAAATACAAATGTCCCATTTCATCGGGAAGGGAGAAGCAGTATGTATGTCTATATCTGTATCTGTATCTATCTATATCAGGGGTGGGCAATTATTTTTTCCAAGGGGCCACATGAGAACCAAAAAATATTATGGAGGTCCGCACCTAAAGGCTGAACTACATTCTAATCTACTTTATTTATTTATTTATTTATTTATTTATTTACTATATTTACTATATATTACACATCATTAATATTAACATATTAATATATCAAGAAATATTCATATATTATTAGTATTAATATAATTATTATACTATAGTATATATATACACATTATAATATATTGAAATTATAATATAATATAACATTATTATATTATATTATTTATTATATTATTATAATAAAATTATTATAAAATAATAATAAAAACCACTAAAATAAATTAAAATGAAATTCAAGAAGACAAGGTGTGAACCAAGATAGAGGCTGACACCCTCAAGAGAGGAAGGATCCCAAGATGGAATGGCCCAATGGACCCAGCCCAGAGGATGGCAAAGCGGACCCAGCCGCCACAGCTGCAGAGCAGAGCAGAGCAGCAGGCGATCGGAGGCTGCAGGCCTCCGCCCGCTCTCGCCCCCAGCTGTTCCCCAGCTGATCGCCCTGCTATGGATCCGGGCCTGCAGGGGGAGCACTCAGCAATCTGAGGCGGCTTATTTGACCTGGCAACCCAGAAGACGATCAAGTCTTCCGGATCACCAGGGCGATCAGCCCCCGCAGGTCGCCGAGTGCTCCCGCTGCAGGCCCGGATCGCATCCAGGGATAATAGGCACTCCAAAGCCGCCATTCCTTCGGCCTGTCTACCAACACAAGCCCCAGAGAGCCCGTGATGGGATGGCGGCAGCGGCACCCCTTCCTCTTGCCCCCGCCCCCGACTCATCCGGCCTGCAGGCCGTAGGTTGCCCACCCCTGATCTATATCTATATATCTATATACAGTATATCTATATATCTATATATCTACCTGTATATATTTATATATCTATCGTTTCTGTTGTTTATCCCTGTGTGTTTCTTAGACACACAGCACATCACATTTCTTATCTCAGGCATTTAATATAATGCCAAGTTTATAAACTTTGTTTATGTTTTTAAATACATTACAACTGTACCCTTGGTTTGCTTCTGATACGATTAAAAATATACCTATATTTATAAAGGTAAAGGTTTTCCCCTGACATTAAGTCCAGTTGTGTCCGACTCTGGGGGTTGGTGTTCATCTCCATTTCTAAGTCGAAGAGCCGACATTGTCCATAGACACCTCCAAGGTCATGTGGCCAGTATGACTGCAAGGAGAGTTATTACCTTCCCACTGGAGAGGTACCTATTGATCTACTCACATTTGCATGTTTTTGAACTGATAGGTTGACAGAAGCTGGGGCTGACAGCGGAAGCTGACGCTGCTCCCCGGATTCGAACCTGCAACCTTTCAATCAACAAGTTTAGCAGCTCAGCGGTTTAAACCACTGTGCCACCGGGGGCTCCCATCTCTATCTCTATCTCTTTCTTTATCTCTATCCCTATCTCTTTCTCTATTTCTATCTCTATCTCTATTTATCTCTATCTCTAATCTATCTATCTTTACTTATTTACTATAGTCATATCCTGCTCCAAAAGGGACTCAGAGCAGCTTACAGATCACTGCAAAAAATCATCTATATCTACCCTGAAAATAAGACAGGGTTTTGTTTTAATTTTGGCTCCAAAAGATGTGTCCAGGCTTATTTTCATGGGATGTCTCCCCCCCCCCCCCACCCAAATTGATGTATTTTATTTAATTGTAACTAGGCTTATTTTCGAAGTAAGTCTTATATTTTGAGCATCATAAAAATCCCCCCCCCAAGGGGCTTATTTTCAGGGTAGGTCTTATTTTTGGGGAAACAGGGTATACCTATATCGATATACCAAACTCTTCTCACCCCGAAGGGGACTCAGAGCGGCTTACAGATCATGGCAAAAATTTATGTACATCTATATAAATATCAATATTGATATCAATACCTGTATCTATACCTTGCTCTTCTCACCCTGAAGGGGGCTCCTAGTGGCTTACAGATTGGGGCAAAAATTCATCTATATCTATATTTTTATCTCTATATCTATATGCATATGTATATACCTATATCTATATCTGTATCCTCTAACTATATCTATACCTGGAGCTATATCTATATATCCATCTAACACAGTGTTTCCCAACCAGTGTGCTGGGGCACACTAGTGTGCCTTGAGCGATCATCAGGTGTGCCGTAGGAAATTGGCACTCTCCCCCTAGCAGTCCCTCACAGGTTTCCAATAAACAAATTGAGCCTCTCCGCTTGGAAATGTTTTTTTTAATACTATTTTACTGGGTTTTTTAAGAGTTGCCCCACCCCAAGGAACTGTTCATAACAGCTTCATGACATCCATAGTTAACTGGAAGCAAGTTTCACTCAGGGTGAAATTTCACAAAGGTCTGGAGAACAAGCTCTATGAGGAGCGGCTTGAAGAGCCGGGCATGTTTAGCCTGAAGAAGAGAAAGCTGAGAGAAGACATGATAGCCATGTATGAATATGTGAGAGGAAGTCATATATATGTTGTGTTCATCGAAACAGGCCCAGGTTTCACACTGAGTGTATAAATACATTTTAAAACATTATTAACTATATGTATTCCTATGTTAGAGTGTCATTTTGTGTCTTTTGGGTTGGTGGTGTACCCCAGGATTTTGTAAATGTAAAAAATGTGCCGCGGCTCAAAAAAGGTTGAAAAACACTGATCTAACACACCGCCTCTTCTACATATATTTAATTCAGTAATTGAATCACAGAGCATGAACGTAAGCTGGGAAATGAAGTCATTTCCAAATAAAAGGAATGTTTTATTGCATGGCTTTTGGGGAGATCCCCATACCTAAACCCCAATGCCAAGTGCACCCCTCTTGTCTGACATCCCCCCCTCCTTTAATAAGAAGATGTCAGACAAGTTGCTAAGGCGACTTGTACAAACTCTGAGCACCGGCACATTTCCCCCTGCCCTTTTCCCCCCGATATTCCATCTCGTATTCTGATCACGCTCCACTGCGACACTACCGCACCAATCCATTGCATTAATCTTGGCCTTTAACGTGCTGACTGGCAAAGCAAACTGTGTGTGTATATATATCATCTTTCAAACTTAACAAGTTAAAGGAGAGAGAGAGAGAGAGAGAGAGAGAGAGAGAGAGAGAGATGTGCAGGAAGAGAGTCGCATGGGGCAGAGGGAGGGAGGAAAAAAGAGGTGGAAGCCATGGAGAAGACGGCCTTAATTTCGAATATAAATCTGTATGCGTGTGCGTAAGAAGCCAAGCTTAATAAGGCAGCACAGAGGAAGTGTTACATGGACATATGCTGAATCCATAATCGTCTCCCTCGCTCTTTCTCTCCCCCTCTTTCTCGTTCTCGTTTCCCTTCCTTATAACAAGACCCCACATTCCCTGGCAGATATTGAAAGTCTCTGAATCCCAGCCAAATCTAACAATGCAGAACTCCCTGGTCTATATCATGCGCTGCTGTTTTTTCTCGACTGCCAAATGTATCTCCTTCACCCGACATAGTGAGGCTGGATATATATAACAATGCATTAAAAACACGCTCACATACACACCAAACGAACAGCGTTGCCTTTTGTATCACAACCGAACTATGGTGGGAGTGCAGTGGGAGGGGAAGGGGCTTTTACAGTAGAGAAGAGAAATAATCAAAGAGCACCAAGAGAAGAGAATGGACAATGGACATTTCGGAGGACAGGGCATGGTCGCTATGTCCAACGAACCTTTCCTTGTCAAACACATCTCGCAATAGGAATGTCAATGCTAGGACAGTTGGATTTCTTTCTTTTCCTCCCACCCCCCTTTTTTGAAAAATAAGTACATCCCAGATCGAAATTAACATTTTCTTTCAACACTCAGTCACAGTTAGCTTCTCCTTCCTTTCTTTCAGCCTCTCTTTCTTCCTCCCCCCCCCTTTTCTTTCTTAACTATGTTGTGTGTCAGGAATTCTAAATTTCCCCTTTCAGTGGTGGTCGAATGGAGAAAGGAGACTGTACGCGCTCCGGGGGATGACTGTACAGCAAAGGTTTTGCTTTGAATAAAATAGCCATCTCCTCCTTTCCTTCCTCCAGGCAACTCAGCTTACTGTCCCAAGGGGTCAAGGGTTCAAACTCATTCCATGCAACCTTCTTTCAGGCATAATATTTGGATAATTCATGATGTAGTAGACCCTGGGAGACGAGGGTTAGAATCTCCTGGTTTCTCCTGAGCAAGTCAGCCTAGCAGGAAAGCAATGTCAAAACTCCACTCAATAAACTTTAACAAGAAAACCTTTGGCAAAGTGGGACTCTATCCCACAGCTCTTTTTACCGAACTCTCCAATTTCTCTGGGCCAATGATATCCCCCTCACCCTTCCACTGCCGTCCAGGTGAGTGCATTTGTGCATTGGCCCAACACCCTTTGAGGAGTGCCTTGAGTGAATATGGATTTCCCTAAACTATTTATAAGACCACCATCTATCTAGCCCCTAATAACTGTATAGGGTAGGTGAAAAAAAACCTACCCGGCCCCCAGAGGTGACTGCTATACTGTCCAATAGGCGGGAGTGGTGGGCCGACGGTTCCAGCAGGAATGAGGCAGGGGGCTGGCTACAGCAATAGCCAAGATCCGCCCATTCCTCTGGAAGCTTCTAATGAAGCCACCCAGGCCCAGATTACCCATAAGGCCACCCTAGGCCATGGCCTAGGGCGGCACAAATGGGGGGGCAGCAGATCGACCCCCGAATTTTTTTAAAAGGTCGATTTTTTGCCAAGAAAGGAGCAAGAGGCAGAGCAAAGGGGTGCCGCGTCACAGTCGGGCCTCTGACGCCGCGCCCCTTTGCTCCGCCTCTTGCTCCTCCTCACTCCCCCCTCCTTCCTTCCTTCACTCAAGAAAGGAAGGAGGGGCGAGCGAGGAGGAGCAAAAGGTGGAGCGAAGGGGCTCCACGTCACAGCTGGGCCTCTGACGTGGCGCCCCTTCACTCCGCCTCTTGCTCCTCCTCGCTCCCCCCTCCTTCCTTCCTTCACTCAAGGAAGGAAGGAGGACCCTTGGGGCCGCTGACATGCATGCGCAGCACGCCCTGGGGGCAGGGGCTTCCCCCGACCTGGGGGCAGGGCTTCCCCGCCCCTGAGGGCGGCGGGGCTTCTTTTGGCCTAGGGCGCCAAAAGCAGCTAATCCGGGCCTGAAGCCACCAATTGCCTCGCTTCAGGGGAGGTGGCAAATATCTGTCCCCGCCCACTGCGCAGGCGGGGAAAGGGCGTCCTTGGAGTATGGAGGTAGGTAGTACAAGGGTTGAATGAAAAGTAATACCTCCACCTTCGTAACTCCTCAACAGATGGCAGTACTGGTATGTGGCAGGTACTGGCTTGTTCAGAAGACTCTTCTCTACAGTTCCACTTTGGCAGGAAGCCTTAGCATTGAACGGTTGTGTTGTTAAAGTGTGACGTATTGAACCCTGCGCAGACGGTCGGTCAATGTGACTTAAACAATGTGCAGTCATTGAATTCTTGTCAGCAGAAGGTGTCACCCCAAAGGAGATTCATCAGAGAATGCAAGCTGTTTATGGTGATTGTGTTGATGTGAATACTGTGCATCGTTGGGTGAGTAAATTTAAAGATGTTAAGGTGGGAACATCTGACTTGCGTGACAAACAAGGAGTTGGCATTTCACAAGAATGTGTGGATGACATTATTTCTTTGCCTGGCTATCGGAAGATCTGTGCACGGTGGGTACCCAGGATGCTGACTTCTGAAATGAAAGTGCACAGACTTGAAATTTGCCAGGAACCATGACGGCTTCAGAAAACTTGTTCATCGTTGGCAGAAATGTATCCAGTTGTCTGGTGATTATGTGGAAAAGTGAAGAGTGGTAGTTAGAGAGATAGCACAGTGGTAAGAACAGCTGTGCTTGCAATCTGAAGGTTGCAAGTTCGATTCCCGAGCTGGCTTGGACACCCAGCTATGAGTTCTGTCCACTGTTCACCCAGCAGTTCGAAAACAGCCCAGCTGTAAATAGATGAACTGGGAACCTGCCAAAAGCGGGGGAGGATTCTTTTCAGTAAGGACTTTACAACACCTGAATAAATAAAGATTGGCTATTGGAAGGTGGAATGCGGAGCAGAGGAACAGAGGCCCTCCGTCATGAGGATGAAGCAACAGCACCCCCATTGTGACGTAATGACGCACCCTGTGACACAGCCAGAAGAAAATCCTTCAAAAATTTATGTGTTGTATTGTAACTGTACGTCTTCCGGTAGGGATTGTCTGCCGTATGTGTGATGTAATCCGCTCTGATTCCCCTTCGGGGTGAGAACAGCGGAATATAAATAAAGTATATTATTATTATTAAAGTGTATTAAAGAGCACATTCTAAGGATTATTTCTTCGTTCGCTTTATTAAAATATTCACATCCAAACCCATGTAACGAAGGTGGAGGCATTACTTTTCATTCAACCCTCATATGTGTGTGTGGTTTTGAACAGGAACACATTTAAACAATTTGGAAACAGAACTAATGTCCTTGAATCCTTGGAGAACAATATGGGTGGATCCAGCAGGGGCAGTGGAAGCTAGCTGGAGAAATCTGCCTAAGCCAGGGCATGGTGCCTCCTTCTCCTCCTCCAAAGAGACAGCAAGCGGCCTCCTCACAGTGTTGCTTTTGGCTTTGCATCCCTCTACCGCAGACAGTGCCTCAGCTCAGCCTGCAAAATCTAGGTCACCTGAATGTGTGCCCTGCCTGCCTTTCTTCAATGATACCTCCCGCCGGCATCTCATGCACCAAGAGCCTGGGATGGGCATGACTCAGAAATAGCCTTGCTTGGGCTGGCACAGTTGGTCCTCCCTGGGAGGGAGAGAGTTGTAGTTAGTTACGTTCGCCACTGCGGCTGCCAGGCCCTTCTGGCAAGGGAGCTCCCTCACATTCGCTCCTTGCTGCACAGCAAAGCAGAAGATGGGGACAGCTCATCCATTATTGGCAATCAGGGGAGACTTCTGCAGAGAATAGACTCCAAGCTGTTTAGCCAGAATGGAGGAGTATTGATTTCTCAGCCGGCTGCCAGAAGCAGAGCTGTCTGGGGGGCGGGGAAGGGGGGGCATTCTATGATTCTTCCACTTTGATGGGAACGGGAAAAAATTGCAGACATTTATATCAAGGTTGTGGCATCCAGAAACTCCCCTTACCCTTTCTAAATATGCATGCAAAAATAAGTAGGCAGACCTCATGTTTGGGAATGGTAGGCATGGGCCAAAATCTGTGGGTTCATGAACAAAGCGCCTGGGGTCGTGGAATCAGTGCCTGGCAGGGGTTATGGCTTCTCCCCATCATTAGCAGGATCGGGGGGGGGGGAGATAATGCCAAGCAAATACATGCAAATTATTCATTTGCATAACTTACACAGGTTGCACAAATTCTTGGCACAGGATTGAGGTCTGCTTGGCACAGGCCTCAGTGGCAGAAGCCAAGCTCTGTCGAGGCTCCCAGAGGCACCACTTTTGGAAGCAAAGTCCTCTCTCTCTCTCTCTCTCTCTCTCGGACTATAATGCTGCCTAGGGGATTCTGGGAGTTGTCATCTGAAAAAAATAATTCCTAGGTTCAATAAATGTTTACACTTTCCTTTTTGCTGACCAATGAGATTGCAAATGCACCATCACAAAGAGTCCAAAAAAAGCACGAGCCATTCTCTTCTGAATCTAGATGGAGGGAGAGTTATTTACATCCCAACGACTCCAATAGTCATTAGTGGCTGACATATCAGAGAGGCAGTGAACTCATTCTGGAATTTATCCAACCTTTAAAAGAGATGTAAGATTGTTCATCCTATTGGGAGGAATATAATAGATTTACTATACTTACTTAGGCGATCCATCGTTGTCAAAGTAAGATTGTCCTCCAAGTGTGGTGTCATGGTGGGCATGTCAGTGGCTCTGGAGCCTTATTCTTGGCCCGCATGTTGTCCCACAGTGACAGTATCGGTATGCAGGTGGAAGACGGTCTCAGTCGAGGTTGGCTTGATGCACCTTCCTCTTGGCACGTATCTCTCTTTCGCCCTCCATTTGTGCCTCTTCAAATTCTACAGCACTGCTGGTCATAGCTGACTTCCAGCTAGAGTGCTCAAGGGTCAGTGCTTCCTGTTTCTCTGTGTCTATGCCACAGTTTTTAAGGTTGGCTTTGAGCCTATCTTTAAATCTCTTTTCCTCTCTACCAACAGTCAATTTCCTGTTCTTGAGCTCGGAGTAGAGTAACTGCTTTGGGAGATGGTGATTGTGCATTCGGACAATGTGGCCAGTCCAGCAGAGTTGATGGCGGAGGACCATCACTTCAAAGGTGGTCTTTGCTTCTTCCAGCATGCTGACATTTGTCTGCCTGTCTTCTCAAGAGATGTGCATAGAGCACCATGAATATCTCCTTTATAGACTAGATAAGGGGTGCTCATTAGGTAGATCGCGATCTACTGGTAGATCATGTAGGGTGTCCTGGTAGATCGCAGGCAGGGCGGGAGGTAGGCTCAGTCCCGCCCCGCAGGCTCCCGACGCCACCCAAGTGCAGAAGGAGGTTGCACTGGATGGCCCTTGGAGGTCTCCTCCTATTCTAGGAACCTGTTGTTGTTGTTGTTATTATTATCAGAGGCTGAATGGTCATCTGTGAGGAATGTTTTGATTGTGTTTTCCCCTTATGGCAGAAGGAGGTTGGACTGGATGGCCCTTGGAGGTCTCCTTCTACTCTAGGAACCCGTTGTTGTTGTTGTTGTTACTATTAGTAGTAGTAGTAGTAGTAGCAGAGGCTGAATGAATATTATCATCATTATTATTATGAATAAATTCAGGGGCTTATTATACTCACATTTAGTTGAATTCAGTCTTAAAATATGTTATATGGCTCTCACTGAAATAAATTTCCAAATATTTTACTTTTATGGCTCTCTGAGTAGTGGGTAGGTAGATCATTTTGACTTGGTTGTTTTATAAGTAGCTCGCATGCTGAAAAAGTTTGAGCACCCTTGGACTATATTAAAACCCAGAGTAGATTTTTCTCTGATAATAGAACCCCAACTGTCGGTGAAGAACCCTAGAAGACAAGGACTGGAATTTACTTGAGGACTTATGTCTTTGTAAGTGGACTTCCATCTGCTACATAATAAAGTATAGTTGGCCTCCCACTTTAGTAGGGGCTCGGAGTCTAGGATCTCTGTGTGAGCAAGAAAACTATGAAACCTTTTTACCTGAGAAGACACCTTTCAAGGAATATCTAGGTCTTCTGTGAGATACTGAACATATAATCACTGTCCAGCAGAGTTGACTGTATGGTCAATGTCTGGCGAAGGACCTAGAGATTCCCAGAAATAATGCCTTAATCAAATGTATAAATTATCAAATCTACAAAAGTTAAACCTGCAAATGTGGAGGACTAATTGTAGATACACATTCTTTTGGAAAATGGAAATCTCCATAACCTTTTGGAAAATGGCTATTCAAAACCTTTTGGGAACTTTTTGGAAAGGCATGACTTTGTTAGAGATCATAACCTTTTAAAAAAGAGAAGAGCTAAAAACTCACTGGAGACAACCTTCTCCTTAGTGGTAAATATCCACTAGTACTCATGCAAGGCAATTAGGTTTCTCAGCTGTTAGACTGATATAACTAGATATCTCTTTGAACTGTTAGGGACAAAAATATGCCAATGCACAAAAAACGTATATAGCAATAGGCATGAGAAAAAAGTTATGAAAATTAAAAGAAATCGTAAGTGATTCGTATGTAATGGGACTTTCTAGTTTATACGCATCACGGCAGCTAACCAGGAAGTAGACTTTCTTTTACGGTCCTTGAGGCCAACAATTTGCGTTATGATCGTAATAAATTCTTAATTATTGTACTACTCCCTTCTCCCTGTCTTCTCCCCCTCATTTTCTTCCCACCTTCATTCAACTTCTTCTTTTTCCCGCATTTCTATGGGGAACTGGAAGTGACGCTGCTGCTAGGCATTCTGGAAAGTGTAGTCCTCCACGCTTCTCCCCCCCCTCCCTTCTCTTCCCCGTTGCTCTGTCTTGCCCCATCGCACAGGCCAACTTCACACACACACACACACACACGCGCTTCTCCTCCTCTCTCTCCCTGCACTCTCTCACATGCTTCTCTGCCCCCTCCTCTTTCCTGCTGGCTTCTCCCCCCCCTCCCTTCACTACCCCGTTGCGCTGTCTTGCCCCATCGCAGGGGCCAACTTCACACACACACACACACACACTTCTCCTCCTCTCTCCCTGCACTCTCTCACATGCTTCTCTGCCCCCTCCTCTTTCCTGCTGGCTTCTCCCCTCCCTTCTCTTCCCCGTTGCTCTGTCTTGCCCCATCGCAGGGGCCAACTTCACACACACACACACACACACACACACACACACACGCTTCTCCTCCTCTCTCTCCCTGCACTCTCTCACATGCTTCTCTGCCCCCTCCTCTTTCCTGCTCGCTTCTCCCCCCTCCCTTCGCTTCCCCGTTGCTCTGTCTTGCCCCATCGCACAGGCCAACTTCAGCCCTCCAGGTAGGTGTTTTGGACTTCAACTCCCACCATTCCTCGCAGCCTCAGGCCTCTTCCTTTTCCTCTCAGCCTGGGCAAACTTGGACCCTCGCTCCCTCAGGATCGGGGTGAGAGAGAGGCAGTGAGGAGCGAGGGAGGGCTCCTCCTCCTTTTTTTGCTGCTTCCAAGAATAGAATACCCCCCTCCCTCCCTCCTTCCCCTCCCTCCTTCCTATTTGGAGAGTCCCATCTAGAATTCAGTGTGATTTATTCAAGTTTTGGCCTACAACTCCCAGAAATCCCAGCCAATTTACCAGCTGTTAGGATTTCTGGGAGTTGTAGGCCAAAACCATCTGGAATGCGCATGCACTGGCATACGAACTATTAACGAATTTCGTTAGTAATTAAGTTACATTTTAGAAATTTTTGGAAATTTTTTTGTAAGTCTTTCTATTACTAATCAACCCCCCATTAGATTTTAGATTTCCCATTTTTGGGTTCTAAACCATGCCTAATAGCAAGGTTTCAGAAGTGTTTCTTTCAGTTGCTCAAAAACATCTACTTGATTTAAATCATGCTCTCAAGAGACCAAAAACAAAATTAGTCTTCGTTAAAATAACTTAGTTGGTTTACTCACAAACTTCATGTATTCAGCATACAGGTAATTTGCATATAGGCTTTGAAGTAGTTTCCTTGTGCAGATAACACAAGACATCTTTCTTATAATCTACAGTCCAAAGTCTAAAGCATTCCTCTGTTCTGAGAGTCTAATGGAGTCTCTGTTGGGAATCAACCTGTGTTTGTGTTTCAGGATCATGATAAGAACATAAGAACATAAGAACATAAGAAGAGCCATGCTGAATCGGGCCTCAGCCCATCTAGTCCAGCATTCTGTGTCACACAGTGGCCCACTAGTTGTACACAGGGATCTCTAGCAGAAAGGAGGGCAAAACCCTCACCTGCTCCCGACCCCCCACAACCAGTACCCGGGAAATCCTGCCTGCCTCCATCAACACAGAGGTGGCACTTGGATGTCCATTTCAGTAGCTACTGATTCCCTTGGTATCCATGAATCTGTCTAATCCTGCCTTGAAGCTGTCCAGGCTGACCGCTGTCACAACCTCCTCTGGAAGTGAGTTCCATAACCCAATGACCCTCTGGGTGAAGAAATATTTCCCTTTATTAGTCCTAACTTTCCTACCTTGGAGCTTTAGGGAGTGTCCCCTAGTCCTAGTGTTGTGTGACAGAGAAAATATTTTTTCTCTATTCACCTTTTCTATCCCATGCATGATTTTATACACTTCGATCAAGTCACCTCTTAAACGCCGTCTTCTGATGCTTCTGATGTGGGAAATGATGAGGGAATACACTTCTCCCTCCAACAAGTTGGGGGTGGAGCAATTTTGTCTCCTCCCCTCGGAGAAGAGATTGGTAAATTTCGCAGAACTTTCCTGAAGGGAGGAGGGGCAAGCATAGTGTGGTGCCAGCCCCTTCTCCCTCATTCTGCAAAAGGACATCGCCCACCACTCCCACCCATGGACAGTATAATACTGATCGTCAAATGGTCACCATTTGGGGTCGGGTAGGAATGTTCCCTCTTATGTTCTAAGCGGATTTTGTGCCTACCCTATACTGTTGTCTTAGGGCTAGATGGAATGGTTGGCTTGTGAACTAGCCTAGCGTAAATAGATTAGTTATTCAAAGGTTTGTATATACTTAAGGCACCCCTTAAGGGTGTGGGGCATTCTGCAAACACTCACCTAGAGGTTAATTTTAGGGGTGAGGTGAAGGTGAATGCCCCAGGAGCGGGGAGAGTCTGCTCTCAAAAGTTGAGAGAGATTTCTCCTGCTGTTTCCCTTACGGGTTGCCCGGGTTTAAATCTACAGGGGACCCAGGTAGTATGCCTGAATGGCTGAGGGGTAGACTTTAGAAGACGCTACCTCAGCTTAGACACACCAAGTTGAACTGACACCTAAAAGTTAGTTGAGTTACAAGTTAAATAGGTAACAATAAATAAAAGTTGCCCAAATTTGAATCCATATTTTTGTGTCTGTCTCTTTATTTCGGGGGGTTGGAAGACAAATGATGGTGCCGAGGCTGAGGTGCAAGATGGAGATGGTTTGGTCAATGATTTTCATGCAGACAATGACAGAGAGGCCCCAGTGCATTGGGAGGGAAGGGAAGTTTCTCATGATAATATTCTTGCTGGGCAGAGAGATGATGGTTTGCTCCCTCTCTCTGTGAGCTCTCAAGATTTGGGTTTGGACAACAATCTGACACCTGGGAATTTTAATAAGCAGCCAGATAAGGAGTTGAAAAAGGCAACGGGAGTTTAGCCAGGATCTACAGCAAACTCAAGGTTTACGTTGTTCTGAAAGACTTTGTCAGATAAGAGCCAAGAGTGGGGGGAAACAAAACCAGTTTGGGATATAAGGTTTGCTTGAAGGGAAAACCTGTTAGATCAGGCATCGTTTGGAAATCAAGTTCATGTGCCATGGAAATCCTGTTCAAGGGGTTCCTGTTCCTGTGGATATTTTTAGCCTTTTGGTGTTGACTAGCATCGCCTGATTTGTCTTTGTATCCTGTTTATTCCTGTCTGGATTAATACTGCTTTGGATTGCTTTTATATCTTTCGTGGACATTGCTTTGTGTTACTGCATTTTTACTGACTTAATACTTTTTGGAACTTTCCTACTTTCTTACAAGCATCTATTTCTACTGGCTATTTTAATAAGCTTCAATAAAAAGGGTTGGATTTTTCACTCAACGTGTGGTGTGTTTTAAGTCAGAGGGCTTTCCCTGTCCTGGAGTGCAACAGTCTCTGCAATCTGTTTCTACTGACTTCTAAAAGCATAATGTTTCTAAAATGGAGTCTGAGATTGAATAGGCCGAGTTGTGATCACATGGTCTGCAGCCCCTTCCACAATATAGAATTAAGGAAAACTGCATATCAATATATGCACATACACAATACAGTAAGCATTTTGAATTATATACAAACAAATTAGTAGTTGAGGCTTGAAGAAGGTTGCTATTTCCAACAAAATTATGTTATTAGACTGTGATAGAAAATTGTGGTCAAGGTTTTCGCTTTTCTAAGGGATGTATCAGAGAAATATTGGCTGGCATTCTCTTAGAATATTTGGCATGAAAAAGTTCCCTTCCTTAGGATCTGCTTAAAGAGGTTCCACACATGTCATTGCGCATAAACAGTCTGAAATAACTTATTAAGAGATCAAATTATCACATCAACAACTCATAACTTTCAGGTTTTCCTGGGGAGTGAGAAGATGTGAAACACTTCCTTTGCAGATCCTGTGTTTTTCTATGCAACCAGTCCCTCCTGCTTAATGCCTTATCAACTTGATAAGCTCTTTCTTTATATTGATGTGATCTCATCTTTTATAAACATAGATTTCCAGAGATTTGGGTAAGGGCCAAACTTGCTGGATGTGAAAGCTGGCTCCTGCATTTCACAACATCTGGCCCATATTGTTTCATGGCTGAAACCTAGCTTTGGTCATTGACTTGTTATTTTGACAATTCATGATATCAATCTGAGACAGCTCTGTGTCCTTACTTAGAACATCAAGATATGAAGTCTGTCCTTGCCTTGCTGGGCTTTGTTGAAGAGCTCACAGCAGGAGTGGAAATCATTATGTAGTCCTCCAGATGCCCTTGGCATGAAACACCCAACATCCTCCTTCCACTCCCCCACCCCCACCTACGAGGGCGGGTCAATAAGTCCATGACTTTTTGAATTTCCCACCTCTTAACTGAAAGGGCAACACTGCTTCTGTCAACAAGCATCTGTCAGTTGACTCCTGTTAAAATTTGAACAAGCGGTATCGTTTAGTTTGTGTTTGACAGCCATTGATAGCAGACCACCATGTGATTTGAGGAGAAAATGGAAATAAGGGAATTTTGGGTGCTCATTAAGCATTATTTTTTGTGGGGAAAAACCATCACTCAAACCAAAGCTAAGCTTGATAAATACGATGGGGACTCTGCACCATCAATTTCAATGGTTAAAAAGTGGATTACTGAATTTTGTTGTGGCCGTACAAGCATGGAAGATGCCGAACCTTCTGGACACCCAGTTGAGGCCTCTACACCCAAAACAATTGAAAAAATTCATGATATGGTGTTGGCTGATCGGAGATTGAAAGTGCGAGAGATTGTGGAAGCCATAGGCATCTCAGATGGCTCAGTGGTTTCAATTTTAAATGATCACTTGGGTAAGGGAAAGTTTTCCGCAAGATGGGACCTGGACAATGCAAGGGTGCACACAATGCAAGGGTGCACACATGTGCAGTTTCCATGACAACAATCCATGAATTGGGATACAAATTGCTCCCTCATCTGCCCTATTCTCCGGATTTAGCCTCGAGTGACTATTTCATGTTTCCAAACCTGAAGAAATGGCTTGGTGGAAAGAGATTTGACTCCAACAATGAAATCATCTCACAAACAAATACCTATTTTGATGACCTCGACAAATCTTATTTTTTGGAAAGGATAAAAAAAATTGGAGAAACGTTGGACAAAGTGTATAGAGCTCAAAGAAGACTACATTGAAAAATAAAATGATTTTTTATCCAAAAACCTTTGTTTCATTCAAAAAGTCACTGACTTATTGACCCACCCTCATACAATTTACTTCAATTGCTGTCACTTGAATTCGAACTACAAAATTCAACTAATTCACTAAAGGAAAGGTAGAGAAGGAGTGGAATAATTTCCCTTCCCAACAGGATCAGGAAAAAGCAAACTGCAGCAGCTTCCTCTATCTTATGTGCTTTTCCTCCTTAAGAACTTTGCCATCTTGACCTAACTCTCTGGTTATTTCTTGGTGCCTTTGTTTTCAATTTTTTGCTGATAGAAGCATCCATACAGAATCCACCATTTTGTTCATTTCAGCATGCAGGGAATTGAATCTGTTTGCTACCGTTGCTCTCCTTGAAACACAGATATGATTTTTCACTGGTTTATTAATGCAACATAATATGACCCCTGTATCCATGGGACTACTCTCTATGATTTCATGTCATCCAACAGGAATTTATGTTATCCTTGAGACAGAAGTCCTTCACTTCAGTTACACTATGTAACATGACTTTAGAGGGGCCACGGTGGTGCAACAGGTTTAACTGCTGAGCTGCTGAACTTGCTGACTGGAAGTTTGGTGGTTTGAATATGTTAGACAGGGTGAGCTCCCACTGTTAGCCCCAGCTTCTGCTAACCTAGCCGTTAGAAAACATGCAAATGTGAGTAGATCAATAGGTACCACCTCGACAGGAAGGTAAACAGCGTTCCATGCACTCATGCCAGCCACATGACCCAGGAGATGTCTATGGACAGTGCAGGTTCTTTGGTTTAGATATGGGGATGAGCACCATACCAGAGCCAGAGATGAAAGGGGAAGCCTTTCTGTGTATCCATGTTTTGCTGTTTCTAGACATTGAATGTTTGCCTTTGTCAGTATATGCTGAAATCTGCTCTGAGTCCCCTCGGGGAGATAGGAGAGAATACAAATAAGTTGTTGTTGTTGTTCCTGCATTATAAATGTTATTTCCTAATTGGTTCTATCATTTTAAAAACATGGGAAAAGTTCATTAAACTGCGGGACATACTCCAGCACATTTTGCTATAGTTTTTCAATCGGTATCTCATAAAGACTCAACCAAATCAACATAGTTTGTGGCAGCCACAAACATGAAGTTTCTTGAGTATAACAACTACTTTCAAAGCACACAATGCACAATTAAACAGGAACAACACATTCAAACCTGGAACAGAATTTTTTCCTCAATTTTTGTTACATAGTGTTATCTATGATTTTATGTATCCACACGAAGTCCAGGGGCTTATCCCCTTCATATATGGGGTCGTACTGTATACCATTAGAAATTGCTAAGTAGAGATAGAAAAATAACAGAAAATATTGTTGTAAAATGGTTGAGAAATTGTATTGATGGGCTGAGGAGAAAGTTCAGTTTGGAACTCAATTTGCACAAAGTTTGCATGGAGTTCTTTGCACAAAAACAGCACCTGGTGTCCTGGACATTCTGTCATGCATGACTTATTGTTCACACTTGGTTATATTGTGCAAAAAAGACTGTTTTCTCTGCATGAAGCAGTCCTTTCTCTACAGAAAACAATAGTTTTGTGCAGAAGTACTACTTTCTGTTCCTTAAAGGTCATTTCCTGCTCAGAAAGTGTTGTTTTCTGCTCAAAAGAATCATGTCAGAATTTTTGCTCAGAGTGAGTCCCCAGTTGTGAATAGTCTACAACAGGGGTGCTCACACTTTTTCAGCATGCGAGCTACTCTTAAAGCAACCAAGTCCAAAAGATCTACCTGCCCCCACCGCCGTGCGCTCCCGCGCACTCCCGCTGCCGCGTGCTCTTGCCACTGCGCGTGCTCCTGCTGCTGTTTTCCGCCCGTGCAGCGCTTCTTCCACCTGCGGGGCATTGCAGGAAGGAGAAAGCACGAGGCGGGGAATCCAGGGGGAGTGCTCCACCCTGCCTGTCTCGCCAGCAACTGAGGCTGCACAGCTGCTTCTGGACGAGAGAGAGGCAGGGCGCTCCCTCCAGAGGCCCCGCCTCGTGCTTCCTTCTCCCTGCAATGCCCCGCAGGTGAAAGAAGCACCGCAAGAGCGGAACCCAGCAGCAGGAACGCATGTGCGCGCAGGGTGTGCGCGCGCATGGCAGAGGCACCCCACCCAGCTGGTGAGGCCCGAAGATCACCTGGAAGAGGGCCGAAGATCTACTAGTAGCTCCCGAGCTACCTTATGAGCACCCCTGGTCTACAAAAATCACAATTTTCAAAGATTTTCTCATAGTGGGAAGAACACTATTAAAATAACTCATGACTTCCTTCAGTTTGGGAGTGATCCTGGACTCATCGCTGAGCCTGGAACCCCAGGTCTCGGCGGTGGCCAGGGGAGTTAAGACTCGTACGCCAGCTGCGCCCGCACCTTGGGAAGTCTGATCTGGCTACGGTCATCCACGCTCTGGTCACATCTAGAATAGATTACTGCAACGCACTCTATGTGGGGCTGCCTTTGAAGACAGTTCGGGAATTACAATTAGTCCAACGGGCGGCAGCTAGATTACTAACTGGAGCTACATACAGGGAGCATACCACCCTCCTGTTGTGTCAACTCCACTGGCTGCCTGTCCATTTCTGAGCTCAATTCAAAGTGCTGGTTTTGACCTTTAAAGCTCTATACGGTTCTGGCCCAGCTTACTTGTCCGAACGCATCAGCCTCTATGTCCCACCTCGTAATTTAAGATCATCCGGGGAGGCCCTGCTCTCGCTCCCGCCAACTTCTCAAATGCGGTTTGTGGGGACGAGAGGGAGGGCCTTCTCGGTGGTGGCTCCCCGTCTGTGGAACGCGCTTCCAAGCGACATACAATCAACCCCATCTCTCCTGGCATTCAGGAAAAAAAGTGAAATCGTGGCTGTGGGACGAGGTGTTTTCACACTAGCACATTGTAGCACTTTGGACTGGATTTGTAATGGCAAGTTGATGGATATGCCTCAATGCTCCTGTTATGGATGGAATACTGTTTTTAACTTAAGAGAAAATGTATGATGTGTTAATGTTAATTGTATTTTAATGTATTTTAATGCTGTATGTTTTTGGTTTTATATTGTTTTTTACTATGTTGGCATCGAATTGTGCCTTTTGTTAGGCCGCTCTGAGTCCCCCCCTCCCCGGGAGAAGAGTGGGGTCAAAATGCTGGAAATAAATAAATAAGAAGAATATAAATGAAGAATTTCGTCTGTAAGGAGCTGTAACACCATGCTGGACCTTCCCAGAAGGGTCTTTCTCAAACCAATCTGAACGTGTTGGGAGTTGAACAAGAAACTTGCACAGAAAGCCATGTGCTCTAGTTCTGCTCTGTAGACCTTTCCCATTGAGCTTCTAATGAGAAGCAGAAAAACTCACTCAGAGCACCCATGATCGGTGCGCTGTGTATCTGACTCACCCCGATCCAACCTCTCCAAATGGCTCCATAACCTTTCCCCCCCGATACACGAACGAAACCCTTGAGAATGGGATGTTGAAAACCCACTGCGACCTCAATTCAGCTGCCTCAAATTTGTTCCAGAACAGGCTGCGGTTGCACTTCCTCCCACATTTGCCAAGAAGATCCACAGGCAAAGGCGGAGGAGAAACTTTGCCGAAGCTTTAAAGGAACAGCAGGCGCAATCCCTCCCAACCCCAGAGAGCTTTCACTTTCAGAGAATATGGTTTCAATCAAACCTCAACTCCAATGTATATTGCTGCTTTTTTTAAATAAAAAAATCACACACACTCTGCTCATTTTGACAAGTGAGCATTATATTTGCGAGTTGATCGCCAAGCCAAAACATGCTCTCGTTCATTCATAACACTGAACTCTTCTGCGTTAAACAGCCGATTAGTGTGAATGAAGTGGGTGTGGAACTTCCTTGAAATCCTCCAGGGATCTGTCAAAGCAATGCTGCCGTGGCACAGCACTCACTATGAAGGACGGCACGCATCAGGGGTGGGACAGAGATGTGCAGTTTTCCTAAGCAAAAACTGGGACTGGGATGGGCTGTTACTCGAGATTTGTTGAGGTTTGACACCGTCTTCTCCAAAGTGGGGACTAATGGCAGCTAGACACAGCTGGAATCCTGTGGGCTGGTCCCAAGTACAGCAAACCCATTAGTGAACGGTGAATCAGTGCATCAGTAAATCGAAGTGATTCAATAGGTCTACTTTATCCAAGACTAACCACAGGATTTAAGGCCACCACCCTGTGGCATGGTCTTCCTAGCAGCTAACAATTGCCATTTTCCTTCAAGAAGATCTAACATTTTGTTGATCTTATGTGCCTTCACACAACATTAACTTATGGCTTGAGGGCTTTTTTTTGGGGGGGGGGGATCCAGAAGAATTTTGTAATTATTTATTTATTTATTTAAAACTTTTGTACCCCGGCCTTTTCACCTCTATTGAGGGACTCAGACCGGCATTACAGCAAAAATTCAATGCTATACAATTTAAAAACAACTACAACAACATATTAAAATACATAAAAAACCCAGCATAAAACCACATTGGCATTAAAACAATTCCACTCAATCTGTAACGTGGTCATACATTTAGACAATAGCCAATCTCAGCCTATTCTGGGAAGGCTTGGTTCCACATCCAGGTCTTCACCAGCCTCCTGAAGGACAACAGAGAGGGGGCAGATCTAGCATCGCTCGGGAGAGAGTTCCACAGCCAAGGGGCAACCACAGAGAAGCCCCTGTCTCTCGTCCCCACCAGCCGCGCTTGCGAAGCCAGCGGGACCGAGAGCAGGGCCTCTCCGGAGGATCTTAATGTTCTTGATGGTTTGTAGGGGAGAATCCATTCAGACAGGTAAACTGGGCCAGAACCGTATAGGGTTTTGTAGGTTAAAACCAGCACTTTGAATTGTGCTCGGAAGCTAATTCGCAGCCAGTGGAGCTGGCGCAGCAAGGGAGTGGTATGCTTCCTGTGCCCCGCTCCTGTTAGTAACCTGGCTGCTGAATATTGGACTAATTGCAGCTTCCGAGCAGTCTTCAGAGGCAACCCCACGTAGAGAGTGTTGCAGTAGTCTATTCGGGATGTAACCAGAGCATGGACCACAGTGGCCAAGTCAGACTTCCATTGTCATCCTTTCAGGCTGAGAGAAGGTGACTTTGTTGGTGTCAACCAGTAGATGTACAGGACTCAATTGATCCTTAGGGCCCTAGTTCAATGCTCAAACAACTGCATCTTTCTGAAATTTTATCAAGGAGAGTAAGCTCCTAATAGGTTTGCTTTAGGATTGTCTTCAATCAGAAATGATCCTAAGGCAAACAACAACTGTTTTGCACCAACTCCACAAGTGAGATTCAACAGAGAGTCCAACCACCATAATCATAAGTAATCACTTGTGGCCGAGTAGGACTGACTTCCAAGGACAGAGACCTGAAGGCAGGTCCATAAGTGCAGAGACCCATTCTGGAGCTATATAGTATTTTGCAGTGAGAACTGGACAGTGAGAGATTTCAAAATGGAAGGCAGTTCCAACAAGAATTTGCTTGATGCACCTTCCCCTGGCCCATTTCTCCCTTTCGCCCTCTATGTGTGCCACTTCAAATGCCATAGCACTGTTGATAACAGCTGACCTCCAGCTAGAACCATCAAGGACAGTGTTTTTCAACCTGGGGGTCACGAGCGGGTTTCAGATATTTCTGATGGTCTTAGGAACCCCTTTGGCAGCGAAGGCTGAAGACCTCTCCACCTGTCCTTCTCTTCTATTTTGGAAACAGACGGTGAATTCTCCCACTAACCCCCCCGGTGATTGGTTGGCCTCTCAGCTGGCCTCTCAGCCAAGGGGAGGGCTGTTTCTGAGACTGTGGTGTCCCAGCCTAATGTGGTGTTCCAGCCTAGTGGTCAGAGATAGACCCTGGGGGTTCCAGCTGCCCCGGATCAAGGGGTTGATGGGTGGCCAGATGGATATGGGTCTGCAGAGGAAGACTTAGAATGGGATGATGGATGGCTACAGGGATATGATACTGCAAATGAGAATATTGATGACTCCATGGAAGTCAGTTCTGAACTGGACAGTGAGAGACTTAGTGACCTTGATTCTCATGGGAGCTTCTTTACTCCCTTGCCAGATGAGCATTCCGGAGAAGGGGAGGATGCAGTTTCCCAGGATGAGGATACTGCACCTGGGACCGCTAATGAGATGGAATTTGACAGGAGGGCCAGCATCCGGGATTCTAGAAGAGATTGGGGCCTGAGAAAGGGGGTGCGTTGGGAACACAGAAAATAGTTTCTTTATTAGATCGTGCCTGGGGGATCCTAGTCAGACCTGAAGCTACATTCAGACTGGAAAGGACTAATGTTCATTTCTCCAAGTTCACGGAACCGCAGGAACGGTTTGTCTCCAGTTTCACGGTGATCGCAAGGAGCGGTTGGTCTCAAGTCTCTCGTCGACCGCAGGGAGCGGTTTGTCTTGTCTATGAACTTTTGCCTTGTTCAAGTATTTTTGCTTTCTTTGGGATTTAAGCCCTTGGACTCACTGCTTAAGAACTTCTTTGGACTATTTTTGGATTTACCTTGATTGCTTTATTTCTACATCTTTGGACTATCTTTTATTCTAAATAAAATTACCTTTATTGCATCTGCCTGGTGTGTGTGATCTAGGGGGGACTGCTAGAGTTCTGAGGTGCAACAGAGACTCCAAGTGGGAAGGGGAAAGCAGGCATGTGCTGTGCATGTTCGGGTGAGGGAGAGTACACAAGGCTAGAGGGAGGCTTGCGTCCCTTCAAGGCAGGGGAAAAGCACCCTTTGGGTAACTAAACCCCAGTAACTACAACTCCCAAATGACAAAATCAATACCCGCTCCTCAATCCCACCAGTATTCAAATTTGGCTGTATCAGGCATTTGTGCCAAATTTGGTCCAGTAAATGAAAACACATCCTGCATATCAGATATTTACATTACAATTCGTAACAGTAGCAAAATTACAATTATGAAGTAGCAACAAAAATAATTTTATGGTTGGGGGTCACCACAACATGAGGGGTCACAGTATTAGGAAGGTTGAGAACCACTGATCTAGGACCAGGCTTTCCCAATTTATGCCACATTTTTTAAAAAATAGCTCTAATTCCATCATTAAACCTCTTTTTTTGAGAACTATCCACCAGGCTTTCCCAATTTATGCCACATTTTTTAAAAATTAGCTCTAATTCCATCATTAAACCTCTTTTTCTATCCACCGACGTTCCGTTTTCTGTGCATGAGCCAAGAAGAGGGTATCTCTTGCAAGAGGAGCCTGGCAGAAAATTGTTCCCTAGGCTCCCACACATTTACCTCTTTTTCATATACATTACACAGTTATAACCACTTTAAATGTCATGGCTCCACTTTACAGAATCTTGGGATCGCTAGTTATTTAGTATTTTCAGATATAGTGATCTGGTATAGATATCCAAGAAATGGATGAAAGAGCTCTGGCAGAGAAGCCGAATTCCCTCATCAGGCAGCAATCCCAATTTTTGTAAAAATTGAGCCGTGTCAATAAAAGTGGCATTAAGCTACTATAACGGTGTATTGCAAATATGTTCAGGTAAGCTTCCCTCATGCAAAGACCTCGTTATTCCTCCCCGCTCAAAGCCTTTCATGAGTCTTTTAAGTACTTTTTCAGCATCTTTCATTCTTTTTCTCTTGTTGCTCTTTAATTGGTTGCTTATATAGTCCTTGTGTATTTGCATCCTGTTTATGTCTTTTACTGCTATTTCAGACTCATCTCAGTGTGTTTGCCAACTGAATTGTTTGATGTTTTCTTTTATATGTATATATATAACTATGTTGTCAACTTTACCTTGATTGCCTGATGGGAAGGGAGAAGACACAAGCTTTCAGCTCAGCCCCAGTTTCTGAAGTCTAGTGTTGTCTCACCATCAGCTTTGAATTCCTTTTACACCTTACAGCAGTGTTTCCCAACCGCTGTGACGTGGCACAGTAGTGTGCCGTGACGGACCTCCTGCTGTGCCGCGAGAAAAGCTCTCTGCCCCCCCCCTTCCTTCCCCCCTCCTCCTGCCGAACTCCTGCTGCTTGGGGGAGGAGGAGGAAGAGCCGGGCGGTGGTGAAGAAAAAGAAGAAGGGGCCGGGGCGCCGCGTCCTTTGGCCGTTTCCCCAGTCAGCCTCCAATCCGCCATGACTCCCACCATGACTCCCGCCCCTCGCTCGCTAAAGCTGCTCGCTAAAGCATGGCACGACCTGGCTCCTCCCCCTCCTCGGCTTCGGCACTCCCAGCAGCTTCTCCAGGCTTGAGGGGAAATGCCAAGCCAGCATTGTGCTGTCTCTGCCACCACTAGCTTGGCATTGCCCCCTCAAGGATGGACAAGCTGTGGGAGAGCTGAAGCCAGGGGGAGGGGGCAGGGCTTGGTGCAGCCTGGCTCTGCCCCCTCTTCAGTTTTGGCACTTCCAGCAGCTGCTCCAGCCTTGAGGGGGACAGTGCCAAGCCAGCCTTGTGCTGTCTCTGCCACCGCTGGCTTGGCATTGCCCCCTCAAGGCTGGACAAGCTGTGGGAGAGCTGAAGCCGGGGGAAGGGTAGGGGCATGGCACGGCCTGGCTCCACCGCCTCCCCCGGCTTCAGCACTCCCAGCAGCTGCTCCCAGCAGACCATCATCCCCCAGCCATTCTTTACTGTGTTAGAGTGTAATTTTGTGTGCTGCGGCTCAAAAAAGGTCGGGAAACACTGACGTACAGGAAGCTTCCAAGTTGCTGAAACCCAATTCCAAAATAGATTCAGCACCTTGGATTGCGCCTTGGACATTTGCTTAAAAAATGGCCCCCTGCACAGGGGAGGCTACTGGATGTTGCTAGGCCCAAGAAGTTTCAAAATAGTATTTGGATGTAATAATTCTTTTCCCTCTGCCCACTAGAGTTGTGCAACCCAGGTAAACCTTGACCTGTTTCATGTCCCGGCTTTCAGTGGGGCCCACAATCCATTGTTTTGGGAGCCTCCTGAAATTGGGAGGGCAGATATCTATTTTTGTTCTAGGGGGGTGGGGTGGGGGCTTCCCAGCCTCCCCTTCCCATCATAGCCATTTCAGGAGAGGCGCTCAGCTGCAGGCAGGCATGTGCTTTAAGGAGGCTTCTTACTTGTTTCTCTACTCTAGAGAAGAGGTGCTTGGCTACAGGCAAGCACAAGTGCTTTCAGGACCTGTATGCCACACACTCACTCTCCAAGGCAGGGAGGCAAGTTCTGTTTCTAACTCTAGGGGAGGCACTTGGCTGCAGGCAGGCGCAAGTACTTTCTGGGCCTGCATGCCATACACACATACTCCAGGCAAGGAGGCAAATTCTGTTTCTTACTCTAGGTTAGGGGCTGAACTGCAGGCTGGCGCATGCATTTTCTAGGCCTGCACACCACACCTGCACTCACCAAGGCAAGGAGGCAATTTATGTGTCTAACTCTAGAGGAGGCACTCAACTGCAGGCAGGCATGTACACTTTCTGGGCCTGCACACCACACACACTCACCAAGGTAAGGGGAAGAGTTCTCTTTCTTACTCTAGAGGAGGTGCTCGGCTGCATGCAGGGTCCTGCACACCACTTACGCGCTCTGAGGCACGGAGGCAAGTTTCTGTCTCTTACTGTAGAGCAGTGTTTTTCAACCTTTTTTGAGCCGCGGCACATTTTTTTACATTTACAAAATCCTGGGGCACACCACCAACCAAAATGACACAAAATGACACTCTAACACAGTAATACATATAGTTAATATGTTTTTAAATGTATTTATACACTCAGTGTGAAACCTGGGCCTGTTTCGATGAACAAAACATATATATGACTTCCTCTCACATATTTATACATGGCTATCATGTCTTCTCTCAGCCTTCTCTTCTTCAGGCTAAACATGCCCAGCTCTTCAAGCCGCTCCTCATAGAGCTTGTTTTCCAGACCTTTGTGAAATTTCACCCTGAGTGAAACTTGCTTCCAGTTAACTATGGATGTCATGAAGCTGTTATAAACAGTTCCTTGGGGGAAGCAACTCTCAAACAATCCAGTAAAATAGTAAAAACAAAAACATTTCCAAGCGGAGAGGCTCAATTTGTTTCTTGGAAACCTGTGAGGGGGCTGCTAGGAGGAGGGAGAGTGCCAATTTCCCACGGCACACCTGACGATCGCTCACGGCACACTGCTTGGGAAACACTGCTGAAGAGGAAGGTGCACACGCTTCCTGGGCCTGCATGCCACACACATGCACTCTTTCCAAAGCAAGGAGACTGCTCACAAAAGCAGGCAAGGAGCCAGAATCAGCTCCTGTTTACTTTCATGACAAGCTAATTTTCGCACCAGGAGGGGACTTCCCATTACGTGCTCCCAAAGGTAATGGAAGTAATGAAAGAACAGATGTAACGAAGAAAAATGGATCCACACACAACTCTACTGCCCACCACTAAACATATTCACAGGCTTGCTACTTTTTACCTTGGAGTTACAATCATTATTTTGAACTAGCACATACAGTATAAACTGCATTGCCCAGGTATGCATTTTCTTTGAGACAATTTCCTTCCTTCCTTCCTTCCTTCCTTCCTTCCTTCCCTCCCTCCTTCCTTCCTTCCTTCCCTCCTTCCCTCCCTCCCTCCTTCCTTCCTTCCTTCCTTCCTTCCCTCCTTCCTTCCTTTTGGTCTTTCCTTTTCCTTTCTCCCCTTCCCTTCCTCTTTTTCTTCCCCTTGTTTCCCTCTTTCCATTTTTCTTTCTTTCCACCTCTTTTCTTTCTCCCTTCCCTTCTATCCTTTCTTTTTCTCCTTCTCCCCTTCCTTTAATCCTTTTTTTTCTTCATATGAATGTCACCTTGCGACAACCCAATCCACTTTGCTCCCTTTCTTTTCCCCTGCTTTGGGTCTGAAATGGGTTCTTTTTCTTTCAAACTTCCCAATTACTTTATGATCTGTTAAGCCATGTAGTACAAACCAACCAACATGCACACATACATAACTCACCTTTAAGAAAACACTCGTGCTTTGCTTGCTTGGCCATGGTCTATCAGCTTCCAATGTTTCCCCCTTCCATCTATCAAACCAGCTGGTATATGGGAGGGCATTTCTCAAAATAAGTTGAGGAAACATCTTGCAGAATTTCATGTTTAGCAAGTACTCCCAATGGATCGGCACCTGCAGCAATAAGAGTGCAAATAAGAGTTTATTGAAACATGTACCAAAACGTCTTTGAAGGGAAAGGCTTTTCAAAGGGTATCATGCTGGGTATTCCTTGATTTAAAAAATTCACAGAGTCAACATAAGCCAGAGGTGCACAACATACAGCCTGTGAGCTGCATGTGGCCCCACAAAGGATTTTGGGTGACCTACAGAGCCACGGATGCTTTTTTGTATATTTTGAACTATATCTTGTGAGCTACCTTAAGTCCCATTTCGGGGGCAAAGATGTTGGGGATGGTGATGATGATAGTACAGGGTTGAATTATTTGGAAGTCTGGGATGCTCCATAACTCAAAATTGTCCATATGAAGAAAATGGAGCTGGCTAAGGACTGGGATGTCCTTGGGGTTTTATCAACCATATGGAGTTGAGAAATTCTTTTTCAGAAAGAAAAAGGACACATGCGAACCCCACTCAAGACTTGAAGGATCTCCCCTTCCCCACTGAAACCAGAGAAGGAGAGAGGCAGGGCCGTAGCCAGGATTTTGATTTGGAAGGGGCTGAGTTTGATTCCAGGGGGGGGGGGGGGCTGAATCTGAGTGAGAGAGGGTATACCCTAGCAAACCTTTTGTATTGTTATCCAAATACCCCCATGCATATGGGATATATTGAGCATGGTGATCAGATCATGATATAAATACACATAACAGTTTAAATAATGTACCAGTAAGGCCTTATCGTGGACCACCTTGAGAATTTCGGGGGGGGGGCTGAAGTCCCCCAAGCCCCCCCCCCCCTGGCTACATGCCTGGAGAGAGAGAGGGAGGGTAGACAATGTACACCCCAGTGATGTGAATGCGATTTTTCAGCTTCTTGGCAGGGGCTTGGACTGCGTGGTCCACGAGATCTCTTCCAACTCTATGATTCTATGATGCCATGCAAGCAGACGCCGACAGAAGCAGCTTTGACTCACTTCCTAAAATACTACAATTACACAAGATCTGAAAAATTGTCCATATGGGTGGGTAAAATTGGGACACCCTTGCTTTTTACTGGTTCAATATATGCACCCTTTGTTTCTTTCACAAAGTTATTACAAATCTATTATATAAAGGAGGTCCCGTCATGGAATGACCGTCCTAGGCAGAGAAACCTTACAAGGCAGAGACACCAAATCAGCCCACATACACACAAAACCCCACTTGGTATGTTTACCACCCCCCCAAAAAACCAAAAAATTAAACACCACGGCCAAAAATACAAAAAAAACCACTGGACTACAACTCCCATGATCCATCACACCACACCCTTCTGGCAGTTTAGAATGTCGGAATGCTTGTGGAAGGGATGGATGGAGAAGAGGCAAGGGACTGATACAGAAAGGACTGATACAGGAAGGGGGAGGAATGGCAGGAAGGAGGGGAAAGGGGAAAGAAAGGAAGAAGGATAGGGAAGGAAGGAAGGAGGGGGGAGAAGAAAAAAGGAAGGAAAGGAAGGATAGAAGGAAGGAAGGAAGGAGAAAGGAAGGAAGGAGGGGAGAAGAAAAGGGAAAAGGAAAAGAAAGGAAGGAAAAGGAAGGATAGCAGGAAGGAGGGGAGGGGAAATGAAGGAAAGGATAGAAGGATGGAGTGAAGGAAGGAAGAAAGAGGGGAGAAGAAAGGAAGGAAAAGGAAGGATAGCAGGAAGGAAGGGAGGGGAAGGAGAGGATAGAAGGATGGAGTGAAGGAAGGAAGGAAAGAGGGGAGAAAAAAGGAAGGAAAAGGAAGGATAGCAGGAAGGAGGGGAGGGGAAAGGAAGGAAAGGATAGAAGGATGGAGTGAAGGAAGGAAGGAAAGAAGGTAGAAGAAAGGAACACAGAAACACATACACACACATATATACATGTACAGAAATCTACAAATATACACATACACACATACATAAACACACCTGTACTTACACACATCAACACATATACACGCACATACATATACAAACACACATATACATAAGTACACACATATACATGCATACATATATACATGACTACACACACAGTCCCCAAGTTAAAAAAACCCACAGCAACGCGTGGCCGGGACAGCTAGTCCTGTATAAAAGGACCTCCAAGCTATATGTATAAAGTGTAAATGAAATATAAATGCCATATTTTCTGATACCTCCCCTCCAATACAGCCAATGGGAAGGCATGGCATCTTGCCAGGGTAAAAGCCCTTCAGTGTTTGGGCACCTCCAGGTCTGTTAGACATGCCATGGGGGCAGTGAGGTATCTATAGGCTTCCCTAACAATAAAGGCTGGGAAGTAGGCTAGGTCCCAGCCTTGGTCCTATCGCATGCTTAGCAATTGTCCTTGGGAGAAACCTAGAAGGTTCCTCTGGATGTACATATAATCAAATATATTCCAAAATCCAGAATATATTGATATTGTTGACCAGTTCGTATTTGTTGACCAGTATTTGTTGACCACTGTTGGTATTTGTTGACCAGTCCCATTGTTATGGAGTGAGGCTGGGGAATGAGCAGAAAGCATGCAATGTTATACCTGTAATATTTTCCTCTGGCAACAGGTATATGGTAAGTGCTGCATGCTATATACAGAAAAACAAAGAAGGGAATGATTCACCCAGTCTGCTCCTTTGATCAAAACCAGAGTTCCCGTGGCAGTTGTCCCATTTTGTTTTCTATTTTTAAGGGGGTGGGAGGTTCAGTCATGCCAACCTTCTCTGTCCTAAATTCAAAGAGGACGTTTGGATCACATTTTGTTGTTTTGAAGTTTTGTGTCATGGTTTCTTTTGGCACTTGAAGCAATGTTTTTTTGTCTTGTTTTCCTTTTAGCAGGGAAAAATGCTTAGAAGTCATTTAGTTATATTTCCATCCATCTTGGTTTTCTTTTCAGAATGGGAAGGTTCTTTTGGGGGTCTGCAACTGTTAAAACCCCTTAGCCAACCTTGGCTATACTGGCTGGTGGATGCTTGGGACTTTTCTGAGCTTTCTTCTTTTTTATTGCTTGGAATTAAGTTAGAGAGAGAAGAAAAGGTAGAGAGGCCCAATGATGGCAAATTTGAAACTGCATTATATGGCCAGTGTAGATCAGTGGTTCTCAACCTTCCTAATGCCGCGACCCCTTAATATACTTCCTCATGTTGTGGTGACCCCCAATCATAAAGTTATTTTCATTGCTACTTCATAACTATCATTTTGCTAATGATATGAATCGTGATGTAAATATCTGATATGCACGATGTATTTCCATTCACTGGACCAAATTTGGCACAAATTTTCGATACACCCAAATTTGAATACTGTGGGGGTGTGGGGTGGGGGGAATTGATTTTGTCATTTGGGAGTTGTAGTTGCTGGGATTTATAGTTCACCTACAATCAAATGTCTCCTGTTGGGAGCTCCTAGAGCAGCCCATATAACACCTCTGTTGCGCGAGCTGCACTGAATTCCGAGCTGCACCCATTGAATTCCGGATTTCCTTCAAAGTGTTAGTCTTGACTTTCAAGGCCTTACATGGTTTGGGGCCAGTGTACTTGAGAGAGCTGCTTACCCCATATATACCCAGAAGATCACTGCATTCAGGGGGTCATAATCTCCTTGAAGTCCCAGGTGTGAAGTCTTACAGGTTGGCCAGCACCCGACAGAGAGTGTTTTCGGTGGCTGCACCGACCTTGTGGAACTCTCTGCCGGCCGAGACACGGGCCCTGCATGAACTGATGGCCTTTCACAGGGCCTGCAAGACTTGGCAGTTTCGGCAGGCGTTTGGCGAATGACTGGCATTTTAACATCAAGGCCCCCACCAGATTGGGCCGCCTTTTGTACTGAAGATTGGTTTAACTGCTTATCGTGAAGTTAAAATTTATGACATATTTGATTGTTTTTAGGAATGTTTTTATGATGTTTTAGTATGTTTTGTGTATTTTGCTGTGTTGGAAACTGCCCCGAGTCTTAGGGAGGGGTGGTCTAGCAAATCTGAATAATAAATAAATAAATAAATAAAGATCACTCTGAATTCCACCAGCAATGAAATTGAACCAAACTTGGCACACAGAACACCCACGGCCAACAGAAATTACTGGAAGGTTTTGGTGGGCTTTGGCCTTGAGTTTTGGAGTTGTAGTTCAACTACGTCCACAGAGCACTGTGGATTCAAACAATGATGGATCTGGACCAAACTTGACACAAATACTCAACATACCCAAATGTGAACACTGGTGGAGTTTGGGGAAAAATAGACCTTGACATTTGCGTGTTGTAGTTGCTGGGATTTATAGTTCACCTATAATCCAAAAGTATACTGAACCCCACCAATGATAAAATTGGGTCAAACATCCCACACAGAACTCCCAGGACCAAGAGAAAATACTGTGTTTTCTGATGGTCTTTGGCAACCCCTCATAACACCCCCCTCATGACTCCCCAGGGGTTCCAACCCTCAGGTTGAGAAATGCTGGTGTAGACTCTTATAATGCAGTTTGACTGCACTGAACTGCATTATAGGAGTCTATACTGACCATATAAGGCAGTTTCAAACTGGCAGTGTAAATGGGACTGAAGTCTTTCTCTCTGTTTCTCTCTCTTTCATACACACACATGCACTATTTCCATTTTCATAACCCTTCATTTCTGTATTTCTCTCTGTCTGGCACTTGCTGCCACCAGCATTAGGAATAGGATTACGCTGCTGCAGCAAAAAAAAAAGCAAAACTGTAAAAGCAAACTCATTGGTAGTCTATTTACAAAGGGAAATAGTGCAAAGATATGTATGTGTATGTGTGTGTATATATATATATACACCCATGTTGACCCTTGCCTTGGCAAAAGGGGTGGCGTGAGGGGAGCGGGATGAGGCACAAGTTCCTCTTGTCTGATTCATTTCCTGAAGAAAGAAATGTCATAGGAACCGAGTGATTAATATAGAACCCATGCCTGACACATACTGGAAGAACGATGGGAGCGATTTTTTAAAAGTCAGCATGCAATTAGCTGCTTAGGAAAACAACCTGTTGCCAAAAATGTGGGGGTTATTTTCAAGCCAAGAGAGTGCTCCCTCTCTCTTTCTTCATAAGAGGAGAGAGATGATTAAAGGCAGCCGTAGATTAAGACGCAAATCAAGGCGAATTAGAGAGGTCCTGTGCCGGCATCTGCTGAAGGGGGAAAAGAGAAATTTCCCCAGCATTTCAGAAGGAATGCAATGCACATTAAACACTATGTTTTTGCAATATTTGAACAAAATTAATCAACATTGCATAAATGCTCTCTTAAATCCAATGCACTGGTAAGTAAAGCTGCAGAGAGTTTTTTTCTTGAACTTTTGTTGGGCGGGTGAGCATGAAAAACACTTCAAACATCTTTTTTGTGTGGTTGTCTGCCTTCAATTTGTTTCTAGATCATGGTGAGCTTATCACAGGATTTGCTTGGGTTTTGCCTTTACCTCTCTCTGAGGCCAAGAGACTGTGACTTGCCCAAGGTTAACCAGTGGGCTCCCATCACTGAATTGAGATAGGAAGCCTAGTTTCTGGAGTCTTAGTTTGGTGCTCGAAGCAGTACTCTCGACATTACTTCGCGAATGAAGATTCTTAGGAAGGACTCATCCCACGCTTTTTACAAGCGCATTGATGACTAAAAAGGCCAATCTGAGATATGCAAGTTCAGTTGCAGAAAGCACAGCAGAAAGTCTCTTTGGGTGATGTTGTTTCCAAGTTGCAGTTCTTTCTGCATTGTCGTTTCTCTTCGAGACCCATTCAACGTGTCTTCTCGAAAGAGGCCACAGCATTGTGGATAGTGCATCTCCATGCCTCCCGATGTGAGGCCAGGATGGACCATTGTTGGTGATCAATCTGGCCGAGCCTGAGATATTGTTTCAGGGAGTCCTTATATCTCTTTTTTTGGGGGTGCCTCTCTTGCGCTGACCCGTGGCGAGTTCACCATAGAGTAGTATCTTTGGGAGGCGGTGGTCCTCCATCCTAGAGACGTGCCCTGCCCAGCGCAGCTGTGTTCTCAATAGCATGGCCTCAATGCTGGTGATCCCTGCTTGCTCAAGGACAGCAACATTAGTCACATAGTCGGTCCAGTGTATATTTAGGATTGTGCGAAGATGAAAGCGTTTAGGGAGTGACCCATGTTTCAGACCCATAGAGGAGAATAGACCGTACGAAAGCTCTGTGCACACTGATTTTGGTGCTTTGCCTCAGGTGCTTGTTGCTCCAGACTCTTTTGTGAAGCCTTCCAAATGCACTATATACCTTTGCTAATCTGTGATCTATCTCTTTGTCAATCTTGGTGTCTGAAGAGATGATGCTTCCCAGGTAGGTGAACTGCTGAACGGGCTTAAGCACAGATTTGCCTATGCTGACATGGGGATGATGGTGTTCTTCCTGTGGTGCGGGCTGGTAGAGGACTTCCATTTTCTTCAGGCTGACTTCCAGCCCAAACAGCTCTGCAGCTGTTGCAAAGCAGGATGTTAGGCACTGCAGGGCTGATTATGAATGGGTGACAAGGGCAGCATCGTCAGCAAAAAGCGGCTCACTGACTAGATAGTTTAGAGTCTTAGTGTGAGCCCTCAGACAGCTTAAGTTGAACAAGATACCATCAGTACGATAGAGTATATATGTGCCATCTACTTCTTCGAGATCCGCCATAGCCCTTTGGAGCATCATGCTGAAGAAGATTGTAAATAGGGTTGGTGCAAGAACACAACCTTTTTTCACTCCATTAGTTATTAGACAGGGCTCTGAGAGAGCATCGCTGTATCTGACTTGACCGCGCTGGCCTTCATGTAACAGGATAATCATTTTGAGGAATTTGGGAGGACATCCTAGACATTCCAGGATCTGCCACATACCTTTTATGCAGACCTTTTCAAAGCAGTACACCACATTGGCATTGGCGAGTGGTGGAAGGTTCCACATTTTCAGTAGGGCCATGCTTCTAACTTTACAAGGGAGCTAAAGTTTTCTCCATGTTTCTTGTATTTTTAATTCTGAAGAAATACCCCCACACACACACACACCCTTGTAGGGATACCAAGGTGCTTGTTTATAAAACTATTGTCCTCTCAAGTCTGTTATGCATCTGCAAAATGTGGACTGTCTACAGATGTCACACTCAACTCCTGGAATGATTGCATCCGTGTTACCTCTGAAAAATCCTGCAAATCTTTTGGAAAGACAGACCGACAAATGTCAGCATGCTGGAAAAAGCAAAGAACACCAGCATTGAAGCAATGCTTCCACGCCATCAACTCTGCTGGACTGGCCACGTTGTCGAAATGCCCAAAGATCACCATCTCCCAAAGCAGTTGCTACACTCCCAACTCAAGAATAGAAAACGAAATGTTGGTGGACAGGAAAAGAGATTTAAAGATGGGCTCAAAGCCAACCTTAAAAACTGGCATAGACACCAAGAAACAGGAAGCCCTGGCCCTTGAGCGCTCTAGCTGGAGGTCAGCTGTGACCAGCAGTGCTGTAGAATTTGAAGAGGCACAAATGGAGGGCGAAAGAGAGATATGTGCCAAAAGGAAGGTGCATAAAGCCAACCCCGACTGAGACCGTCTTCCACCTGGAAACCGATGCCGTCACTGTGGGAGAACATGCGGGTCAAGAAAAGGGCTCCACAGCCACCGACATGCCCACCACCAGGACACCGCACTTGGAAGACAATCTTACTTTGACAATGAGGGATCGTCTAAGTAAGTAAAGTAAGTCTATCCTATTCCTCCCAATAGGATCAACAGTCTTACATCTCTTTTAAAGGTTGGACTAAATTCCAGAATGAGTTCACTGCCTCTCTGATATGTCAGCCACTAATGACTATTGGAGTCGTTGGGATGTAAATAACTCTCCTTCCATCTAGATTCAGAAGAGAATGGCACATGGTTTTTTGGACTTTGGCCACATCATGAGAAGACAAGAAAATTAGAGAAGACAATGATGTTGGGGAAAATGGAAGGAAAAGGAAGAGGGGCCGACCAAGGGCAAGATGTATGGATGGCATTCTTGAAGTGACTGGCTTGACTCTGAAGGAGCAGGGGGAGGTGATGGCTGACAGGAAGCTCTGGTGTCTCTTCCAACTCTTCGTGACCTCATGGACTAGCGTCCATGAGGTCACGAAGAGTTGGAAGAGACTAAATGAATAAACAACAACAAGCACAAAATCAATAGCATAAGCTTTGATGGACGGTGTCAGGCCCCAGGCCTTAGTTTCCCTAGAACCACACTCCAGCCATTTTGGCAAAGTACCCTCCAGGCCTGCCTGCCTTTCTCCTATGGATCCATCACAAGGCAGGCAGAGTGAAACATTCAAGGCCACGACTGTTATTCCCAGCGATAAGCAGAGACGCTGGAAACCGGGAGATGTGTTGACTCCTTTCCACAGATGTGGGCGCTAATTGGGCTCACATACCTTGCTGCTGAGGTTAGCTAAACAGCAGCTGCAGTCCATCGTGTGAACCATGACACTCGACGTAAACTACGTCGTAAGATCAAAGGGTGACAGAACTATAACCGTTTGATATTGGAAGGGCTCTCCATCTCGAGCCAACTTTGCATACTATGATCATGGATTCCTGAATAGGCCTTGCGGCCTTCCTTGCTTAAGAACTTTACCTGCCAAGCTTTCTTTTGCCTCTTTGGATCTGGCCCGTTTGGGGCACAAACATTTTGCTCCGCTTTGAATCCTGATTGCTACGGGACTATAATCCATTGCTGCTTTCATTGAACACTGCTGCTATTTTTGCAGGTGCAATTTAAGGCATTTAGATTGACTCCTAGCCTCTTTCCTTTAACCAGTTATCTATTATATAAAGGAGGTCCCATCGTCAAACGACTGACAGAAACAGAGAAACCTTCCAAGGCAGAGACACCAAACTTGCCAACACAAATAGGCCTCACGCAAGGAAGGTTTTTAGCAAAGAAACTCCCCCCCAAAAAACCTTGAAGGCCCCCAAAACAATGATACAAAAAAACTACATTTCCCAGCATCCTCTGTGGCAGCCAGCAAAACCCATTGGCCAACATCAGTTACCATAGTAACGGTGGGCAAAGCCACTTAGAATGCTGAGTGATTTCAGTTGAGGGTTAAACTGCCACGGTCAAGATCTAGGAGGGAGACAAATAGGGCACCAGGGACACAGGCACCACTGACAAACACATACCCCCAGAATAACACAAAAGTAATACCTACACACAACACAATACGCACATAACACAACCTTGCGTCTACTGCTCAACCCATTTGTATGCCATTCCTTCCTTCCACACAGGCATAAGCTAACCCAAAAGACAAGCCATGCCTCTTTAAAGAACAGCATTGACGACACACTCGCAACGCTACATACATCACACAAAAAAGGGCAGAACAAACGCCAGAACAGAAAGACACTGCACTACACTAGCTTTTGCCATCACCATAAACAAGGCTCAAGGACAAACACTACAAATCTGTGGCATAGACCTTGACACAGAATGCTTCTCCCACGGACAACTCTACGTAGCGTGCTCCAGAATTGGGAAACCACAGAACCTCTACATCAACACAGCAGACGGAAAGACAAAAAACATTGTATATCCACAAGCTCTGCAGAATGCCAGGAACACCACACCCCGACAACTCCACAGGACTTCAAAATCCCACCCACCAGAACAACCCACAACGACACAGCCATGACCCCACCAAGACCATAAGTAACATCAATTCCAACCCTTACATACTCAGACTTTCTCGCATCTCCTAAATAGGGCACAGCAATGTGTGCCGGGTACAGCTAGTTCTAAATAAACCTTTTGTACCTCAGCTGGACTCTGTGGTTTATCAAGGGAGGTTCCAAGAGTCTAGAGCGCGACAGACACCTATCACTTCATCAAATGCATCTGATGCATGTAATGGCATGGGCTTGGGTCCACACAAGCTTGTGATTTCTTTGGTTAATTCTCACAGGTCCTTCAGGATTCCTTACTTCTGCTTACTTCTAGCAGAAAGTGAATGGAAAAGGAACTGGCCATAATCTATCAAGCAAGGGAGCGCATTATGAATGGCTAGGGCATTTCAGGATGATCTCTCAAAGGAGTTGGGGAAAGGAAGAATTTTTGACACTGAGGAAAAGTTTAATAAATTAACGTGAGTCCTTCTGAATAACTGGTAGAAAAGGACCAATGCTTCAGTGGGCATTTCAGAAACAAGCCAGAGAAACCAAGGGGAAGTCCGCCTCCGTCTCTTGCTTCTGGAGTCCCGCCAGGAGACGGAAGCCAGCCCAGACCACTGTTCTGTCACATTCCACAAACTGGGCTCCAAATCGGCACCCGAGACACCTCAGCCTAGCAACCGAGCTCAAAGCGAGCTTTCAGGTGTATTTTTGAACGGCTCCATCGCTGGCATGGGTGACAGCAAAACTATTGTTCAACTCAGGTAAAACGACCTGCATTGGCTTCCCCAGTTCAATGACCCCAAGCGAATGAATGCCTCTGAGATAATTCCGGGCTGTATCAGTTCTTGCTGTGTTGAAATGTTTCAGTTTGAGTTTCAATATGAATCCCTGCCTCCCTCTTTTTTCTTCTTCTCCTTCCTTCTTTCCCCCTCTTCCTCCTCCATTCCCTTCTTCCTCTTTCTCACCCTTCCTCTTCTCTCTACCTCTCCTTTTTCCTCCTCCTCCTCCCTCGTCTCCTTTTCCACTTCCAACTTCTTTCATCCTCTTTTTCCATCTTCCCTTTTCCTCTTATCACTTCTTCTTTCTATTTCCTCCTCTTCTTCCTCTCCATTCTCCTTCTCCTTACCTCCCCCACCCTCATTATCCTCCTCCTTCCTAGATGTTTTCTCAAGGATCTCTAGGTCCTTCAGGTCAACTGTATGAATATATGTATGTTTATGCCTTTATTACAGTTGGAACAAATTATAAGGAAATGCAATAATTGTATGCATCTTATCTCGGCATTACTTCGCGAACGAAGATTCAGGAAGGCCTCATCCCACGCTTTTTACAAGCGCGTTGATGACTAAAAAGGCCAATCTGAGATAGGCAAGTTTGGTTGCAGAAAGCACAGCAGAAAGTCTCCTTGGGTGATGTTGTTTCCAAGTTGCAGTTCTTTCTGTGTTGTCGTTTCTCTTCGAGACTCATTCGGCGTGTCTTCTCGAAAGAGGCCGCAGCATTGTGGATAGTGCATCTCCATGCCTCCCGATGTGAGGCCAGGGTGGACCATTGTTGGTGATCAATCTGGCCGAGCCTGAGATGTTGTTTCAGGGAGTCCTTATATCTCTTTGGGGGCACCTCTCTTGCGCTGACCCGTGGCGAGTTCACCGTAGAGTAGTATCTTTGGGAGGCGGTGGTCCTCCATCCTAGAGACGTACTGTATCCTGCCCAGCGCAGCTGTGTTCTCAATAGCATGGCCTTAATGCTGGTGATCCCTGCTTGCTCAAGGACAGCAACATTCATCACATAGTCAGTCCAGTATATATTTAGGATTGTGCGAAGACAGCGCTAATGAAAGCGTTCAAGGAGTCGTAGGTGTTGGCGATAGGTGACCCATGTTTCAGACCCATAGAGGAGGATAGACAGTATGATAGCTCTGTACACACTGATTTTGGTACTTTGCCTCAGGTTCTTGTTGCTCCAGACTCTTTTGCGAAGCCTTCCAAATGCACTCTATGCCTTTGATAATCTGTGATCTATCTCTTTGTCAATCTTGGCGTCTGAAGAGATGATGCTTCCCAGGTAGGTGAACTGCTGAACGGATTTAAGCACATATGTGCCTATGCTGACGTGGGGATGATGGTGTTCTTCCTGTGGTGCGGGCTGGTAGAGGACTTCCATTTTCTTCAGGCTGACTTCCAGCCCAAACAACTTTGCAGATAGTTTAGAGTCTTAGTGCGAGCCCTCAGACGGCTTAAGTTGAACAAGCTACCATCAGTACGATAGCGTATATATATGCCGTCTTCTTCTTCGAGGTCTGCCGTAGCCCTTTGGAGCATCATGCTGAAGAAGATTGTAAATAGGGTTGGTGCAAGAACACCACCTTGTTTCACTCCATTAGTTATTAGGGTACGCAAGCCTCTCCCCCACTGCAAGGGGGCGCCAATGGAGAGGGTATGCATCTTAAGCACATGTAAAAGAGTTGTGTTTATACTATACTGAAAAACATGAACAAGCCATGATGGGATGGAACAAAAGATGCAATTAAAAAGTGGAGAGACATTGTGGCAATGGCTTAAATAAAATATGTTTAAAACTGATATCAAACATATGCAATTAAAATAATCATTATATGGTTTAAGTATATATTAAAAATACACAGCCATATTACTGGTGAGCAAGATTTTGACATCTCTCCTACTCCTGAGACTATGTATTTATTTTGTATCAAAATCATTAATATAAAAACGGATCAAAATAGAAGGAAAACAAGCAGCTTTTTTTTTACCAAAACCGGGCAAAAGCAACTGCATTGTTTGTAGCTTTAAACAATTCTTCCTCTGTGCATGAGGCAGGACATTGTTGACAAGCATACAGATGTGAAGTAGTCTGTTCTGTTCCACAGTCACACAAGGTGGAGAATTCTTCTAGGTAGTGCCATTAAGCAAGGTTTTCTTTTGATCTGCCCACTCCATTTCTGAATCTGTTCCGGGACTTCCAAGTTGGACATTCTAGGTTTGTCCCTGGAGGAAGAACCTCAGTTGGGATTTCATGGTTTAGCTGCCCAGAGGATACTCTTGCTGTTGCTGAAGGAACATCAAGAGGAGTGGTGGTTCTCATGAAGTTTTTCCTTGATTTAAGTCTACTGGGAGGAGGCTGATTGCTATGCAGTGGGTGGCTTGCACATTTCTCTCACATTTAGCAGAAACTTCCCATCACATTTGGGGGGGGGGGCAATGCCAACTAGCGTGTAGAATTTATCAACAGGTGTAGATTTAAGACATACTGAGACTATGAACCCCATATAGCACTTGGCAAGTTTAACCATCAAAGATACTTATGTGCATACAGATTAATAGACTGGTTAGAACACAGGAAGTAGCAATAGAACAGTGTTTCTCAACCTTCCTAATGCCATGACCCCTTAATACAGTTCTTCATGTTGTGGTGACCCCCAACCGTAAAATTATTTTTGTTGCTACTCCATAACTGTAATTTTGCTACTGTTATGAATCGTAACGTCAATATCTGCACCAAATTTGGCACAAATACCTGATACTCCCTAATTTTAATAGTGGGTTGGGCAGGATTGATTTTGTCATTTGGGACTTGTAGTTGCTGGGATTTATAGTTCACCTATAATCAAAGAGTGTTCTGAACTCCACCAACGATGGAATTGAACCAAACTTGGTACACAGAACTCCCATGGCCAACAGAAAATACTGGAAGGGTTTGGTGGACATTGACCTTGAGTTTTGGAGCTGTAGTTCACCTACATACAAGGAGCACTGTGTACTCAAGCAATTATGGATCTGGACGAAACTTGGCACGGATACCCAATATGCTCAAATGTGAACACTGGTGGAGTTTGGAGGCAATAGACCTTGACATTTGGGAGTTATAGTTGCTTGATTTATAGTTCATCTACAATCAAAGAGCATTCTGAATCCCACCAACGATAGAATTGGGCCAAACTTCCCACACTGAACCCCCCATGACCAACAGAAAATACAATGCTTTCTGATGGTCTTTGGCGACCCCTCTGACACCCCCTCGCGACCCTCTCAGGGGTCCTGACCCCCAGGTTGAGAAACACTGGGTTAGAAGGTTGACTCTATGGCCAACTTCAAGTTGACCACAGTGTCATGCTGTCGGACCTAGAGATTCCTAGAGAGAAAATTTTAATCAAATCCATAAATAATCAAATTCACAAAAGTCCAAACCACAAATATGAAGGACAGCTGTACTCTAATGTAATAAAATCAATATGTGTTTGATCACTACTATGTCAGCAGTAGGCAATGTGTAACACCCACCCCTCCCCAAACACCCCAAATATTGTTCAATTGCAATTTTTATCACCCAGTAGGAAGTCATGGAAATAGAAGTTTATCAAGATCTAGAGAGGGATACAGGTTTATCTTCTATGCATTATGCTACTTGAGAGCTATTTGATCTGGAGGGAATCGTCAAGCCACTGGAATGTAACCTGACCTTAGATGCAGACTCTTGCCTTACTACCCACAAAATTGGCAACACACTCAAAGGCAAAATTGTTTCCTTCAAGAATGGGATAGATATTTGAAGTTAAATTTGAGAATATTTTGTGGCCTGTTCATAAAAGAGATTGACTTTTTGCTCTAACAGAGAGTAGTAAAACATGGAAACGGTTTCCTGACATCTATGTTGCCATCCATGATGTCACGGTGGATTTAGGTGCTGGTAGGAATGATGCCATGCATCCTTTGGCTACAATGATGCAGATAGAGGCTTGCTTGCTGGACATTCCTTCTTCATCTATTTCTTGGAAGCCTTGGATCCATGCCCCAAACTACATGAACATTTGGAAAGTGCAAGCCTATCCTGATTGGCTGGCCTACCTATCCAATGGATTTAAGGTCCCATTAAAGACACAATTAAAATGTATTATCTAAAAATACGTAAAGAAAACAAAAAAATATGGCAATGAGAAACCTTGTCATATACATCAGGATTCAGTCCAGAGAGATCAAGTTGTCATTCTTTTACCCAAAATTTAAATATGGAGGTAAATGAACAAGCCAGAGTCATCTAGAGGTCGGAGCCCCTTGTGGCACAGCCGGTTAAACCCTTGTGCCAGCAGGACTGAAGAGTGACAGGTCGGAGGTTTCCATCCAGGGACATGAAAGAAGCCTCCCATGAAAGAGGGATGGTCAAACATCAAAAATCCAGGTGTCCTCTTGCAGACAGCCTATTCTCTCACACCAGAAGCAACTTGCAGTTTCTCAAGTTGCTCCTAGAATCATAGAATCATAGAGTTGGAAGAGACCTCATGGGCCATCCAGTCCAAACCCATGCCAGGACAATCACATTCAAAGCACCCCAACAGATGGCCATCCAGCCTCTGTTTAAAAGCCTCCAAAGAAGGAGCCTCCACCACACTCCGGGGCAGAGAGTTCCACTGCTGAACGGCTCTCTCAGTCAGGATGTTCTTCCTAATGTTCAAATGGAATCTCCTTCCCTGTAGTTTGAAGCAGTCTCCAGGGCAGCAGAAAACAAGCTTGTTCCCTCCTCCCTATGACTTCCTCTCACATATTTATACATGGCTATCATGTCTCCTCTCAGCCTTCTCTTCTTCAGGCTAAACATGTCACAGCTCTTTAAGCCGCTCCTCATAGGGCTTGTTCTCCAGACCCTTGATCATTTTAGTCACCCTCCTCTGGACACATTCCAGCTTGTCAATATATCTCTTCAGTTGTGGTGCCCAGAATTCGACAGTATTCTAACCAAGGCAGAAGAGAGCATGGGTAGCATGACTTCCCTGGATTGAGACACTATTGATGCAGGCCAAATTCCATTGGCTTTTTTTGTTGCTGCATCACACTGTTAGCTCATGTTTAACTTGTTGTCCATGAGGACTGACATACACACACACACACACACACAAACCTAGAGGTCAAAGGCACATTCCTAGTCTTACAAACATGACTTTGAATACACAGGAGCTTCTACAAAGGTATTAACTCACTGAAAAGCCAAGACCATATGAGGGACCATGTTGACTCAGGAGAATGCCAAGTACAATTTCAGATAGAAGAATGCCTGCTTCCTTTAAGCCTCCACCTGCCATATTCATCTTTAGGTTTAATCATTTCTTGCGGATCTACCATTGAGCTCCTATAACTAGGATAGACTTGCCTTTGTGAGAGCTTAAAGTAGGGATAACCTCATTCGTTGAAAAAAAAGAAAGAAAGGCAAAAGTCCTCACCCTAACCCCCAGATAGAGATTGGCTTAGCAACCTCATCCCTTTCCCATAACTCTCAATTGTGCCTTGAGAAAGGGGCCAACTTTCATTTGATGTAAAGACATGGGACTCATTTTTCTACTCTTTCCATTCTGGCAACCAAATATTGACACATCCATTCATCACCGTTGTGACATTTCCTCTCCTCGTTATAATCTTCTTTGCAAACAATGGCATCTAATCCATCCTATATAGACCCACACAGACACACACACATTTTGGTGTACTTCTAGTAATACCCTGCCCCACAGAGGGGTCAGGCGAAGGTCTGTTGGCGCAACCTAAATCCCCCACTTCACACGGCAAAATATCATGGCTCAAGTGTCACTTTGACCATCCCCGGAGCCCCTTGACCCAGACCTGGAAGGAAACACTTCCTAAGACACAAAGGAGACACTCGCTAAACCCAGAGAATGGTCTTGAGAGCACATGGCGCACTTCACCATTGAAGGGAAGCTAATCTTGGCCTTGTCAATGCTGAGTTGGATGTAGGAATGTTTAAGATTCAACTGAGATTCTTGGATAAAGCAGAGGATGTGAGGAAAGTTGCCTCGGCCAATGGATCTTTTAGTCACACTCAGTATGGCACCTTGGATAAGGTTCATACATTCATTCGCACAGAACCAAAGCTTTCCTTGCAACAAAGCATGTGTTGCAGCTGTGTGTTCACTGGAAACATGCCTTTGCGTCATAAGCGCCTTCTTTTTTGGGGAGGTCTTGAGTCTCTTTAACTTGTTTTATTTGTTTAATAATTTATGGTCTTTTTTGCATCACTTTGAGTCCCATGTTGCATACAAAGGCCGGAATGAAAGGAGAAGCCTCTGCCTTTGTGAGTGTTTGTCTGTCTCATTATATAATATTATAGTGACACTGAATGTTTGCCTATGTATGTAAATGTTGTAATGCGCTCTGAGTCCCCTGGGGAGACGGACAGAATATGATTAAATGTATTATTGTTGTCAGGAGCCCCTGGATGGTGCACTGGGTTAAACCCCTGTGCCAGCAGGACTGAGGACCGACAGGTCTCAGGTTCGAATCTGAGGAGAGCGCGGATGAGCTCCCTCTATCAGCTCCAGCTGCTCATGCAGGGACATGAGAGAAGCCTCCCAGATGGATGGTAAAACATCAAAACATCTCCTTGCAGATCCTAAGTCAGGGGTGGGCAACCTACGGCTTGTGGGCCAAATGCGGCCCGGCAGCCGATTCTGTCCAGCCCGGGGAGAAGGGCGTTGGGGACGGGGCTAAAAGAAAGGGGTGCCGCTGCCGCCATCCCATCGCAGGCTCTGTGGGGCCTGTGTCGGCAGACAGGCTGGAGGAGCAATGGCTTTGGAGTGCCTGCCATCCCTGGAGGCGATCCGGTCATGCAGGGGGAGCGTTCGGCGACCTGCGGCGGCTGATCGCCCTGGCGACCCGGAAGACGATCGCCAACTGCTCCCCCTGCAGGCCTGGATCGCCTCCAGGGATGGCAGGCACTCCATAGCAGGGCGATCAGCTGGGGAACGGCTGGGGGTGAGAGCGGGCAGAGGCCTGCAGCCTCTGATCGCCTGCTGCTCTGCTCTCCCCTGCTGCTGCGGCGGCTGGATCCGCTTTGCCATCCTCTGGGCTGGGGCCATTGGGCCATTCCATCTTGTTTCGCACCTTGTCTTCTTTAATTTTACTTAATTTTATTGGTTTTTATAATAATTTTATAATAATTTTATAATAATATAATAATAAATAATATAATGTTATATTATATTATAATTTCAATACATTATAATGTCTATATATATACTATAATATAATAATTATGATATTAATACTAATAATATATGAATATTTCTTGATATGTTAATATTAATGATGTGTAATATATAGTAAATATAGTAAATAAATAAATAAATAATGTAGATTAGAATGTAGTTCCGCCTTCAGGTGTGGCCCTCCATAATATTTTTTGGCTCTCGTGTGGCCCCTTGGAAAAAAATAATTGCCCACCCCTGCCCTAAGTGGTTACAAAAACTCTTATCAAATTCATGGAGTTTCCAATGGGGGGTGTGTTTCAATTGTGGAATTTGTGAATTAGTGGAGTGTTGACTAAAGTTGAAGTTTTATTATATTACTGGTTGCCAAGAGAACCCCAAAATAGGATCACTTTAGGGTCAGGCTAAGTTGTAAATGACTTGAAGACACACCAAAACTACACAATTGAAAAAGTAGGACTTAGATTAGAGATGAAGAACATGCAGTCTTCAGATGTAGTTGGTCAACTGCTCCCATGATCCTTGGGCATTGATTGTGCTGTTTAGGGCTGACAGAAGTTAAAATCCAACAACATTTGGGAGTCGACATATGCAATCTCTAACTCTACATGCATCCATTATGGCTGAAATTTGTTTTAAAGCAAATTCTACATTGTTGGAGAGTGTTTCTTTTTTTTCTTTTGTTCTACAACTGTCTAAAACCACATCACTGAAGATTTTAGATTTCTGCCTTGGACAAACCACACCTGGAATACTGTATCCAGTTCTGGGAACCACAATTTAAGGGAGATGTTGACAAACTGGAATGTGTCTGGAAGAGGACAACTAAAATAATCAAGGATCTGGAGAACAAGCCCTATGAGGAGTGACTTGAGGATCTGGGCAGGTTTAGCTTGCAGAAGAGGAGGCTGAGAGGAAACATGATAGCCATGTATCAATAATATATATGGGGAAGTCATAAGGAGGAAGGAGCAAGCTTGTTTTCTGCTGACCTGGAACAATGGCTTCAAAGTACAGGAAATGAGATTCCACCTGAATATTGGGAAGAGCTTCCAAACTGTAAGGAGAGCTGTTCAGCAGAGGAACTCTCTGCCCCAAAGTGTGGTGGAGGCCATTCTTTGGAGGCTTTTAAACAGAGGCTGGATGCAATTTTCCTGCTTCTTGGTAGTGGGTTGGATTGGATGGCCCAACTCTATGATTCTATTATTCCATTTCATATCACAGTGTGTTATATCCTTTTCCTTCGCCTGGCATAGCCTTCTTCAGTATTTATTGACCTGCAAACTTGTATTTGCAGCAGAAAATAGTTATATATGCATAAAATCTTTTCAAGTATTGTTTGTGTCCTCACCTGTGGCCAGATGAGGTACTGCAGAGAGAGAAGGAGGGGGGAAGGCATTCAGTTGAATCCAAAATAGTTAACATGTATTCCAGTTTTCTGCACAAAGGTGTGGTTGTGTCAATATTTCCAATGCTACAGAGGATGCAGGCCAATGCCATTACATTGCCACTTAGTGGTGGGAATGGGGAAAGCACAAGCCATAGTTAAATAGAGATGGTTGGTCAGCTAGGATTTGCTATCCTCAGCAAGATCGAAAATATAGGAAAGATGCAAATGTAACCGAATGCAAACGTCCCAGTTGTGAAGCTTGCCATTTGATAATGGTAATACAGTGCAACATGGGTCCATATTCTATAAGGGTGAAAGCCAATCCTTAGCTCTTTTCCCCTAGAAAATTCAGCTAAAACTCACACATTTTTCAGTTCTTGGGGAAAACACTAGATGGCATGGATGTGAAAGTCTTTGGCAACAATGGGGACTGTGAATCTGACTGTTAGGAGACAAAGAAACACCCAAACCCCTGTGTCCCAATTCAACACAAGAAATGTTAACCATGCCAAAATCAAGCTAATCGTTCATAATAGTCTTATTAATTTCAATTAGAATTCAACATGACCTCTAAGGATGTAATTCTTCACTAGATTTCTTTTAAAAGGAAGTAATTAGTAATTGCAATGATTTCCTTTTTCCTGCAAGAAGTTCTGTGACATCCAGTTTCCGAAACCTATTTACAATTCGGGGCTTATTCTGTGCAGAATTTTTCATACAGTTGTTTTATGTAAAAAAATGATATATTTAATTCAGGAAATAATATTTCTATATAGAATTATCATTTCGCATGTGGAAAATGTTATTCTCTACACAAATCAATGATGTGTAAATTTTCTGAGAATGAATCCTGAATCGCTTTTTCTGCACAGAAAACGTGTTTGTGCATTCTGTGAATTTTTGAGCAAAATAAGATCCAAATTGTGGAGATCCTCATCACTATTTCTGCATAGAAAGATTTTTCTGCACAGAAAATGTGTTTGTGCATTTTGTGAATTTTTGTGCAGAATAAGATCCAAATTGTGGAGATCCTCATCATTATTTCTGCATAAAAAGATTTTTCTGCACAGAAAACATTTTTGTGCATTTTTTTTAAAAAAATGACCAAAATAAGATCCAAATTGTGGAGATTCTCATTGCACAGAAAATCTGAGGATTAAGATCCAAATCTTATCAATTTCTGCATAAAAGATTTTTCTGCACCATTTGACCAAAATATGATCCAAATATTTTTCTGGGATTCAATCATTTGAAAAACATAAATATTTTGAAACATTCTTTCCACCCCAATGGTCAGTGTTTTTTGAACAAGTGCCAAAGCTTAGACCTTGAAAAATGTATATTCTGCCTCAAAGATGGGAATCTATCCATCTAGGTTGATGGGAGGGGGGAAAACACAATGGGCTCTGGGAAAATGTTCATTCAGCTTAACCTCGAAAGATGACTAAATGTCCATTTGTTTTTTGGGGCAACCCAGACTTTAGCAATTATCAATCATCCTTAGGCAAAAGGCTGCCTTCCCTTTTATTTGAGGCAGCCGATCCTTTGATTAAAAGGTGAGAGTCAACGGCTCCAATGATTAACCTGAAAGGTTTACTTTGGCGGGGAATGAATAGCACAAATTCGTTAATTATTGCTATTATTTATAATTGTTTAATGAAGGGGGAGAATAATATATTAAATGTCAAAGTTCCTTTTTTAATTGCCTTGGATGAGGCTTCGGAATCATTACTTCGCTCTGAAAAATGGTATAGAAATCTAATTTTAAATGCCCTGGGAAAACCTGGGGGTATATTTAGAAAATGCAGGGCATCAATGTTTGTCAGGTTCAAAAGGCAGACAGGCTGATCAAGAATTGGTTATAAATGAGCTGTCTCCACCAAAGCCGTTTCAGTAACACAATTCATTAATGAAAGGAAATCGTAGGTAAACCAACAGAGAGCTAGACAGACAGACAGACAAATGGATCATGGTTTATGCGTGTTTTACTTCAACTTGTTGCTGGGGTCATGAGCTGTTTTAATGATACCTTTTTCTGTCTCATGATATCATACTTTTTTCTTCCTGGAAAGCAGAAAGTTCAATGGGCCTATATCCCTGTATATATTTTCTGCACATATAAATTGTGTGTGTGTGTATCCCGGAACTCTGTAGGACAGGGGAGCTCATTAGGTGGCTCGCAATCGACTGGTCGATCCCGGGACCTTAGGAGGTTGATCCCAGCTGGATCAACCTCCTAAGCTTCTGAGTGGGCAGAGCCATGCTGCGCCAGGCCCCGCCCCCTCCCCCGGCTACAGCGTTACCACAGCTTCTTCAGCCTTGAGGAATGTATGCCAAGCCAGTAGTGGCTAGCTATGCCACTACTGGCTTGGCATACCCTCCTCTAGCCTGGAGAAGGTGTGGCAACGCTGTAGCCAGAGCGGGGAGGGGACGGATCCAGGCCCCGCCAGGCCCCGCCCCTTCCCCTGGCTACAGCATTACCACAGCTTCTTCAGCCTTGAGGAGGGTATGCCAAGCCAGTAGTGGCTAGCTATGCCACTACTGGCTTGGCATACCCTCCTCTAGCCTGGAGAAGCTGTGGCAGTGCTGTAGCCAGAGCAGGCCGCACCAGGCCGCACCAGGCCCCGCCCCCTCTCCCGGCTCCACCCTGCTTTTCTCTCAGGTAGATCTTTCTGACTTGGTTTTATCATAAGTAGCTCACATGCTGAAAAAGTGTGGGCACCCCTGCTGTAGGATATTTGGACACTAGGAAAATACTATGCAAATGTCTTGCTCCATTCTACTCTTTTTCTCAACAGGTTTTCCCAACTGTTTATTTATTTATCATATCAGAAGTGAACCAAGGTTACAGTTGTAATGTATCTTTAAAAAACAAGAAGTTTAAAAACTTGGCATTATACTAAATGTCCTTTGACCAGACGCTGGCCGCTTGGAGTGCCTCTAGTGTCGCTGTAAGGAGGTCCTCCATTGTGTATGTGGCAGGGCTCAGGTTGCATTGTTGTAGGTGGTCTGTGGTTTACACTTTTCCGCACTCACATGTTGTGGACTCCACTTTGAAGCCACATTTCTTAAGGTTGGCTCTGCATCTTGTGGTGCCCGAGGGCAATCTGTTCTGTGCCTTTCAGGTCGCCCAGTCCTGGGGGGAGGGGGGTTGTCTCTCATTTGGTATCAGCCATGGCTTGAGGTTCTGGGTTTTAGCCTGCCACTTTTGGACTCTCACTTGCTGAGGTGTTCCAATGGGTATCTCTGTAGATCCTAGAAAACTATTTCAGAGATGCTACTGACTTGATCCTTTAATTATTGGCTGCTACTTCCCAATAATGTCAGATGGTGCAATACCAGCTAAACAGTATAATTTCTCCAATGGTATAGGGCGTAAACATGCTGTGATAATATGACACGTCTCATTAAAAGCCACACCCACTGTTTTAGTGTCGTGATATGTGTTCCACACTGGGCACTGTTGGGCACCCCACTTTTTGACAGAGAAATGAATAATTGAAAATATTATTTCCATCCCTACTGACAGAAAAGAAATCCAGCTCTCACTCAGTCACACAGAGAACAATCTTAACAGCTTGCAAAAGGGAAAAAATGCCCTCATCCCAATAAGGTGTTAAAGAGGCTCCTATGGTGAACCAGCAAACAGATTATCATTATTGGTCAGCATCTCCGATCTTATTTGTAACAACTACTCCACTTCCACACACACAAACACATGCATGGCCTAAGCACCAATGAATTATTTTTAACAATGCTCAAGCCTGGTTTTCCTCATCTCTGCTTGTGCGTCCCAGCTTCAATATCCTGCTCCCGGTCTCCGAACTGGAGATTCATGGAGCATTTGTGTTGGCACAGGTACAGCGCCCAGAAGGCTTTCAAGGCTGGCCAATGAAAACAAGACCCCAAAACTGCTGAGCAAAGTGTTCTGGGAGCCAAGTTCCACTTTGTTGGGAAGAAGCAGGAACCTCCTAATACTCCAGTCATTCAATTTAGGAGGCAAGAGAAAGAGAGAAAATACTGATTTTAATGATGATCTGATACTATAGAGTTTAGAAATGTTCTCATCTATGGGGAGGATTGCAAAATATACAATCAACCAGCCATCGTAGCCACTGAAGCTGTCCAAAAAGAAACTTTTTTTCCAAACACTGCTGACTAGCCCCTTCCTTGGCTCTTGACCTACAATATGTAGTTAAAGCACCGTTAGTTCAATGTCTTTTATACCATCCAACAGTCATTTTCCAAGATTCAACCAAGGATCTTCATATCCAGTTAGTGGGATAGTTAATCCACTTCAGTCTATAGTGTAAGGCAGAGGTGGGCAACCCACAGCCCGTGGGCCAGATCCTGCCCTCTGGCCGATGCTGTCCGGCCCTTGGCTCCCTCAAGGCTTTGTCCTGAAGAGAGGGAGGCAAACCCCCATTGGGACGGCTACAAACATGAAGAAGCAGGCAGGCAGGCAAGTGGAGGGGAAGGGAAGGGAGGGGGAAGAAGGGGAGGTGGCCAGGAGCAAAAGCATGCCTTCGCCCTCCTCCTCCTCCCTTCACTTCCTCCTCGCGCACTCCCCCCTCCCTCTTGCCTCGGCGCTCTTTCCCTTCTTCTGTTTCTTGTCTTCCTTCCCTCCCTCCCTCTCTCTTCCCCCTTTCATTCCTTCCCCCTTCCACCACCTGAATGGAAGAGAGAAGAGGAGGAATGCAGTGAGGGGTGGGGCCAGAGTGGGAAAGGGGCAGGGCTGAGGTCAGAGCGCGCCGGGGGGGGCACTTCCATTCCCTCCTCATCTTCCTCCTCTTCTGCCTCTGGGCATATTGAGGATTCGTGCCAAGTTTGGTCCTGATCCATCATTATTTGAGTCCACAGTGCTCTCTGGATGTAGGAGAACTACAACTCCCAAACTCAAGGTAAATGCCCAGCAAACCCTTTCAGTACTTTCTGTTGGTCTCATGAGAGTTCAGTGTGCCAAGTTTGGTTCAAGATGGCTGAATGGCCATCTGTGAGGAATGCTTTGTGTTTTTCCCTTATGGCAGAAGGAGGTTGGACTGGATGGCTCTTGGAGGTCTCCTCCTACTCTAGGAACCTGTTGTTGTTATTATTATTGGATGAATGGCCATCTGTGAGGAGTGCATTGATTGTGTTTTTCCTTATGGCAGAAGGAGGTTGAACTGGATGGCCCTTGGAGGTCTCCTACTCTAGAAACCAGTTGTTGTTATTATTATTATTATTATTAGCAGAGGCTGAATGAATATTATTATCATCATCATCATTATTATAATGCTCTCACTGAAATAAATTTCCAAATATTTTGCTTTTATGGCTCTCTGAGTCAAAAAGGTTCCTGACCCCTGATATAATGAATCACAAATGATACAAATGTTCACATTTTGTTAACCATTGTTTTGTAAAATTTGAGTGAATAAATGTCATTTTTCCTATGACAAACTCTCTTTTTCATTGCTCATGACATACAGTATACTCTTATCAGTCTTATTAATATATCAAAAACGCAATGTAGTGCCTTTTTATTATTTACTAGCTTGGGGACCCGGCCCTGCCCGGGTCATTTGAGAAGTGCAGCAGGATGTAGAGTGGGTCATGGGGGCTCTGTGTGCCAAGTTTAGTCTTGATCCATCATTATTGGGAGTTGCAGTGGTATCATGAAATTACTGAAGGTAGTGCAAGTCCCATCATCTCTGTGTGTCCCGTCCCCCCCAAAGTGTAGTAGGATGTAGATTGGGTCATGGGGGCTCTGTGTGCTAAGTTTGGTCTGTATTGGTGAATGGATGAGGGATGCATTGTTTTTTGGAAGTGAGTGAAGGTACTTCAAGTCCCATCATCCGTGGTCCGTCTCACAGTAAACTGCACCAGGCTGTAGAGTGGGTCATGAGGGCTCTGTGTGCCAGATTTGGTGTTGATCAGTCATTGGATTAGGTTTGTAGCAGGATTGGGAAGTGAGGGAAGGTACTGCAAGTCCCATCATCCATGTTCTGTCCCCCCTCCAAACTTCAGTAGGATGTAGAGTGGGTCACTGGGGCTCTGTGTGCCAAGTGTGGACTTTCTCGGTGTTTGTTGGGGGCCACAGTGGTCTGTGGGAACAGAGGGGTGTAAAGTACTACAAATCCCATCATCCATTGTCAGTCCTCCCCCAAACCTCACCAGGACGTGAAGGCAGTCATGGGGGTTATGTATGGCAAGTTTGGTCTCGATCAGTGATTGGATGAGGGTTGCAGCGGACTTGGGAAGTGAGTAGAGGCAGTAAGGCCTGCATGGAATTAGCAGTAAGGTCCAATGAGGCTGGGTGAGGGGGCTTTGGGCCAGAATTATTTATATAAGCATTAAAAGGCATTAGAGAAAGGTATTTATTGTTTTCTCTTGTGTCTTTTGAGTGAAGTAGGGCCTTACCTTGCAGAGTGACAGTGCCTGTTCTAAAGATCCTGTCAGAAGCTGCCTTTCTCTGACACTGTGTTGAAGAGGGAAGATGGATGCCTCTTTTGGGCCTATCTGGGAGAAGGGGATTTGTAGGGGCTACAATGTTTTCTGGGAAGTGAATTGGGATGCAAATCCCATCATTCGTCGGCCATCCTGCCCTAAACTCTATTTTGGGGCCTGTAATGTTATGGCCTGCTATTGGTAACTTTAAAAGGGTGCATGGCAGGCAGCCGTTTTCTAAAAGCTGAGGGGGAGGAGAATACAGGAATCCATTTTGTTTTCACATAGCCAAGTGGGGAGGGAATGTTGATGGTGTTTTTCCCCTCAGTGAAGAAATCCTGTTGTTTGAATGCCTGGATTCTGGGTTGCCCTTTTCAGTGGGAAGAAATCCTGTTGTTTGAATGTAGAGGCCTGGATTCTGGGATGCTGGCTTTTTTCCCCTCAGTGGGAAGAAATCCTGTTGTTTGAATGTAGAGGCCTGGATTCTGGGTTGCTGGCTAATCAGTGGCTATCAATGCCCTCTGTCTGGTGCCTTAGAATTTTGGAGTGGCGAGGCTGTCCAATCAAAGGACTTTATGCAAATAGCTGCCACATATCCGCCCTTCCGCCCTCCGCATACACATATACACACATTCACACATACAAACATTCCGTTTTATAAAGGTATACAGATATACAGATAATAAAGAAATCCAATTGATATTATGTAGAATGTAGTTCAGCCTTTAGGTGTGGCCCTCCATAATATTTTTTGGCTTTCGTGTGGCCCCTTGGAAAAAATAATTGCCCACCCCTGGTCTAAGGTTTAATGGAGTGATCTAAGATGGTGAACCCTATCCCATTTGTGGCCCACAACTTAGATAGCTCCTTTGAAGTTCAGAGTAAAACCTTGGAGATGGAAATGGAAACCACCCAACTGCTGTAGAATACTGGGAACTGAAGTATCAATGCACAAAATGTGTATACATTACTGAACATCATTTCTCTAATGGACAAAGTTGATACTACTGAGCCAGAAGAGCTCAACCATTGAAAGGTCCTGTACCATAAACATGATATTCCAGAATTCTCAGGAAACAGACTATACTCACAACTCTCATGGAGATGCATGTAAATTGCCAATGTTGCATCAAGATGGAGAGGCACAACCCTCCAATTTGGGTGCTGGTGGAGAGGGATCCAGGTTTTCAAAGTCTTCAACCATCCCAGAGGTTCAAGTTGTGTTCTTCAGATAGTCAACATTCACCTTCACGCTGACTTTCTTAATGCTTCCTTGATACAGGCAGGAATCTTGCAAGTCCATCTGCCAAGTTGAATTAGATGTGAAAGAACATCAATCGAAACCATCCATTGTTATTTTCCCCTTTAGCAACTTGTGTGTCTGGAAAGAACATGACAACAATCACATCTGTTTCTGAACTATCTCACTTTCAGATGTTTTGACTGATAATTATGCTCATTCCATTTCTAAATAAATTAGTGAGTAATATATATTTAAATGTGGAAGTTTTTTTCACCAAAATATCATACCCTCCAATTGTCTCTTTCTGTCAGTGACAGTTCTGATGAAACCTCATCTCACTTTTTCAGTTACTTCCAAAACTTCCAATACAGTTTTTCTCTTCTTCTCACTGCCTTACAACTATGGTCACTATTTTACAAATGGGATTTCAAGTTGGGGTCGTTTGACACCACCTCTTTTTGTAAATTCTACAAAAGTGTAAGAAATCCATAGAAGTGCCTCACTATGTTGAGCTTGGTCCACGGCTTGCAAAACATGGAAAGGCCCACCCTTTCATCTCAACCACTGATAGCCAGGGACCTCCACATGAGTGCTCCCGTAAATATGCTTTAGATGACTATTCCAGAACTTTCCTTGGTTCTGAACCTTTTGAGGGAATAGAATACAGCAGTAATTTTCAATCAGTGTGCCATGGAACACTAGTGTGCCAAGAGAGATCATCAGGTGTGCCGTGGGAAATTATTTTCAAACGTCATTCATATATAAACTATAAGGCACATCTGTCCCTTTAAGAAATGGAACCATAGCACTCTCGCATCACATAAGAAGTGACACGAGAGTGCTATGGTCACACCATCTTGGATTCACTCAGATGCGACTAAGTAAACAAAGTTAGAGTTAGTGCTGCAGCTGCGCGTCAAGTGACAGTGGCAATTTGTACAGTGGTTGAGCAAGAGCTTCGTGTGTGTCTTTCTACCATTCCTGCCAGGATATCTATTTTGTGTTCATTGAAACAGACCCAGGTTTCACACTAAGTGAATGTATAAATACATTTAAACACATATTAACTATATGTATTACTGTGTTAAAGTGCCATTTTGTGTCATTTTGTTTGGTGGTGTGTCCCAGGATTTTGTAAATGTAAAAAATGTGCCGTGGTTCAAAATAGGTTGAATATCACTGGGATACAGAATCTGAGATAATCTGGGATATATCTCAGAATTGATTCATACCCTAAGATTGAAACCATCAAGCATCACTGATTTGAGCACAAAAGCTTATTTTGAAATTCAGAGTGATTTCTCTGGACTCCCTGAATGAGATGTGAAGACAATTGAACAAAACCAGATCCTACAAATATTTACTAATAGAGATTGGGAAGAGTGTTAAAGTATGCATTATCTGTGCAAGTTTCCCTTAATTTTAGTGATATAGTGGTTTGACCATTGGACTATGAAGCTGGAGATCAGGGCTTGATTCCACACTCAGTCATGGAAACTCATTGGGTGAACTGGGATGAATCACACCCTTCCAGCCTCAGAAAGGCCATGACAGGTTCACTTTAGGTTCACCAAAAGTCAGAAGTGACTTGGAGGCACACAACAACAACAAACAGCCCAACTAAATTTATTTCCATTGGATCTGTCTACTTGCATGCAGGGCTACAACTGCAAAAAGTCTAGGGATGCCTTTGTAGCCAGAGTCTTTGCAAGCTGTGTCTTCGTTTGTATACATGGGTTGTGTCCAACAGCCAAAATGCCTCCTCCAAACATGGTTCCACTTGGGGAAGCAATATAGATTGGTGTTTCAGTGGCTATTTGGCAAAGCCTTGTTCCCACAGACCCGCCATTAATATTACAAGCTGGAGACAAAGCATGGTCTTTCTTGGGCCATCTGGGAATGGGTCTGGCAACAGATAATCAAGTCTCCAAAGCAGATGAAACCAAGAGTTTTGCAGAATGGTAACCAAGGGAAGCACCCTTTGCTCCATGCGTTGCACTTTCATTGAACTCATACTTTGATTAAGATGGGTAGATAAATGTTGGGGACAATAATCCAAAGAACCCTCACCATTTCCAGCAAAGAGAAGCCCATCACCATGGCAACACAGTGGAAAAAAGGGGGGACCAGGGGCACAAATATTATCCCCAAAGAGAAAGAGATGCCTGAAAGGTTGGAGGAGGCAGGGGGGGAAAAATCAGATTATCGCCACTCAGTTGCATTGATGTACAGCCAAAAGTAACTCCTTTTAACTTTCTCCAAAGCAGAGTCTGGAGCTTACAGTGGCGTAACCGAGATCGGGGAATATGGTCGGTAGGCCTCAAAAGAAGGCTTCATCCTGGCAGATGGTCTTTGCATTTGGATTCGGAGGCCAAGTGGTAGGAGCCAAATGACTTTAGAAACCTTTGATTACTGACCTCTGCATTCCCTTTGGGAGCCCCAAAGGTACAAAAACTCAGCGTGGGACGGCTCTGGTCGTTTCTCGTCTTTCTCTTCTGGGCAATTTTATCCTCCTGGCTGTTGGCCAACACCTCCATCCTTGCAAACTTTTGTGTTGCCAGTGGAAACACCTGCAGCTCTTTGTGAGAAGGAGGGAGGGATGGAGAGGGAGTGGGTGGGAGGGAGGGAGTGGGTGGGAGGGAGGGAAATCTGCCACAGCTTGGGATAGTGATGCCTTGTTTATTCTTTTGTTACATATGAAACACATAGAGGGGACAATGGAGCACAGTTGGCCCCAACCACTGTCCAATCAGACAAGAGGTGCACACCAAGTCAGACCTGGCACAGGTCCACAAGCGTCCATGATGGTTTGACTATTTGAGAGAATCTTACTCAGAGGGAAGAAGTGCTCTCATAGTTGCTTTTAAATTCACCCGTTTGGGGGGAAAAAGGATGTAGTTATTTCGGCCAGTGAAAGTGTCCTCCTTTTTGGAGAGGAAAGCTAATAGGAAGGAAGTCCACTCATTCAAAATGTAGTGCTAGAGCAGAGTTATATGGATGCCGTGGACTGCAAGAAGATAAATAAATGGGCCCGAGAGCCAATTAAATATGAACTCTTCTTAGAAACCAAGATGAGTTAGCTGAGGCTATTGCACTTTGGCCACATCACGAGAAGAAAAAGAATGGGCTCACTTGAAAAGACAATAATGTTTGGCAGGGTAAACAGAAATAAGAAAAGAGTAAAATCACATTCAAAATGGATAGACTCCATCAAGGAAGGCTGCAGGAACTGAGTATAGGGTGGCTTGGATGTATCTTATTCATAGGATTGCAATAAATATGAGAACCCAACTTGAGAGTTGAGAGTTTTCTGGGCTGTATGGCCATGTTCCAGAAGCATTCTTTCCTGGCGTTTCACCCACATCTATGGCAGACATCCTCAGAGGATTCCCCCAAGCCTTGAAGCTGCAAGGCTATTCAATGCACATCAAGATGATCAATTGCAACATCCACACTTGCCTCAAACAGACAAGAGTTCTTTCTCCCACCTCAGACACAGATATATAAACATCACTTACCTTGTTTCCAACAGACCTCACAACCTCTGAGGATGCCTGCCATAGATGTGGGTGAAAAGTTATTTATTTATTTATTTATTTATTTATTTATTTATTTGGATTTATCTGCCGCCACTCCCATCCGGCTCAGGGCGGCTCACAGGATTAAAAGCATAATCAAACAGCATATATAAAACATAGCATATATAAAAACACAGCCTATATAAACACAACTCGTATAAAACACAGTAAAATCATGACAGTACATCGGCCCAATACACGGAGAGCAGGTTACACAGGCCAGCAGTGTTGTATCTTCAAATTACAGGCCGAACGCCTGTTTGAATAGCAGGGTTTTACAGGCCTTCCGGAAGGCCATCAGACTAGACAGAGCACGGACCTCAGGAGGAAGTGCATTTCATAGTGTTGGAGCAATGATTCGGAATGCTCTCCTCCTTGTTGAAGTCAGGTGGAAATTCTTGCAACTAGGGATTTCCAGGAGATTGAGTGACTCTGAATGCAGTGGTCTGGAGGTACAATACAGGGAGAAGTGGTCCCTTAAGTACACTGGCCCCAGACCGTTCAAGTCCTTGAAGGTCAACACCAACACTTTGAAAGCGATCCGGAATTCCACTGGAAGCCAGTGCAGTTTCCGCAAGATGGGAGTGATATGACAGCATGCTGGCACACTTGCCAACAGCCGAGCAGCAGCGTTCTGCACAAGCTTAAGTTTCCAGACAGAGGAAGGCCAACATAAAGAGAGCTACAGTAGTCCAATCTCAGGATGACCGTGGCTTGGACCACTGTGGCTAGGTTGCGACGGGACAGGTAGGGGGCCAGCTTCCTTGCCTGGCGGAGATGGAAAAACGCAGCTCTACTGACGATGGAGATATGTGTCTCCATCGTCAGTTGAGAGTCCAGAGTGACACCAAGACTTTTAACAGCTGACAATGGACATAGCCTACCGGGAGTGGCGACTAATAAGTCTAAATAAATAAATAAATAAATAAATAAATAAAATAATGTCACGCCGTCCAGGTTTGGGAGCTGAACCCCACCAGTACCTGGACAACCCAGCCACAGGATCTTCGTCTTAGCCGGATTCACCTTCAACCTACTGGCTCGCAGCCATCCAGTGATGGCTTCAAGGCAGCGATGGAAATTATTGGGTACGAATTCGGGTTGGCCCTCCATCCCCAGAATGAGCTGGGTGTCATCCGCATATTGGTGACACTACAGCCCAAAGCTACGTACTAGCCGAGCAATTGGTTGTACATAGATGTTAAATAAGTTAGGAGATTATGCTTCTGGAACTCTCTCCTAAAAACTCACAGCAACAAGTGATTCTGGCCATGAAACATATCGAACCCAACTTGATGGCAAATATCAACTACAATTGGAATTAAGGGCTTCCCTGGCTTGAGGTTTGGTGCACAAACACCAGACCACTCAGCACTGTTAGGGGCTTAGAAAAAGAATATTAGAATAACTACATCCTAACCTATGTCAATAAATCTCATGTTGCTAGGGGTACAGATAACAAATCAACATGTTCTGGTTAAAAACCTGAAAAATGTATTCTTATTGTACAGTTCTGTCAAGCCAAAATCCTTATGTGTCAAAGGCATTGGGGATGAACCATGTTTTAGCTTAGTGCTGAAATGAAGACAATGACAGCACCAAATGGATCTCCAAGGGGAGGACATTTCATAATTATAACAACAACAACAACAACAACAACAACTTTATTCTTATATCCTGCCTCTATCTTCCTGAAAGGGCTTGGGGTGGCTTACATGTGAACCAAGCCCAATATTAACAAAGGTTACAAATAACAAAATTAAAAACATATAACAATAAAATATATTAGAAAAGAAAAACAAATGAAATGTAAAGCATCATAAATCATAAACCAGGCATCAAACAACCAGCCGAAAAGTGTGCGTGTACAGGTTTGAGACTAATATGGCAGTACAAGGGCTTGTGCAAATACAAAACTGTAGGGCCAGTCTGGGAATAAAGTGCTGGCGATCCAATCAAAAGATTAGGGCTAGGAAGACTTAATCATGTCTGGCTGGAATGACAATAATACAAGAAGGCACCTTGCTTTCTGTTCTTGCTTCATCCAAGCATTACCTTCTTGTTCAGGATCCAGATTCAGCTTGGGGAACGGCCAATGTCTGCTGACCTGTGGACACAGTAATGTATACTATAACACTTGCCTTGTGAAGGAAAATGGATTTTTTTAAAATCCAAATAGCATAATGGGATAAAGCACAAGCATGTTCTGCCAACAGAAATTGTCCTTCTCCTGACAGATCTCTCTTCTGCAAACAATTTGCAGATGGAACAATCTCAGCTCCAAACCTTTTCCGGTAAGATTTTGTTCTCCAATGTATTAGGGAGGATAAACCTGTCCAAATTACCTGTCATTCAACTTCGTCACTGAAGGCAGTTTGACGACCTCATATTTTTCAGGTCTAGTGACTATTCTTCAGGGTCGTTTTTCATTATTTGTTGTTTATAGAGATGTGGCTCTATGGCGGGATTTTCTTGGCAATATTTGCGCAGAAGAGGTTTTGCCATTGCTTTCCTCTGAGGCTGAGAGAGTGTGAAAACTCCAAGATCAGTGGGTTTTTGTACGTCAGAGCATGACCTACAAGAAGCACTGCCTGAATATCAAGGAAAAAGTAGGTACCATAAACAATATCATATGAAAGCTGACTGGCACAACTTGAGGCTCACAACCAGACAACTGCCCTTGCGCTATGCTACTCTGCTACTGGGTATGCATGCCCAGTGTGGAACACATCTTACCACACTAAAACAGTGGATGTGGCTCTTTATGAGACATGCCGCATTATCACGGATTGTCCGCACCCTACAACACCAGAGAAATTACATTGTTTGGCTGGCATTGCACCACCTGACATCTGCCAGGAAGTAGCAACCAATAGTGAAAGGACCAAGCTAGTGACATATCTGGCCCATCCCCAGCTTGGATATCAGCCAGCATGCCAATTGACTTAAATCAAGAAGTAGTTTTCTAAGATTTACAGAGATACTCGCTGGAACACCTCAGCAAGCGAGAGTCCAAAAGTGGCAGGCTAAAACTCAGCACCTCAATCCATGGCTGATACTAAATGAGAGACTTCCTCTTGGGCACATGGAAGACTGGGCAGCTTGGAAGGTGCTGAACAGACTGCGCTCTGGCACCACGAGATGCAGAGCCAACCTTAAGAAATGGGGCTACAAAGTGGAGTCCACAAAGTGCACGTGTGGAGAAGAGCAAAGCACAGACCACCTACGCAGGGGTGCTCATTAGGTAGATCACGATCGACTGGTTGATCCCAGGACCGAAGGAGGTCAATCCCAGCTGGATGGGGCACTTCTGAGGGGACGGAGCCAGGTCGCACGAAGCCCCGCCCCCTTCCCCCCGGCTTTAGCGCTTCCGCAGCTTCTGGAGGCAAGAGGGGGTGGCATAGATAGCCACTACTGGCTTGGCATTCCCCCCCCCTTGCCTCCAGAAGCTGTGGAAATGCTAAAGCCCCGCCCCCTTCCCCCTGCTCCGCCCTGGTAGATCTTTCAGACTTGGTTTTATTAGAAGTAGCTCACATGCTGAAAAAGTGTGGGCACCCCTGACCTACTGCAATGCAACCTGAGCCCTGCTACATGCACAATGGAGGACTTTCTGATAGCAACACCAGAGGCACTCCAAGTGGCCAGATACTGGTCAAAGGTCATTTAATCAAATACCAAGTTTGCAAACTTTGTGTTTTGTTTGCTTGTTTTCTTTAATGCAATACAACTGTTTGGTTCACACCTGACACAATAAATAATAAATATCCAGTGGCTTTTTAGGGTCAAGAAGGGATTCGAATTCTAGCCCAGAGCCCTACTCCAATGCCCAAACCACTGCATCATGATGTCTCTTATCTCTACTTTTTAGGGTTGTTTTCCATATGTGGCCTTCGTGCTAAGCATATGGCTGATTTTCATGTTTATTCCCAAAGAGATGACGCTCACACCCAAATGAACATACCTACACGCCTACGTGTTTTAATCAAATGTAATTTTCTAACTGCAGGCGATGAGACAAAACTCAACCCCCAGAAGCCGGCGTTTCTGTTCCACTGCGCTGAGGGAGGGGTGCATTTTTTTAAGAAAAGGGAAAGATGCCTGCTCCCACTAGAGACTCCCCAACGATTCCTTCGCCTGTCCCGAAGCATGAAAACAGGCGCCTGCTGTGGAACAGAGCCCTGACAATTTGCATTTTTAATCATCCAAGAGTTTAATTAGTATCTTGGCCTTAATCAGAAGTGGCAAATATAGCTGAAGTCATCAGAGCTTAATTAGGCTAGAAAACAAAGTTTTCTCCAGTCTTGAAACCTCTCTGCTGACAAGGAGGTGATGTGCCCAGAGCAGCAGCACAAATGTCAATGTGGTAAACATAGAAGTGTTTTTAGAAAATCAAATGAAATTATTTTCTGGCTCTGAATGTCTAATATGAGATGCAGTGGGAAACCTTCACCCAACCTGCCTCTGCTACTTTCTTTCCATTGTAAAATGGAAAAAGAGTCCCTATGGAAAATATAGGCTAGCACCCTGTTGATCATAAATACCCAAGTGTAACAGATCCTGTCTGATCCTCAAGGCTAACCAAAGTTAGTCCCTGGTTAGTACTTGAATCCCAGGTCTGTAGGCCAGTGTTTCCCAACCGCTGTGATGCGGCACACTAGTGTGCCCTGATGGACCTCCTGCTATGCCATGGGAAAAGCTCTCAGCCCCCCTTCCTTCCCCCCTCCTCCTACCGAACTCCTGTTGCTTGGGGGAGGAGGAGGAAGGGCCGGGTGGTGGCGAAGAAAAAGAAGAAGGGGCCGGGGCGCCGCTTCCTTCAGCCGTTTTTCCAGCCAGCCTCCAATCCACCATGACTCCCACCATGACTCTCGCCCCTCGCTCGCTGAAGCCGTGTGGAGAAGGAGCCCCGCCCACTGAAGCCCGTCCACCCCTCATACTCCTCCTTGGGAGAGCTGAAGCTGAGGGAGGGGGCAGGGCATGGCACGGCCTCGCTCCGCCCCCTCCCCCCGGCTTCAGTGCTCCCACAGCTTCGCCAGCCTTGAGGGGGCAGTGCCAAGCCAGCGGTGGCAGAGCAAGCACAATGCTGGCTTGGCACTGCCCCCTCAAGGCTGGCAAAGCTGTGGGAGAACTGAAGCCGGGGAGAGGGGGCGGGGTATGGGGCAGCCTGGCTCTGCCCCCTCCCCACCCGGCTTTGGCACTCCCAGCAGCTGCTCCCAGCAGGCCACCATCCCCCAGCCATTCTTTACTGTGTTAGAGTGTCATTTTGTGTCATTTTGGTTGGTGGTGTGCCCCCGGATGTTTTTAATGTTAAAAGTGTGCCGTGGCTCAAAAAAGGTTGGGAAACACTGCTGTAGGCTACATTTCAGAGGAAGGAAGTGGCCAAACTACCTCTGAATATTCCTTGTTGAAGAAAAACCTACACAATTCATGAGATCATCATAAGCTGTCCTGAAGCCTCCAAGATACAATCGCCTTAGAATCATTGTAAGTTGGAATCAATTTGAAGACACACAACAAAGCAGGCCTAAGCTGCATTATCTAGATGTAAATCACTGCCAGAAAAGACAGAGTTTCATCTATGCTGATGATCATGCCATCAACACTCAAGCAGGAAGCTTTGAAATGGTTGAACAGAAGCTCTCTGAAGCCTTATGTGCTCTTACTGCCTATTACAGGGAAAACCAGCTGATTCCTCGTCCATCTAAAATCCAGACGTGTGATTTTCATCTTAAGAACAAACAAGCATCTCAAGCTCTGAGGATTACCGAGGAAGGAATCCGAATGTAGAATTGCAGCATACCAAAATACTGGGAATCACTCTGGACCGTGCTCTGACTTATTAGAAGCACTGCTTCGATACCAAGCAAAAAGTGGGTGCTAGAAATAATATAATTTGAGTAGATTAGCACAACCTAGGGATCTAAACCAAACATAGGAAAGACATCTTTCCTTACACTTTGCTACTCTGCTGCTGAATATGCATACCCAGTGTGGAATACACCTCAGTTCTTAATGAGGCATGCTGCATTATCACAGGATGCCTATGCCTTACACTGCTGGAGAAATTATGCTGTTTAGCAGGGTTTGCACCACCTGTCACACCCCTGCATGGTCCTCCACCTGACTTAGGCCCTCCGCAAGACTCATGCCATGCTAAATCCCAAAGCAGAACCAAGAGGCCTGCTAGGCTGGACCAGCCTAACCAGCAGAAGCAGGTTCATTCATTGTCCAAGGCCACCATTACCAGAGATTCACCCCGGGCTCAGAATGATAAACAGTGCCTGGAAGAACCGAGTAGAGTTAACTCCCCAATACCAGCTGCCCTCACTAATTGGGAGCACATTCCAAACCAATGTGTTAGGGATAGAAGAACAGCAGCTGGGTTATGTTATGGGAACTGTTGTCCGACGCACCTAGACGTTGAAGGATCAAAGCCTTCGACTCCTACTTAAGTTAGGCCCTAGCAATGGGATCCTATCCTTCGTCAACGTTCAGAACTGAGCTACGCTTTCCACGGACCTTCGCCTGGGCCTAGGTCCTTCCTGCTTCCAAAGACTCTGTTTGCCAAACCTTGCTTCAAGACCCTTCCCTTGGATTTAGCCCGTTTGGGGCACAAAGACTCTTTTGCCTTGTTCCTGATTGCCAAAGGACTATATCTTTATTTCTGCTTCCAGAGACAATTTGCTTATATCTATTGCTGTTTTGAGAGCATCAATAGACTATATTCTTTAGCCTCTTTCCTTTAACCATATATTCTAAATAAAGCATTTAACCGTCGCCAAGTGTCAAGTGGTTTACTGAGGGGCACCAGGTCTATAGTGCAACACCACCTGATACCCATTGGGAAGTAGCAGCCTGTAATAAAAGGATCAAGGCATTGACATCTCCAGCTCATCCTCTGTTCAGATATCAGCCAGTATGAAAATGCCTTAAGTCAAGAAACAACTTCCTAAAACCTATAGCGATAGTCATAGGAATACCTCAGCAAGTGAGAGCCCAAAAGTGGCAGGTTAAAACCTGGAACCTCAATCAGTAGCAGATACCAGATGAGAAACTTCCTCCTTGGCACACAGAAGACTGGGTGACTTGGAAGGCACTGAACAGACTGTGCTTTGGCACCATGCGATGTGAGAAATGGGATTTCAAAGTGGGGTCCATGACATGCAAATGTGGAGAAGAGCAAACCACAGACCACTTACTACAATGCACTCTGAGCCCTGCCACATGCACAATGGACCTTCTTACAACGACACCTGAGGCACTCAAAGTGGCCAGCTTCTGATCAAAAGACATTTAGTATAACGCCAAGTTTTTAACTTTGTTTGTGGTTTTTATATACGTTGTAATTGTATTCTCAATTGGCTTCTGACATGATGAATAAAAATAAAAATACATGTAATTCATCAATAGAATGCCATTATGCAGGTATTATACCTGGCCTTGAGGCAAGGAGAGGTGAGTAACAAATACATTTGATAGTAGTAATAGTAGTACAAGTAGTATTTAAAAGTGGGCTTTTCTCCAGCAGATTCACATAGTTATAATGTTCAGAAAAAACATTTGCATGTCTTGCCTCCTTATTCCCAGCTCATCTTTACTTCCAGGAAAAAGAAAAAGAGGATGTGGGAGAAAATTAATTATGCAAACAATGCAAATGAGACAAAAGTCTATCTAGTCTATCAATCTGGCAGACTACAACTTTGCTGCAAACAGTTCAGGACGGGACTCTTTCTGACGAAAGACCAGAGTAATACACAAAACCTTTCCATGTTATCCTCTCAATAGCCCTGCAAGGTAGGCCAGAAAGAGAGGAACAGTGACTGACCCAGGTTAATTTACTGTGTCCAATTCTGGGCACTACAATTTAAGGGAGATGCTGACTCTAAGCTGGAATGTGTCCAGAGGAGGGCGACTACAATGATTAAGGGCCTGGAGAACAAGCCCTATGAGGAGTGGCTTAAAGAGCTGGGCATGTTTAGCCTGCAGAAGAGATGGCTGAGAGGAGACCTGAAGAGGGCCATGTATCAAGATGTGAGGGGAAGCTATTGGGAGCAGGGAGGAGGCTTTTTCCTGTTGCCCTGGAGACTAGGATGTGGAGCAATGGCTTTCAACTACAAGAAAGAAGATTCTGAACATTAGGAAGAACTTCCTAATTGTGAGAGCTGTTCAGCAGTGGAACTCTCTGCCCTGGAGTGTGGTGGAAGCTCCTTATTTGAAGAATTTTAAGCAGAGTCTGGATGGCCATCTGTCGGGAGTGCTTTGAATGTGATTTTATTATTTATTCATTTATTTATTATTTAAACGTGTTAGCCACCACTCCCATACGGCTCGGGGCGACTTACAGAGTTCACGTTCACTGGGCAGACTAGTAAGAATGATACAACAACAATACACAATAGAAAGAAAAACAATACATTAATAAATACTAACGACGATCAGATGTTATAGGGGTGTCTTTCCTGAGGCCTTAGGCTCATTTCTTTTGTCTCTAAGACTAGACAAGTCAGATCTACTCCACATCCCGAAGCTTACACCCCAGAAATTTTCCTGCCTCTTGTCAGGGGGTTGGACTGGATGGCCCACAAGGTCTCTTCCAACTCTATGATTCTATAATTCAAAATCTATTCGTCCAAAAATACTGTTCGTGGACGTCACACTTGCAGAACTAGTTGGTGGTTTCCATGTTAACAGGACAGTGAATCTGATCTGGTTTTTAGCCAGAACTTTAAAAGGACTGCCCAAAGTCTGTTTGACCCAATCCTCAAAACAAACTGAACACCTTGGATAGTTCCTTTCAAGTTCAGACTAAAATCCGGAATGGATTCACTATCTTCCTGACACCGCAACCATAAGCTGCCTTTGCTCCCTCGCTAGATTTCAATGCTTTATTATTTTATGGAAAGAGATGGTGCAAAACAGCTCCCATATTGAGAATCCTATGCATACAAACTCCTCCAGAAGCCTGTTTAGAAAATAACCTCAGGTAGGAGCAGGACGCATCCTTTTCCTCCTGCTACTTTTTGGATTTTACGACATCTCACTTCTGTCGAAACTCAGACACCTTTCAGATTTCACTTGAGGTTTGCATGCAGATGACCAATATTGATTTTATCCAACCTACGTCTGTCTAGACAGAGGAGACAAGCAGCACCAGGACCTATATAGATTGGCCTTAAGACCACGTCCAATAACGTCTCGGTCAAGAAGCTCTTAACGGCAGACTCGGGGGAATTAAGTCAGCTGTCATTGCTTCTTAATTAAAAATAGCAGGGACTGACTTGCATTCCATTGCTAGAGCTAAGCCCATTTGTCATCCATCCTCTCCATGCCAATAAACAGCCACAGATCATCTGGATGGAGAAAGAGCAACAGCAGAAAAGGACAATGGAAAAGAAGAAAAGCGTATAAGGAGGAAGCATTGGTTTACTAAACCATAATACTCTGCATTCATGGACTAATTCACAACTTATTTACATCACAGGAGTACTTTTATGTCATCCAGAAAGCAAAAACTGACAATAGTTGCAATTTAAGGAAATCTATTGTTTAGAAAATGTGTCGGGATTACATTTTTGTCCATATTTTCTTTTAAAAGTGGAAAAAGCTTAATTTTTTTTTTTGAGTAATTTTTATTCAATTTTTTTTCATATATTATACATAAAAACAAACAATGTCTAACTAATGACTTGGGGTGGGAAGGAAGGACGGATAGATGGGGAAGGGGAAAAGGTAATGGGAATTAGGGAGGGAAGATCTTAGGTGTGGTTTCCAGGGTTGGGAATGTTCGACTTCCAAATCTTCCTTCTTCAATTTTTAGTCCTTGTTATTTCTTATATTCCTTTCTTGCCTTTGGCTACTCCTTTTTGCCTGTCCTTTTTGTCACTATTTCTTTTGGTGTTGCGTCTGTTACCCCGATGTTGTGTCCCCTTTTATTTTTACTTACTATCTTTAAATGCTTCGTACAATTTCCAGTCTGTTTTTTTTATGGGTCTACCATACGATGTCTTCAGAGCATATGTTAATTTATCCATATCTTTTATTTCATCAATCTTACATAACCATTCCTCAATTGTGGGCATTTCCTTTTGTTTCCATTTTTTTGCATAAATCATTCTGGCCGCTGTACTCAGATAGTTAAATAGAATATCCTGATTTAAATCTAGGTCTAACTCTTCATCAGTAATTTCTAACAGGAAGTACTCTGGTTTCCTACTGATCTTTCTTTGCAATATTTTTTCACAGACTTTTCTAATTTCCTTCCAATATGTCATTAAAAGCTTAATTTAAAATAGACACCCATGCTATTCATATAACTGTGATTTCATACACCCCAAATCCAAATAGGAAAGGTCTACTTCCATTTCTCCCAGTTCTTCATCTTTCAATGCCGGTGGCGCAATGGGTTAAACCCTTGTGCTGGCAGGACCAAAGACCGACAGGTCAGTGGTTCGAATCTGGGGAGAGCATGGATGAGCTCCCTCTGTCAGCTCCAGCTCCCCATGCGGGGACATGAGAGAAGCCTCCCACAAGGATGGTAAAACATCAAAACATCCGGGCATCCCCTAGGCAACGTCCTTGCAGACGGCCAATTCTCTCACACCAGAAGTGACTTGCAGTTTCTCAAGTCACTCCTGACACGAAAAAAAAATATCTTTCAATTCATTTTATCTCAATTTTTCCCATTCTGAAAGTTGCCCCAAGCTCTGTTATGTTTTTAAATTGAAAATTGATGTGCATTATGTGCATTTTCTCATTCACTTTTGCATAATTCTGCATGCTTTTGCAAGCATGACTACTTTGCAAATACTAACACACAACATGCCTGCATTTCTCTTATTTTGTATGTTTCTGTATGCATCCTTAGATTGGACAATTTGGAAAAGTGTAAAATTTGGAGAGGTGCAGATTTCAAAGAACAGTGGGCGGGTGTATGGTCCCAGGACTCTCTATGGATACCAAAATTCAGGAATGTCCAAGCCTCATAATAAAATAATGTCCCTCTCATAAAATGGCAAAACCAACGTTTTGCTTTGGGCATTTAAAAAACCTTTTCCAAGCCATGGATGTAGAATTCGTGAAAGCTGAGGGCTGAAGGCATAAGCAAACTCTGGTTCACATATTGTTACAGAAGTGAAAAATTAGATAGATACACACAGTCCCCGAGCTATTAACAAGATATGAAGAACTGGCTGAAAAGGGTGGTGGGAAACTTCTATGACAGGCATAAAAAACTCGTCCTATGACAAAATGTCATGAAATGAATGGTCATTATGTGGAAAAAAATGTACTACCTATGCAACAATCAGTGGAAGTTTTATTAAAATATATTCATTCTTTGTATTTTTTTTAAAAAAAATATTGTAACTTCATTTTCCGGATAACCCTCGTGTCTGTGTGTGTCGCAGCAGAAGCCTCTTAAAGAGCCAGACCCAGTAAAGAGTTAACAAAATAGTTTATTGTCCACAGAGTATGTGTGTGTGTGAGAGAGAGTGTGTGAAGGGTTAACACCCTTGTTTTGCTGTCTGTGCCTCTGTTCAGAAAATTTAACCTCTATCCCTATGATGACTGGATTTCGAACAATTTGGCTTGTTGTGGAAACAAGGATTGGTGATAAAGTTTCAGTGGCGCCACCTTTTCCCCATGACAACAATTCCCAATTTTAGACACAGGCTGAAACACGTTGGCACTTCTTGTAGTCTTTTACCTATGTATTTTATGCAGTTTTTAACTGTTGTAAATTTTATCCATTTGTATATTCAATCAACTGGATGTTCTTCATCTCATTACCTGCATACTTTGTATGCCTACAGTGCAATAAGGGTCTTTGGACCATAGTCAAAATGTTGTTGTTGGTAACTCTTTCAGGAGTGAATTTAATTTCCTAAGGGTAGATTTTTCTCATTTCTTGTTGTCTCACCTCCATTCTTAACTATGAGTTATTTGTAAGTTGGATGTTTGTAAGTCAGGGATTGCCTGTACATGCGAAAATATGAAGGGATCTCTCTTCCCAAGTCTTTGATTTTCCAATTATTTTTCAGAAATATGAAAGAGTTATCTAGGTGGGCTATCAATAGGATTCAGACCTTCAAGTATAGGCACTCCAGGTATATGGCTGTATTAGTCAATAAAAGACTGATCTGCAGGATCTCCCACAATTTGTGCATTGTCTGACTTACTAGCCTTCCGGAAGGCTTGTAAGACCTTTCTGTTTGTACAGGCATTCGGTCAGTAAATAACCCCAGGTCTTTACTATGTAGCCGTAGGCCATGGGAGTAATTTATGGTGCCCGTGCACTATTGTATAATTTTAATTGTATAGTTTTAATCTTGTGTTTTTATCTGTATTTTATGGTATTTTTAACACTTGTAAGTCGCCTCGAGCCTGACGGGAGTGGCGACGAATAAATCAAAATAAATAAATAAATAAATAAATAAACTAGATATTGGCTGTATAAACAGCTGTCTTGGGGTCACACTTTGCCCATCTGAGCTCTAGAACTTTGGATCCTTTGTGACCCAAAACAGAACCTATAGGGACCTTTTTGTATGTGTGAAAACCCTACTGAAATCCAAAGGTGTTGGGTAGATGCCAACAGTGCCATTGTGATGGGTTACTGGGACATGAAAACAAGGAGAAACAAGAAGGGAAGGGAAGATGCAGAAACATTAATTTCTATGGAAGGACATGAACCAAAATGGCTTCCTCTTTATAGACATTCCTACCTTTTGGTGCCCAGTGGTAAATAAATACCACTGATAAACCTCAGACAGGCTTCCAACAATGCTTTTATTTGTACTAGGAACGTATTAAAGGCAGTGATAAATGAAGCCAATATTAATTTGCAATCAAAGTTGCCCACGGGGAGTGATTAAAAACCAAAGACAATAGCTATTTATTCCACCTGAAGATCAAATGACCTGGGGTGAGCGGAGGACGTTCTGTTTCACAAACGCAACCTTTATCAAGCTGGTGCGGAACTGCCCGGCTATGCCGCATTCCACCTGAGATCCAGGGCTGCTCAAAATGTTAGGAAATATCAACAAAAATCTTCCAGTGTCACTGAGCCAGGGACATGGGGGGAGGAGGTGGCATTGGAGAAAAGAGGAAGGTTGTTTTCGGCTGTTGCTAAGATGGATTTTCACCCTACCCTCCCTTCACTTTCATTGCATCCAATCATACAGCTACTTTTTTCCATTGGCTCAGCCGCTGCATCGAATGACCATGACAGATTTTTATTCCTCTTATTGGATTGGCTGAGGCTTATGTCCTATTATCAAGGGAAGCAACTCAGATACCTAATCAATAGTTGGCAAAGGCTCTGCGATGCTAGATTTGCATGAAACCATGCGCTGTCTAGATGTCTGCATTCAAGATAAGCGTCGCCGTAGCCTACGACAAGATGGAGCATCTCCTGGGTGTTGTTCAGCCATGGAGTGAGAAATGAAAAAGCAGGCACCAAGAACACACACACACACACACTAATCAACAATGCCAACAAGCAACACACCATCATACACATTAAAGGACTAAATAGGTTTACTCTGGTCAGGAGTAATGAACTGGAGCCCAACTCTAGCTATTGCTCTATCCTGACAGTATAGTCAACACCAAATGTCAACAGATTTCCAGGGTTTCTTCCAGGGCTAGCTGAACAAGCCAGAAATCAAACTTGGGATCTTCAGAATGTAAAGTGCGTACTCTATTACTCACCTAGGGCTCAAAGGGTATCGTTAACCTTGTTGACCACAGTTGTCCACGATTTGGTTACATCACAAATAGATTACTACAACATGCTCTACGTGGGGCTGCCTTTGAAGATGGTTCGGAAACTTCAACTAGTCCAACGGGAGGTAGCCAGATTACTGACTGGAGCTACACTACACACTCCCAAATGAGATAAGATCGTCCCCATCCTTTCTGGTTTTCAGGGGGAAAAATGTGGTTCTGGGGCCAGGCCTTCGGGCAGCAGACATAATTTTGCACTTCAATGGACATTGACTGGAATGGCGTTGCAGCAGATGACATTGTGATTTGTTCTATGGTTTTTAACAAATGCTTTATATACTGGTTTTAATGATTATGTAATTGTTTTAATGTTTATGTAGGTGATTGTGATGTAACGGCCTTGTATATACCGTTACTAATGTAAGTCGTCCTGAGTCCCCATTCAGGGGTTGAGAAGTGATGGGGTACAAATGCCAGAAATAAATAAATAATAAATAATAAATTTTACCTTCATCTGACCATAGTGGGTTTATAAGACCCATCTCACTCAAGGCTGGAGGAAGAGCCCTAAGATGAGTCGACAGTATGATGAGAGAGAAAATTAGGACCATTCATAGAGACTGCAACCTCCTTCACTGTGTGACAAGAGGGCTCTCTGGCATCCAATGCTTAACTTCAACATCTTAAAAAAAGAATTGATTTTGCTATAATGAAGAACAGACCTCACAACCTCTGAGGATGCCTGCCATTGATGCAGGCGAAATGTCAGGAGTGAATGCTTCTAGAATATGTCCATACAGCCCAAAAAACCTACAACAACCCAATGAAGAACATGCTTATAAAGGGCCTGACCCATTCCCATCCACTGGAAGCCATGCCTGCTGGCTTGATGGGGTTATTGTAAAGAGTAGTGAGGCAAGAAGAATATAAAGAACACAATAAAGGTTTCAGAGGGACCAAAAGTCCACCCTTATATGCACTGAGTGAGGATGAACTACAGCATTTCACAGATGAAACTGGGAACCGATGTGGCCAAGCAACACAATGGCAAAAGTTATTAACGAGGAAAAACACACAAACTAAAAGAAGCTACTGCACTTTGCTCTTGCGTGAGTCTACATGGAAGTACACGTTTCCTCACCTTTCCTTCTTCTCTCAACACTAGGCTCTTCTCTCCACACCAGCCTCTGAGTTTGCCCCTCCAAGAAAGATGAGAACCATTGTCTCATCTTTCATACAACCCAGTTCCATTCTAGAGAGGTGGTTTAGAAGGGTAGTCTGGTTGATGGTATCAAAAGCTACTAAATCCAGAAGAACCAACTAGGACACATTACCTCTCTAGTTCCATGTGTTGGCCATCCATCAAAGTCACCAAAGCTGTTGCCATCCTACAACTAGGACTGAAACCAAGCTATAATGGATCTAGATCAACTATTTCATCCAGAAACTCCTGGAACTAGAAAGTCATCACATGCTCCAGAGCAGTGGTTCCCAAACCTTTTTTCGGCAAGGGACCACTTGACCAGGGACCATCATTAGTACCAAAAGGGTTACAAATCAGGTTTTGGTCATCTTTAGATTAGGGTCCCCTGGTGGCACAGTGAGTTAAGGCAGTGTTTCCCAACCTTTTTTGAGCCACGGCACACTTTTTACATTTGGAGAATCTTGGGGCACACCACCAACCAAAATGACACTCTAACACTGTAATACAAATAGTCAATATGTTTTTAAAATGTATTTATACACTCAGTTTGAAACCTGGGCCTGTTTTGATTAACTCAACATAGATATCCTGGCAGGAATGGCAGAAAGACACAAACTTCCCACACAGAACTCCCATAACCAAGAGAAAATACTATAAGAGTTTGGTGGGCATTGACCTTGGGTTTTGGAGTTGTAGTTCACCTATATCCAGAGAGCACTGTGGACTGAAACAATGTTGGATCAGGACCAAACTTGGCATGAATACTCAATATGCCCAAATGTGAACACAGATGGAGTTTGGGGAAAATAGTGTGAGCGTGTTCAGGAGGGGAGGGGGAGGGAGGAAGACTTGACCCGTGTGGGTGCTACTGCGCAGACTCGCCCAAGAGCAAAGTGAGGCCCCAGAGCAAAAGAAGGGAGCCCGAAGAAGAAAAAGTGTTTGGCAGGAGGGGGAAGAAAGGGTATTGGAGGTTCCAATTTCCCATGGCACACCTGATGATCATATGATTGAAGAATACTGTTATTACCACAGCACAAAAAGAAATGAAAAAGAACACAAGTTTATATTTTTAAACATTGATTGCAAGAACCATATACCACACAGTAATAGGTTCCAATTTCCCATAAATCAAAAGCCATAATATCACCTGATGATCACACACTGTAGAATCACAAAAGTGTGCCAATTCACACTGGTTGGAAAACACTGGGTTAAAACACTGAGCTGCTGAATTTGCTGACTGAAAAGTCAGCAGTTCAAATCCAGGTGATGGCGTGAGCTCGCACTGTTAGTCTCACCATCTGCCAATCTAGCAGTCCAAAAACATGCAAATGTGATTAGATCAATAGGTATCGCTTTGGTGGGAAGGTAATGGTGCTCCATGCAGTCATGCTGGCCACATAACCTTAAAGGTGTCTACTGACAATGCTGGCTCTTTATCTTAAAAATGGAGATGAGCCCCAATACCCAGTTGGACATGACTAGACTTAATGTCAGTGGAAACCTTTACCTTTTTACTTAGATTCAGTTTGCTTATTTGGGGGGACTGATTCAGAAAATTGCATTGGATAGACCTCATCAGCTCTAGTTTCTGAGACAGAACATAGGCCATCCAGTAGTTGCCATATTTAATAAGCATTGGCACTATAAGAGACTTTTGCAAGACCAGTCACTCTCGTTGCAATGGTGTTGTCATGATGAGTCCGCGGACCATATTTTAATTCTTGCGGATCACTGGTGGGTCAAGGACCACAGGCTGGGAACCACTGCTTTGTGGCCTTTCTCAGAGTGCAACATTCCTTTCCAAGGAAGGTTAGTTTGACTACTTCCCTGTTGCTCTTTTGTCAGCTGGCAAAGGCCTTTCTATTCAGATAGACCTTTAGCAGCCATTTACCTCTTAGAAGCAAAAGAAAATGGATGTACTAGCTTGTTGAGAAGTTCATGGTTTATTTTCAATTACTATGCAGTGTATAAATGGTTTTTAGTTGGTGTTTTAATAGTACTTTTTGCAGTTTTATAGGCACATTTTATTTTTAATTTTTATTGGAATTTTTTTAAAGGATATGAGCCAACCTACATTCCAAGAAAGGCAGGATATAAATTAAATTACTAAATTAATGATAGCATTAAGTGCCATTAGTCTAAAAATGCCTTGGCTTTCTCAGAGGCCGGCTCAAACGTCCCGTGTTTTTCTTCCCATGTGCTGTTTGTTTCCATGAGGTTTAACCCCACTTTTCCAAGCCTGCATCCTTCATTGACACAGAAATCAATGTTCCCCATACAATCTCAAAGGCATTTCTCTCTCTCTCGCAATTAACAGGCCAGACATGTCTAAATAAACCAGGACGGGATGACTTTATGGCTAAGGCTGCAAAGCCCCGGCCCTGATGAATGTGGGCTCTTAAAGGAAACCAAACAAAAATAAGCCCAGTGAACAAGTCTCTAAGCTGGTTTCTTCGGGATGATAGATGGACAAAACATAGGCTTTTTATAACTGCCCAACCAAAATAAGCCATTCGACTCGGTGGTGGTGCTCTAGGAAACAATCATGGCTCTATCTGGGCCATACCAGAGGAGAGTGTTTCGTGGCAGAGTGGAATGGGATTCTTTTAAATCTCGCACAGATATTTTTCTGGGAAGCAAAGATGGAGTTTTTGGAACTGAGATGGTCATGTAAGGCAGTGTTTCCCAACCAGTGTGCCGGGACACACTAGTGTGCCGTGAGCAATCATCGGGTGTGCCATGGGAAATTGGAACCTCGGAGGGGGGGGGGGGAGTCTACTGTGTTCAAGTATAAAAACCCTAAGAAACCTACCTCACAAAATTTCAAACACCCCCCCTCCCCACCCGTTGTCTACTTGGTCTCTCCCTCTCCATGCATTGGGAAGGCCCACCTCCCTTTCCCTAAGTAGAGACCTCCTCTTGCCTCCTGGGGGTTCTGTGTGGGAAGTTTGGCCCAGTTCTAGCATTGGTGGAGTTCAGAATGCTCTTTGATTGTAGGGGAACTATAAATCCCAGCAACTACAACTCCCAAATATCAAGGTCTATTTCCCCTGAACTCCATCTGCGTTCATATTTGGGCATATTAAGTATTCATGCCAAGTTTGGTCCTGATCCAACATTGTTTGAGTCCACAGTGCTCTCTGGATATAGGCGAACTACAACTCCAAAACTCAAGGTCAATGCCCATCAAACTGTGGGAAGTTTGTGTCTTTCTGCCATTCCTGCCAGGATATATATGTTGAGTTCATCGAAACAGGCCCAGGTTTCACACTGAGTGTATAAATACATTTTAAAAACATATTAACATATGTATTACTGTGTTAGAGTGTCATTTTGGTGGTTGGTGGTGTGCCCCAGGATTTTGCAAATGTAAAAAGTGTGCCGCGCCTCAAAAAAGGTTGGGAAACACTGATGTAAGGAATATGAAACCATGGCTTTAAAAGAAAATGGTCTCATTTCTTTGAAAAGGAAAGGGAAAACAAGACTTGGCTTTAGAGCTGGAACTAGTCACCAAGGAGGTATGGAAATTGCTGGTGACTAGCAGATCTGTCACCAACACGTGTCAGTAATTCCAACATATTTTGTGTTGGGCCACCCTTGAAGAAAATTAGGAGGTTTCCAGGCAAACTGCTCTAAAACTTGGAAAGACGATTATTATTATTTGTATGATTGCGCAGTGGGTTAAAGCACTGAGCTGCTGAACTTGCTGATCAAAAGATCATGAGCAGGAGCTTACGGGGAGTGGCGTAAGCTCCTGCTGTTAGCCCCAGCTTCTGCCAACCTAGCAGTTCAAGAACATGCAAATGTGAGTAGATCAATAGGTTCCGCTCCGGCGGGAAGGCAACGGCACTCCATGCAGTCATACCAGCTACATGACCTTGGAGGTGTCTATGGACAACGCTGGCTCTTTGGTTTAGAAATGAAGATGAGCGGCAATCCCAGAGTCAGACACAATTGGACTTAATGTCAGGGGGAAACCTTTACCTACCTTTACCTTATCACATTATTTAGGTTCATGATATAAACCAGGAGCCCCTGGTGATGCAATGGGTTAAACCCTTGTTCTGGCAGGACTGCTGAATGAAAGGTTGGTGATTCGAATCCAGGGAGTGGGTGAGCTCCCTTCAGTCAGCTCCAGCCCTTTGGTCAGCTCCAGCTTTTCATGTGTGGACATGAGAAAAGCCTCCCACAGGAGGGTAAAACATATGGGTTTCCCCTAGGCAATGTCCTTGCAGATGGCCAATTCTCTCATACCACAAGCGACTTGCAGTTTGTCACGTCGCTCCTGACATCAGAAAAAAAAATGATAGAAACCCAAGGAGTGGTCCCAACTTGAAAAGACCTGTTGCATTAACTAATCAAGCAACACTTAATGTAAAGTACCGGTACATCGATTTAAAGGATTTTCTCTAGTCCAGACTAGAAACCAAATATAAGCCTTATAAAGAAATAACATATAATATTGATGGGATACATGGGATTTCCATGTGGATATATGGAATCCATTGAGCAAATTACCTCTGGCAAAGGGGTCATTAAACTCCCATTGATATTCCTATGAAATACCTAGACAGGACTTCTATCTAGTCATCACTAGGTCCTCCAGTGCAACTCCATGCTCAATTTTTGTCATAAACATACCATAGAATTGCCAGGAGGACCTAGAAAATGCCTTAAAGAGGACATATTTTGTCAGAAGTGGGGAAACAAAACTACAAGAAGTGGTTACACAGATATTAATCAAAGCTTAGCAATGGCAGGACCTCAAGGACCATCTGGTAGACAATGTAGTCAAGGCATCTTACTATTGACCAGACACAGAGACAAACAGACATGCCACAAAACAATACACACACACACACACACACACACACACACACACTGGACTTCAACTCCTCCTTCAAGAACTGTACCCTCCAGCAAACCCAGCAAAACCAAATTCCTCCATTTCATTTTGTAGTATCTCTCAAAATGGCAACTGGAATTGATGGAAGGGTTGTGTGGGGGGTGTAGAGTTTCTGAAAAATCCACTTGCCTTTCAACTACAAATAAACCTAGACGAAAGGGTGGAGTGCAAGAAGACTGGCAGATCATCTCATAGACCCCTCTAATTCAAAATTTCTAAGCTTCCAGTCTGCCAAATCTCTCCCCAATACACTCATTGTTTGCCAATCTCTACCAAGTGATATATAGACTGATTCCCTTCTCAGCCCAGGTAGATATCTGCACTTGCCCAGAGACAATGGACTGGACATGCAGAGGATGGTGGCTGGTTTGACATGGATGACTGGTTTGTATTTGTGTAGCACCCATGGGTCCGCTCGGGCAACGGGGGAGGGGTAATGCACCAGGGGTCCCGTTGGCATTGGGACCCGCACAGGCTGAGTTCTAAGTCGGCGTTCGTGACAATTTGGTACTGATTTGTGTCATGGATGGCCATAAATACCAGCCTGTTGCGATATCAGGCCCGGATTAACACTTTTTTGCGCCCTAGGCCAAAGTTTGGAATTACGCCCCCTTTAAGCCAAACTCCCGCCACCTCCAAGGTCCCCATTCCCACCGGCTGGAAAGCTCCGCTGTGCTCTGAAGGTCTCCTTGGGAGTCGGGAGGCTTGGGGAGAGTGCAGCGGGTGCAAACTCACTCCAAAGGCATGTACGAGAGAGAGAGCACACTCAAGAGAGAGAGCGCGTGCGCACAAGAGAGAGAGAGAGAGAGTGCACACGAGAGAGAAAGAGAAAGAGAGAGAGAGCGAGAGAGAGCACACAAGAGAGAGAGAGAGACGGAGGGGATGGAGCAGAGACTTTGCCAGGAGAAGGAGCGAGGAGGGGCATGAGAAAGGGGGAAAGAGGGGTGCAGACCAGTTTTGGGTTTTTTTGGTCCGTGATCTGCACCCCCCCCCTCGGCTTGCGCCCCTAGGCCATGGCCTCATTGGCCTTATGGGTAATCCGGGCATGGCTATATTGTGTCAGCGTTAGATTCAGTCAAATGTGTTTGAACACTAGGTACAATCTTTGGATCCCCTTCATCAGAAAGGGGTGAGCAGGGGGGGGTTAATATTTCTCCCCTTGTGTCTCAGCACTCACATTGTGCCTTCGGTGTTCTGCGATGGCACAGCCCCTGACCAAACTTGCTTAGGGCATCCTAACGCCATGTCAAGACCATGTGCATAACAACGGGAAACGTTATCCACTCTGTGCACAGCCTTGGCACGACCTCACACTTGTCCTCTCCATGACATTGGCAAGCGTGCCAGAAAGAAACTGGAAACGTCTCCAAATCACAGGGAGGATTAGGACTTGCCAGGTCCCGAAGCTGCCAAAACATTATAGCATGGCAGCAGGCGTCTTGTCCATCCCCGGAGGCCTTCTAATTGTACACTACAATAGGAAACATGGATAGCACTTGTACATATGTAGACTTCTTATCTGGCCAGGCACATGGAAGATAATGAGCCATAAAGGATGACATGGGTGGCTCGCTTGCCCGGAAAAAGGTGGCGGAAATCCAAAAGACAATAGCCCTAGGTGGTCAAGAGCTGCTTAGCTTTTTAAAAAAGACATATGCAGAGTCCAAAGGTGCAACAAGTACATTATTATTGCGACTTACAATTTTCCGTTGTTGTTTTTTTCTGTGGCAAACCTACAGAACCTATCTTATTAATAACTTGGGGACTGTGTGTATTTATCTAATTTTTCCCTTCTGTAACAATATGTGAAGCAGAATTTGCTTATACCATCAGCCCTCAGCTTGCACGAATTCTACATTCATGGCTTGGAAAAGGTTTTTTAAATTCCCAAAGCAAAACTTTGGTTTTACCATTTTATGTGAGGGACATCATTTGATTACGCCGCTGTATCTAATGAGGCTTGGACATCCCTGAATTTTGATATCCATAGAGGGTCCTGGGACCAAACACCAGCCCACTGTACTTTGAAATCTGCACCTCTCCAAATTATCCAATCCAAGGATGCATATAGAAACATACAAAATAAGAGAAATGCAGATATTAATAAAATGTCATGTGTTATATTTGCAAAGTAGTCATGTGTTATACTATGCTTGCAAAAGCATGTGGAATTCTGCAAAATTGAATGAGAAAATGCACATGATGCACATCAATTTTCAATTTAAAAAATAACAGAGTTTGGGATGACTTTCAGAATAGGAAAAAATAAGATTAAAATGAATTAAAAGATTTTTTTTTCGTGCCAGGAGTGACTTGAGAAACTGCAAGTCGCTTCTGGTGTGAGAGAATTGGCTGTCTGCAAGGACGTTGCCTAGGGAATACCCAGATGTTCTGATGTTTTATCATCCTTGTGGGAGGCTTCTCTCATGTTCCCATATGGAGAGCTGGAGCTGATAGAGGGAGCTCATCCGCATTCTCCCTGGATTCGAACCTCCGACCTTCAGTCCTGCTGGCACAAGTGTTTAACCTACGGCACCACCAAGAGCTTCTAAGTTTCTGTTGATATTTGCTGTTGTGGTTTCCCTGGCCCCAAACTATCAACATCAGTATCAAAATTATTTTGTATTCATATTGTGTGCAGCTCTGTTTCTGCATCACTTCCTCCAGTGCACCTCCACAGTCACTTCTGATAGTGTTTGACCCTAGAATCATACTAAGAGACTTGGAGATTCCTAGAAAGGATGCACCAGGAATTTGGCGGAGCTGGCTAAGTGTCAGCTACATAAGATCTCTCTGACAATAGGTCATGAGTTTGAGGCCTGCCTGGGTTGAGGTGGGTGCTTGACCTTTAAGTGCAGCCTGCTGTCGACCTTTACAGCCTGAAAGACAGTTGCATCTGTCAAGTAGGAGATAAAGGTACCACATTAAGTGGGAAGGCAAATTTTGACTGAATTATGAGGCCATTAAAGAACTCCAGGAACGCTGAGGAATGCGGAAGGCACAACAAGGGATGCTGGGAACGATGGGAACGCTGAGAGACGAGGAGTGCATCAGCTCCCCTTGGTGGCCAGAGTTTGCCTCTGTTCGTCTATATATTGTGTATGTGGAAACGGCAGGGATTGTCTGCTAAGTATGCGTACCTGTAATCCGCTCTGAGTCCGCTTCGGGGTGAGAAGAGCGGAATATAAATAAAATAAATAATAAATATAAAATAGGAAACACTCAAATCCACAAAAATGAGACTCTCAAATGTGGAGGACCGACTGCAACTGAATATTGTGTTCCTTTTTGAATGAGTGATGAATGCTCCCTGGCACTAGAAAGTCAGCCCTTCGTTCTCAGGTTCCGCTGTGACTATTAGAGATTTCTGGACAAAGCTTATATCATTAAAAGATTACAAAGCGCCATTTCAAGTTAATCCAATTGACCTCCACCCCCAGCAGCTACAACAATGGAAGCTGTTGAGGCAGCATCAGAATTATGTATCACAATTATCTCTTGAATCATGCTGCTGCTAGAGTTGATCCTATTGTTTATTGCATCTTTAAAAAAAAACCTGTGCCGCTAAGTAAAGAGGACTAATTAAAACGTCGAGAAAGAAAGAAAGAGAGAGAGAGAGAGGAATCTGTCATAATTGAATAATGAGAATAATGCGCACTGCACATTTATATAAACATCCTTCCTAGCATAGCGAACCTTCTGAGTTGTGGTTTGCCAACACACCTGGACTTGATTCGCTGTACCTCTTATCAAACTGGGCTAAAAATCCTTGTTAATGATTGGTTTTGAAGACAAAGAAATGGGGAGATCCATCTACTTCCAGCTGTCATGAAAGCCACTGTTTTTGCATTTCTCAAAGGGCAGTTATGAGAGTAATGGTGTTTCTCATTATGGGTCACGTTGCATCAGAAATAGGAGTTGAAATGGTCCAACCAAGATTCTGTATTGCAGAGTGTAACAGTATCACAGCTGAATCACAGGAGTGTCTGGTTATGTGCCTATAGGACAGTGCAAACCAATGACATCATCTACTGTGAGCCTCTGGAGGTCTCTGCAGATAATATAACCACTATGTATCTGACTGTGGGGACACAGCCAGAAACTTCTTCAGTTCTTCAAACCTCCAGTTCTCCATTAAATGACTGGGAAGGGTTGCTATAAGCAGGGCCGGCCTTCCCCATTGCGACCTCCACGTGGTCGCGTGGGGCCACCTGGAGAGGGACGGGGCGCCTGGGAGGGGCCCCACCCCATCGCCGTGTCGCCGCAGCCAGCCGGCGGCGCGGAGGAACGGGGGGGAGAGGGGACTCATGGGGCGGGCTCATGGACGCGAGGAGGAGTAGGAGGATGGGAGAGGCCACGAGGGCGGCCCCCACGGAGACACAGCGGCAGCAGCAGCAGCGCCCCCGGAAGGGCCCAGAGCCAGAGGCGCATCTTCCTGACGTCACTTCGTCGCCGCCTCTGCTGAGGAGGAAGGGGAGGAAGGCCTCGCCGGCCGTGTGCTGCAAGGACGCCCGGAAGGAGAGACGCCGGAGGGAGGGAGCCCTGCGGAGGCGCGGCGGCCTCTTCCTCCTTCCCTCCCTCTTCCTCCTTCCCTCCCTCATCGGCAGAGGCGGCGACGAAGTGATGTCAGGAAGATGCGCCTCTGGCTCCGGGCCCTTCCGGGGGCGCTGCTGCTGCTGCTGCTGCTGCGTCTTCATGGGGGCCGCCCTCGTGGCTTCCCCCTCCTCCTGCTCCTCCTCAGGTCCGGGAGCCCGCCCCGTGAGTCCCCTCTTCCCCCCCTGTTCCTCCACGCCGGCGTGCTCGGAGTCCTGGCATGCGCAGGCGGGCGGGAGCCGGGAGCCGGGGGCACCAAAATAATGTTCGCTTACTCCCTCCGGAGAGCTCGGACCGCCCCTGGTTATAAGAGAGTTGGACTGGATGGCCCTTGTAGTCCCTCTCTCGGAGGTGCTTTGAATGCAATTTTCCTGCTTCTTGGAAAAATGGGGTTGGACTGGATGGCCCACAAGGTCTCTTCCAATTCTAGGATTCTATGATTCCAAAACAGTGAGTCTTTTTAAGGATAGGGGCATTGGTCATTGCAGAGGGAGGAAGAGGTTACCCATCTCCACAATGATTTTGAAAAAAGACATACAAAAATGTGCATCAGGCTTAGGCTTGTTTAGGTCACTGATAGATATGTTTAAATTGCAAGCCCTCTGCTATTGGAAACTGCAGGCCCCCTGACACCTGCTACTATGTGTGTTCGGTTGTTGTATTGTTTTATGATCTTTTAATGTATCTTTTAATGTATTTTATATATGCGGTTTAACCATGTTTTATTATGTGTAAGCCGCCCCGAGCCGGATGGGAGTGGCGACGGATCAATCCAAATAAATAAATAAATAAATAAATTAGTAAAATGTGGGCTAGAAAATGGGTGAGAGGAGACATGATAGCCATGTCTAAATATTGGAAAGGATGTCAAAAGGAAGAGGGAGCAGGCTTGTGTTCTGCTGCCTTGGAGACTAAGACTCAATGAAGGAATCGGTTCAAATGACAGGAAAGGAGATTCCACCTGTTCAACAGTGGAACTCTTTGCTTCAGAGTCCAGTGGAGGGTCCTTCTTTGGAGGCTTTTAAACAGAGTCTTGGATGGCCATCTGTCAGGGGTATTTTGATGGTGCTTTTCCTGTCTGGCAGGGGGTTGAATTTGATGGTCCATGCGATCTTTTCCAACTTGATTATTCTATGATTCTATGATAGGATGCTGATCAGTGTCTCCAATTTTTACACAGACAGAGATGTTCTGAGCCTGTTCCAGGATTGAGGAAGGTTCCTTATCAGAAAAACTTCTGATGGTAGGATCTCCCAAAACAGTAGATTCTGGAGGAAGAAGAGGCAGGAGCCGCAGTCAGGAGTTCTTAGAATCCTGTTGAACAACTAGGAGGCCCCATTCAAACTGACCCAATTAATTCTGACATAGCAATTGTGAGAATAAACAAGTTTTACAAGACAGAAAGCTTGGTGGTTGGTGGCATCCATATTAGTGGGGTGGTCAATGAACTTCATATGAGCTATCTGTTGGGCCTGTGGCTTCTGTGGCTTCAGGGGTTGTGGGTTGTGGTGGTGTGCAGGGATCTGTGTGATTTTCAGTGCAGGGCCAAGGAGATGAAACTCTGGAAAAGCAGTTAAGGGAATTTAGTTTTCCTGAGAGTCCAGTGGGCGAGAATTGAGACACCTGGCTTGCTGATTCTAGCCGCAGCTGTTACTTTCCCAGGGAAAAGGGAGGGAAATGTGAGAATGTTGAGATCTTGTTATTAGCCCTGGAAAGGTTGAAATTCAGTTCCTGGTCAACTTTCGATTCTACTGCAAGCAGTTCCATGAATTTCATGATTTTTTGGTCATTCATGACAGAACTTTGAGCTTGCCTTTTTTGGGACTATCCTAGTTTTAAGTTCTGTTGCTTCTTAGTGGATTTATATTCAGAGACCTTACAACTTATTTAGCCTGAGGCTTTGGGAACATTTCCTGGGATTTTCTCGAATGCTTTTCGCTTAGCTATTTTCATGTTTACTGTTATTTTTTTTGGATATTGTTTACTTCAATAAATAGACTGTTATTTCCAGCCGTGGTTGTGTGAAAATTTAAAGAGCCCTGGTTCTCGGCCGGTGTGCGACACTATCCAAGGTACTAAAGCTATTTCCAAACTAGGCTCAGGACCTTGGATAAGTCCTTTACATTTCAGCATGAAACTCAAAAACCAGTTCACCACCTCATTGACATAACTACCAGCCATTACTGGTTAGAGGGCATTGGAGGGATGGCCATACACTTAATCTCCTTGGGTGCACAGTAAAGTACCACTCAGCACTTTCATGAGTTAATGAGCTTTCTTCTCCTCCTCTTCATTCCACTGAAAGTCTTTTGCTTCTTAAATTTGTCAAATTGCAATGGGTTAAATTGCAAATGATATAAATGTATTTTAGGTCATATATTTCATGTAAATCCACACTACTTTGAGCATGAATGTATCAAAGAGCTCACTATGTGGAGCATAAGAGGACATTTTTACAACAATGTGCTTATTTAGTTATTTATTGCATTTACCAAAAAATTATAAGATGTCAGTTTTTGCAGGAGTGTTTATTTTTATTTATTCATCCATGTCTTGAATCTAAAGCCCAATTTTCTCCCAAAGTGGGATTCAAGGGCACTTGTTTAGTTAATTCATCTCACAGGTTCTCCATTCCGTGAAGTAGAAGAGGGAAGAAGGCCTCGTCTCCTCCATTGGTTTTTTGAGGGTTCCATTTCTGCATCACAAAATCCACCACACAGATGGTAATCTGTCACAATTTATTTGATTTATTGCAAAGCTATTAAGATTTGTTCTGAGAAGTTTTGTCATTCATCTGAGGCTGAGAGCATGTGGCTTCCTTAAGGTCACCCAATGGGTTTCCTTTCCATAGCCAAGTAGATTTAAATCCTGGTCTCCAGGACTCATGGTCCAATGTTCAACCACACTATATAACAACGTGATACCCACTGCAACTAGCATCAACTGGATCCAGCTCTAGGAGACATCTTTCTATGACGTTACTGATTCCTGAACCTGTGATGTTCTTCTAGTACACATACCAGCAAAATATTGCTTCATCTTCATACCAAGGAGGAGCGTCCCGAAGCAGGAACGCCCTGACGAAGCATGTTGACCATGTGAAACGGCCAGACTGTGGCGTCCACTGACTTGCAGCCGTAGGTGTGCATCCAGGTACTCCATCTCGTGGTCCTAACACCGGCTCCCTCCTTCATGTTATGCGAGACCCATGAGTGCAAGGGTCCATAGACCCTTGACTTTGTGGGCTCTTCCAGCCTCACAGTACCCTCCCAGCAATCGCTATGTGTAATGTGTTGACCTTTATATTGCTATGCTATGCTATATGTGATGACCTTATTTGTATTTGATAGTATAAGAAATGTGCTTTGAATAACAATTTATATATTTGCTACACAAGTGTCTTGATTGATATATCCAGGGAGACTGTAGGGCCTTATTGGACATTATTTTAGCCCACCTACTGTGTGTAACCTTGTTTGTTGTTGATTCCAATGTTCAACCCACTAGACTACACTGTTAGAAACATAACACCAACATTAAATAAATGAAGCAAAACATCATGCTCATAGATCACAAAAAACTGAATATGGCTCTTAAATGCCACATCCACCCTCACTTCTGTCCAGCAGAGGGTGTTAGCACCCTTGTTCACTAATGTTTCACTATTTCTCTCTGTGACACTTTCTATTGACACATGCTGACATGTGTAGTTCAAGGTGGGGGAGATTGCAATGGATTATTTGGCCTCTTTCTTAAACTGGGCACTCTGAGCTAGAAATAGGAAATAATTTAGCATTTCTCAAAAAAGTAACTTTCCCAGTGTCCTTCTTCCATTTCCATCGCAGAACCTGATCACTTTTGCAACTGAAAGTCCAAACCTATTTAAGTTTGTGAGACATTTTGCTCAAGGAAAACATTCATTTAATACCCTGTCTAGGTTCGACCAATGCACAAAAGGACCTACAAAGAAATGTAGGAATTGACTGGAAAGAGGCAACGGATAACTGCAAATGGAAGAGCCCCTTTCTCCAACGCTCCTTAGCCAATCATCAGTTGCATTATTACAGCAAAGGGGGGGGGGAGTTCCATTGGACATGTACAAACAGGCCCGGATCAGGCCCTTTTGGCACCCTAGGCCAAAGGCTCTGAGTCTGCCCCCACCCCGCCCCCAGCTCCGCCCCTGCGTGAGAAGCAGGGAAACACAGGCTGGGGGGGCATGAGCCGAGGGAGGGAGGGAGGTAGGAGCATGTGCAAGAGAGAGAGAGAGGGGCAGGGAAACACAAACACACAGAGAGACTGAGGCATGCGAGCCGGACAAGGGAGGCAGGGAAACAGACTGGGGGTGCGAGGAGACGGGGGCGGAGCCGGGGTGGGGCGGAGCCGAGGGCAGGAGCAGAGCTGAGGAGAGCAGAGCTAAGAGGGGCGGCGGCCGTGGATGGTGCTTACGCTGCCGCACGCATGCGCCCTTTTTTGATTTTTTTTAATGGATTTTTTTTGAATTTTTAAAAAACTTATTTTGGGGGTCTGGACCTGCTGCCCCCCAAAAGGTGCCACCCTAGGTCATGGGCTAGGGTGGCCTTATGGGTAATCCGGGCCTGTGTACAAAGTGTGGTTTCACTGCCAACAAGGAAACACAACCAAGTCCTCCATGCCCAGGCTTGCAAGCAAAGTTTTGACCCCCTTCAGAAAGGATATTTGCTTTGCATCTGGAAGAAGGGACATCTCTCCAAACATTTTCAAAGCAAGTTTAATCTTTTTCAGCCTATAAGAGTGGCGCTCTGCTCTTTTCGGTGTCTCCCTTTTTCCTTGCAATCCGGCTCATTCACAACATCTCTTAGCCGTTACTGAGATAATAATCAAAAGGAACTTATGTCCCACCGCAGTGTAATCCCTGCTGCATTGCCATGGTACCAGACAGTGCTTTTTCCCCCTTTTCCTGACTGAGAAGGGTTTTCCTCAGCTCCTCCTGACAGCATGCTCCATTCTTCCTTGTTTTGGGCAAAGGCAGAGGATTGTCTCTCATTCTCAGACATTAAAGGATGGGTTTGAGGTCAATTTATCCTTCAGGGACCCAAGTAGTTTCCGGGGCTTTGAAATCTTTGACTAGGAGCTCAAACAAATCCCCCCCTTTTTGTGGGAATAATGCACAATATGGGAGAGAAACAATTGCAAAATCTGCTGTCTCTCGCCCCTGTCCTTGCTCCTTTGTTCCTCCATTGGACATTGGAACAGCCTACTGGAAATATTGTTATTGTAAACTTAGGTAGGGCAATAATAAAGCAGAGAGAGCATGAAAAGCATGCATATATTATATTTACATAGATTTATTTTGATTATTGATTTTGTCTTTTGGGAGTTGTAGTTCACCTACAATCAAAGAGCATTCTCAACTCCAGCAATGATGGAATTGAACCAAACTTGGCCAACAGAACATCCATGACCAACAGAGAATACTGGAAGGGTTTGGTGGGCATTGACCTTGAGTTTGGAAGTTGTCGTTCACCTCCATCCAGAGAGCACTGTGGACTCAAACAATGATGGATTGGGATTAAACTTGGCACGGATACTCGATATGCCCAAATGTGAACACTGGTGGAGTTTGGAGAAAACAGACCTTGATTTTTGGGAGTTGTAGTTACTGGAATTTATAGTTAACCTACAATCAAAGAGCATTCTGAACCCCACCATTGATTGAATTGAACCAAACTTGCCCAACAGAACACCCATGACCAACAGAGAATACTGGAAGGGTTTGTGGGCATTGACCTTAAGTTTGGGAGTCGTAGTTCATCTGCATCCAGAGAGCACTGCAGACTCAAACAATGATGGATCGGGACCAAACTTGGCACGAATACTCAATTTGCCCAAATGTGAACACTGGTGGAGTTTGGGGGAAACAGACCTTGTCAATTGGGAGTTGTAGTTGCTGGGATTTATAGTTCACCTACAATCAAAGAGCATTCTGAACCCCACCAATGATAGAACTGGACCAAACTTCCCACACAGAACTCCCATGACCAACAGAAAATACTGTATTTTCTGATGTTCTTTGGTGACCCCTCTGACACCCCCAGGGGTCCCAACCCCCAAGTCGAGAAACACTGAGAGATTTCTAGAGAGGTGATCTCTCAAGTCAAACAAAAACAACAACAACAACAACAACAACAACAACAAATGAGCATGGTGTAGTGGCTTGAACATGGGACTATGAGTCTCTAGGTTTGTCAGATTAGATGCTGAAGATAGCTCCTGGGTCTAATGGTAGAGTTCCTTCAAATCATTTCTGGCTTATGGTGATCCTAAGTCAAACATCATTCCCATCATCATTATTATCATCACCACCACCACCATCATCATCACATAAAGAGACGAGGAGATAAAGAGAAACTCTGTGATCAGTTCACTATAAGACCCAAACAACCCTAAGACATGCAACAGCGGCTACTTCAACAGTCGACCCCTCTGTGTCCACAGATTATGTATCAATGGATTCAATCATTCACGGTTCAAAATGCTCAAAGCAAACCTTGATTTTGCCACTTTATATAAGAGACTTAAGCATCCAAGGGTTTTGATATCCACAAGAGGTCTGGGATCAAATACCAGAAAATACCAAAAGCCCACTGTACAATATGATGATGACGATGATGACGACGATGGGGAAAAACCTTTTAGTCATCATGGAATCTGCTGTTCAGTCTACTACTGATATTTATTTATTTATTTATTTGCCATGCTTCTATACCGCCTCTCTCAGCCCGAAGGCGACTCGAGGCGGTGAACAAGCAGCAACAAGTGCCCATATACAAGATAAACAAGATATCACAAGATAAAAACAGTCATATAAAAACATATAAAATTAACAGTTAAAAACTACAAAATTCAAATCTCAGATCCATAATCTTAAAATCTGTTTCCGTTTCATCGTCATAGTAATCCTTGATCTCGATTAAAGTTCGTCTGCGAATGCCTGCTCGAAAAGCCAAGTCTTGAGTTTCTTACGAAATGTCAGGAGGGAGGGGACTGATCTGATGTCACTAGGAAGGGAGTTCCAAAGCCAAGGAGCCACCACTGAGAAGGCTCTGTCTCTCGTCCCCGCCAGGCGCGCCTGCAAAGCAGGCAGGACAGAGAGCAGGGCCTCTCCAGATAATCTTAAGCATCTTGATGGTTCATAGGGAGATATGTGTTTGGACAGGTAAGTTGGACCAGAACTGTTTAGAGCTTTAAAGGCCAAAACCAGCACTTTGAATTGTGCCCGGTAGCAAACTGGTAGCCAAGGGAGCTGGCACAACAGGGGAGTGTTACATTCCCTGAGTGCCACTCTTGTTATCAACCTGGCTGCTGTCCGTTGGATCAATTGAAGCTTCCGAGCAGTCTTAAAAGGCAGCCCCATGTACAGAGCGTTGCAGTAATCTATTTGGGATGTAACCAGAGCATGGACTACCGTGGCCAAGTCAGACTTCTCAAGGTACGGGCACAGCTGGCGCACAAGTTTTAATTGTGCGAATGCTCCCCTGGTCACCGCCGAAACCTGGGGTTCCAGGCTCAGCGATGAATCCAGGATCACACCCAGACTGCGAACCTGCGTCTTCAAGGGGAGTGTAACCCCGTCCAACACAGGCTGTAACCCTATGCCCTGTTCGGCCCTTCGACTGACCAGGAGTGCCTCTGTCTTGTCTGGATTCAATTTCAATTTGTTCGCCCTCATCCAGTCCGACACAGCGGCCAAGCACCGGTTCAGGATCAAAACAGCCTCCTTAATACTAATGATACTAATGGATGAGCTTGATGAAAGAAACATAGGGAAATGCTCCAAACCAGTGTACACACAAACCTTTTCTCCAAACCAACCAAGTATTGCTCCAAACCATTGAAGAGTTGGCTTGCCTTAAGAACATAAGAACATAAGAAGAGCCATGCTGAATCGGACCTCAGCCCATCTAGTCCAGCATTCTGTATCACACAGTGGCCCACCAGTTGTACACGGGGATCTCGAGCAGAAGGGAGGGCAAAACCCTGACCTGCTCCCGACCCCCCACAACCAGTACCCAGGGAAATCCTGCCTACCTCAACCAACTCCGAGGTGGCACTTGAATGTCCTTGTTTTGCATTTTTCCCTCATTTTCTCATATCGTCTTCTACCAATGGTTCTTGCCCTCCAAAGTCTTCCCTAAGGATATTTCTGCTTGTATAATTTGTTTCATGGTTTTTAATGGCACTCAGTTCTGTATCACACCAGTAAGGGGAGCTAGACTATATTCATAAATGCATCCACTCTCGGTTTCTCTCTTTCTTTCAGAAATTGTATTTATTTTTCCCCCAGCTCCCTCATGCAATAACAAATTCTTGCCAGCATTTCCCATTTCAGACCATAGACTTGGGATTGGCTTAAATGAGATTTTTTTTTAAACCATGTTAGCGAAGAAAAGCAATAATACGGCACAAAACAAAGAGGTTGCACCCCACTAAGAAACTATGGGTACTCAAAAGTATTAAGCAGCAAATAAATGTTGCATTTTGGCCAGTGGGATGTAGCCAGCTACACGAAAAATGTCTTTAGTGTTGGTTTAAGCTTTCCTTCCTTTATCAATAATGAAAAATACAGCCTGAAGTGGAATGTCAAACACAATTGAGCCCAAAATTGACTCCCCAGTTTTTTAAGATGAGGAAATTATTTCACCATATTTGAGAATTTGCTTTAATTTAACAGCTGATTGCTGTTTATGCATGTCAATGTATTTTTAATTATTTAATGGCTTTAACTATTTATTTTCAATACTCCTATGTTTAATTCGATTGTAATGCTTATATATGTTTGGGGGTTTATTGTATGTTTTTACTGCTTGTAATCCGCCCCGAGCCGGCGAATAATATAAATAAATGGTATAGTTTTATTTTATTTTACTTTATTTATTTAACATCATGAGCCGCTTTGAGTTCCATTTGAGAGAGAATAAACAGGGAATCAATACTAAAGGTAAAGGTTTTCCCCTGACATTAATTCCAGTCGTGCCCAACTCTGGGGTGTGGTGCTCATCTCCATTTCTAAGCCAAAGAGCCGGCGTTGTCCATAGACAACTCCAAGGTCATGTGGCCAGAATGACTGCATGGAGGGAATCAATAAATAAATGCATTTAGTATGCACACATACGCTTAATAAAAATATTGCCAAGTGATCCTGGATTCATCGCTGAGCCTGGATCCCCAGGTCTCGGTGGTGGCCAGGGGAGCTTTTGCACAGTTAAGACCCGTGCGCCAGCTGTGCCCATACCTTGGGAAGTCTGATTTGGCTACGGTCATCCACGCTCTGGTCACATCCCGAATAGATTATTGCAACGCACTCTATGTGGGGCTGTCTTTGAAGACAGTTCGGAAACAGCAATTAGTCCAATGGGCGGCAGCCAGATTACTAACGGGAGCTGCATACAGGGAGCATACCACCCCCTGTTGTGTCAGCTCCACTGGCTGCCTGTCCAATTCCGAGCTCAATTCAAAGTGCTGGTTTTGGCCTTTAAAGCTCTATACGGTTCTGGCCCAGCTTACTTTTCCGAACGCATCAACTGCTACATCCCATCCTGTACCTTAAGATCATCCGGGGAGGCCCTGCTCTCGCCTCCGCCTACATCTCAAATGCGGTTGGTGGGGACGAGGGATAGGGCCTTCTCGGTGGTGGTTCGCTGTCTGTGGAACGCACTCCCTATTGATATCCGATCAGCTTCATCCCTCCTGGCATTCAGAAAAAAAGTGAAATCCTGGTTATGGGACCAAGCGTTTGCACATTAGCACGATTCGGCACTTTAGATTGGATTGAGATGGCAAACTGGTAGACAAGACCTAATGATTTACGGATGGAATACTGTTTTAACTGTTGTGAATGTACATGATGTATTTTAATGTTAATTGTATTTGAATGTATTTTAATTCTAGTTGTATTTTAATGTATTTTAATCTTAACTGCTTGGTTTTATTATATGTATACTGTGTGGCATCGAATCGTTTCTGTTGTTAGGCCGCTCTGAGTCCCCCTTCGGGGGTTGAGAAGAAGCGGGGTAGAAATGGTGGAAAGAAAGAAAGAAATAAATTTATATAAAACTTTAAAAAACTTCTCCATTCAGCCTCCAGGTGTGTTAGACTATAACTCCAAGGCTGGGGATGATGGGGATTGTATTCAAACACATCTAGGTTCAGTTTGGGTGCCTTCGAGCAGAGCTTTTTCAGAATGACTGGTGAAGATTGGCCTCTTTGTTTGCTCGTGTCTTTGTTTTTGCGCACTACAGCTGCCTTGTTGTGATCATTGTTTGGCATTATGCTACAGTCCATCCCAGAATGTCTCCCACTCTTCTCAAAATGGCCCTTGCTCACCCCTCCCAGCATACACCCTCCCTTTTTGCAGTTCAGTGACTAAATTTCCGACCAGCGTTACGCCGCTTTGGGAAAAGCACTGGGCCACTTCCAGCAGGACAAAAGCCACCGTCTGCATGCATGTGTCTGTTTGTGTGAAGGTCGGTATCTCTCTGATTTAGATTTGCGCCCAACGGAGGACTGGGAATTGGCCATCCTAAGAAAAGGGAGCTCTTAATGAAAACTGCAGGACCAAGACGGCAGGCCAGACTGGGACACACCCAGCCAATTCTCTGAGGCATTGGATGAATGATCACTCGGAAGGAGAACAAAAGATGTCTATCATGGCCGACCGGGGAGGGAGGGGACGGGAATTGACTTCGGAGAAGGACACTGCAGGGGAGTCCGGCTGGTCTGACAGCCTGCCAGCCAGGGTCAACACCACTGACTGGAGCAGATAAGTCAAAGGGAATCGATAATGCTAAGCAAGCCCCGTCTCCCAGAAGCAAATCAGTGCAAATGCAGTTAAAAACCGGCTGCTCTGAGGCTATAAATCCTTCCTGAAGTCTGGCAGGTGATGTTTTGACTTAATGCAAGTTCCCTCTATGATTTCCCTGGGCAATATCTAGCTAGCTGACTAGCTATGGATACACAGATATATGTGTGTGTTTGTGTGTGTAGATGTGTGGTGTCAAACTCATTTTCATCAAGAGCAGTGGTTCTCAACCTTTTCTTGACCAGGGACGACTTGACCAGGGACCACTTTGACAATGGACCATGTTGACCAGGGACCACGCTTCAACATTTGTACCAAAAGGGTTATGAATCGATTTTTGGTCAACTTTAGATTTGGTTTGGTTATTTGGGGTGCAGATTCAGAAAATTGCATTGGACAGACCTCATCAGCTCTAGTGTCTGATACAGAATATATGCCATCCAGTAGTCATCATCTACTTGCCCACAGAAAACCATATTTAATAATCTAGAGCAGATGTGGTGTATCCAATGCAATTTTTCCGAATCACCATGCCAAATAACCCCAGTAAGAAGCCTAAATACAAAGACACCAAGCAGGCCCGGATTACCCATAAGGCCACCCTAGGCCATGGCCTAGGGTGGCACCTTTGGGGAGGCAGCAGGTCCGTACCCCCCAAAAAGTTTTTTAAAAATTCAAAAAAGAAATTCCAAAAAAAATTCCGAAAAAGGGGCGCATGCGGGGGAGGGGGCGTTAGTGCCATCCACGTCCGCCCCTCCCTTTGCTCTGCTCCCCTTGGCTCTGACCCCACCCTCGGCTCCACCCCGCCCCCAGCTCCGCCCCCGCCTCCTTGCCGGCGCAAGGAGGAGGAAGGAAAGTCCCACCCCGGAGCCGATGCGGGGCCTCCCTATGGCTCCTCTCTCCCTCCTAAAGCCATCATGACTCATGCCGGCCTGAAAAGGGCGATTTCGCCCGCTTCTCAGGCTGGCATGGTGGCTTTAGGAGGGAGGGAGGAGCAGTGGGGAGGGCTTTCCTTCCTCCTCCTCATCCTCGCACCGGTGAGGAGGCGGGGTGGAGCCGGGGGTGGGGTGGGCCAGCCCCGGGGCGGAGCTGGGCGGATCCCGGCTGAGTAGGGCGGAGCCAGGGAGGGGAGGGGCCAGGGAGGGGAGGGGTGGAGCTGGGGGTGGGACAGGGAGGAGCTGGGTGCGGGGAGGGGCGGAGCCGGGGGCGGGGGCCGAGCCTTTGGCCTAGGCCACCAAAAGGGCCTGATCCGGGCCTGACACCAAGACATTCCTGCTTCCAGGCACCACATGGAATAGCTCTGCTCAGGGGAGGGAGGAGGAGAAGCAGCAGTCAGAAGGCTTGTTGTGTGTGTGGATGGGCGACACGCCTCCCACCAACAACCAGAAAAGACACGCAGACACTGAAATGGGAAGAAAATGGCCACAACTCATTTATGGATTACAGGAACTGAACGGTTGGCAGCCAGGGCTCTGGATCAAGATCGGTCAGCCCGCTGCTGGCCGATACTGCTAAACACGTCAGAGTGCTGTGTTACTTGGCACCCCTGGGAACCACCAGAAGTTTCCCCCCACCATGCACTGGGTGGGGGAAGAAAAACAGACCCAGGGCCCATGCCACATGTCAATAAGAGTTGTGACAGGATAACAAAACCAAACCACTGTTAACAATAACAAACCAAATGAGCATGCAGGGAGGGTGGGATGGCAAGTTGAAGCAGGCACAGTGCCTGCACATGCACAGGGCAACCCTATTTCTACATATCTATCTGAGAGCTGGACCCAGGACATGAAACAAGCCAAGATATCCCAATGCCACTTTGAAAAATGACATAGCAGCTGACTAAGCATCACCTATGCAATCCACAGCTTCCTCTGTCTGACTCATTGGTGTGCTTTGCTTCGTCTTTTCCTAAGTACCCCTGAAGGAGACAAGTGAGTCACTGTGTGAGGAGGACAGAAGAAGGCATGGCTCACTGTCTTGCTAAGGATAAAAGAGATGACACATCCGTTTCTCAATCTACTTTAGCAAAGGAAATGAAACACATTCTCTCTACAAGACGCAGGTTGACTGAGAAGAAGGCAGGTCTACACTCCCTCTTTTGAGCATGTCAGGAAAGGTGGATCTTACTCTAGTCATGAATATGAACAGTATCTTGCCATTATATATGTTCTAGCACTTCTTACAATAAACAGGCACACATTTCCAGTGTGAAACAATCACTTTTTGCAATATTCTCCAACCAATGGTAAGTACTAACTAGTGGCTTCATGTTTCATCCATGTTTCAGTCCAAACTTTAGAAGAGCTGAACTCTAGTCAACAAATTCAACACCTTGGAGAGCTCCCTAAAGCCTTTGAAATCCAGGATGAATTCACTGTCTTGACAATGGTTGGTATGGAAAGGATCATTCAATCCAGGGGTGCTGCTCACACTTTTTCAGCATGCGAGCTACTTATAAAACAACCAAGTCACAATGATTTATCTACCCACTACGCAGAGAGCCATAAAAGCAAAATATTTGGAAATTTATTTCAGCGAGAGCCATATAATATATTTTGAGACTGAATTCAACTAAATGTGAGTATGATAACCCTTTGAATTTATTAATAATGATGATGATAATATTAATTCAGCCTCTGCTGCTACTACTACTACTAATACTAACAACAACAATAGATTCCTAGAGTAGAAGGAGATCTCCAAGGGCCAACCAGACCAACCTCCTTCTGCCATAAGGGAAAAACACAATCAAAGCATTCCTCACAGATGGCCATTCAGCATTTAATAATAATAATAATAGGTTCCTAGAATAGGAGGAGACCTCCAAGGGCCATCCAATCCTACCTCCTTCTGCACCTGGGCAGCGTCAGGAGCTTGCAGGGCAGGACTGAGCCTTCCTCCCGCCCTGCCTGCGATCTACCAGGACACCCTACGCGATCTACCAGTAGATCGTGATCTACCTAATTAGCACCCCTGATCCAATCATTGTCTCCAACACATCTATGAGAGTATCTATCCATTTTGTTCACCTGTTGTATGAATGGGAGAGGCGCCCTTAGAAAAGCTGGGAAGGTGATGAAATAATAGAAGTGTGATGGCAGAAGCTTAAACCATTTTACCTGGGTGGTAGTTCCCCAGATGTATGTCTTTCCCACCTCTGAAATTTAGCAAGAAAAGCAGCCATTCTGTCAATTCTCACTCTCACATCAAACCTATTTTCAAGACTAGCAATCCAGAGAGAAAATCTGTGGGGTTTGATGTGCTAAGGTTAAAAAGGGGGGTGTAAGCAAACCTTCATAAGCAATGAACCACCCAATCACATAGACCTCGGAAGAGGACTACAGAAATCCATGCCAAACTAAAATATAGGCTTATCGGTATTTGATTCCATCTCAAGAAACAAACTATGGGGAAATTTGAATAAGGCATTGAAAGACAAAAGACTTCTAGGCCTTATCAAGGCCCTTTGCAGGGACAGCAAATTTCTGATCAGATGTAGCAACCTGCCACAACTCTCTGGTGAGATATCCATGTCCAGAGGGGTACGTCTAGGATGCATCCTTGCCCCCACCCTATTCAACATATTCATAAATGTTATGGAGGATACCCTTTTGGACCTAAATGAACACTTACCCAAGCTTGGAACTGAAAGAATCCTCTTACTGTTTTATGCAGATGATGCTGCCATCATCTCACACTCCAGGGCAGGTCTAAATTACTTACTAAGGAAATTCCTGAACTACTGCTCCCAGAATAACCTAAAAATCAACTATGTGAAATCTAAAGTTCTGGTATTTGGGGAAAAAAAGAGATTTTCCCACTGCTATTGTTCTCTTGATGGACATACTCTAGAAGAGGTCAGAAGTTTCCAGCTCAACATTTAGCACTTATATGTAATTAATTTAGACTGGAAACATTTTCCCACTATCTTTGGAAAAGTATTGGGTTGTTCTTCCTTTGTTCCTGCTCATTAATGCCAGTGGACCCCGTTTTCTCTAGTAGTTCATTCTGATTTTGTGCAGCTGCTGAGCTCAATAGCAATGCCATTGGAACTGTCTCATGAGCTAATGACCAGGGGGTGATATTATTTCTAGAGCATGATCTCACCTTGATACCACTTTAACTAACATGGATCCAGGTCAAGGAAATCTAGGGTTCATATTTTGATGGCCTATTCTAAATTCTATGTTGGAAAAGCTTTACAGGGCCAGAACGTCCTTGCATCAAATTTCAAGTACGATATCTATCTATTATATCTATATGTCTTCCAGAATTTCATAGACTAGAGACATATTGGTTAAAGTGATCACAACGTAATGCCACACATCAAAAGGGTGTGCAAAGCAGAGTCTTCCATATGATACATGCATCAGAGGAATGGGAGGAAGAGAAAGAAAAGGAGGAGGCGGGAAAAGAAGATAATATTTATTTATACCCCACCACCATCTCCCCAATGGGGACTCGGGGCGGCTTACGTGAGGCCAAGCCCAATAACACAATACAATAAATAAAATCAAACCGCAAACAAAAACATATTAAGCTACATAAGGCAGTGTTTCCCAACCAATGTGCCATGGCACACTAGTGTGCCGTGAGCGATCATCAGGTGTGCCGTGAAATTGGCACTCTCCCCCTTCCGAGCAGCGCCCACACAGGTTTCCAAGACACAAATTGAGCCTCTCCACTTGGATTTTTTTAAAAACTATTTTACTGGATTTTTCGAGAGTTGCCTCCCCCCCCCCCCAAAGGAACTGATTATAACAGCTTCATGTCATCCATAGTTATCTGGAAGCAAGTATCATTCAGGGTGAAATTTCACAAAGGCCTGGAGAACAAGCTCTATGAGGAGCGGCTTGAAGAGCTGGGCATGTTTAGCCTGAAGAAGAGAAGGCTGAGAGAAGACATGATAGCCATGTATAAATATGTGAGAGGAAGTCATATATATGTTGTGTTCATCGAAACAGGCCCAGGTTTCACACTGAGTGTATCAATACATTTAAAAACATATTAACTATATGTATTACTGTGTTCGAGTGTCATTTTGTGTCATTTTGGTTGGTGGTGTGCCCCAGGATTTTGTAAATGTAAAAAATGTGCCGCGGCTCAAAAAAGGTTGAAAAACACTGACATAAGGCATAAGAATCCAACAAACAATATAAAATTAAAATAAAATCATATATAACACAGTAACAGTGAGCGGGCCGCATGTACAGGATAAAACACTATAGCTAAAAACCCGAGTTGAGATAGGAGTGGAGCAGATTTATTTGTGAGGGAGAAGCTCTTTAGGATAAAGAAGAAGATGAAGGAGGAGAAGGAAGAGGAAGAGATGACAATGATAAGTACAGAATAGAAATCAATCTATATGGGAGAGAAAAGGACTATCCTTTGAAGTTCACCAACCATCTTCATTTCATTACTGTCAATTGCAGTAGGGAGACATCCCTGGTAATTGTGCCTTTGTGCACAACCTCTGGAATTATGATGAATGCTGCCTTCTTCTTGTTTTCCAACCCCGCCCCCTTCCATATAGTGGTATAGAGCTTATACCTACATATTGCTGGAGAGATGGAGCAACTATTATAGGCTGCTGTTTCGCCTGTCCCTGCATACTTATCCCATTATGCAATAATACTTGTCATAGGGTGGTGTGTGTTTTCCACTTTGGTGCCATAATATTGAGGCAACATTCCACCAACACTGTAATGTACTGTAATCTAAAATGTGAGAGGCATCATAATGGATAGAATAGATGGCTTTTCCTTTTATCTGTCTTCATCCAAACACCTGACAAGAGTTGGGATTTAATACTGCAGAACTATGAAGAAGACCTATGTGATCTGACTAAGTGCTAAGTGTACAGATTAAGAAATAATGTTAATTAATAAAAATGTGTTGATAAAGGTAAGTAATGGTCAGCATTCACTAAGATGCAGATCTTCAGTTGTTTCATTCTTGTGCAAAATAGCAAAGACTTTGAATTTTTACCTCTCCTGGGTCAGATTGGAAGAATTTTCATACTATACACACACACACACAAACACATATTACTGGGAAAGCCCCAAATGCATGAAAACATGTGAAATGACCCCAAGGTCACATTCACATTTATCCAAGAACCTATAGTAAAGGTAAAGGTTTCTCCTTGACATTAAGTCTAGTTGAAGCTAACTCTGGGGGGTGGTGCTCATCTTCATTTCTAAGCCAAAGAGCCAGCCTTGTCTGTAGACATCTCCTAGGTCATGTGGCCAACATGACTCCATGGAGCATTGTTAGAACCTATAGAGCCTATACTACCTCCCAATACCTCCATTTTCTTTGCAATCTCTCTCAACATGCTGACGAGAAGTCATAAATGTCACTTCCTGTTGTATTTCTGAGAAAGAATTTGGCTTGGTTGGATGGACAGCTGGAGGAGGGCGCTTGAGTGAAGTTGGCCCCTAATGCCCACATGGCTGCTCATTCCTGATTTACATGGATAGAAACAACGGTTTTCCCAGTACATGTAGAATCTCCTTAGTCAAACAGGAGGAAAACCTATGCAATGCAATCATAGAATCATAGAATCATAGAGTTGGAAGAGAGCTCATGGGCCATCCAGTCCAACTGCCTGCCAGAAGCAGGACAATCACATTCAAAGCACCCCTGAAACATGGCCATCCAGCCTCTGTTTAAAAGCTTCCAAAGAAGGAGCCTCCACCACACTCCGGGGCAGAGAGTTCCACTACTGAACAGCTCTCACAGTTAGGAAATTCTTCCTAATGTTCAGGTTCCTTTCCTGCAGTTTGAAGCCATTGTTCCATTGTGGCCTAGTCTCCAGGGCAGCAGAAAACAAGCTTGCTCCCTCCTCCCTATGACTTCCTCTCACATATTTAGACATGGCTATGATGTCTCCTCTCAGCTTTCCCCTCTTCAGGCTAAACATGCCCAGCTTTTTAAGGCACTCCTCACAGGGCTTGTTCTCCAGACCCTTGATCATTTTAGTCACCCTCCTCTGAACACATTCCAGCTTGTCAATATCTCTCTTCAATTGTGGTGCCCAGAATTGGACACAGTATTCCAGGTGTGATCTCACCAAGGCAGGATAGAGCATGGGTAGCATGATTTCCCTGGATCTAGACACTATGCTGGCCAAAATCCCATTGGCTTTTTTTGCCGCCGCATGACATTGTTGGCTCATGTTTAACTTGTTGTCCACAAGAACCCCAAGATCTTTTTCACACATACTGCTCTCGAGCCACACGTCCCCCATTCTGTATCTTTGCATTTCATATTTTCTGCCTAAGTGGAGTATCTTGCATTTGTCACTGTTGAACTTCATTTTGTTAGTTTTGGCCAATCATCTTTCTAATCTGTTATTCAATGGCATTCAGTTTCAAGAGATAGATCCAGAAAGAGTTCATAGCTGGTCAAATTTTAAAAAATACTGAAAAGAAGGATGGGATAAGTCCCTTGCTTTGATTCCTCTTCCATCTCAAACTGGTTTAACCCTAAATCTGAAGATATTTGAAGATGTGGATAATTTTTTCAGATCTGAAATTAAATGAATTTCTTCTGTATGTGCACCAGTTTGATAGGTAGAGCTATTCCCAGGATGGAGTGAATCACACAAGAGTTCCTAGTTGCTTCCATGCCAGTGGGACAATGAAGCCACTCTGGGGTTTACTTTGAACTTTGGATAGACAGCTATCCAAAGTAATATGTTTCGGCTCCTTAGATAGCTATTTACAGGCTAAGGCTGAATCCCAGAGTAGATCCACTGTTTTTAATTGAAGATTTTAAGATTTGTCCTAAATGTCATGGTATGATGATGTTAATTCTGCTTATCATATGGGCGTTTTAGGTGATGCGTCTCTCCCAGAAAAAGAAGTAGCAACTCATTCATAGGGTCACCATAAATTGAAGCAGACTTCATGGCAAACAACAACAATTTAGAATTAATTGCTCAGCCACAAGCTGTCCTAATATTTCATTGAAGAAAATGTGAGTATGTCACCTCTACATCAGAACAAAATGATCTCTTGATATGGTGACCTATTGCACCTTAGCATGTTTGAATGCAAGTCAAACAGTCTCAGAGTCCAGATTTCATTTCTATTTGAACTTAGGCAGTGGTAGGCAAGTCATTGTTCTTTCCATTTCAGCCTTGCATTTGCGATGTTTATGTTATATGGTTCTTGTAACTGAGATCATGAGTGTGGTAAGTTCTGAATACCAACCTACTTTGTAAGGCTGTCAGAACATAATCTGTCACTAATTCCAGTCTCAATGGAAGTGACAAGTAATTATCAACAATTTTCCCCACTAACAGGAAGTATTCAAAAACTGCCATTTTCAATGTTTATTTGTGGTTCAAGATTCATTATGTGCAAAGTACACAAAACAGCATTTTCTGTGAAAAAGATTTTCTGAAGAGAAAGTGCAGTTTCTGCACAGAAAATGAGGTTTTCTGTACAGAAAATGTGTGGGCAGATTCTGCAAAATATATGAATTTTGTAAACTCCAACCCGGAAAACTTGGTCAGGAAATTCTTGTCCAGGATACCCATCAGGGTCTCCACCAATGAAAAAAGCACCACTTTTCAATATTTTTAAAGAATATTTTAAAATATATTTTCACCACTGTAGATTTGCTCTAACATAGAGAAAGGATATGGCTAGAACACATACAAAGCACTACTAAATACCAAAGTCCAGAGAAGTTGTGTTTAGGTGGTTCATGTTTGAAATTGACCTTAGACAACCTAGTCCAGTGTTTCCCAACCAATGTGCCGTGGCACACTAGTGTGCCGTGAGTGATCATCAGGTGTGCCGTGGGAAATTGACACTCCCCCCCCCCCTCCTGTTCATCAAAACAGGCCCAGGTTTCACACTGAGTGTATAAATACATTTAAAAACATATTAACTATATGTATTACTGCGTTAGAGTGTCATTTTGTATCATTTTGGTTGGTGGTGTGCCCCAGGATTTTGTAAATGTAAAAAATGTGCCGCGGCTCAAAAAAGATTGAAAAACACTGACCTAGTGTTTCAAAATAAAATCACTGTTAAATAAAAAAAATTCACAGTTTTTCAGATTGTTGGATGAAACCAAGTGTCCATCTTGTGGCCAGCTTAGTGGCCTTCAAGAGCCTAGGAGCTGTTGCCAAGAAGGTCCTATCCTGCATTCTAACCAAATATGCGTATGAGACAGATATGACCGATGGAAATACCTAAAAGCCTGGACTGGAGGACATTATGGACCATATCCAACACAACCAGCAACATAACCACCATTGTTCTGCTGTCTCTGTTAGAAATAATCACAAACTAGCTTTTATGTATTCCTGCATCACAGGGTTTGGACTGGATGGCTCTTGTGGTCTCTTCCAACACTATGATTATATTTTTCTAAAACAGAGTATACAGCACTCAACTGATGTCCACCAGAAGTTTCTTTCCCCAGCCACACCAAATTTATTCTAAACATGATCACAATGAAGGTCTGTAGCAAACGTGTTCAGGAGATCCACCCAGTTGAATGCTGTTTTTCAAACAAGCTAGAACCAGATGGCCCACAAGATCATCTTACTAATGTTTAGTTTCCAAATTGACTCTTATAAAGGGAGGCATCCAAGGGAGCAATTGACACTGAAAACACAGGCTAAGATTGCCCATGGAAGCAAACATACTTTTGCAGAAATAGGATACAAGCTACCTGTGTACATCCACTCCCAGTTCCTGTCTTCAACATCACTTATTGAGGGAATGCATGACATGGAACAGTGTTCCTTCTTTATAACAAGCTGGAATTGTACTGGACACAGAAGTAGGTGTTTCGTTGATGCATGAACAGTTGGCTTAAAAACTCTTCAAGTTTTCACACCAGTGTCAATATCTGTATCCTGAAGGTCTAATGCTGTCTGTTTGGGATATTGCCTACAGCACTGCTTCTTGTTTTTTGGACCTCCAGATGTTTTGAACTTCAGCTCCACAAGATCCCAGCCACTTTGGCCAATGATTAGGAACTCTGGTAGTGCACATTTGAAGAATTGCTGGCATAGAGGGTCATGGAATAGTTAAATGGTAATAAGAATTCAGGCCCGGATCACCCATAAGGCCACACTAGGCCACGGCCTAGGGGCGCAGCTGGGGGGACTCAACGAAGCCAGGCACGTCACGGAGGAGGAGGGGGAAAGGAAGGGAAGGCTCGCCCCCCCCAGGGGCGGGGCTTCCCTTCTTTCCCCCTCCTCCTCGCCACGCACGCGTCCGGCTTTGTCACTTCTCCGGGAGTGGGGCCCGAGTGATGTCACTCCTCCGGGGCGGGGGCCAAGTGATGTCACTCCCTCCGGGGGTGGGGCCCGAGAGGCAGTGCACGAAGTGGGGCGTTATTCCAAAGTGTGGCCTAGGGCGCAAAACCGTCTTAATCCGGGCCTGTAAGAATTTATGTGCCATGTTTCTGTTGATGATTAGAACTGGTACATAGGGTATAGATCCTGTGACCCTCATAATATTGTTGGACACCAACAATTATTTCATCTGTTCCAAGCCAACATGCCATCAAAAACTTGTCAAGTGTCAGAATGCTGTTAAAATCCATTCATATTTCTGTCTTCCCAATATCACAGTTCACCTTGTGAAATGAGGCCCAATCTTAGAAATCCAAGACCAGTGATGGTTGAATTCACTCTGGGTTTTAGACTTAATTTTCAAGGAGCTCTCCAAAGTACTGAATATATTTCAGTATCTTAGACAATTATTTATATACCTCCTTTAAATTTTAGACTAATAGCCAGAGCAAATTCACTGCTCCATGGACAATAGAAACTAACAGTCTCCATTGCCCATGACATAGATGTTCCAGGAACAATGTCCAAAGCCATCTGTATAAACTAGTAGTAGTTGCAGAGGGAAATTGCAATATTTGAGAGCCATAACAACCCCTCCAGTGACCTAATCCCACTACCATTCTTTAGCCACTTCAGCCCCTCCCCATCAGCCATGCAATGTCTGGTGGAGAGTGGGGAGAGTTGGAGAAATACCTGGCTATGTCTCCATAATGAGGTGTATAATCCTTGACATCATTCACAAAGATCTTCCAGCAGATTCCAGTAGAAGATGCAATCATTCTGCATCTGTTTATGGAATATAGATGGTCTCCACTTTCCACCAGTCACTGAATGTCCGTGGGTGGCCTTGTAGTGGTCAAACACTGAGTCTGGGGTGATGGCTAAGAGGGCAAATGTTGCTACATGCAGAACTATTACGTAATGCTGTGCCATGCAGGATCTCAACCATAATGTGTAGTCTGTGGACTTACTCTCCTCCATCTAGTCATGGCTGTATTTATGGAACTCTGGGCTGGAAGTTTAGAAAGGAACTAGAGCTGTCTAGCAGAGAATTCTAAAGATCTCTTCCTAAACCACACATCCCACAATTCCATAGGTTGCAGTGGGGGTGGTTAAGGTGGAACCATAGCTCTATAAATGTGTAGAGTGAAAATGTCCAACCATTCACATTCTGAATTTAGGTATGTAAACTACAGTATTTTCTGTGTTGGGACCCAAATGACAGGATTCAATTCAGACATATGTTCCTGGTATCAACTTTGTTCTTTTGCTGTAACTATCATCTATGTAAGCATCATGATACATCCTGAAGCCACCTGATAGTGAAAGTGTGTGTGTGTGTCTTGTGTACCTTCAGGTTGTTTCTGACTTATGACAAACCTAAGATGAACTTATCATGTTCCTGGGGTTGAGAGAGTGTGACATACTCAAGGTCATCCAGTGATTGTTAAAGGCTTTCATGACCGAAATCACTAGGTTGTAGGTTTTTTTGGGTTATATGGACATCTTCTAGTAGCATTCTCTCCTGACGTTTCACCTGCATCTGCGGCAAGCATCCTCAGAGGTTTATTTATTTATTTAAAACTTTTGTATCCCAATCTTCTCACCTCCATAAAGAGACCCAGACCGGCAGACAGCAAGAATTCAATGCTAACATTAAAATCTAAAACATCATAAATAACAATAAAATTACCAATATATATAACTTTATTATTATTATATGTATACTATGTGGCATCGAATCGTTGCCATTGTTAGGCCGCTCTGAGTCCCCCCTCGGGGGTTGAGAAGAAGCGGGGTAGAAAGGATGGAAATAAATAAATAATAATAAATAAAATAAAATACATAAAAAGCCGTTCACCAAGGTAAAATCATGTCCAACTCAGGTTGTGAGGTCTGAGGTTGTGAGGATGCTGCATCTATGGCAGGCATCCTCACAACCTCTGAGGATGCCTGCCATAGATGCAGGCGAAACGTCAGGAGAGAATGCTTCTGGAACATGGCCATATAGCCCGAAAAACCTACAACATCCCATAAGCAGTCATCCAGTGAGTTTCCATGGCCAATATGGAATTTAAACCCTAGCCTCAATAATTGTAGTCCAACACTCAAACTATTATACCAATTTCTCTTTCACTTTATATACACACATAATGAAATATATAATACAATTGGCACTGTTGTTTAGGAAAGCTAGGTGGGAATATTTGAATATATTTCAAATGAACTTATTGTCAAATGTGTGGTCTTTCAATAATACCTTTTGCTGGGAACATATTGCCTCAGCCAGCTGGCCTAGCTGAAAAGCTGAGCCCAATTTTCCTTGCCCTTCGAAGTCATTTGAATTACCTAAACTTACTGTTTACCTAAATCGGTGGCCCCATTTGCAATGCCAGTCCACCTCTGGCTGTAAAACAGGTCCTCATACATTTTCCAGGATCAAAAGGAAATTCGGTGATTGGATGCAACCCTTCCAAGTTCATAGTCAACAGTCTGGCAACACTCCTGTTTATACACTCTTAAGGCAAAAATCAAACCTGTCTCGACATTGGCCAAGTTTCAAGTCAATACAAAAAGTCCCAAAGGAGTTCTTCAGCAGCAAAGTCAGGCCAATGTTTAGCTTTCATTTTGTGTGTCAAAAACATACACCTAAAGCTCATTTTTGAGTCTTAAGTTTTTTAAAATTTCCTAGCCATACTTTATGAAAGAAAATATGGTCAACCTTTCAAGTGTTTATTCATGGAAAAAGCAACGTCGAGCCTACATGGATGGAACAACGACACAAATGGAACAAATCGAGAGAAACCGTGACTTTGTTCTCACATTAACAAGATCGCCCATCTTGTACTGCCACCCGAATAAATCTGGTCAAGAATGAGATTTGGCCCCAAACTTTGAATGACACACAAAAAACCCACATTTTAAAAGCATTTGACTTGGACATATAACGGCATGCTTGGTTTCAAAAAAAAAATCACAAAATAGTTCAGTTTATATAGTTTTCCATAAAAAGTGACTTTTTTGCAGGAAATCTGAATTCAACTCCACAGCATTTAAGCAAAAGCCAAGAATTTGTCTAAACAATTCCAAGTGCAATTTTAAATCCTTAAAGAAAATATCTACTTTGGGCAGTAGAAGGAATATGCAATTTCTTTGCCCTAACTAGATTGGGTTGTTGTGAGTTTTTCGATCTGTACGGCCATGTTCCAGAAGCATTCTCTTCTGACGTTTTGCCTGTGTCTAGGCAGGCGAAAGTCTGCATAGATACAAGCAAAATGTGATACAGCCCCCAAAAAATCACAACAACCCAGTGATTCCAGCCATGAAAGCCTTCGACAAAGCACTGGATTCTTTCCTGACATTTCACCTGCATAGATGCAGGCAAAACGTCAGGAGAGAATGCTTCTGGAACATGGCCATACAGCCCGAAAAATTCACAGCAACCCAGTGATTCCAGCCATGAAAGCCTTCGACAAAGCACTAGATTCTATTATCAACAAAACCTGGCAGTCTGAAAAAAATAAATATAAGGCAGATGTAGATTGGAACTGGCTCACCAAACTCTGGATTTGCCTCCAGAAAAGGCCAGGGATTTTTCCATCCTTACTTCTAAAAGTTTTGTTTCCAAATGCAGTCGTACGCCGTCCAAAAAAATTACAAAAGAAAAATGAAAAAAAGAAGAGGGAATACTCTTTTTTAAAGGCATAGCGCAGCAGAAAACAGCTAAGGCAGAATATTCACACGTTGAGGTTATTTAATACAATCAGCAAAAGTCTCTGAGCCCCAAAACAAGCAAACCAGGGAGCAAGGGCAGCAAAACACCTCCTTTATGGATCCCCAAGCATTTCTTTGGTAAACTAAATGTTTTTCCCCCTCCAATCCCATTGAAAATAGTGCAAAACTTTGCTGGCGTATGATGAAGCAGTGCCAGAAGGCAATGTTTCTCTCTTATTTAAAAAAAAGCCTAGGGGTGGGAATGGATCTCCCCCCATCAAATCCTTTACACCACATTTGTTACAAAGGAAGCATTAGGCCACTAAAAGGAGGCATGTTTAGACCGACACTAGACGCTCCCAACCGCTCCGACACTCCAAGTTTGAGTAGTAAATATTCAAAATGGTTTGAAATGTTTCTCTGGGTAATTACAGAGATCGGGATACTTTTGTCAATGGGAATAGAACAAGAGAGCCTTCTAAAAATAGGATCCCTCAAAGGGTGTATTTTTAATCCAAGGCGCATGCTTTAAAGGGAGAAGAGGCTGGAACAATGCTGGTTTTTATTAAAAGCACAGCAGAGGTAATTCCTCCCGCTCTTGTTCTTCAGTCTTTTGTATGCTGGATTATATATCACCATCACAACCATCATTGGTTCTATAGCATAATATGGACGCTGGAAAGCATTTATGATGGCCCGGTTTGAGAAAGTTAAACCAAAACTGCTAAGGCCAAGAGTTTACAGCCTTGCAAAAGTTCTGGATGATCGGCCTGCTTGCAACGGAGACGTGGCGCTTGAATCTCATGCATAAGAAGGAAACGGGAAGCCTGGCAATATTCTCCACAGATAGAGGCAAGCCAAAAGAGATGGGTTTTATCCAGACAGTTCCAAAATCCTGATTGAAAGGGGGAGAAAAGAGACAAAGTCCTCTAAACATGTCGGAGGAAACGTCTAAAGGTCGGAGACGTTACTGTTCATTTTTGTACCTACTCGCCAGTCAAGCTATTCCTAATCTTTGGCCTCTTTGGAAATAATGGAGCAAAATGGACCAAAAGGAGAAAAGTGCAAGCAGAAGAATAGATAGATAGACAGCAAAATAAATAGTCATTTTGCATTTTTGCGACAACAGAGAATAACAGATCCAAAGCTATATAGATAGATAAATCAACACACTCACACACATACACACACTAAATCTTGTTGTTCGAGCTGTCTTATTGGAAAATCTTAAAAAGCAAGATATACACCACCAGCACTCCTCCGAAATCATCCACACAAGAAACCACGGCATTTGACATATGACAAGCGAGCAACAAAACAGCGAAGGTACAAAGCAACCGCCACCCACCGCATTGTGATAATTTCTAATTTTGCCGAATGTGCTGCGGAGCTGTTTATCATAAAAAGGGGGGAAAGGATAACAACGTATCCAAGATTTCTTCCTTCTCTAATGCTACCCTTACGCTTGGGGCCACTGGTCAGGGAAACGGGTTCGGTTGGGGGGGGGGACAGCAAAGTGAGAGGCTACAAAACAATAGGCAACCGTGGCATTGACAATGCCGTCCCGGACCCTGCTGCGACACATCCATTCAAAAAACAGGGGAGGGCTGCCATCATAAGAATGGAGAATGGCGCAAGAGGAAGATCAGGGGACCTGGGTTGATGCCTTTGGGGTCGAGGCAATAGAGAGGAAATTAGATGGATTCAGAGCGAAGATGGCAGAGTTCTCACCTTTTCCCCATTTTCTCCCGGACGATCTGGATGGAGCCGTCCCGCCGCCAGAAGCTTACCAAGACATCCTGATGGATTCGGCCGGTTCTGAAGATTTCGACTTTGGCAAATTTTAAGAACTGTTTGTAGGGGTATATACACCGGATGCTCTGTGTGTGTGTATGTGTGTGTGCGTGTGTGCAAGTGAGTGTGTATGTGTATGCGTCTCCCTGTCTCTCTCTCCTGTTTTATGTCCTGCTATCTGCATCACACACCTCTATTAGTATGAAGACTTTCTGTGTCCATGTAAGTAAGCGAGTGTGCGTGTGTTCCTTAAATGTTTGATCCGAGATAACACACATCTGCATGCATTTGTAAGCGAAGGGTAGCCTATCGCGGTTACTACAACTATCAATTAGTCAGCAATAGCATGCGATCCCCATGCGTCGGGGTGCACAAAAGGTGGGAAATATGCAAATAGGCTCTAACACCTGGGTCACGTACAGTAACTTCGCTGGCAACAAATAAATGCCTCCTTTTCTAACTTTTCAAAACGTTTGAGCCTCTGTTCCTTTTGCACTGCTTCCGAACAGACAGCAATATTATCCCCTCAGTTTTCCATTTCCAGTCTCCATTTGCTTTATTTTGTATTAGCTTTCTGTTCCCAACCCTCCATTTGCTTTATTTGTTTAAGAAAATAGACAGGGAAAGATTACATTTGAGAGAAATTGAGTCTTCTATTTCAGAATAATGCTTCAAACGGCTAGAAGAGGTGTATGTTTTTATCATTTCCCATGAAACTCTAATCGGAGATAGTAAGAAGGGATTCAAGATTAATACAATTACAAAATAATATCAAAGGGCAAAGTGACATGGAGAGAAGGGATCTACTCAATGAACCTATTTTTAAAAAACATATTTTCTTCCTTTTTAATGTATATATATCTGTGCACAATCAGCTTTACTGTTTAGTCAGTTATGAGTTTTTCTTTTATGAGATACAACTCGAAAGTATAATCCTTTCCAATTAAATCTCATTTGTGTTGGTTGTTTTGTGTGCATATTTAGCACCCGTGACCCGTTGCATAAACACAAACCGAAACCAAACAATCTCAAAACACAGAGCTCAGCAAATAAAGAGAGCTTGATATTTAAAAACAGTCTCTCTCTCTCTCTCTCTCTCTCTCTCTCTCTATATATATATATATATATATATATATATATATGACGACAAAAATAAAAAGCAAGGGACAGCATAATACGGTCCTGTGCCTTATTCCTATGCAAGCCACGTTGCCTTTTTTGTTTCTTCATTTTCAACTGGAAGAGCATTCTCCTGCCATTTAAAGCTTTTCGGTCGCATTCAATGGTTTGGTGACCCTTGAATGCAAATCATTTTCTTCCGCATTGGTCTAGATTGTACAGACAGAGCGTCTTAAGGTGGCATAAGGCTGAGCGCTTGGCAAAGACCCAGAAAAGGAAAAAAGAAAAGCCCTGAAAGGCTGAGCTGTGAAAGAAAACGGGGGCTTTTCTCGCACTCTCCGCAACCCCGATAGCTGTTCGTTTCGCTCATCCTTGGAGGGGTGGCTGTCCTCGACACACAGGCAAATAAATTGCCCCAAAATCCCATTGAAAAGAAAGATGAGTGATTTTTTTGTGCTACATATTTTATGAGTGGCAAGAAGAGAGGGAAAGAGAAAAAGAGAATTGCTCAACGGTGGTATAACAAGAGGGATTTCTACTGCTAAAAAAAGAAAGAAAGAAAAATGTGTGCCAAAATACACAGCTATTGTCTAATGGTGTTAAATAGGTGTGCCACCATCTCAAGCACTTTGAGACATTTTTTTAGTGCAATTCGATATACAGTAGACTTTCAGTTAACCGGCACCCATGGTGATTGGTAGATGCTGGATCATTATAGTTTCTAGTTGCTTGATAATTACTATTACCCTGTTTCCCTGAAAATAAGGCAGGGTCTTGTATTACGTTTTGCTCCAAAAGGTGTGTTAGGGCTTATTTTCAGGGGATGTCTTTCCCCCCAAATTGATATATTTTATTTAAGTGTAACTAGGCTTATTTTTTTAAAGTAGGGCTTATATTTTGAGCTTCCTCAAAATCCCGAAAAAGCATGCTAGGGCTTATTTTCAGGGTAGGTCTTATTTTCAAGGAAACAGGGTAAGTAATACTATACGTCACCCTATGCCATACTATAAACTATAGGTAAAGGTAAAGGTTTTCCCCTGACATTAAGTCCAGTTGTGTCCAACTCTAGGGGTTGGTGCTCATCTCCATTTCTAAACCGACGAGCCTGTGTTGTCTGTAGACACCTCCAAGGTCAGTTTTGCTCCAAAAGGTGTGTTAGGGCTTATTTTCAGGGGATGTCTTTCCCCCCGAATTGATATATTTTATTTAAGTATAACTAGGCTTATTTTTTTAAGTAGGGCTTATATTTTGAGCATCCTCAAAATCCTGAAAAAGCATGCTAGGGCTTATTTTCAGGATAGGTCTTATTTTCAAGGAAACAGGGTAAGTAATACTATACGTCACCCTATCCCATACTATAAACTATAAGTAAATGTAAAGGTTTTCCCCTGACATTAAGTCCAGTTGTGTCCAACTCTAGGGGTTGGTGCTCATCTCTATTTCTAAGCCAACGAGCCTGCGTTGACTGTAGACACCTCCAAGGTCATGTGGCCAGCATGACTGCATGGAGTGCCATTACCTTCCCGCCAGAGCAGTATCTATTGATCTACTCACATTTGCATGTTTTCAAACTGCTAGGTTGTCAGAAGCTGGAGCTAACAGCGGGAGATCACGCCACTCCCTGGATTCGAACCTGTGACCTTTCAATCAGCAAGTTCAGCAGCTCAGCGGTTTGACCCACTGCGACACCAGGGGCTCCCATAAATTATACTAATTTGATATTAATTTTAAAATATGGTAATTAAAAGCAAATTGAGAGAAGTTTATTGTAACACAATCTATATATATAAAATCCTCCACGTCATGGGTCCTGTCTTATAGACAAAGAAACCACACAAGGCAGAAACATAAAAACAGCCCACATACCCAGAAAACCCTACGAGGTATGTTTACCAAAACACCCCCCAGCCCAAAAAAGAGCCAACGGCCACAAATCCAAAAAACATTATGGACTACAACTCCCATGATCCCCCACACCACCTCCCTCTGGCAGTTTACAGCATCGGAATGTTAGTGGAGCTGACCAATTACAGGCATTATGCAAATACTCCCTCAGTTAGAATGTAGGCTGGGAGCCCCACCCCCCTGGCAGTTTAGAGAGTCGGGATGTTGGTGGTGGTAGGGAAAGGTAGGGAAAGGAATGGAAGGACTGAGACAAGGGGAGCAAGGACTGATACAGAAAGGGGAGGGATGGCAGGAAGGAGGGAAAGGAAAGAAGGAAGGGAGGAAGGGAAGGAAGGAAGGAGAGGAAAAGAAAGGAAAGGAAGGATAGAAGGAAGAATGGATGGAAGGAAGGAGGGAGGGAAGAAGAAAGGAAGGGAAGGATAGAAGGAAGAATGGATGGAAGGAAGGAGGAGAAGGGAAGGAAGGGGAAAGGAAGGGATAGAAGGATGGAGTGAAGGAAGGAAGGAAAGAGGGGAGAAGAAAGGAAGGAAAGGGAAGGATAGAGGAAGGATGGAGGGAAGGAAGGGATGGACTGAAGGAAGGAAGGAAAGAGGGGAGAAGAAAGGAACACAGAAACACATACACACATTCATACATATATACATGCACAGAAATATACAAATATACATACATAAACACACCTGTACTTACACACATCAACACATATACACGCACATACACATACAAACACACACACATATAAGTACACACATATACACGCATATACATATACACATATACATAACTACACAAAAAATTTAATTTTTTTAAAAAATCCCACAGCAACGCGTGGCCAGGTCAGCTAGTTTTATTATAAAACAGCTTTGTGATTTTGCTGGTTGCTTGTGTTCTGGTTAACTGAGAGTCTATTCTCTATCTGCTTAGAAATGAATCCTGCATCCAGTGGTATCTATTCTCAGTTTGAGATGCCTAGGATCAAAGCCTTGGTGATTCAGACTTGCACCAATGATAGAAAAACATATTTAATGTGGATTTGGGGGCTCTTCCACTCACATTACTGAAGAATTGTATTAACTGTAAGGAGGACAAGACTCTCTTTGATCTTAGAGCTTTCTGTCCCATTGGAAATGGACGTCGCCCTCTGAGTCTGTTCCAGTTTTGCCCCAACCTTCCGACCATGACAACGATAACATGAAATCACCCTCACCCATTGCCAAAGACAGACATTCTAAACGATATACACAGGGTGGGTTGCGCTTCCTGGAGAAGTGAAAACCAAATGGTTCATGCTGCAAAAAAATAAATAATAAAAATTTCTGAGTTTGCCATCCAACAGACACTTCCCTCACCGTACAAGAGGGCTGGATTGAAATGTAGCTGTACTTTCAGCTTTGATTAATCATTTTTTTAAAAAAAAAAGGTAGACTAGATATCTAAGGTTGGATGGGATCTAAGGATACTCTGGTTTCTGGAAAGGTTGGACCCTGCTGGTTTGAATGAGAACGTTTAAGAACACCTTTTGTCTTCTTTGAAGAGGAATCACCTTGAAGCATTGGTAGTGTCTGCATGTCATTAAACCGAGTGTGCTGTGCTATAGCTGCCCAGACTGAAAGACAAATACATGTTTGGCTTGGATGTGGATTTTACCATTATATTTCCATCTCTGCTGTCTTGTTTGTGTATATACATTACACTCCAGATAGCATCAATCCAATCAAAAGCTTAGACTGGCAGATTCAAACTTACTGTTGGCAATCGTTGCACTATTTCTTAACATTTTTCATGATGGGTCTGATATTTATTATTTATTCATTCATTTATTTATTTATTTATTTATTTATTTATTTATTTACGACATTTCTACCCTGCCTTTCTCACCCCCGGAGGGGACTCAAGGCGCCTTTACATACAAGGCAAAAATTCAATGCCTTGAAACACAATGTACACTTAAATAAATGTTAAAATAGAATTTAAAAGTACATTAAAACAATTAAAAACAATATAAAAGCAATACATTCAGAGTTAAATAAACACATAATCCAAGAGCACAATCTCGGCCGTTCTAATGGTCATTGCACATTGTTCCAAGTCTTATCTATTGCACAAGTTCTCTAAAGCAGTGATTTTCAACCAGTGTGCCATGACTCACTAGTGTGCCGTGCGAAATTATTTTCGAACTTCATTCATATATAAACTATAAGGCGCATCTGTCCCTTTAAGAAATGGAACCATAGCACTCTCGCGTCACCTAAGAAGTGACGCGAGAGTGCTATGGTCGCACCATCTTGGATTCGCTCAGATGCGGCTAAGTGAACAAAGTTAGAGTTAGTGCTGCAGCTGAGCGTCAAGTGACAGTGGCAATTTGGGATAAATACATTTAGAAACATATTAACTATATGTATTACTGTGTTAGAGTGTCATTTTGTGTCATTTTGGTTGGTGGTGTGCCCCAGGATTTTGTAAATGTAAAAAATGTGCCAAGGCTCAAAAAAGGTTGAAAATCACTGCTCTAAAGGCTTGGTCACAAAGCCACATTTTCACTCTCTTGCGGAAGGTCAGAAGGGAGGGAGCTGATCTAACATTGCTCTGGAGCAGGGATGGGCAATTACTGGCCCTCCAGGTGTTTTGGACTTCAACTCCCAGAAATCCTAGCCAGTTTACCAACTGTTAGGATTTCTGGGAGTTGAAGCCCAAAACACCTGGAAGGCCAGTAATTGCCCATCCCTGCTCTGGAGGGAATTCCACAGCCGAGGGGCCACCAATGAGAAGGCCCTGTCTCTCATCTCCACCAATTGCACCTGTGAGGGAGTATGATATGTACCTACTTACTAGGAGTAAGTTCCTTTAAACTGGATCTAGTTTTTAGACCTAACCACAGCAAAACCTTTGAATCAATAGTACTTTTAAGTCAATTCTTATATAAGTCCTTTTGATCATGGGGCTCTACTCTACTTGAAGGTCTAATAAGAAATGCATAGGATTGTTCTGAATGCTCCTTATTCTGCCCATATATAATTATGAGTCTCTCTATCTCCTTTCCCCCATGATATTGGTTGCATACGCACAAATATACAAATGCAAATCAGTTTATGGACCATTTAAATAGCAGCACTCAGGCTATTTAAATGGTCCATAAAATAGGACAAACTTGGTGTTTGAAGTTTTGATGACTACCTCTGATTTGGTCATTAACAGGGAAACATTGAATATATATTTTTAAAAGAAATCTCAATTCTAAATCACAAGTATTAAAAACAGAAGATTAAACCACTAGCTGCAGAAAATCTGCTGACTGGAAGGTCGGCAGTTTGATGCTGCAGGTCAGGGTGAGCTCCTGCCTGTCAGCCCTAGCTTCTGCCAACCTAGCAATTTGGAAGCATGCAATGTGAGTAGATCAATAGGTACTGCCTCAGGGCACCCCATGCAGATATGGAGACATGCCGGCAACACAATCAGAGATGTCTATGGACAACAGGCACCTCAGCATGGCAAAATGGAACAAGAGCACCTCCCCATAGTCAGAGTTGGGCATCACCTCCAGGCGCCAGAGATGTGTTGTATGTCATTGTTCACTGTATGTAAAAGGCATTGAATGTTTGCCTCATATGTGTATATTGTAATCTGCTCTGAGTCCCTCTGGGGAGAGAAAGTGGAATATAAATAAAGTATAGTATTATTATTATTATTTTCTTTTAAAATGCTAATTAAGTTATGTCTTGGTTTTTAAAACCTATAAACATATTCTCCAGGCAAGTTGGAAAAACTGAAAGAAAGTAAACATAATTTGGAGTGCGTTTTAAAAGCTATTAATTTGAAATGCATGTATGGGTGTGCATGTGTGCACACAGACATCCCTGTACACAAATATATTCACGCAAGAAAATGCATGCATATGTAGTAGGAAATCTACTAGTGCTTCCCAAGTTGTTGTTGATGAGGAATTGAATGAAAAGTTTGATGGATAATACCTGCACGAATAGCTTTAAAATGTATTTCGTAGAAAATTTCATACAAAATGGGGAGTACAATTTTCCTCGAAACTTGCACAAATTTTTTAGAATGTTCAACTAAGTGTTACAAACATGTTTGCTTGATAACCAACATTCTAGATCAAATATTTAAAGAGCTTTTTAGGTGGTAATCACATTTGTTGACAAACTCAAACCCAATTCAAAGTGCTGGCTTTAGCCTACAAAGCCCCAAATGGTTCTAGCCCAATTTATGTATCTCCTCCTATAAACAACCTTGGAGATTAAGATCATTTGGGGAGGCCCTGCTCTCTGTCCCACCTTCTTTGCAGGCACAGTTGGTGGGGATGAGGGACAGGGCCTTCTCAGTGGTAGCCCCTCAGCTATCTGCTGCTACGGTTGCATTTTATTGATTTTAACTAGTGGGGATTTTGGTGTTATGCTATTGTTATTGTTACTATTGTTGTGATATTTTATTTATTTATTTATTATTTCAATTATTTATAACCCGCCCTTCTCTACCCCCGATGTAGCAACCCAGTTCCCTTTCGTGCCTGGGGGGCAGGGGGCAGCACCGGGGGTCCCACTTGCATTAGGGCCAGCTGCAGTTGATGAGGATATGGAGGAAGGGGCTGATGAGTTAGCTGGGCCTTCCTCTCCCACAGAGAGCTTGGCCTGGGATGATGAATGGCCTGACGGCTATGCTAGCTGGGAAGTTCAGGCTGACCCTGAGAGTGATGATTCTGATCATTATGAGCAACCAGGTGGTTACGGGTCGCAGGAAAGGAGCAGGAAACAGTGGAGGATGAGCCCATGGAAGCTGAAAGGGAGTTCAGCTCTCATGAAGATAGCGACCCAGGTGCTGGGAAGCAAGGACGGAGCTTTGATAGGAGATGGAGCATTGAGTCCAGCAGGAGGGATTGGCACCGTAGCCTAGAGCGCCAGAGAAGCGCTAGATCCCGTAGCACAGATTGGCGCAGAAGCCTAGAGCATCAGGGGCCTCGCCAAGGGGATTAAGTATAGGATCTGTGGGAACGGATCCTCAGTAGCTCGGCCACTTCTATTCTAAGAGGAGTGAAGCGAGCGGAGTTCCAGGGAGCCAAGTTGCCAGCTCGAGCCTTGCCAAGTAGTTTCTTGGAGTTGTTCATGAACTTTGCCTTGTTCTTTGCCACAGACCAAGTCCTTGATCCGCATAGTTTTGCGGAGCCTTTGCCACGTTTGCCTTTGGATTTTATCTACGGACTCTTTACCTATTTGGATTGAACTTTTTGATACTTTTTATGGACAATTTACCTTTTCACCTGTTTCTTATTATTCAATAAATAGTTAGCTGATTACCGTCTCTGTGTGTGTGATTAAGGGGTTGGGCCAAGACCCTGCATCGTGACACCCGAGAAGTGTTTAGACCAGGGGTGGGCAATTACCGGCCCTCCAGGTGTTTTGGACTTCAACTCCCAGAAATCCTAGCCAGTTTACCAGCTGTTAGGATTTCTGGGAGTTGAAGTCCAAAACACCTGGAGGGACGGTAATTACCCACCCCTGGTTTAGACACTTATTGTATTTTGTGTGTTGCACCTTGAGTGCTTTTGTGAGCTGCCCCGAGTCCCTTTGGGGAGATGATGGTGGAGTACAAATGAATTATTATTATTATTATTATTATGGAACTTCCTTCCCAATGAAATCAGGCCAACTCCCTCCCTCCTGACCTTTAGAACGAAATTGAAGACATGGGTATGGGACCAAGCCTTTGGGTAGAAATACAATGCAATAAGAGAAGAGGGAATATGTCCAATCATGACAGGAATGGTCTTGACTACGATTATCGTTTGTGTGGTTTTAATAATTGCTTTTAATGTTTATATGTTTTTTAATTTTATGTTTTTAATGTATATGTTTTTTATTATTTGTTGTTTAGTAAGGCATGATTGATAAGGTTAAAGCAATTGTATTCCCTGTAGCAACCTATGGATGTGAAGATGAACCATAAAGAAGGCTGAGCGAAGGAAGATAGATGTTTTTGAACTGTGGTTTTGGAAGAAAATCCCGAGAGTGCCTTGGAATTCAGTCCAGGAATCAATGCCCAGCTGCTCACTGGAGGAAAGGATATTCGAGGCAAAGATGAAGTCCTTTGGCCACATAATGAGAAGACAGGAAAGCTTGGAGACAATAATGATGCTGGGGAAAATGGAAGGAAAAAGGAAGAGGGGCCGACCAAGGGCAAGATGGAGGGATGGTAATCTTGAAGTGACTGGCTTAACCTTGAAGGAGCTGGGAGTGGCCATGGCTGACTGGGAGCTCTTGCGTGGGCTGGTCCATGAGATCATGAAGAGTAGGAAGTGACTGAATGAACAAACAACAATAAGGCATCAAATTGTTGGCTATTGGACACCATAAATTGGGGACCATAAAAGTGGGGAAGGACTTTTGCACAGACTTGTCTGAAATAGGCTGATGGAGAAGGGAGAAGCAGAAGTGGTGGAAACAAAAGGCTCCTGTCATGAGGATGGAACAACACCACCCCCTTGTGACGTGATGGTGCAATGACGCAGGGACATAACAACAATGGAGCATTCACACCCGATGACGCCCACCTGTATGACGCAGCCAGGAAAGAAGAAGTCCTTCTAAAACTGCACTGTATTTGTCTATGTGTAATTGTATGTCTTCTGACAGGGACTGTCTGTTGTATATGTATTGTAATCCGCACTGAGTCCCCTTCGGGGTGAGAAGAGCGGAATAGAAATAAACAGTATTATTATTATTATTTATTGTAAGGCTGCTCTCAGTCCCTTTCAGGGTGAGAAGGGTGGGGTACAGATGTGACAAATGGCATAGTGGGTTAAACCGCTGAGCTGCTAAACTTATTTATTTATTTACTTACTTTATTTATATTCTACTCTTCTCACCCTGAAGGGGACTTAGAGCGGATTACAGGTACACATACTTAGCAGACAATCCCTGCCGTTTCCACATACACAACATATAGACGAACAGAGGCAAACCCTGACCACCAGGGGGAGCTGATGCACTCCTCATCTCTCAGCATTCCCAGCATCCCTTGTTGTTCCTTCTGCATTCCTCAGCGTTCCTGGAGTTCTTTAATGGCCTCATAATTCAGTCAAAATTTGCCTCCCCACTTAATGTGGTACCTTTATCTCCTACTTGGCAGATGCAACTGTCTTTCGGGCTGCAAAGGTCGACAGCAGACTACACTTAAAGGTCGAGTACCCACCTCGACCCGGGCAAGCCTCGAACTCATGACCTACTGGTCAGAGAGATCTTATGCAGCTGACACTTAGCCAGTTGCACCACATTCCCAGTGCTTGTTGACCGAAAGGTCGCAGGTTCAAATCCGGGAAGCAGCGTGAGCTCCCATTGTTAGCCCCAGCTTCTGCCAACTTAGCAGTTGAAAAACATGCAAATGTGAGTAGATCAATAGGTACCGCTATGGCGGGAAGGTAACAGCGCTCCATGCAGTCATGCTAGCCATATGAACTTGGAGGTGTCTATGGGCAACACCGGCTCTTTGGTTTAGAAATGGAGATGAGCACCAACTCCCAGAGTTGGACACGATTGGACTTAATGTTAGGGGGAAATCTTTACCTACAGAAGTTTAAAGACTGATCCATCATCACAGACCAAGACTTTCAATTATAGAAACAATAGTTGGCACTGAATATTGGACAAATCCCAATGCAAAGTTTCTACGCAGCCAAAATGAAGAAGAACAAACAATCCATATTTATGAATCTGGGTATAACAACATATCTATAACAACTACAACTCCGTTTCCTTAAATTATATTTTAAAAATAACCATGGTATTTAGAAATCAAGCGCCTTTAGTACTATATCTCTATCTATCTATCATCTAACTCTGTGTGTGTGTTTATATATTACAAAACATTTCAAATGGCTTGGCATTCTCAATGTGCTTTCCTCTCAATGTGGTTGAAAAGTCTGACAATGAACAAATAATTCATGTCAGACCAAAAATGTGTCTGTGTGTGTTTCGATCAGTTTCGTGCAGCTTTCCTCCTGCAGGGCTCCACCAAGGCGAAAAGCGCGGACCTCGTATCCATACCATCCATCCATCACCTTTCCTAAGTCTTTCAATTAATGACACTGCAATCAGATCAATAGCATGTAATAAGAACAGAGCTTTGCATTTCTGTACCTATTAATTCGCTGAGTAGCTCCAATGGTAAAACGTGACCAGAAAAAGGATAACGGCAAATATCAGCCCTTTAATCATTTGGGCAGCCGGGGAGAGATTTGATCCAAGGGTGGGGAGAGCGTTCTGTAACAGAAATAGCTCCTCCTCACACTCTCAAACTCAGCTCTAACCCAATCTTCCATGTTAAAGGAGGAGGAAAACCAACCGCACCCATTGCCTTACACATGCTGGGATTTGGCCAAAGAAGAGCAGATAGCGGAGGTCTCAGAGATATCGCTCCAGAGAAGGATTGCCCCACAGGAATATTGCTCCTCCTCCCTCTGCCAAATTGAATTCTCCTTCAGTTCTTAATTTTTAGCATTGTCATAACTTAAAACTCAGTTGAGCATTTAGAAATACAGTGTTCCCTCACTTATTGCTGGGGTTAGGACCTCCCGCAATAAGTGAAAAACCGCGATATAGGGATGCTCTATTTATTTAAATATTTATACATTATTTTAGTAGTTAGACACCATTTTAAGTCTTTATAAACTTAAAATAAAGGGAAGAGAAGGAAGGAAACGCCCTTCAAGGCTGGAGGGAGGGAGGACCTTGGAGAGTGGCGGCGGCAAAACCCCACAAAACACCAAAAATACCATGATATATACTTTAAATTAATATTTTTTGAAATCCGCAAAACAGTGAGTCTGCAATATGTGAACCGTGAAGTAGCAAGGGAACACTGTATAGCATTGCCCCACATATCCAAAAGACACATTCTTGGCCAGACAGTGGTTATGTAAACCATGAATAGGATTGAACATCATCAAATTGCTTCACTTTAGCATATAATTGTCTTGGAGGACCTAGAGATTCCCAGAGGTATCATATTTAGGACTTTACTAGATCCTTCAACACAACTCTATGCCTACTTCTGGGGGAAGTCTACCATATAATCATCTGGAGGATCTAGAAAATTCGTAGAGAGATAATTGACAACTTTTGCATAGGAAAAAGGGAGACCTCACTCACAAGCATAGAGATTCCAGCATTGGCAAGTCCTTATTTTAGTTTCTCCAGGATACAGGATCTTTGCATCTTCAGGCCTGGTATCTGCAGTTAGCTACTTACACTGGATAAAATATGTCCTCTCTCAGAATTTCCTAGGTCCTCCAGATAATTCTATACAGCATACTTCTACTAGAAGTTACCATAGAATCACTCTGGCACATTTCTAGAGAGGATACCTCTCTAGGATTTTCCTTGGTCCTCCAGCATGACTTTATCGCAACATCTGGCAGATGTTCAATTCATTAGGGTTTGCTATAATTAATCATGTTATCCTGTTTCCACAATATGTTCTAGAATGTATATCTTGTAGAAATGAGGATTGTGCTGTATAGAAATAAATTAAGAGTAGTGGGGTCAATTATCTGGACTTCTATGCCGTGCTAATAAAGCACTTTTAACAGGAAATATCAGAGGTTTCCTAGGACCTGATGCACACACTGTTTCTGCAGTAACTAGAGCAGGCTTAATCTTATAGCCCAGTGGTTCTCAACCTCTGGGTCCCCAGATGCTTTGGCCTTCGACTCCCAGAAATCTTAATAGCTGGTAAACTAGCTGGGATATCTGGGAGTTATAGGCCAAAACACCCGGGGACCCACAGGTTGAGAACCAGTGTTATAGCCATTTCCATTCACCTCTAAACCAACGAAGATCCGCATAGTTAAAGCAATGATATTCCCCATAGTAACCTATGGATGTGAGAGCTGGACCATAAGGAAGGGTGAGAGAAGGAAGGTAGACGCTTTTGAACTGTGGCGATGGAGGAAAATTCTAAGAGTGCCTTGGACCATGAGAAGATCCAAACAGTCCATACTTCAGTAAATAAAGATTTTGGAAACGGGATCCCCTAGAGGTGGATGAAGAAGATTTGGAATCCCCTAAAGAGAACGGCTAGCAAGGATTTCAAGGAAAAAGAAACAAATAGACTCAGCCACTTAACCGACAAGCAATAGTTAATGGACATGGACACTCTAATCATTTAACTGAAGGATTTTTAAAAACCAAAGAGAAAAAGACAACATTCAAGAGTTATATGAAGACCCGATATTGATATATAGCCAAAGAAGATGAACTGAGAGAAAGAAGTGACAATTTTAGAGAACAAAGAGAACTGTACTAGACAAATAAGAATAAAACCAGTGAATAAGGAAGATGTAAGGCAACAAGATACCCCCTTTCTATCTTTTCTCACTACCCCTACCTAGTATTTACCTTCCAGGATTCCCGATCAAACCACTACCCCCAACATCTTCTATTCTTACCCCTTTTCTAACCCTTTTCCCTCCCTTTACCCTCAATCTTTCCAAAACCTTTTTCTTTCTTTTATTCATATGTAACTAAAACTTTCAATTAAAATTATTATTTTTAAAAAAGAAAATAAAGCCCGACTGCTCATTGGAGGGAAGGATATTAGAGGCAAAGATGAAGTACTTTGGCCACATCATGAGAAGACAGGAAAGCTTAGAGAAGATAATGATGCTGGGGGGAATGGAAGGAAAAAGGAAGAGGGGCCGACCAAGGGCAAGATGGAGGGATGATATCCTTGAAGTGACTGGCTTAATCTTGAAGAAGCTGTAGGTGGTGATGGCCGCTAGGGAGCTCTGGCGTGGGCTGGTCCATGAGGTCACCAAGAGTTGGAAGCAACTGAAAGAATCAACAACAACAATAACAACTAAGCCAATGGGTGAGCCTGTGGATGGAGGAAGCCACATGCACATTTCCTGGATGCTCCACAGCACCACCTTGTTAATGGCAGAAAGTAGTACTACACCTTTCCTGTCTAGTCTTATCAGCTGATCCAGCAGATCAACAAGGGTGGGAGTTCTATTGGCTTTAATGTAGATCAGGCTTGATTTCTAAATCTGTACACATTGTTACACCTCAGCCAGGTTCCCGTAATAAGCCAGACCGACGCCATGTTACTGCCAAGGACTCCGAGAGGCTTGTAAACAGGCCTTTGCAGCAAACTCTAGTTGAACCCCAGATAACCAAAGCGAGGTGCATCCCTGCCGTTTCTCAGGCCGATAGAGACACCTGGTACCATAAGACCGCAGATCTTCCCCTGGACACAGCTGGGCCCGCTAACAAGTTTGCATTCCAAAGAGATAGAGATACGGTGGGAAGAGAAAGTGATTTCCCTGTTCCCGTGAGAGAGTTGAGGCAAAGTAAGCGCCTTCAAGAGCAATGCAGTCCAGAACCTATAACAGTTTGGCCCGGACTCCCTTCGGGATCTCGTGCCAACGTTTCAGCTACTTTACCAAGTTACGTGGATCTTCACCGGGGCCAAAGGAGCCTTCTTGCTTAGAGACTTTAAGCCGGGTCAAGTCAGGGGTCCAGGACTCAGTGGATTTGACCAATTGTGGCATCTTGGACATTGCTTCTTTTTGGAGAACGTTTAAGACTATTCTTTGCTATTATTGGACTTTGAAAGCATTTTTGACAATTCTATCTTTGCCTTTTTCTTATTTACTTATTCTAAATAAAGCATTTAACAGCAGCCGTTGTGTGTTGGTTTACTAAGGGTCCGGACTAAGTCTAAGACGTAACACACATACAGCACCTGAGAAGCTATTGTATTTTACTGATATTGGAACCTAACGAAAGACACAAATCCTGTCTTCTGTCTCTGGCCCCTGAAAAGGATGAGTGAATCAGGGTTCTTTCTGAGGCTACTTGCTGCTTCTTTTTCCTTCCCTTATTGACCTGTTGTGAGATCCCAGTCAACAAAGCATCACATCCTGAAAAGATGCCATGTAACCAATGAGAACTTGTTGCATGAGGATGGCACAAAACAAACAAATTAAATTGATCAAGCAAGGAAGGGCAATATAACTCAGTAGATAGACTCCCCAACTCCCCACCTCCATTCAATGTGAACATATTGCTGACAAGTCATTTCAAGAAGAAAGCGTTTTCGGACACTGCTGAAAAACGGAAGGTGCCATTGAGTCCAGCCTTCTTTAAATAGGGAGACAGGCCCTGAGCCATGACAACAAGCACCACAAAGTATTGTCTGTCCCACACAGACACCTGTTCTCATCTGAGTTCCCTGAAAAACCCGATGTGATCTGTTTAACTATCTGGGGCAGAGAAACCACTGGGGAATCACAATCTGCGGTTTATTTTGGCTACAGTGCTCTTCCTTTGCCCCACTTTTAATCCTTCACTGAAGACTTCAAGGTACTTCTAAAGTAGATAATGTGTTTCATTATCTGGCCGCTCAACAGTTTAATCTGCTCAACGCATCGCCCTTTTCTTCCCCAAATTACCATCTGCTCCACCTTGCATTTGTTTCCCTGCCAGACTTTCTCTCTTTCTCTCTCTCTCTCAGCTTTCGCTCGGACCCTTCTGGCGCATTCAGCGCTTTCACATTTCTCCTCTGGCCTTATGTCTAGCTGCTTATGTTTGGTGCCAGACAATAGAGGTGATATGGCCCATTATTCATGAGGAGCTTCATGTGTAACGTGAGAAACTTCTCATCTCCTGACCCCTGTTAGCATAAGAATTGCTGATAAAATTCAGAATTCAAAAGAAAGAGAAAAAAGAGTCTTCTGGGAAAAGAGGGAGAACGAGAGAGAGTTGCAGTACAGAGATGTGGCTTAAGGGAAGAATTTGAAAGGTTCGACTATTTAGGAATTTGCATTCCCTTCAATTAATTTTTTTGGATACTGTAAGAGTTTAAAGTGGTCCTTGTACAAAACAGAACCAACATGGTACAGTGGTTTGAGCATTGGACTATGTCTATGGAGACCATGTTTCAAGTTCCCCATTGAGTGGCTTTTGGGGAAAGTCATGCGCTCTCAACCTCAGAGGAAGGCAAAACCCATCCGAACAAATTTTGCCAAGGAAACCCCATACAGGAAGAGTGAGCATCACTCAATGGGAAGCCACACCCTTTCTCATTAAGGTGGACCTCCTTTTACTCATTCATTGGCACGCCTCCCTGAAGCAACGTCAGCAAGGAGGGACGCCAAAGATATTCCTGGGTCTACTTAAGAAGAACCATATTGGATCAGACCAAAGACAGATCCACTCCACTACTGCAAATGTGGACATGCTTCATTGATGGATCTCCTTGTGGAGTAATATCAAGCCATTAGATCCGCCCCTCCCTCCTGTTCTTTAGGAAAAGAGTAAAAACCTGCCTCTTCGAGCAAGCTTTTGGAACCTCATTGTAACCAGTAGGCATGGTTAGGTTTGTTCAGAATCTTTTTAATTCGGAATAAATTCAGATCAAATTCCTTTTTGAAGTGATTTTGAAGCAATTTGGGAACCTGGAAATATCCTTGCCATCTCGAAGCTTTTTCCGCCATTTCTCATAAGTGAGTCCAATAATCAAATAATTATTCAACTTTTCAAACCAGTGTGGATGGATTCCCTTTGTTTCCTTTCCCCCCACGTCAGTCCTGTGGTGAGAGCTGTGTTTAACCCAGTTTGGATGCGGCTCTAGCCCTGCGTAAGTCGTGGGGCGAGAGCCGCATCCAAACTGGCTGCGGATTTGCTTCCCTCCCGTGTCAGTCCTGTGGGGAGAGCCATGTTTAACCCAGTGTGGATGCAGCTCAGGCCCGGATTACCCCCATAAGGCCATCCTAGGCCATGGCCTAGGGCGGCACTTTGGGGGGGGGCAGAAGGTCCGGACCCCCCCCCCCAAGTAAAAAATAATAATAAAAAGGGTGCATGCGCGCGGCAGTGTAAGCGCCAGCCACGCCCCCCCTCCTTTGCTCTGCTCCCCTTGGCTCTGCCCTCGCCCTCGGCTCTGCCCCACCCCCGGCTCCACCCCCGCCTCCTCGCCGGCGCGAGGAGGAGGAAGGAAAGCCCCATCCCCGGAGCCAATGCGGGGCCTCCCTGCAGCTCCTCCCTCCCTCCTAAAGCTGCAATTTCGGCCGCTTCTCAGGTTGGTATAGTGGCATTAGGAGGGAGGAGACGCTTTTCCTCCTCCTCCTCCTCGCGCTGGCGGGGAGGTGGGGGCGGAGCCGGGGGCGGGGTGGAGCTGGGGGCGGGGTGGAGGCGGGGCGGAGATGGGGGCGGGGGCAGAGCCTTTGGCCTAGGGTGCCAAAAGGACCTGATCCGGGCCTGATGCAGCTGTTTAACCCATTTTGGATGCGGCTTTCCTTCCCTCCCCGTCAGTCGTCGAGCGAGAGCCTTGTTTAACCCAATTTGGATGCAGTTTTCTTCTCTTTGCTTCCCTCCCCCCTTCTGGAATAAAACAACTACTTTCAAAGTAAAGACCACCCAATGAAACAGGAAATAACACTTTGAAACTATTAATGAAGCATTTCTGAAATTTCTGAAATTTTGGGGATTTCGAAACATTTTTGTGCAAAATTTCGGAAATCATATGATAATCGAATCGCCAGAGCCCCCCTACATCTGAAACGAGTTTTGAATCTTTTTTTTTATCAAACAGGCCTAATAACTAGTACATTCAGTATTGTGAACTAATATGGAATGGGTTAATGATGCAAATGGACATGGATTTAAACCTAGAAGTCATTGATTTTTATAGTTTTACATTGTTTTTATATGAATTTTATTATGTGATTTAACCTGTTTTAAACAATGTATTTATGTGTGTTCAGCATCTAATTGTTGCCGTTCTGTACGCCGTCCTGAGTTGCCTTTGGGCTGAAAGGGGCAGAATAAAAGTGTGGTCAATAAATAAATAAATAAATAAATAAATCCTGACCTGTAGTCCTAGACAGCCCTTGTTTTTGATGTTGTGGGCCTTCAAGTCAGACCAGGATTACCCATAAGGCCCACTTAGGCCATGGCCTAGGGGTGCAAGCCGAGGGGGGGGGGGGGTGCAGATCACGGACCAAAAAATAAAATAAAATGTTGAAACAAATAAAAGCGCAATGCGCATGGAGATGAGGAAGGAAGGATACCGGAGGTCCTCCTTTTCAGCGCACCCCTGCCCCTTCCTGAATACCAGCTCCTGCCTCTGCTATTGTTGCGCAAACGGTGTATGCACAGGGGCTCTCGACACTGGCGTCGATGTCATCAGGAGGAACAATTAACTCCCTCAATGCCGACAGCATCCACTTGCTGGCTCCTTCAGTGCAAGTACAGGAAACTCCATTGCGCAGTCTGCGCATGCCCTAACACCATGAAAGCTGGTATTCCTCCTCCAACACAAGAAGGAGACTCCTCCTTACTGGAGAGAGAAGCGCAAACCCTAGTACAGGAGAGAAGCCCAACGCGACAAGCCCCGGTATCGGGGAGAAGCGCGGCATTGGTACAACTGCTGACTACAACGCATGCGCAATCCCCGATACTGAGTAGGAGCCAAGTGCCTCAAGCCCCAACATCGGGGAGGAGGCTCCTCCCCCCCATGCCTGCATCCATAGTGCCTGCCGAGAGGGAAACTCTTGTGGCGGACCTAGTGGGGCCACACCGGGAGAACTGGATGTGGGGCCCTAAGGGGGACGAGCGGATTAAAGGATGGGGGGTGGTGGTAGAGGTTGGCTTAAAAGGGGCGTAATTCCAAAGTGTGGCCTAGGGTGCAAAAAGGTGTTAATCCGGGCCTGCTTCAAGTCATTTCTGATTTAGAGGAAAACCTATCACAAGAGAAACTAAGGCTTTAATCCCCACTCAGCTATGAAAAGCCATTGCAGGATCTTAGGCAAGTTACAATTTCTCGGCCTCAGTAGAAGGCAAAGACAAGTCCACAAATCATGCCAAGAAAAAAACATGATAGGCTTCCTTTGCAGTCACCATAAATTGGGAATGAATTGAAAGCATGCCGCAACAGAGAAACAACAACTACAAAAGGCTATGAAGATCAGCAATGCCGTTGCCTGTTACATCATTTCTTGCATATTTTAGTGTGCCAATCCAACCCAGTTGCCCATCTCATCTTATATCTTCTTATTTCCCTCAGCTTTTCCAAGCATGCACTGAATTTGGCTTGATTCCACTTTTGTTCTCGGGTTCTTTGTTTACTCTGTCGATTCGTGTGCCCACCGTTGTGTTAAATTTGTTTATTTTCATCATTTTTCTTAAATTGGCCGATAGTATCTAACCGAAAGGCAGAAAATGTGAAAATATTTAAAGTAGATAAATAACTAAAGATAAAATAAGACACAGGGCGCTCAGACTAGGCCAGATTTCCGCATCTACTGCCACCCACCTCCTTTCTCCTTTGCTGCCCATTACATTCGCCATTTGAGAGAACGATATGAGTTTATCAAATTGATTTAGGGGAGGCCTCCAAATGTTCTTTTTTTTGTCGTTCCTATGGAAACCACTCCCTGGATGCCCTCGGCACACACTCAGTATTCCTGTCTTATACACACTGTTTGCTTCTCACATATGAGATGCAAACACACACACAAACTTGCACTTGAAACCTCACTAAATATACATTCTGGAATGTTTCCATTTTGCGCCCAGAGACAGCATATTTGATTAATCATTAATAATAATAGGATAGAAAGCTGCCAAATGGGGTCTTCAAGAAAAGGCAAACGCTATTTTTTCTGTGACCTGGAATAGCTTGAACCAAAATCACAGTCATCAACCTCAGAAACTATGTCTGACAGCAAATTCCAATTGCCTTTCAAAGACCAAGGTTATACATATCTGACTTAGCTTAGCTCTCCAACCAGCATTGATGGCTCGAGCCCTTCCATCTCAGTGGGATCATGAATTCACTCTGCGTTCGTCCACACCTCAAAAGAGCTATCCATAGTTCTCACCTTGCCATACGGGTTATCCAAACTGCTGAACTCTACTCCAAAAATAGGCTTAGCAACTTGGATAGATCTCTTGAACTTGGGCCAAAGCTTCCTATAGGTCAGGGGTAGGGAACCTATGGCTCGGGAGCCAGATGTGGCTCTTTCCATGATTGCATCTGGCTCTCCAGAGCAGCCAGAGCCTTGGTTTCCCAGCATACAGCGGAAAACCTTTCATTCTCTCCTTCCTTTTCCCTCCCTCTCTCCCCTCCCTTCTTTCTTCCATTCTCCCTCTTCCTTCCGCTTCCTTCCTTTCTTTCTCCCCTTTCCCTTTCCTTCTCTTTCTCTCCTTCCTTTTCCCTCCCTCCCTCCCCTTCCTTCTTTCTTCCATTCTCCCTCTTCCTTCTGTTTCCTTCCTTCCTTCTCCCCTTCACCCTTTCCTTCTCTTTCTCTCCTTCCTTTTCCCTCCCTCTCTCCCCTTCCTTCCTTCTTCCATTCCCCCTCTTCCTTCCTCTTGCTTCCTTTCTTTCTCCCCTTCACCCTTTCCTTCTCCTTCTCTCCCTCCTTTTCCCTCCCTCTCTCCCCTTAATTCTTTCCTCCATCCTCCCTCCCTCTTCCTTCCTCTTCTATTCTTTTCCCCAAGTCTTCCTTTCCTTCTCCTTCCTTTCTTTTCATTTCCCTCTCTCCCTCCCCTTCATTCTTTTCTTCTTTTCCCTTCATGATTTTACTTTTTCCTCACTCCCTTTCCTTTCCCCACCCTTTCCTTTCCTACCTTCCCATTTCCTTCTTTCTTTTCCCATCCTTGTCTCTCTCCTGCTTTTCTTTTCTTCTTTTTCCATAATTCGTTCTTCTTTTCTTTCTTTCTCCCCCCCTCCCTCCTTTATTTCCTCTGTCTTTCTTTCTTTCCCCCTTCCTTCTGTCTTCTCTTCCTTCCCAGAGTCCTGAGCATGCCTTTTGCAGAGCCAGGTCTGAAGTGTCCCGTCATTCTGCTGGGGGAATCCTTTTCTCATTGTATGTATGTATGTATATACTCACATTTAGTTGAATTCAGTCTTAAAATATATTTTATATATTATATGGCTCTCACTGAAATAAGTTTCCAAATATTTTGCTTTCATGGCTCTCTGAGTCAAAAAGGTTCCCAACCCCTGCTATAGGTTCATTGGTCCACTGACATTGAAGGGTTAGAGGGTTAGATACTAGAAAAGTAGATATTTTTCTATCTAAACCTAAACCTTGTCTAATCTAAGAAGCTAAACAGTGATGCCTTTGAATAGTATTTGGATGGGCAACAGTCAACAAAGATCAAGTACTGTAGGCATGGAGGCTATGTTCTTGGCCTGATTACCTGAAACCACAGATATGACCAAATGTGCAGATATGACCAAATACCATTAAATTATCTGACTTTCAATCCCAGCACACCAAAGAGTAATACTGGGGGATCTAGAAATTCCCAGAGGCATCCTCTCTTCGAATTTGCTAGGTCCCCCAAAGCAACTCAGTCATAATGTTAAAGGGAAGCATACCATATCATCACCTGGAGGAATTAGCAAATTCCTAGGAGAACATCTAAGTGAAACTGATGAAATGAGTTCCATAGTTCTGGAGGTAATATTATATTCCAGAGGAAAGAACTGGCAAAGGTACCTCTGAGTATATCTTGCCTAAGAAAAGCCATAAGTCAACAAGAAGGCAAACATAAACAAGACTAAAGAACTCATGTCAGCTTGAGGACGACACTAGATATCAGATATGTTCTTGGGGGCCTTGTTCCATGAATGGATGGAGTCAAAAGTAGAGAGGTAAGACCCAAAATGCCAGCATATTTCAGCGCAATGCCATTGTTGTTGTGTGCTTTCAAGTTGTTTCTCATTAATGTCAACCTTGAGAGGAACTTGCCATGGGATTTTCTTGGTAAGATTTGTTCATTGTCTTCCTGGGAGGCTGAGAGATTGTAACCATTGTTAGTCACCCAGCCAATTTCAAGAATTGAGAAAGGATTCAAACCCAGGCCTCATAGAGTCCAGTACACAAACCACTACAGAGTTCCTTCAAAGTGTTAGTCTTGACTTTCAAGGCCTTACATGGTTTGGGGCCAGTGTACTTGAGGGAGCGGCTTACCCCATATATGCCCAGAAGATCACTGCACTCAGAGGCTGTAATCTTCTTGAAGTCCCAGGTGTGAAGTCCTACAGGCTGGCCAGTACCCAACAGAGAGCGTTCTCGGTGGCTGCACCGACCTTGTGGAACTCTTTGCCGGCCGAGACGCAGGCCCTGCAGGACCTGATGGCCTTTCACAGGGCTTGCAAGACTTGGCTATTTCGGCAAGCATTTGGCGACTGACTAGCACCTGAACATCAAACCTCGCCACCTAACCATGCCGCCTCTGTCTGTAGATTGGTCGTATTCCGATCTATGTGATGTTTTATGACATATGTGATTGTTTTTAGGAATGTTTTTATGATGTTTTTAGGCTGTTTGTGTAATTTTATTGTGTTGGAAACTGCCCCGAGCCCTTGGGGAGGGGCGGTCTAGTAAATCTGAATAATAAATAAATAAATAAATATATCCCTATGCCGCTGAATTGGGAAAAATATAATACCCATAATACATGGTGCTATATGGATCCCCTGGTGGCACAGAAGGTTAAACCACTGAGCTGCAGAACTTGCTTACTGAAAGGTCACCGGTTTGAATGTGAGGAGCAGAGTGAGCTCCCACTGTTAGCCCCAGCTTCTGCCAACCTAGCAGTTTGAAAACATGCAAAATGTGAGTAGATCAATAAGTACCGCTCTGGTGAGAAGGTAACAGTTCTCCATGCAGTCATGCTGGCCACTTGATCTTGGAGGTGTCTATGGACAAAGCTGGCTCTTCAGCTTAGAAATGAAGATGAGCACCAACCCCAGAGCCAGACACGACTAGATTTAATGTCAGGGGAAAACCTTTACCTACCTGGTGCTGTAGTTCTATAGCACAGATTAATGAAAAACGAACCTCATTGAAATCAGGTTCAACTGGATTTGGGATTAATTGGAAGCTGGAACAGACACCAGGAAAAGGGAGTCCTGTCCGAACGTTGCATGAAGACTTACAATCGCATGTCGTTAAAACCTTTTGAATGCAAACGCGGTTGTGGATGCAAATGTTAAATTCCTTATTGCGGCAAACCCTTTCTTTGATTTCGCATAAGTTGTCACTTAATCAAACCCCAGATTTGTCGCACTTTTAATCTTTTCATGTCAGCCCGTACCTCCATCCTCTTAAATTATTTCGGTGGCTTTTTAGCAGAAACCCCTTGAGTGTTGCAGTAGATGCTATAAGCCGCTGGAGAAGAAAAAAAGGTCAGGATGTTTCAAGCAGAAAGCTTCATTTCCAAGGTTTGACACCTTCATTTCTTGGGAACGTTTGAGAAGCACACACAAGGCCATGAATTAAATATGCATGCCTCATCTATCTGGATAATTTGAACACATTTCCAGTGAATAAATCTACTTACTGCTCCCTTGATCTGTACAGTCGATCTGCTATGGGGCATATTGTACATAAAGAAAACTTCAAATGCTTTCCCTCATTCCCTCAAGATGTGAACCTCAGCTTTCAAAAGCTGAAAGACACAAATCAGGTTTCAAGTAATCACTATGCATTTCTGAGATATTGCTCTTCAACATCGTATGCGTTCAGAGCGGAAAGTGGCTGAAATGAGACAAAAAGTATCTCCCCACATCCCATCCCCAGAAAAGCACTAAAGGCCAGGAAAGGATGTTGTCATCCACATCATACATACGGTACATCTCACTGTAATCTTCAGTCAAAAGTGTTGCGGGGTTTGGAAACTTATGAAGCCCATGCAGTCAAAATCACAGTAAAACAAATGCAAGGCTAAAATAGCAAAAATAGTAACTTCTATATCAGTGGGGCAATTAATTTGCTCTTAGGATGCATCTCCACTATAGCGTTAATGCAGTTTGGTACCACTTGGACTGCCATGGCTTGTTGCTATGGAATCATTGGAGTTGTAGTTTTACACAGTCTTTAGCCTTCTTTGCCAAAGAAGGCTATGTCAGTGCCTCATTGAACATCCCATTCCATCCCAGGATTCCATAGCAGGGAGTCATGGTATTTCAAGGGGTGTCAAACTGCAGTAATGCTACGGTGTCGCTCGCTGCACCCTGAGTTTGACTCCAAGGTTTGGAGGAGCTATCAGAAGTGCTGTTCTGGAAATGGGCTTCAGTACTTTGTAGAGGTAATGCTTAAGATCCTGCAAGGTTTGTTGTTGTTTATTCGTTTAGTTGCTTCTGTTTTTAGTTGCTTCTGACTTCTGACTTTTCATGACCTCCTGGACCAGCCATGCCTTTTCTAAACCCAGCTTGTACATCTGGCAACTCTCACTCCCTGTCGGCCATGGCCACCCTCAGCTCCTTCAAGGTCAAGCCAGTCACTTCAAGGATATTATTTATTTATTTCCACCATTTCTACCCCGCTTCTTCTCAACCCCCTAGGGGGGACTCAGAGTGGCCTAACAACGGCAACAATTCGATGCCAAAAACACAGTATACATATAATAGAAAACCAAAAACAGTCAAAATTAAAGTACATTAAAATACAGTTAGCATTAAAATGCATTAAAATACAATTAGCATTAAAATACATCATATACATTCACTTAAGTTAAAAACAGTATTCCGTCCATAATCGAAGCATTGGGTCATGTCCACCAGTTTGCCATTTCAATCCAATCTAAAGTGCTGTATCGTGCTAATGTGCAAACGCCTGGTCCCATAACCAGGATTTCACTTTTCTCCTGAATGCCAGGAGGGATGGGGTTGATCGTATATCAATTGGGAGTGCATTCCACAGACGGGGAGCCACCACCGAGAAGGCCCTCTCTCGTCCCCACCAACCGCATTTGAGAAGTAGGCGGGAGCAAGAGCAGGGCCTCCCCGGATGATCTTAAATTACGAGGTGGGACGTAGCAGTTGATGCATTCGGACAAGTAAGCTGGGCCAGAACCGTATAGAGCTTTAAAGGTCAAAACCAGCACTTTGAATTGAGCTCGGAATTGGACAGGCAGACAGTGGAGCTGACACAACAGTTCCCTGTATGTAGCTCCCGTTAGTAGTTTGGCTGCCGCCCACTGGACTAATTGCAGTTTCCGAACTGTCTTCAAAGTCAGCCCCACGTAGAGTGCATTGCAGTAATCTATTCAGGATGTGACCAGAGCGTGGATGACCGTAGCCAGATTAGACTTCCCAAGGTACGGGCACAGCTGGTGCATGAGTCTTAACTGTGCAAAAGCTCCCCTGGCCACCGCCGAGACCTGGGGTTCCAAGCTCAGCGATGAGTCCAGGATCACTCCCAAGCTGCGAACCTGCGTCTTCAGGGGGAAGGTGACCCCATCCAACACATGTAACCCTATGCCCTGTTCGGCCTTTTGACTGACCAGGAGGGCCTCTGTCTTGTCTGGATTAAGTTTCAATTTGCTAGCCCTCATCCAGTCCGACACAGCAGCCAAACACCGGTTCAAAGTCTGGACAGCCTCCTTGGTGACAGGTGGAAAGGAGTGACAGATCTGGACGTCATCTGAGTACAGAAAACACCTTACTCCGAAACTCCGAATGATCTCTCCCAGCGGTTTCATGTAGATGTTAAATAACATCGGGGACAGTACTGAACCCTGAGGGACTCCACAAGACAACGGTTGCGGAGCCGAACAGGTGTCACCCAATGACAACTTCTGGGTACGACCCTCCAGGAAGGATTGCTCCAATCCTTCCTGGAGGGTCGTACCCAGAAGTTGTCATTGGGTATTGACCTTCAAGGCCTTGAATGGTCTGGGGCCAGTGTACCTCAGGGACCACCTCATCCCATATTGTCCTACTAGGCCATTACATTCTGAGTTGGGTCAACTTCTCGAGGTCCCAAACTTCAAATTGTACCACCTTACTGTTACAAGAAGGAGGGCTTTTTCGATAATAGCCCCCAATTTGTGAAATGCACTGCCTGCCAAAGTTCGTACCCTCACCGATTTGTTAGCATTTCGGAAGGCGTGTAAAACGCTTCTGTTTCGGCAGGCATTTGGTATATAAGGCCGCTGTATCTTGGACTTTTTACCTCTTATTTTATGCCCACAGCTCCTGTTGAGTTGTATTTTATGCAGTTACTTTTTTTACTCTGTTTTTATCCTGTGATTTTACTGTTGTAAGTCGTCCCGAGCCAAATTGGGAGTGGCGACCAACAAGTGCAAATAAATAAATAAATAAATAAATAAATAAATAAATAAATATTACTGCAGATGCAGGCTGCAGCCAGGAAATCAGAAGACATTTCCATCTTGGGAGGAGAGCAATGACCAATTTCGATAAGATAGTGAAGAGTAGAGACATCACCCTAGTAATGAAGGTCCACATAGTTAAAGCAATGGTATTCCCTGTAGTAACCTATGGATGTGAGAGCTGGACCATAAGGAAGGCTGAAGGAAGAGAGACGCTTTTGAAACCAGTCCATCCTCCAGGAAATAAAGCCCGACTGCTCATGGAGGGAAGGATATTAGAGGCAAAGCTTAGAGAAGAGAATGATGTTGGGGAAAAGGGAAGGAAAAAGAAAGAGGGGTCGACCAAGGGCAAGATGGATGGATATTATCCTTGAAGTAACTGGCTTGACCTTGAAGGAGCTGGGGGTGGCGTAGGCTGGTCCATGAAGTCACAAAGAATCAGAAGCGACTGAATGAATAAACAACAACACCACTTTGGAGAGCTACTTTAAAGTGCAGTAGCATCTCATCTCTTTCACTCACAACATCTTTGGCAGCCAACTGGGCCCTGAGGAGTTGTACAAAATGCACTAGTATTGGCATTTGCACAAGAGTCAGTGTGGTATAATGGTGTGAGTGTTGAACTTCAACTCTGGAGACCAGGGTTGGCCATGGCAACTCACCTTGGGTGATTCACACTTTCTCAGCCTTAGAGGACAGAAAAGGTGATACCCTTCTAAACGAACCTTTCTAAGAAATCTCTGTGATTGATTCATCTTGAGGTATCTTAAAGGTACACAACTCAATGGCAATCCTACAGAATCCAGACCACAAAATCCTGGAATTGCAGTTCTGTCAAGTATTTGAAATTCTCTCCCAAAGAATTCTGGGGCCTCACCAAGTCACTAATCCTGGGATTTCATTGTATGCAACCATGTCAATTAAAGTGGATAAAAGAGCTGCTATTATATAATATGAACAATATCTATGTCACCCAAAGTTTCCAATGTATATGTATGAACATGACCAGAATCTATCAAGTAAGGAGGAAGAATTTGGACTTCCCTCTTTCTACTGATTTTGGGTAAATAAATATCCCCCAGTATTTGTAGAAACAAGAAAGGTTCTGCTGGCCTCAATCCAGAGTAATTTTCTCCAGAATTGTTGCTACATAGAAAGAGGGGGGGAAACCACTGTTTGCCTTCTGTGGTCCTAATCTCGGGGACATCATGATATTCATTTTTCAATGAATATTAAAAATAATAATGTGTTTAATGTCACTTCTGGTTTGATCTTGGACTTTTCTGGCTTGCTACACCATATCTTTATGTAAACCACTTTCCCAACAGGCATGGAGTCTGCATTGCTTGCTTTCGTCAAACTCTGAATGAAAGCAAAGTTAAATTTTATAGGCTGTTTCAAAAAACCTGCGTAATTGGCAATCCCAGTGTTTAACCTACACTTCCTCTTCATTTACCAAATATTTCACTGCATCATGTCTTCCTGCCAGGAAAATGATTGTGGGTGAAATATACCTTGTGTATACCTTCATCCCATCTTGGAAGAGAGTACTGCATATTTGGTAGAAGATAGCTAGCTCTTCCCTATTTATTTATTATTTATTTATTTATTTATTTATTATTCAAATTTGTGAGTCACCACTCCCGGGTGGCTCGGGGCGACTTACAACATGAATTCAGAGTTAAACACAGAATATAAAACACCATAAAACACATAAAACACAATAAAATACAATAAAATACACAGCAAGCCGGTGGCACAGGTGTATATGACTTCATCAGCATACGCAACGCAAGGAGGCGAAGTAGCTTACAAATCTCAGCATTAATACCCAAAGGACTGCCGAAACAGGAGGGTTTTGCACGCCTTCTGGAATGCCACTAAGTCAGTAAGGGACTCCGGAAGGCAGTGCATTCCACAGGGTAGGGGCAATTATTGAGAAGGCACTCCGTCTTGTGGCCGTCAGATGGTATGTCTTAACGCCGGGCACCTCTAGGAGTTGACCCACCTCTGAACGTAGTGGCCTAGCAGGACAGTATGGGAGGAGGCGGTCCCTAAGGTACACTGGCCCCAGACCGATCAAGGCCTTAAAGGTCAATACCAGCACTTTGAAGGTGATCCGGTGTTCCACTGGTAGCCAGTGCTGCTCCCGGAAGTCAGGTGTTATGTGGCTGGTCGTCAAGACACCAGCCAACAGTCTAGCTGCCGCGTTCTGGACCAGCTTCAGTTTCCGGATCACAAACAAAGGAAGGCCAACGTAGAGAGCATTACAGTAGTCCAGTCTCAAGATGACCGTGGCTTGGACCACTGTGGCTAGGTCGTGGCGGGAGAGGTAGGGAGCCAGCTTCCTCGCCTGACGGAGATGGAAAAAAGCAACTCGACTGATGGCGGAGATTTGCATCTCCATCGTCAGTCGAGAGTCCAGAGTGACGCCAAGACTTTTAACAGTCCAGAGTGACGCCAAGACTATTGGACCATCTATGTATGAGAGTGAACATCCAGAGTGAGTTGCTTTTTATTGCACATCCTGGCATCTACTAAAACCCCCAAGAAGGCATTTGTAGGTTTCTTTTCATGTAATTCACAGTCCTAGAAGGTGGATGATAATGGCAAAGTAAGCTAGCTCAGATTCAGTCTAAGGTCATGTCTACAAAGGCCAAATAATGTGGATTCACCCATTCAGAAATAAAACCAATCCAAGGGGAAACAGAGTTTACTCTGGAACTACTAGTGCTACTGGTGTTTTGAAAGCATTGGTGGATGAATCTGGCTGGATCCAGCCCAATCTAGTGTCCATGCGTACAACAGATCCACAAGCATTCACTGGCAGATGCTTGTTGATGATGCCACTTCTGGGGAGGTCATATCAGGGCACCTAACTATTTTTGCCAGGAAAACCAATATAACAAGCAGGCCTCTTCCAGAGTAGAGTTGCCAAGGTAGTACCTAAGACACAGGGAAATGTAATGGAATTCGACTTCTATGATATCATTAACATGATCAACACCATCCCTATAACAACAACAACACCCTCCTACATGGTTTTTCAAGGCAGTTCTTTCACTCTGAGATCCTTCTCTCTTGCTTTGTAGCTATGATGAGCAGCCAGGCTTCAAAACCTGAAAGTATTCAGTGGACTTTGTGCATTATGTGCATTGGACAGTAACCTTCAAGGGCCCAAGGGCCACTGAATTCTTCGGAAGCAAATTATATTTTATTATGGTTTTGTGATGGCAAAAACATGAAGCACAGTAAAGACAATGTGCTCCTCTCTGCATCAGTTGGTAAGTAAAGGCAATATGCTTCCTCATATCCAGACTCATAAATCTGTTATTTTCTTCTACACATTCCCTTCATATAGACGTTAGGGATTATATAGCTGTGAAGTCTACGATAAGTATTTTCTCATATAAAAGAAATATTGTCATACGGACTCTCCTGGGCTGCCTGAGACAGTGTGAGGGAGACTTCTATCATACTGGTCTCCAGACAAATAAATCTGATGAAATTAAAATTTCAAGATTTATAAAATATTAAATAATTGGCATTTGCATTTTCAACAGTGCCTTTCATCACCAGGCTTCCTTCTTTGGAGTGATCGTTGGCTGCAATTGCTCTTAGAATTGAAGGCCCTGCGTAGTCACATCCAGGAAGAAATGGACCATGTGAAAAAGGTGACAGCCATGTCTTCCAGCTGTCCTGGGCCATACTTCTCCTCAAGCTTGCTAGCATGGCCCAAAGCCATGGAAGAATTGTTGCCCTAAACTTCCAGGAGGAACCATTTGGATGATAGCAAGCCACCTTCTGAGCTGCCAGACTTTATTTATTTATTTATTTATTTATTTATTTATTTATTTATTTATTCACATTTGTCTACCACCACACACACACACACACACACATCCCCCGCCCCCCAAAGGCTCGAGGTGGCTCACAATAGGTCTGATGAGTACATAATAAAACAGATATCATAAAACACAATAAAAACACCAACAAAGTTAAAACATCATTAAAAACAGCATATACAGCACAATAGGTCGCACATTAGGCATTGCGACCACAGACAATAGTACAGGATGGCGGGAAACCACAAGTTATCTAGCTCCATAGGCCTGCTGGAACAACAGAGCCTTATAGGCCCTTCTAAATGGGAGGAGACTCTGGACAGCGCGAACGTCGGCGGGCAATGAGTTCCAGAGGGCTGGAGCCACGATCGAAAAAGCCCGTCGACGAAGCGCAGTCAAGCAGTAGGTCTTAACACTAGGGATGACCAGGAGGTTTTGCTCTTCTGAGCGCAGAGGTCTAGTGGGATGGTATGGGATGGTATTGAAATTGTATAATATGTATTATGTTCACTGTATTACATATATGAATTGTAGATCCGCTACTTGAATGTAACATGAGTAGCCTTTAGGACCACAACGTCCAACACAACTATGTTGATTATTTGTTATTGTATTACAGAATGATTATGATGTACCGTTTGGGGACCAATGAAGGGGACTATACTGGGCCTTGAAAAAGACTGGAATACGGTTGAAACGAGTTATGGAGTTCCGGTTTAATTATTGCTCGTCGGCTGCGCATACCCCAGGAATGTAAATTAGTGTTTCGCCACGATCTGCTATACCGGATTAACGGAGAATATATTATTTGGGTTTCGTGGCTTCGCCATATTCCGGAGGAAATTTACTCATACGATTGATTGGTCCACCTGAATTTATTTTGAATTTTGAATTTTGAATTTTGCATTTTGAATATTGAACTACATCTGGATTATTACCATTGATTTGATGATTGATATTGACTGTGAGATACATGCTCTTGATCATTATTGGATTATACCATTCTTTGGATGATAAAGACTGACAGAAAATATATGTTTTTGGATTATACCCAATTGATTGGACTTTCATTGCCGTAAACGGTTACCCCACTTGGGATTGAATTGTATACCTATATGTTGTTATTATAGGGACACCTTTGTCCTGCGTTTTCGATTGACTTTTGGCACTCCCCCGTGTTGTATTATTTGCGGTCCCACAGGTACACTGGTCCCAGACCATGTAAGGCCTTAAAAGTCAAGACTAACACCTTGAAAGTGATCCGGCATTCTATCGGCTTGTGACAACCCCAATGAATGAGAGATCTCCACGCCACCCTGTCCTCAATCACTCTGCTTAGATCTTGCAGACTCAGGACAACCTGGAGTGAGTTTATAGATTCAAACTATGAAGCCAGATTGACAGGGAGCCAGATGAACTCTAGCCAGGGACATTGTCAGAGAGGAATGCAGAATGACACCATCTGAGGCCAAAAGGAAAGAGAAGCCTCTATGGGTGACCAATGACAGTCCTCAAATTGGCCATAAAGTCACGCTGGAGATCTTACAGATCCCTAGAGAGGTATTTAAGTTGATTATTATATTTAATAACAATTGTTAATAATAGTGTTGATTATTAACAATTGTTCAATGTTGGATGAGGAATTGAGTTCCTAGCTACCATAAAAGTAGAATGTCTACTGTAATATAACTTCAAGAACATAATAGAAGAACTACACCAGTTTTGAAGTGGCTTAATTTGGTGCTGGCTTTGCTCTATAACAGTGTTTCTCAACCTGGGGGTCAAGACCCCAGGGGGGTCGCGAGAGGGTTTCAGAGGGGTCACCAAAGACCATCAGAAAACATATATTTATGATGGTCTTAGGAAGCCCTTTGGCAGAGAAGATTGAAGATCTCTCTGCTTGTTCTTCTCTTTCTTTTTGGAAACAGACTGTGAATTCCCCCACCTAAAGCTCTACTCTGCGGTGATTGGCAGGCCTCCCAGCCAAGGGGAGAGCTGTTTCTGAGACTCCAAGCCGGGGGAGCAGGCATGGCAACATGATGCGCATGTGTGGATGAGGGAGAGTGTGTGAGGTGGGATGGAGGCTCACGCCAGCTAGTCCCTTCAAGGCATGAGGGTTCTGTGTAGGAAGTTTGACCCAATTCTACCATTGGTGGGGTGCAAGGGGCTCTTTGATTGTAGGTGAACTATAAATCCCAGCAACTACAACTCCCAAATGTCAAGATCTATTTTCCCCAAACTCCACCAGTGTTCACATTTGGGTATATTGAGGATTAGTGTCAAGTGTGGCCCAGATCCATCATTGTTGAGTCTATAGTGCTCTAAATGTAGGTGAGCTACAACTCCCAAACTCAAGGTCAGTGCCCACCAAACACTTCCAGTATTTGCTGTTGGTCATGGGAGTTTTTTGTGCCAAGTTTGGTTCAATTCCATTGTTGGTGAGTTCAGAATGCTCTTTGATTGTGGGTGAACTATAAATCCCAGCAACTTCCAAATGACAAAATCAACCCCCCTCAAAAATGCAGTTATAAAGTAGCAATGAAAATAATGGTTAGGGGTCACCACAACATGAGGAACTGTATTAAGGGGTCGTAGCATTAGGAAAATTGAGAAACACTGCTCTATAGTGCCTTCGTAGATTTAGGGGAAGGGTATCTGAAAGACCACCTCCTCTGGCTTGCCCCAAACTTGAGATCTTCAACATATGCCCTATTCTGTGTCCTAATATCTTATGAAGCTAGGATTTCCTCTGTAGTAGAAGCCCGTGTGTGGAACACTTTGCCAAAAGAGATTTGGTTGGTTCCATCCATTTTGAGTTGATAGCAGGCAACGAAAACAAAATTGTTCCCCGTGGACTTTGGCATTCGAAACCACTCTGACTGATTGAATTGCACATTTTAAAATTACTTTAAGAACTGAATTTGTTTAAAGAAGTTCTTAAAAGAGCATTTCAATCTTTGTTTTTAAAATGCTAAGTTGTCATTTTAAATGTTTCCGCCTTATATGCATTGGTTTCAGTTTCCTGGTGGGCTAGGGGGTGAGAAATAATAAAGGGCTGGGATGCATTGTTTCCAAATGGTTACAATCCATTAAGTCAGCATTTCTCCAAATGTCGCTGCTATGATAAGGTATTGGCTAAATATTTATAGAAGTGTGCCATAAGGGGAAAGAGAGATAGAGAAAGGTTGCCAGAATTCAGAGCATTGACTTATTCTCCACATCTTGAACTCGTTGCCCTCTCTTCCCCTTCTTCACAGCCACCGCCCATCCCCACCATGACAGAAATAAATTAGGTAGAGGTTCAGGTCACACCTTTGAGGGCAGTAAAGTTTCAGTCCCGACTCAATAGACAAGACTGGGAGCCTACTATAGACAGCTGAAGCAGAAGGAATGTAGCTTCCCTGTCAGTTTGACGTCAGTCCAGACAAAAGATTCCCTGGCAAAATCTCCCTGGTTCTTGAAATAAATAGATCACTATTTAGGCAACTGTTCTTAGAGGGTATCATTCCCATAGAATGGTGTAAAATATCCACATGGAAGGATGTGCTTCATGAAAATCACAAGACCCCCATGCAGAATAACACCATTGGGCAGCCTATGTCAATAACTAGGTGCTGTTTCACAAGGCATAATATAGGATGCATGGCTGCCATATGTCGTGCACAGTGCTCACCTGCAATGCACAGTGTATAACTGCAACACATAAGGCACCATGCATAACACACAATGAGCCATGTATAGATGCAACGTACAAAAAGAAGGCACCAAGAGACATGCTACCTGAACAACTCAACTTCGGCTGCTATTAGTAGAATATGTTCATCATGCAATGACGAGTTTTTTGGCCTCTCATGCATAGAAGGACTTAGACATGTATCAATGGATGTCATCCAATGACTGGCAAACAGACAACAGCAATGGCTAGTGGTTCCCATGTCAGTGTGGCATGGAATCCACTTCAAGTTTTAGTCCAGACCTCAAAGGAGCTATCCAAGGTCATGTTTGGAAATAGATACATACAGGTCCTTCTCAAAAAAATTAGCATATAGTGCTAAAGTTCATTGTTTTCCATAATGTAATGAAAAAAATCAAACTTTCATATATTGCACACCAACTGAAATATTTCAGGTCTCTTTTTGTTTTGTACTGATGATTTTGGCATACAGCTCCTGAAAACCCAAAAATACTGTCTCAAAAAATTAGCATATTTGGTCGGATGGAATATGCTAATTTTTTGAGATATGTAGGCCAAAATCATCAATATTAAAACAAAAAAAGACCTGAAATATTTCAGTTAGTGTGCAATGAATTAAAAATCTATGAAAATTTATTTTTTATCATTACATTATGGAAAATAATGAACTTTAGCACTATATGCTAATTTTTTGAGAAGAACCTGTACATAGATAGGCTGAGTGAGAGAGAAACCTTCCCACATAGATAGCTAGTATCTCAAAGCAAAGGTTAAGTTCAAATCATACACTTGGCAAAATGCTTTTCTGCTGAACTGGAGTCTAAAGAGGTAGAATCCAAAGAAAAATTGCTCTCCTTAGTAGGAACTAGATCTCAGCCAAATACATACCATCCCAACCCATCTCATCCCATCTGTAAAAAGCAGCCTCTCAGTCCAAGGCCAATATACATCTAATGCAGATACATTGTCACTTAAAAACACACAAATATCCTTGTCCTCACTCTATCATCATCAACATGAAACCACCGATTTCAGGACATATCATAAAGTATGCACTTAAAAAAGTAAAGATCTTGAGTGCTCCATGGGAAGCAACAACTGAAATGAGTCTGGGGTTGGGAGAAGAGATCAAGAGATCCCTTTCCTTATCTTTCTGCCATGCAACAAGTAAGTAGAGCCAAAGTCCAGCAACACCAAAATTTGAAGCCGAAAGGAGACACCTAAATATCTCAGCAAAGTTTCCAAAAGTTCTCAGGTCCAGGCTTGAGTGCAGGAAGAGGAAGTGATACCTTTCTCTGCAATCCACCAGTTAGTTACCTTTCCAGCCCGCAGTTGGTTCTCTCATTGACAAGGAGAAGAAAAAAAATCATTTTCCCCCTTCTAATAGGTTTGTTCATTCACTCTGAACCATTCTGAACAAACTGAGCATTGAAGGAGTTCATTTGCTGAGGAAACAAACGAAGAAGAGTTCGCAAGTTTCAAAGAAAGGAAAGGAAAGGAAAGGAAAGGAAAAGCTTGCAAAACTTAAATGTTTTCCAGTTCAACCGACTTGCTGGTACTGACCTGCTTGTCTTGATCCAACCAGCAGCAAACTCTCTCCTTTATATAATCACATTTTCAAGCTGTATTTGAGCATAAAAGTGAACAAGAAATCTCGCTCTCTTGCTCTATATATGTTCACCGTTCAGATATAGACAGTTTCCACTTTCTTCAGGATGCCAGAGGAAAGACAGCAGCCAAAGACTCTGGTCATCTTTCTGCTTTGCAAAGTAAATCCACTCTTCTGGGACGGTTTCAAGCACCAGGCTTGACAGGCAGCAGTGAGAAACTGCTCTCGGCGGCCGGGCAGAGTTCTTCCCCTGGTTGCATAGAGAACGCACTTAATGAACATCCCTTTCTTCCCTGCCGGCTGCTGGGGGAAGCCAACACCTCCCTCGTGCCGCGGAGACCAAGGCGACTGGTGGAATCTCCCAAAACAGGCTCTGCCACCAATAGCAAGGCAAGGCCTCCCCGGATCAAGAAAGGCAGGTTGCAACCTACTACGGTAGGCCGTTGATCAGGATGGAAATTTGGAGTAGGGGGTACATTCTGGACCACTTTTTGGTTGGTACAAACAAGATAAGTTCTGAGCTGTGACTCCATTCCTCCTCTTTGCTGAAAACTTTAGAAAGATTATTTCCCCATCCAAATTAAATGCAGAATCCACTTTAACTGACATGGGAATTGTATTTTTACAAGATCTTTCACCTTCGCTGCCAAAAAGTACTAGTACCTCACCGAACTACACCTCCCTGAAGTCTTGGCTACGTATTAAAGTGTTGTCAAACTATACTCCAAGGCTAAACACTGCAATGGGAAACAGTATTCAGTCATAGCAAAGTGGGGGCAATATACAACCAGACTTCTTGGAATGACCAAAGTCAACAGTTCATTTTCCCCCTTAAGTAGTTAGGGAAACAATATAGGAAACTAGACCTCCTGTCATGGTGATACTATATTCTCTTGAACAAAACACTATAAACTGTACATTTGCTCAGCACCATTCAGTGCTCAAGCTATTCTTTCTGAACTGTAATTATTATCACAGAGAATGGCCCAGATTCCTATTAGTGACGTATACAAGAGGTCCATGTATGGCATCCAAGATCCATTCTGGGATTCTTCACATAATACAATTTTTGTGTAATTTGGAATCCTAGTTTTCTAACCTGAAATGAATAGTGGGTGCATTTTTACACTGGAGAATGAATGCAGTTTGGCACAACTTGAACTGAGGTACTCCTGGTCAGTCATGAGGCACAACGGGGTATAGAGCTACAACCTGTGCTGGATGGGGTTACACTTCCCATGAAGACGGGTTTGCAGCTTGGGAGTTCTCCTGGATTCATCACTGAGCCTGGAACCCCAGGTCTCGGCGTTTGCACAATTCAAACTTGTGTACCAGTTGTACCTGTACTTTGAGAAACCAGACTTGGCCACGGTGATCCACACTCTTGTTGCATCCTGTATAGACTACTGCAACATGTTCTACATGAGGTTGTCTTTGAAGATTATTCAGTAACTTCAAGTGGTCCAATGGGCGGCAGCCAGATTTCTCACTGGAGTGGTGTACAATGAGCTTACAACTCCCTTGTTATGTTAGCTCTACTGGCTGCCAGTCTGCTACTGAGCACCATTCAAAGAGCTGGCTTTAGCCTTAAAAGCCCTAAACAGGTCCAGCCTAGCTTACCTGTTCAAACGTATTTCCCTCTATGAACCTATAAAGCCCAACCTTTAGAGGCGCTGCTAAATCCATTCTCTCTGTTTTAACATAAACTGTTTTATTGTATTTTAAATTGTTGTTTTGAAATTGTGTTTGATGCTTGTTGTGAACCACCCTGAGCCTATTGGCAAGGGTGGTATACAAGTTGAAATAATAATAATAAATGGGTCCAGCCCAGCTTACCTGTCTGAACGTATCTCCCTCTATGAACCATTTTGGAGGTTAAGATCGTCCGAGGAGGCCCTGCTCTCAGTCCCACCTCCTTCGGATGTGTGGTCCATGGGGATGAGAGACAGGGCCTTCTCAGTGGTTGCTCTTCAACTATGGAACTCCCCAATGAAATCAGATCAGCTCCCTTCTGAACTTCAGAAAAAAATTAAAGCCATGGATATGGGACCAGGCCTTTGGACAGTAATGCAGTGCAATAAGTAAAGATGGAATATGTTCAGTCACGACTGGAACAGCTACTTGACTATGATTTTGGATGGTGTAGTTTTTAACAATTGGTTTTAATGTTTATATGCTTTTTAAATTTTATGTTTTAATGTATGTTTATTTTTTATTATATGTCTGTTTTACACGGCATCAAATAGTTGCTTATTGTTAAGGCCGCTCTGAGTCTCCTTCAGAGTGAGAAGGACGGGGTATAAATACAGTAAATAAATAAATAAATAAATAAATAAATAAATTGCTATGGCTCCATGCTATGTAATCCTGGGTGTTGTAGTTTCGCAAGGCACCAGCCCTCTTTGGCAGAGAAAGCTAAAGACCTTGTAGAATCACAACACCCATCTTTCAGCAGCAGGACTGTAGATAGAGGGCATTGCAGCACTCTGGTGAAGAAGGAGATGGAAGGACGCAGGCTGAGCTTTGTCCTTCGTCTGGGCAATATAGGATGCCAGTTGATATAGCCTTTATTCAGAAAAATGTCCTCCTTTTTATTGAATTTTTGTGACAAGCACAGAGACAGCTAACAATTTGAAACAAGCTTGGGAATACACAATTGTCAGTTCAGCCTTTCAGGCAATAAACCCTGATGTGTCTTGTCCTTCACCTACAACAGCTATTTTAATTCACTTGAGTCCGTTTAGTGAGTGTCCTCCAAAAGGGAGATCTGAAAACCCGGGTGATTATCAAGAGCAAAGTTTGAGCCTCTTTTCAGGAGTGAAAGCCCCCACCAGGGTTAAAACAGTGTGATTCAAAAGATGAAGAGTATCCAAGGTGTGTATGTCTCTTAGTGTTTCCCAACACTTAGTGTTTTCCAACCAGTGTGCCGGGGCACACTAGTGTGCCGGGGCACACTAGTGTGCCGTGAGCGATCATCAGGTGTGCCTTGGGAAATTGGAACTTCCAGGAGGGGAGGGGGGAGAGTCTAGTGTGTTGAAGTATAAAAAGCCTACCTCGATAAAGGCAAAAAATTACAAACACCTCCCCTCCCCACCCGTTGTCTACTTGGTCTCCCTCTCCATGCATTGGGAAGGCCCGCCTCCCTTTCCCCAAGTAGAGACCTCCTCTTGCCTCCCCCCACCCCCGGGCCTAATGCTGAATGGTTCAGTCCAGCACCGGCCCCGCCCCGCCCTCTTCCCCCTCCTCCCCGGTGCACGCGAAACCGCTCTCGGATTCCCTCCGGCTCCCTGCCCGTCGCCGCCGCCTTCCTTCCTGCTTGCTTAACCAGCCCCAGGATGCCCACCCGGGCCGCTCCGCTGACCCCCGAGGAGCTGCGCAGGTGTTGAGTGAGGCTCCTGATCCCCATGACCCTAATTCAAGCCTGGTGGGGAGGGAGGGGGCAACCTAAGTGAGAGGGAGACTGCTGGTCTTTCGAGGTCCCCTCCCCTTCAGAAACTGTAACTCCCAAATGTCAAGGTCTATTTTCCCCAAACTCCACCAGTGTTCACATTTGGGCATATTGAGTATTCATGCCAAGTTTGGTCCTGATCCAACATTGTTTCAGTCCACAGTGCTCTCTGGATATAGGTAAACTACAACTCCAAAACTCAAGGTCAATGCCCACCAAACCCTTATAGCATTTTCTCTTGGTTATGGGAGATCTGTGTGGGAAGTTTCTGTCTTTCTACCATTCCTGCCAGGATATCTATGTTGTGTTCATCGAAACAGGCCCAGGTTTCACACTGAGTGTATAAATACATTTAAAAACATATTAACTATATGTATTACTGTGTTAAAGTGTCATTTTGTGTCATTTTGGTTGGTGGTGTGCCCCAGGATTTTGTAAATGTAAAAAATGTGCCGCGGCTCAGAAAAGGTTGGGAAACACTGTCTTAGTAGGACTGGAAAAAAGCAATATGTGTATGTACGTATTTCTGGACAAAAAGGAATAAATGTTACATTAGAATACAGGTTGAGCATCTCTTACCCAGAATTCTTCAATTTGAAATACTCCAAAACATAATTTTCTTTAAGGCATGTGTATAAGGTTTATATGAAACAAACTTGGGTCCCATCTCCAAGATTATCTCACTATGTGAAAACAGAAGTATTCTAAAATCTGAAAAAGTAAAAAAAAAGATGTCTGATCCCAAGCATTTTGGGTAAGTGGTACTCAACATGGACATGCTCAAAACATAGAAAAGTGGACATGCATCTGGAGAACAGGTGAATTTGTGGAAATAGGGAAGTGGAGAGTTCTCTGGCTGTCACTATGAATGTTTACTTCCTGTAATGATCACATTAACCTTCCAGAAATTGATAGTGGGTGGGGCTAGGAATTTGGGCTATTTCTGCTATTGGGATATTTTTGGAGCAGGAACTGAAATTTGACTGTTGGGGTAAATTGACCTTCTCTTTTCTAACACAGAAGATTTAAATGCAACCTTTTCTTAAAGCTGTTCCCATGAATAACAAGGGGATGTCTATCAATATTTTGATGTCATGCAGGTATATTTAAATTATTATTTTTAGTTTTTTGGCAGCCCAAAAAACCCGCATGTCAAGGTCTTTGGAGGATATTTATTTATTTATTTGTCGAACTTCTAGGCCGCCACTCCCGGGAGGCTCGGGGCGGCTCACAACAAGGCAATACACAATAGAACACATTAAAACACATAAGGCACTCTAAAATATCCATACATTAAAACACAATGCGCTGTACGAGGTACAAATTGCACAGCAAAATACAATATAAAGGGTAAAATCAATGAGCAAGAGTAAGACACTGGTGGCGTCTTATAAGCCGAAGGTCTGTTGAAAGAGGAAGGTCTTACAGGACCTCCCAAAGGACATAAGATCTTGGAGGGCTCGTGTCTCAGCTGAGAGAGCGTTCCATAGAGTTGGAGCTATCACTGAAAATGCTCTCCTCTGGGTCGCAGTCAGCCTAAGCGTCTTGACAGGGGGAATTGCCAATAGATTGATGTTCTCTGACCGCAGTGATCTCGTAGGGCAATATGGGGTAAGCCGGTCCCTCAGGTACATTGGCCCCAGGCCGTGCAAGGCCTTAAAGGTGAGCACCAACACTTTGAAGGTGATCCGGTGCTCAATTGGAAGCCAGTGCAGATCCTGCAAGGTAGGTGTGATATGGCAACCTGCTGGAGTACCAGACAGGAGCCGGGCGGCAGTGTTCTGCACCAGCTTGAGCTTCCGGGTCACCAACAGAGGAAGGCCGACGTAGAGTGCATTACAGTAGTCCAGTCTCGAGATGACTGTGGCTTGGATCACCGTGGCCAGGTCGTTTCGGGATAGATAGGGGGCCAGCCTGACATTAAGTCCAGCCATGTCCGACTCTGGGGGGTGGTGCTCATCTCCATTTCTAAGCCGAAGAGCCGGCATTGTCCATAGACACCTCCAAGATCATGTGGCCAGCATGACTGCATGGAGCATCGTTACCTTTAACTCCAAGGTCATGTGGCTGGCATGACTGCATGGAGTGTTGTTATCTCCCCGCTGGAGCAGTTCCTATTGATCTAATCACATGTGCATGTTTTCAAACTGCTAAGTTGGCAGAAACCGGGGCTAACAGCAGGAACTCACCCCAGTCCCCGGATTGGAACCTGTGGTGTTTTGGTCAGCACGTTCAGCAGCTCAGCGGTTAAACCCAGGCCCAGATCATGGCCTTTTGGCGCCCTAGGCCAAAGGCTCTGCCCCCGCCCCTGCCTCCGCCCTGCCTCTGGCTCCGCCCCCACCCCGCCCCACCCCTAGCTCCGCCCTTGCCTGCTTGCCGGCACGAGGAGGAGGAAGGAAAGGGCGGGGCCTCCCCACGGCTCCTCCCTCCCTCCTAAAGCCACCATGCTGGCCTCAGAAGCGGCCGAAATCGCGCTTTTCAAGCCGGCATGACAGCTTTAGGAGGGAGAAAGGTGCCGTGGGGATCCTCCCCGCGGCTCCTCCCTCCCTCCTAAAGCCACCATGCCAGCCTGAAAAAGGTGATTTCGGCCACTTCTGAGGCCGGCATGACAGTTCCCCACAGGATCGGCTCCGGGGGTGGGGCTTTCCTTCCTCCTCCTCGCGCCGGCGAGGAGGGGGGGGCAGAGCCAGCGGTGGGGTGGATCCGGGGGCAGAGCCTTTTAGCCAAGGAGAGCAAAGGGGGGCGGCGGGGTGGCTGTGGATGGCGCTTCCGCCGCCACGCACATGCACACTTTTTTTGGAATTTTTTTGGGAATTTTTTTTGGAATTGTTTTAGGAATTTTGTTTGAATTTTTAAAAACTTTTGGGGGGGGGTCCGGATCTGCTGCTCCCCCCCCCATGGCTGCCGCCCTAGACCATGGCCTAGGGTGGCCTTATGGGTAATCCGGGCCTGGTTAAACCTACTGCACCACTGGAGGCTCCTGAAGGAGATCTATTCCTTCCTATTCCTAACCAGACCAAATAACCCAAGGGTCTTTGAAGAGCATGTTATATTAGCAACCCAAAGTATCTTTCATGGCTCCAGTGCAGGAAGAAGTCATTGATTTGAGGCATGTTCAAGGATCCCCCTTTTTTTGTTGTTGTTGAAAATAGTACATGCATGGGAAGGGGGGGGAACGTAAAAAAGACGGTCTTCACCTCCTCCACCCTCCTTTCCTAAAGACGTGCTCAGACTTCTCAACACTCGGGGCCTCCCTAAGAATCCACTATTATCAGTTGAGTCACGTCGAAAGCCAGGCAAAAGGTCATTTCAGGTCATCCCGGAGATGAAAGGAAGGGCTCAAGTCTGTGAAAGAGGCTGAGCTGCCAGGGAGGAGAGGAAGGAGGGAGGCCTGGCGCATGGAGGGAGAGAAACAGCAAAGGGACACCATGAAGGTGAAGGAAGAAAAGATGAAGGGCTGCCTGACATTGCAACGGGATTAAGAGTGGTTTCATTTCCAAGAAGAAGAAGAAGAAGCGGCAGCGAGGCTGGGATATGGCCATACACACAAACACTGGGCCAAGCAACTGAACTTGAATCCATGCTACCTCTAAGACAGAGAGCTATGGCTGTCCAAGGTCGCTTTTGGGAGTTGTAGTTCCTGGAATTTAGAGTTCACTTACAATCAAAGAGCATTCCGAACTCCACCAATGGTGTAATTGAACCAATCTTGGGACACAGAATTCCCATGACCAAGAGAAAATACTTGAAGGTTTTGGTGCGAATTGACCTTGAGTTTTGGAGTTGTAGTTCACCTACGTCCAGATAACACTGTGGACTCGAACAATGATGGATCTGGAGGAAACCTAGCACGAATACTCAATATGCTCAAATGTAAACACTGGTGGAGTTTGGGGGAAATAGACATTGACATTTGGGAGTTGTAGTTGCTGGGATTTATAGTTCACCTACAATCAAAGAGCATTCTGAACTCCGCCAATGATGGAATTGAACCAATCTTAGGACACAGAACTCCCATGACCAAGAGAAAATACTGGAAGGTTTTGGTGCACATTGACCTTGAGTATTGGAGTTGTAGTTCACCTACATCCAGAGGGCACTGTCGACGCAAACAATGATGGATCTGGACCAAACTTGGCATGAATACTCAATATGAGCAAATGTAAACACTGGTGGAGTTTGGGGAAAATAGACCTTGACATTTGGGAGTTGTAGTTGCTGGGATTTATAGTTCACCTACAATCAAAGAGCATTCTGAACTCCGCCAACGATGGACTTGAACCAATCTTCCCATGACCAAGAGAAAATATTTGAAGGTTTTGTGCGAGTTGACCTTGAGTTTTGGAGTTTAGTTCACCTACGTCCAGATAACACTGTGGACTCAACAATGATGGATCTGGAGGAAACCTAGCACGCATACTCAATATGCTCAAATGTAAACACTGGTGGAGTTTGGGGGAAATAGACATTGACATTTGGGAGTTGTAGTTGCTGGGATTTATAGTTCACCTACAATCAAAGAGCATTCTGAATGCCGCCAATGATGGAATTGAACCAATCTTAGGACACAGAACTCCCATGACCAAGAGAAAATACTGGAAGGTTTTGGTGCACATTGACCTTGAGTATTGGAGTTGTAGTTCACCTACATCCAGAGAGCACTGTGGACTCAAACAATGATGGATCTGGAGGAAACCTAGCACGAATACTCAATATGCTCAAATGTAAACACTGGTGGAGTTTGGGGAAAATAGACCTGGACATTTGGGGAGTTGTCTCTCGGCATTACTTTGCGAATGAAGATTCTTAGGAAGGACTCATCCCATGATTTTTACAAGCACGTTGATGACTAAAAAGGCCAATCTGAGATAGGCAAGTTCGGTTGAAGAAAGCACAGCAGAAAGTCTCCTTGGGTGATGTTGTTTCCAAGTTGCGGTTCTTTCTGCGTTGTCGTTTCTCTTCGAGACCCGTTCAGCGTGTCTTCTCGAAAGAGGCCGCAGCATTGTGGATAGTGCATCTCCATGCCTCCCGATGTGAGGCCAGGGTGGACCATTGTTGGTGATCAATCTGGCCGAGCCTGAGATGTTGTTTCAGGGAGTCCTTATATCTCTTTTTGGGGGCGCCTCTCTTGTGCTGACCCATGGCGAGTTCACCATAGAGTAGTATCTTTGGGAGGCGGTGGTCCTCCATCCTAGAGATGTGCCCTGCCCAGCGCAGCTGTGTTCTCAATAGCATGGCCTCAATGCTGGTGATCCCTTGCTTGCTCAAGGACAGCAACATTAGTCACATAGTCGGTCCAGTGTATATTTAGGATTGTGCGAAGACAGCGCTGATGAAAGCGTTCGAGGAGTCGTAGGTGCTGGCGATAGGTGACCTATGGGAGTTGTAGTTGCTGGGATTTATAGTTCACCTACAATCAAAGAGCATTCGGAACCACAGCAACAATAGAATTGGGCCAAACTTCCCACACAGAAACCCCATGACCAATAGAAAATACTGTGTTTTCTGATAGTCTTTGGTATCCCCTCTGACATCCCCTCACAACCCTCCCAGGGGACCTGACCCCCAAGTTAAGAAACAGCTGCTTTACAGTCTTCTATTAAAAGACAGACATCTTAGGAGCATGTGTTGGTGAGTGCTGTTTCCCTATATAAATTTCACATTCCATTGAATGAATTACAGGCTGCATTCATTTTATTCGCTTATCTATCGAGGATTGATTTGCAATCCAAGACTGGAAAGGAAAATGCTCAAATGCCCCTGCAGTCACAGCTTGCATTGCCTTTCCCTTGTTATTTTTCCTCCCAAGGCAGTTGAAATTTCCAGTCTTGAATCTATTCCAGAGGCTCACAACCAGGGGCAGTCTAAGGTAATTTTATATGGTAAGCGAACATTATTTTGCCCCCCCCCCATGTAAAACAAATATACAATTATAATATCACAATACCATTAGTAGTATTATATTGTATCAATGTATATACAATATATTATACCATACTCATACTATATTATATCATAATTATATGATACTACATTACAATATAATTATATTATAATATATTGACATTATAATATAATATAACATTCTATTATATTATTATTATAAAAAAATAAATAAAATTATTTATTTAAATAAAATTATCCTCTACTAAATATTTTCATTACTCCTATAAAACTCAAATAACCCAAAATAAAGTAAAATAAAATATTAGATATTACTATTTGCCTGCGCAGTTGCGCCTGTCTCTCCTTGATGCTCCCGGCCGGCGTGCAGGGAGGTGGGCGGGTGTGGTAGGGTTCACACGTGATTGGGCCTGGTGAGGGCGGCTACTTCCGGTGGCGGCTGTCAGGAGGCAATACGTCGCCAATACCCCTTTGGCTCCACTCCCCTCTCCTTTTGTCTCCGCCCCCTGCCTGCCCAATTGGGTCACCGTATTCGGCGGCAAGGCGGAGACAAAGGGAGAAGGGAAGCACCCCCTGCCTGTCCGATAGGGAGTGCTTTGCTTACAGGCTTCTGTGCACAGGAGCTACTGGGCATGCGCGGAGGTTTTCACGCATGCGCAGTTGCTCCTGCACTCAACTTCAGCTCCGAAGCAACTGCACCTGCGCGAAATCCTCCGCGCATGCCCAGAAGCGGCATCGGAGCGCACAAGGCCGGGGCCCAAAAGCAGGCAGCCGCGGCGCTGCCTGAGGAACATCGGAAGGGCAGGATGCTGTCTGGCGCTGGCGCCCGGCGGGCGGGAAATTCACCCCTCCCCAGATGGCGCCCCATGCGGCCGCTTCCTTGGCCTACCTGTAGGACCGCCCCTGCTCACAACAACACCATCCATCCCTCTTTTCAGTTTGAGGCCACTAAAACTACAAGGCCACGCAACCCAGCTAGTTCAGAGCTGCTTAAAATGCTGGCAAACGAAAGCAGAGGGAGGCAAATTCATCAAAAGTATAATAAACTCAGCAGAAAATAGATATTATTAGATATTATCAGTGATAATGTGCTGCAATTGCATCTCAATCAGCAGCTTCCATGTCTGAGGATTGGTAGATTCACAGCAGTATTTCAAAGAAGATATCCAAGGTACTGCACTCGGCCCTAAAACTGGTCCCAGACTTTGTGTAGCTCCTTTAAAGTTTGGACTAAAACCCAGAGACAAAAGCCACTGTCTATGTCTGATGGCCCAAGTTAATGGGATGAAGCTTGTAGCCTTGACAAGAATACATCGGAGTGTGTAATGAGCCACTGACTGAAGGCATGGCTGGATTCCTGTCTCGCCTTTTCATTCTGTCCGACCGCTTGAAAGAAGAGCTTTCCAAAGCCTTGGATATCCTCCTTGTGGAGCCCTGGCAACATAACACTCTGCTTTTCCTTTTTTTTAAAAAAAAAAGTATTATTTCCTGCCACCCACTGGCCTACTTTCACAGTTTCACAATGCCCTGCTTTCCCCACTCGCTATATATAGCTGCCTTGATCATTCAAATGCACAAGAAGTGGGACAAAATCTGGTTCAATTCAGCTTTCTTTTGTTGGGAGCGCTGTGATGGAGCTCCCAGAATCAAGACTCTCTCTGCACCAGCCATGGCAAGGACTGTTCTGGGTCCCGTTTAACAGATGAAAGCGGAGCATAAATACAAATATAATAATAGTAATAGTAATAATATGAGGGTTGAATGAAAAGTAATGCTTCCACCTTCGTTACATGGGTTTGAATGGGAATATTTTAGTAATTCAAACGCAGAAATAATCCTTAGAACAGTGTTTTTCAACCTTTTTTTAGCCGCGGCACATTTTTTACATTTACAAAATCCTGGGGCACACCACCAACCAAAATGACACAAAATCTCATTTGGGAGTTGTGGTTGCTGGGAGTTATAGTTCACCCACAATCAAAAGCATTCTGAACTCCATCAATGATGGAATGGAATCAAACTTCCCACACAGAACTCCCACAACCAAGAGAAAATACTATAAGAGTTTGATGGGCATTGACCTTGAGTTTTGGAATTGTAGTTCACCTATATCCAGAGAGCACTGTGGACTCAAACAATGTTGGATCAGGACCAAACTTGGCATGTGTAAGGACTCACCTGCCTTAAGCAGGGCCGAGGCCTGCTTAGAAGGGGTTTAGAAATCCTGTTTTGGTCGGGCTGGCATCCATCTTGGAGAGGTGGCTGCAGCCAGCGACCATTAAGGGGAGGGAAGCCAGAGCAAGGGGGCGTGGCCTTGCAGGCTTGTGCCTAGATACAGGGCCAGTAGTCATTCTAGTGGGAACGCTTTAGGAAGAGTGCCATTTAGAACTGTTCTTGTGATAGGCAGTTGGGATACCTGGTCATCTCTGGAGATAGAGTGACAGGTAGTTGGACTCTTAGACTGTGTGGGTTACGAGTAACCCAGGAGTAACCAGACTCAGGGAACGATCTAAGTGTTTAGATGCTCCAGAATTTAAGAACAACAACCATCTAGTGGAACTATTAGTTGGGAGTTGGGAGACAAGTCCTAGTACTGTCTGTGGAACTGAACGTAACATCTCAAGAAGATTTAATAGCCTTTTAGTCAGTAACCTCCACGCTCTAGCACATATAGTAAATGTTGTTAACCATCACGCTATCCGTAGTCTATCATTGTTGTAACCGTACGCTAGTTGCCTCTCAGAAGAACCAATACGATCTGTGCCTATTTTGATAGCCTTGTTGTAGTTAATAAATACTTTTCTTATTAACTTTAATAGAAGTCTCTGTCATCTTTCAGTCTCCTCAGTTTACATTCTTGGTGGGTGGGTTGTTGTAAAGGCCAACGCTACAGACACTTCATTTAATTAGTATTTAATTAGTAAAGCAAATCCTAATGACCCATTATGTTGGTGGCAGACTACCGGGAGTGTCAATTAGTCAATTTTGGTGACCGAGATCGTCACAGCATGAATACTCAATATGCCCAAATGTGAATACAGATGGAGTTTGGGGGGCAAGACTTTGATATTTGGGAGTTGTAGTTGCTGGGATTTATAGTTCACTTACAATCAAAGAGCATCCTGAACTCTTGCAACAATGGAATTGAACCAAACTTGGCACATTGAACTCTCATTACCAACAGAAAGTACTGAAAGGGTTTGCTTGGGAATTGGCCTTGAGTTTGGAAGTTGTAGTTCACCTACACCCAGAGAGAACTGTGGACTCAAACAGTGTTATGTTATGTTGTTGTTTGTTTTCTATCCAGAGGCTCACCACTTTAAGGTCCCTAAAACAGGCATGGAAAAACCTTGGCCCTCTGGGTGCTTTGGACTTCAACTCCCACCATTCCTAACAGCCTGAGGCCCTTTCCTGCTTAAGTGGCTGAGGGGGGAAAGGAAACGGGCCTGAGGCTGCTAGGAATGGTGGGAGTTGGAGTCCAAAACACCTGGAAGGTCCAAGTTTGCCCATGCCAGCTTTTGACAGAGACCTCTTCCTCCCCCTTCGCGCCCATTCTTCCCCCTCCTGCCGAACACTTACTTTTTCTTCTACACTGCCGCTTCTGCCGCCATTTTGATCCAAGGGGGCGTGAGCGTGTTCAGGAGAGGAGGGGGAGGGAGGAAGACGTGGGGCGAGTCTGCGCAGTAGCGTGAGCAAAGCGAGGCAAAGCGAGCAGAGCTAGGCTGGGAAGAAGGGAGCCCGAATGGAGAAGAAAAAGTGTTTGGCAGGAGGTGGAAGAAAGGGTATTGGAGGTTCCAATTTCCCACAGCACACCTGATGATCGCTCACGGCACACTAGTGTGCCACGGCACACTGGTTGGGAAACACTGCCTTAGAATGTGCTCTTTAACTACCACTATTCACTTTTCCACATAATCACCAGACAATTGGATTCATTTCTGCCAACAATGAACAGAAATGAATCAGGCCACGGTGGTCCACTCCTTAGTCACCTCCAGATTGGATTATTGTAATGCACTCTACGTGGGGCTGCCCTTGAAGATGGCCTGGAAGTTTCAATTGGTGTTGCACTTCAGACAAGGAGCACCCCTCTAGTCACACACACAACAGACAGTCTATGAATAATAGGCTTTTATTGAAACAAATATAGTGTCCAACATAAGGGTTAAATGGCTGAGTGGGGAAAAGGAATGGTGGGAGTTGGAGTCCAAAACACCTGGAAGTTTGCCCATGCCAGCTTTTGACAGAAAAGGAAAAGGAAAAGAGCCTGAGGCTGCTAGGAATGGTGGGAGTTGGAGTCCAAAACACCTGGAAGTTTGCCCATGCCAGCTTTTGACAGAGACCTTTTCCTCCCACTTCCCCTTCGCGCCCTTTCTTCCCCCTCCTGCCGAACACTTACTTTTTCTTTTACACTGCCGCTTCTGCCACCATTTTGATCCGAGGGGGCAGCGTGAGCGTGTTCAGGAGGGGAGGGGGAGGGAGGAAGACGTGACCCGTGCGGGCACTACTGCGCGGACTCGCCCCACATCTTCCTCCCTCCCCTCCACAGTGCTTCCTCCCTCCCCTCCACAAAGTCCGACCGATTGAAAGGGAGTGGCTGTGTCCACCCAGGATGAATGTTATTATTATGATATCTTGATAGACCGGACCAGTGGAATTATACTGTGTGGATACACACACACACACACACACACACACACACACACACATATATATATATATATATATAGTCAAGTCCCGAGGAAGCCGACATTTCGGCGAAACGGCAGGGCCTTTTATGTTGACCGTCGACCTGCATTCATTCGCAATCAACTCTGGATTATATGCATTATTGTGAATTAAGACGGATTATATGAAATATTATTTTTGGAGCGATATTGCGATACTTTTGGTGAAAGTTTTGGCTAGATCGACGATCCACGATATATTCCACTTTAAATATTGAAGCTGATATAATTTTGGAATAAATATAATCATTGATTTAAGAAGATTGAACTGTTTCCGACCCCACGTCTTTTTACTTACTACTGCGCAAACTCGCCCCAGAGTAAAGTGAGGCAAAGCGAGCAGAGCGAGCCTGGGAAGAAGGGAGCCAGTGAAGAAGAAAAAGTGTTCGGCAGGAGGGGGAAGAAAGGGTATTGGAAGTTCCATGGCACACCTGATCAGGGCCGGTTCGTCCATTAGGCGGACTACGCAGGCGCGTAGGGCGACGTCACCCAGGAGGGGCGTCGCCACTTGGGAGGGGCGCCGCCACGCTGGCTCCGCCCCACCCCGCCGCCCGTGCCCCCCACCCTGATGTTGCGCCAGCCAGGCCTCCGCAGCCGGCTCCGCGGCCTGCGCCGCGCCGCCACGCCAGCCAGGCCTCCACAGCCGGGTCAATCAATCAAAACTTTATTACAGTCACAGACCAGCACAAAGCGGACACAAGCGCCCCAAGAGGAGAAGGACAACTCCCCAGTAAACAGTTATTTAAAATCAGACTAGAAATCAGTATAAAAATATATTTTAAATGACAGGATATTGTTAGGCCGGCCGCGCCTCCGCATGCGCAGAAGCTCCTACAGGCGCTACAGCGCCTGTAGGAGCTTTTGCGCATGCGCGAAAAAGCTCTGCACATGCGTACTGGCTCCAGAGCGCACCTCCCGCTTTGGAGCCAGTGCACGTGCACGCAGTTTCGTGCATGCGCACTGGGCTCCAAAGCAGGAGGCGCGCTGTGGAGCCAGTGCGTGTGCACACAGATTGACGCATGCGCACTAGGCTCCCCTCGGGAGCAACTGGGGGGGCGTATTTTCCCCCCGCATACCCCCCCGGGAACAGGTAGGTCCGCCCCTGCACCTGATGACCGCTCACGCCACACTAGTGTGCCATGGCACACTGGTTAGGAAACACTGGTCTAGAGGGTGAAGCATATGATATTAGCTTTCTTTGTGACTAGACTGGGATAGACCAAGGGTCATCTATCTCCCCCCCCCCCTCTTTTCCTCTCTATTTGTCTTTTTCCTTTTTTAAAATTGATGTATAAAAAGAGAGGGTACAGATAAAAGCAATGTTAAATGGAAATAAAATGTGCATAAATATGAGCACCAATGGAAACTATGGGTAAGTAAGATATTGTAAAACTGAAACAATAAAAAATGCTTTAAAATGTTCTGGGCAGACATCTCATTTTGCAATTGTTTCCGATGGTTATGATCTGATCAAAGCAATCTGTGGGGGGAAAAGAACAAGATCGGACCAGATAATTGTCAAAGAGTAGAGGAAATGCAGGTGGCAGTGACTAATGAGGTACTAATTAAGGAAGCTATAATGAAGCAATGGGTGTCAGAGGGCAAGAGACAGTAGGCATCTGGGTAGGGGCAACTGTTGCAGGAAAAAGACAGGACTTTGAATTAGGTTTGTGCATCTTGGCTGAACCTTGATCTATTCTTGCTAGTCAAATTCCAGGAGATCCATTTGAACCATTTTCACATGCCTCCCGAAAATGGGCAGGTATAGGGATAGCTGTTTTTGGTCCATAGCCAAAAAATACAGCTAGATCGAGCCCATTGGCGGCCCATTGGCGGCATGGGGAGGGGGCTCCCTGGGCTCCCCTTCCCATAATATTTAGGGTTATCGGGATGAAAATGGCCAGACTTGGAGGACACATAGCAACAACAACAACAACACTTTATTTATAATCTGTCCTATTCAATGCTGTTTGGACAGACAGGACAGAAAGAAACAGAAAGAAGTATGTTGTGTTGACGACGTCCAGCTTTTTGGCGCCTTGGTTGTGCTCAAATCCAATCACAAGGGGGTGCTGTTGCTCCATCCTCTATGACAAAGAGCCATCAGGACTTCCTCTTTCCTTTTGGCTGCTGGGCATTTTCTGATCTTTTTCTTTTAAAATAACCCCGCCCTCTCTACTTACAGCTCTAAGCTGTTTTCTAACTGCTTAAGTAAACAGTGAGATGGGCTGACGGTCGGATGCTCACATTGCCCTGGGGTTTCGAACTGGCAGCCTTTCTGCTAATAAATCTTATCCCTGCTGGTGATTTACCACATCTACCAATGTTAGCCCACCAAGTTTCATAATGTTTGGGTCATTCCCTGATTTTTATGATTTACTTTTCTTTTTAGAAATCAAATCTCCTTTAATAAATTCCTCAAAAGGTACAGTATATACAGTGGTGTCGTAAAATGGTACCTGTTATAAAAATGGCAAAATTGGGATTTTTTGGGGAATATTTTCAAAATGTGGATAGTTGAACCTGTGAATGCAGAAGCTATGGATATAGAGGGCTAACTGCATGCAGATGTCCTGCACATCTTGCAACATTGATCCATTCGGATGCAAGCAATAATAATAATAATAATACACTTTATTTATATTCCTTTCTTCTCACCCCGAAGGGGTCTCAGAGCAGATTACATTACACATACGGCAGACACTCCCTGCCGACTGACATACAATTACAATACATTATACAGACAAACATACAGACAAACATGTGCAGACAAACATGTGCAATTAGCTCTTCTGGTTGCGTCGCGGTTGCGGTTGCTCCATTACGTCACAAGCAGGTGCTGTTGCTTCATCCTCAGACGAGAGCCTCTGGTTCCGCATTCCACCTCCGGCAGCCGATCTTCCTTATTTTTATTCAGGTGTTGTAAAGTCCTTTTAAAAATCCTTCCCCATTGAGCGGTCCCTAGTTCACCTACTCACAGCTGGCTTGTTTTCGATCTGTTAGGTGGACAGTGGACAGGACTCACAGCTGGGTGTCCAGACCAGCCTGGGAATCGAACATGCAACCTTCTGATTGCAAACACAGCTGTTGTTACCGCTGTGCTATCTCTCTGGCAATGGGAATGCTTCATCTAATCACGGATGTATGAGATAGTCCAGAGATCCTCAAACTTTTTAAAGAGAAGGCCAGGTCACAATCCCTCAAACTGTTGAAGGGCCGGATTATAATTTTGGGGAAAAAACCATGAATGAATTCCTATGAACACTGCACATATCTTATTTGTAGTGCAAAAAAATACTTAAAAACAATACAATAATTAAAATGAAGAAGAGTGTGTGTGTGTGTGTGTATATATATATATACACACACACATACATACATATATATGGGAGTTTTTTTCAATGGGAAGTGCGGGCCTGCTTTTGGCTGATGAGATAGGATTGTTGTTGTTGCTGTGTGCTTTCAAGTCATTTCAGACTTGGATTGAAATTGAGCGAGGGCTGAGAAAATGACCTCAGAGGGTCGTATCCGGCCCCTGGGCCTTAGTTTGGGGACCCGTGAGGTAGTCCCGCCCTGCTTGGGCTACTGGCCACCAGCATCTATCATTCTGGTCTTCTCCCTGCAGCCGGAGCAGGCACTTTTCAGGTTTCCATCCCCAAGGTGACAAATATGCAAAGAGGGGCTAGATTGGAACTTGTCTGCATTTTAAAAAGGGGTGCATGGATAAATCAAATGAAGGACAAATCAGGTTTTAACTTCCTGGCACTTTCTGCTTCCACCTGCTTTCACCACCATTTCTGCTGCATCTCCGGAGGGGTGGGGTTCAAGCTTCGTTTCAGCCCTGTGAGCAAGACAATAATGAGACACGATGGGAACACACTGGCCCCTTGACAAAGGCAACGGCTGCCTCCTTTGTCTGGCTCCCGAAGGCTCTTCCGAATGGCCAATCCCTCCAACTCAGGCAGAAAAGTTTATCAGTTTGGGCCAGCTAATCAAGCCACTCCATGCCGTCTGCTACAATTTCCGTCCTTTTCTTCTCCAGCGTCTTCAGATCAAAGTTAAACATCCCAGACTTGTTATTCCCCAGGCACAGCCCCCTCCGAGCTTAATGAGTTCCAACTGAGGCCCGGTCAGAAGACAACGTGGAGAAAAGACAGGAGCTGATGCAATTCACTGAGTCTGATCCGGGTGACAAAAGAGGAAAGAGCGAGAGAAAGAACCACCCGCGAGTGCGGCATCCGCACCACCTCAATTCCCAATGCGCTGATTTGTATTTGAATCCAATTATGAGTTCTTCTTGGGTAGACCAGAATGGGAAAGACACCTCCTCCTCCTCTCAAGCATTGGCAATGGGGACTTTGCCTCAGGTTTCATCGTCTGCTCTTTACAACATCAGATGAGGGTACCACTGGCTGTGTTCGCAATCCTTTCTGGAAAAGCTGTTTACTTGGGGGAGAAACAATTTCACCTGTGAGCGGAAAGAGAGGACGGTTCACGGTGTGGAAATGCAAAAGTCAGACATGTTTTTCTCCCCCCTCGTCTTCCTCGCTGGAAGGCCCAATTTCAGAGGCCAAAGGAGTCCTACTTAAAATGATGTTAGAGGTGAGCTTCTGCATACAGATTTTTCCTTCCCTTTGTTCTGGCGAGCGTTCCCCTCACCTCCTCCTTCTTCCGC